>OV702299.1:505529268-506129268 GCA_916181665.1 Avena sativa | reverse complement strand
GAATCTCCAACAACGGCGGTCCGCAAACGGATCACCGTGTCAGAATCTGGTCCGATTGGACCGATGACACGGCCCAACCAACGGCCACTCGCAACCTGAGGTAGCGCCCATACCTGTCCGTTTTGGCTCACCTAAATTTGGGTCATATTTACAATAAGATGAGCAGTCCATCCGTCCGAGCATGTCTTCTCTTTGCCCAGTCCGGGCTCTCCACTCTCTCTCTCTCTCTCTCTCTCTCTCTCTCTCTCTCTCTCTCTCTCTCTCTCTCTCTCTCTTTCTCTCTCTCTCTCCAGCCTTCCTCCTACCCCCACGTCGCCAACCATCCAAAAAGGCCGTTGTCGGGACCCGTTATCTCTACCCTAGCTGCCGCCACCCTCTAGACCTCTTGCCTTTGAGGTTCAGCCAGACCATCCATTTCTTGCTCGGTCGTTGCCATGTCCTAGGAGTCTACGTAGGATGTTGCTCTCGGGCCTTGGTTGACCGCATGTGCTATCAAAACTGCCCACGACTAGAAGATCTTGCCGTCCAAGACCTCGAACTCGGCCTTGTTCTAGGCCGTGGCTCACATGTTCGACCATTTGCCAGGCCGGGAATGGAGGACCATGGACATCAACCCAGACAAATATTTCTGTATGACCTTCATTGAGTCGTCATCGGATGAGTCTGACGATGATAGTGAGGATTTGATGGCCGCAGTCGTGCTTATCCATGAGCACAATGAGGCGGCGTTGCCCAAGTTCGAAGGCTTAGTGAAGGGTCGTGCCCCCGTGCTTGAACATAACCGAGAGGCTGGCCATGAGCAACTATACTGGGACTACTTCCATCACACCACCCCCTTTATATGGTACCCCTCTTTTTCGGCGGCGCTTTCGGATGTCAAGAAAGATCTTCATGCGTCTTCTTCATGGAGTGAGGGATCATGACGACTAATTCTCTTTGAATAAATATGCCACCGGTAAGCTCGGCTTCTCCTTGAATCAAAATGCACCGTGGCTATTTTGCATGCAAGCTTACGGCGTAGCTGTTAATCTTGGTGATGAGTACTTGCGCCTAAGCGAGTCCACCTGTTCTAGAACAAATGCACAAGTTCTACAAAGTTGTTGTGGAGGTTTTTGGTAGAGAATTCTTAAGGCCAACCAATGCTATCGACACTCAACTGCTATTGTCTTTCAACGAAACTAGAGGGTTTGTAGGTATGATTGGAAGCATAGACTGCATGCAATGAGAGTGGAAGAATTGTCAATTTGCCTGGCAGGGGTAATATAAAGGACATGTTGGAGGGTGTGCCATCATACTTGCGCTTGTTGTATCACATGATCTTTGGATTTGACACTCTTTTTGACATGGTAGGTTCTAACGATGACAATTGTGTCATTCAGAGATCCCTGAGGTTTCTAGGCTTGCGGAAGGCAAGGCTCCCATGGTAAACTTTGTGGTCAATGGCCATAGTTATAGCAAGGGATACTATCTAGATAATGGTATTTATCCTACTTACTCTACATTTGTGAAGACCATGCGCAAGCCCACATAAGAGGATGACAATATCTAGAGAAGAAGAAGAACCCCTATGATCTGCTCCAAGATCTACGACCTCTAGATCATCCATTCCACCATCATTCCTCTTGCATAACAGAGATAGGTATACATACTGTTGTACCATGCAAAGATAAACAAAAAAATCCTATGCGTCTCTCCCAAGATATACTTCAGGTGATAGGACATGAGATTACCGCTAGACACGCAGATGCGGAACTTGAGTAGCACGTTGAGGCAATGCCGATCGATCCCACGAATATCTCCTTCGGATTTACCATGAAATCAGTATCTCCTATGGGTCCCCCGGAAATCCTTGGTCTCTAGCGTCACACGCACAACGCCTCTACTGGTATCCACGTGCAGGAAGGAAGCAACATCGGGCATATGGTTGCTACATCCTGTCTAACCTGATTTGGGAATGGAGAAAGTGACGGCTAGGTCAGGGACTATCCCTTATCACTCCACTTATATACACCCCTAGTTGGGCTAAACTCTTGAGGCCCATATAGGTTGTATCTCAATGTTCATATGGATCTAGTTCACATGGGTCTCTTACCTTAAGTGGTTGCTAGATCCTCTCTCTCTCTCTCTCTCTCTCTCTCTCTCTCTCTCTCTCTCTCTCTCTCTTTCTCTCTCTCTCTCTCTCGATTCTCCCCAGCCTTCCTCCTACCCCCGCGTCGCCGTCCATCCAAAAAGGCCGTTGTCGGGACCCGTTATCTCTACCCTAGCTGCCGCCACCCTCTAGACCTCTTGCCTTTGAGGTTCAGCCAGACCATCCATTTCTTGCTCGGTCGTTGCCATGTCCTAGGAGTCTACGTAGGATGTTTCTCTGGGGCCTTGGTTGACCGCATGTGCTATCAAAACTGCCCACGACTAGAAGATCTTGCCGTCCAAGACCTCGAACTCGGCCTTGTTCTAGGCCGTGGCTCACATGTTCGACCATTTGCCAGGCCGGGAATGGAGGACTATGGACATCAACTCAGACAAATATTTCTGTATGACCTTCATCGAGCCGTCATCGGATGAGACTAACGATGATAGTGAGAATTTGATGGCCACAGTCGTGCTTATCCATGAGCACAATGAGGCGGCGTTGCCCAAGTTAGAAGGCTTAGTGAAGGGTCGTGCCCCCGTGCTTGAACATAACCGAGAGGCCGGCCATGAGCAACTATACTGGGACTACTTCCATCACACCACCCCCTTTATATGGTACCCCTCTTTTTCGGCGGCACTTTCGGATGTCAAGGAAGATCTTCATGCGTCTTCTTCATGGAGTGAGGGATCATGACGACTAATTCTCTTTGAATAAATATGCCACCGGTAAGCTCGGCTTCTCCTTGTATCAAAATGCACCGTGGCTATTCGCATGCAAGCTTACGGCGTAGCTGTTAATCTTGGTGATGAGTACTTGCGCCTAAGCGAGTCCACCTGTTCTAGAACAAGTGCACAAGTTCTACAAAGTTGTTGTGGAGGTTTTTGGTAGAGAATTCTTAAGGCCAACCAATGCTATCGACACTCAACTGCTATTGTCTTTCAACGAAACTAGAGGGTTTGTGGGTATGATTGGAAGCATAGACTGCATGCAATGAGAGTGGAAGAATTGTCAATTTGCCTGGCAGGGGTAATACAAAGGACATGTTGGAGGGTGTGCCATCATACTTGCGCTTGTTGTATCACATGATCTGTGGATTTGACACTCTTTTTTGACATGGTAGGTTCTAACGATGACACTTGTGTCATTCAGAGATCCCTGAGGTTTCTAGGCTTGCGGAAGGCAAGGCTCCCATGGTATACTTTGTGGTCAATAGCCATAGTTATAGCAAGGGATACTATCTAGATAATGGTATTTATCCTACTTACTCTACATTTGTGAAGACCATGCGCAAGCCCACATAAGAGGATGACAATATCTAGAGAAGAAGATGAACCCCTATGATCTGCTCCAAGATCTACGACCTCTAGATCATCCATTCCACCATCATTCCCCTTGCATAACAGAGATAGGTATACATACTATTGTACCATGCAAAGATAAACAAAAAAATCCTATGCGTCTCTCCCAAGATCTACTTCAGGTGATAGGACATGAGATTACCGCTAGACACGCAGATGCAGAACTTGACGTAGCACGTTGAGGCGGTGCCGATCGATCCCACGAATATCTCCTTCGGATTTACCATGAAATCAGTATCTCCTATGGGTCCCCACGAAATCCTTGGTCTCTAGCGTCACACGCACAACGCCTCTACTGGTATCCACGTGCAGGAAGGAAGCAACATCGGGCATATGGTTGCTAGATCCTGTCTAACCTGATTTGGGAATGGAGAAAGTGACGGCTAGGTCAGGGACTATCCCTTATCACTCCATTTATATACACCCCTAGTTGGGCTGAACTCTTGAGGCCCATATAGGTTGTATCTCAATGTTCATATGGATCTAGTCCACATGGGTCTCTTACCTTAAGTGGTTGCTAGATCCTCTCTCTCTCTCATTCTCGATTCTCCCCAGCCTTCCTCCTACCCCGCGTGGCCGGCCATCCAAAAAGGCCGTTGTCGGGACCCGTTATCTCTACCCTAGCTGCTGCCACCCTCTAGACCTCTTGCCTTTGAGGTTCAGCCAGACCATCCATTTCTTGCTCGGTCGTTGCCATGTCCTAGGAGTCTACGTAGGATGTTGCTCTGGGGCCTTGGTTAACAGCATGTGCTATCAAAACTGCCCACGACTAGAAGATATTGTCATCCAAGACCTCGAACTCGGCCTTGTTCTAGGCCGTGTCTCACATGTTCGACCATTTGCCAGGCCGGGAATGGAGGACTATGGACATCAACCCAGACAAATATTTCTGTATGACCTTCATTGAGCCGTCATCGGATGAGTCTAACAATGATAGTGAGAATTTGATGGCCACAGTCGTGCTTATCCATGAGCACAATGAGGCGGCGTTGCCCAAGTTAGAAGGCTTAGTGAAGGGTCGTGCCCCCGTGCTTGAACATAACCGAGAGGCCGGCCATGAGCAACTATACTGGGACTACTTCCATCACACCACCCCCTTTATATGGTACCCCTCTTTTTCGGCGGCACTTTCGGATGTCAAGGAAGATCTTCATGCGTCTTCTTCATGGAGTGAGGGATCATGACGACTAATTCTCTTTGAATAAATATGCCACCGGTAAGCTCGGCTTCTCCTTGTATCAAAATGCACCGTGGCTATTCGCATGCAAGCTTACGGCGTAGCTGTTAATCTTGGTGATGAGTACTTGCGCCTAAGCGAGTCTACCTGTTCTAGAACAAGTGCACAAGTTCTACAAAGTTGTTGTGGAGGTTTTTGGTAGAGAATTCTTAAGGCCAACCAATGCTATCGACACTCAACTGCTATTGTCTTTCAACGAAACTAGAGGGTTTGTGGGTATGATTGGAAGCATAGACTGCATGCAATGAGAGTGGAAGAATTGTCAATTTGCCTGGCAGGGGTAATATAAAGGACACGTTGGAGGGTGTGCCATCATACTTGCGCTTGTTGTATCACATGATCTGTGGATTTGACACTCTTTTTTGACATGGTAGGTTCTAACGATGACAGTTGTGTCATTTAGAGATCCCTGAGGTTTCTAGGCTTGCGGAAGGCAAGGCTCCCATGGTAAACTTTGTGGTCAATGGCCATAGTTATAGCAAGGGATACTATCTAGATAATGGTATTTATCCTACTTACTCTACATTTGTGAAGACCATGCGCAAGCCCACATAACAGGATGACAATATCTAGAGAAGAAGAAGAACCCCTATGATCTGCTCCAAGATCTACGACCTCTAGATCATCCATTCCACCATCATTCCCCTTGCATAACAGAGATAGGTATACATACTGTTGTACCATGCAAAGATAAACAAAAAAATCCTATGCGTCTCTCCCAAGATCTACTTCAGGTGATAGGACATGAGATTACCGCTAGACACGCAGATGCAGAACTTGATGTAGCACGTTGAGGCGGTGCCGATTGATCCCACGAATATCTCCTCCGGATTTACCATGAAATCAGTATCTCCTATGGGTCCCCACGAAATCCTTGGTCTCTAGCGTCACACGCACAACGCCTCTACTGGTATCCACGTGCAGGAAGGAAGCAACATCGGGCATATGGTTGCTAGATCCTGTCTAACCTGATTTGGGGATGGAGAAAGTGACTGCTAGGTCAGGGACTATCCCTTATCACTCCACTTATATACACCCCTAGTTGGGCTGAACTCTTGAGGCCCATATAGGTTGTATCTCAATGTTCATATGGATCTGGTCCACATGGGTCTCTTACCTTAAGTGTCTGACCCTATAGGTTCACGCACACCTGGGCACGAGATGAGCTACACTTCCAAGTATCCCGTCATGGTGTTGAGTCCAACTCACCCACATGAACACTTGGTTTGAAGTTGATAGATGGTAGCGGCATCTAGCAAGACGTGTTAACTTCCAAGTGTCGTAAAGTCTAGAAGATAACCTTGAATGTGACTTTTGTCCAAGTTCTTGTGCCACACGATATACCTTGACAAGCTATAGGTGAGTGGTTTCCATACCTTTAATAGGTTGACTCTCTTCTTGTTCTATGATATACGATCCACTGGACTAACACTTAGCCTGACTCCTCAGTTAACGCCTAACCGATCATGCATGTCCATGCTTACGAATCATATCACATGGGTGGGACTAGAGAATATCTCTCCATTACGGAGGGGCAAATACAATCTTGGTTATCCATGTCATGCATCTTGATTCATAGCCGGCCCGAACTCGATATACCTTTATAACCGCCTTTTACGGAACAACGTTTGACAAAACCTAAGTCAGCTGATCCACAACTCGGATCGTGTGATCACCTCAGGTCAAAGGATTCCATTTCTTGACACTTCAAATGATAACATGCTCGTTGCATCTCAAGTCTGGGTCAATACTATTCGCTAAACACTTTAGCCGAATCAATGTAAGTCAGAATAGCATCACCATGCATATGACAAGTGGAACCATGTCATCAGCCGACTTGCACAGTGATCTAAGTTGTTTGTCCTGCATAACCTCAGTGACCAAGGACAAACCAGTATGAACAACATGAATGAAGGGAATATGCCCTGAGAGGCAATAATAAAATGTTTATTATGTGTATTCCAAGTATATGATAGATGTTTATTTTGCATGCTATAATTGTATTAATACGGAAACGTTAATACATGTGTGTTTAATAAACAAACAAAAAGTTCCTAGTTATGCCTCTCTCATAAACTAGTTCGTTGATTAACAAGATGATCACAGTTTCCTGATCATAGACATTGGATGTTGTTAATAACGAGATCACAACATTAGTGTAATGGTGTGATGAACATTCATCCGAAGTATAGCATTACGATCAAAGTCATTGAGTTTATATTGCTATAAACAAACTACGAAGTAGTCCTAATCCTTAGACCATGAGATCATGCCAATCACTAACACCGGAAGAGTTTCTTGTTGACATCAAACGTTACTCCGTAACTGGGTGATTATAAAGATGGTTTCAAAGCTACTAAAGTGTTATGTTGAGAATCATGGATCAAGAGTGGAATTTGTTCATCCCGATGACGGATAGATATGCTCTGGGCCCTCTCGGTGATATCACATTGGTTAGCTTGCAAGCAAGTGATTTGATCACTAGAATGTTATATCACGGGAACGAGAAAAGAGTGCATGTCAGTAACAAGATCAAACTAGGTATGGAGATACCGATGATCGAATCTTGGACATGTAATATATCGTGAAACAAAGAGATTAAGATACAAGCGTAAAAGGTTTCGACGATCACAGGAAAAGTCACCGTTGAATGTGTGGGAGTCAGTATGGATCTCCAGGTCCCGCTACTGATTATTGATCGGAGAAGGGTCTCGATCATGTCCGCATTATTCGCGAACCTTAGGGTGACACACTTAAGGGACACTGGCATCCAGTTGGAGCAAATGTTTCATGCCGAAAGAATAAACAAGCGCAGGAATTTATTTCACTAGATACCGAAACAGGTTTTCGGGTGAAATTGCATAAAGTGGTTATGCATGTGAAATGGAATTCTAGCAAGGGGTTATTTGTGAATGTTTGTCATTAAAGTAATTGACAAAATTCTGAATAAAATAAAAGAGTTTTATTTAATGAGAGTTTGCATTAAATTTGGTGAAAATTTAATGGGAATTTGAGTGGACTTTTGAGTGGAGGGAATTTAAAGGACATTTTGTGAGTGGAGTGTCCACCCACATGAATGAAGGAGGGGAGGGGGCAGCCCCCATGGCCGGCGGCCACCCCCTTGGGTGCCCCCCTCTTCCTATAAAAGGAGCCCCTCCTCTCACTTGTCTCTCACACCTCCTCGTGAAGGATCTCTCTCCCCCTCTAGAATTTATTCCCCATGGTCTCGGACTAGCGAGATACATGTTCCCGGTGGCTATTCAGCAAGAAAGGGTTGTGCTTCCGCTGCATCGCTGGAGCGAGGAGGCGGAGGTTGCCCGGTGTCTTGTACGTGTGTGCGAGCACGGATGCGCTGCTGCTTTGCGGCGCTAGGACTTCCTCTTGATCTTGAGATCGGCAAGTGATCGTCTACATCAACCACGAGTTGAACTCGTTAAGCTTTGTCGGTCTTCAAGGGTATGTTCTCTACGGATATACATCCGCCCGTTGTTTGTATCTAGTAGATAGATCTTGGTACATAGTTCCCATCGTAGGAAATTTTTTGTTTTCTATGCTGCGAACCCTACAATGAATATATAGTTTCACAACTAAATCATATATTCAATGATATATATTATATGTCCATACAAGGAAAACTTAATAAATTTATAAATATATTGGGAATAACATCATACATGATTGCATCTAGGGCAAATCCCCAACACACACTTGTAAGATTATGGTTTGATACTCTATTGATAGTTGTATTTGTATTTGATTTGATCTTCCTTCTTATTATGGCTTGCTAAGGAAATATCGAGATGAACTCTGTTTACTTTATGATGATGTCATTGTGTTATTATCCTCTCATGTGCGACTAAATCCCCATAGGCACGAGAGATGTAGGGGATTGGTGAGATATGACGTGTCTATATTATTTCATCCATATGTGATTGTTGTTATTATTATTATCTTGTGTGAGATTGATTGTCTATGTTTTGTGTAATGCTTGTTATCTATTTTAAGGATCCAAATAGCATGATCCGGAGAACCACTTAGTCAAGATCTTGTTTGCTGGAAAAATCGATGACCTGAGAGTGACACAATTGATATCAAAGAGGATCTAGTATAACTCGAGAAGAACGAAGAGCCACGAAGATTAAGGCCTTGATTTGATCTCACAATCTTAATTGTTACGCTGATCATGGATGATAGTAACAGGAAAAAGAATCATGAGAGTCAGATGAATCCACTTGAAGGAGTCTCGACTAGTAATGGGTTGCTCGCCTACTTGCACACTTATATGATGAATTACAATTAATTATTCCATTCGGTATATTTTCTATCACCATGAATTGGATCTCTCTACGCCTAATTTTTCATCTGCATGAACCTCAACCAACATTCTTTGTCTTTACTTATATGTTATTTACTTTTAGTCTCAGTTCAAACTCCATTTCATACTCAACCATACTCACATTATTTTTACATTCAATACCCATTCAATACCTGCAGTCAATTCACTCAAGACTAGTGACACCTTGGGTACGACAGAAACACTGCATATAAACACTTTTCTAGGCTCTTTGTTGGGATCGATATAAAAACTAAAAGTCATACTTTCACGTAAACATGATTAGACGAACATGTGCTCTTACAGGAATCACCTACTAATTATATTGACAGCTCATACCAAAATCCAAACATGTATTACCCATGTGTATACCCACACACTATTTCTATACGAGGGTCGATCTAACTGCCAGTTGTTCTCGATGTAGATGCCCTCAAGAACACACATGATTCGAAATTCACGATTTGCAAGTTTGTGATTAAAACACACATCTGCGACAACTTTATAGACCAAACTGGAGTTTTTCTCGGTGGTGTACTGAAGCAAAAGTATGTAAACACATCCCATCCCCCTCTGAGGTTTTTCCTTAGCGGTACGTACCCAAATCCTTGACTTCGCATCATCACTTCTTTAAAGACAGAAGAAAAGAAATCCGGAAATTAAGTCCTGTAAATGTATTTGTGACATAAACTGCAGGACATGAGGAGAGCACGTACTGGTACTGCCATGGTGTTTCCATCACACACACTGGGATCTAGGAGAGGACGAATTAACCATACTAGTACTACTTCCTCCTACCCATATTAATTGACTTCGATTTGTTAAAATTTGAATGAATCTAGACATTATTTAATATATAGGTTTATTTAAAATTTGACAAATCAAAGTCAATTAATATGGACCAGAGGGAGTACATTTATTCAGTGAGCTAACTACTGGTCACGGATCGACGCCGACACGCGTGCAGATCGATGGCGCCCAGTTTTAGCTAGCAGAGGCAAGCACGTACGTACATACATACGTGTAGCCGGCTGGCTACGTCGCCTAGGCGAGTATCTCGATCGAGCCGTTTCGCAGACTTGGCAAAGTCCCTGCAAATGGTGGATTCAACACGTACCCTCGTTCGTTAGCACGACGACACCAGTGATGCATCCTGTGTAAATAACCATGACTTACTCCCATGGCACGTTGCCGATCGAGCACTGCTTACGGCGAGTGGAGGAGGCCGGGAACATGAGGCGGAGCGCCCGGAGGAGGTCCTGGTATGAGCCGTGGAGGGAGGGACAGGTCCACCTTCCTCCCGATGGCCTCCCCTTCCATCCTCACCTTCACGTGGCCGCGGCGGCGGTGCCGGCGGCCACCCCCACCGGCTCCCTTCCCCTCCTGCACGGTGCACGCGTTTAGTGTACTCTTGAGCCGGCCCCGCGAAAAGAAAAGGGCTCGTAGTACGCGCATTTATTTCGTTTGGCACGATCCGTTCACCTGTTGCTCGTTTCCCGTTCGCAGGCGCCAGCGCCGCCGCGCGCGGCCGTCACTGCCGTCGTCGCGCACGAAGAGCGGCAGCGTGGCCTTGGGAGCCCGAAACGCCTCCGCCGGCCCCCTCTTCCCGATCGACGCCCGCCACCGCCGGGCGTTGGTGGTTGGGCGGCACAAGGCCCAGCTCCAGAGCTCCATGGCGTCGATGCATGGCTCCTCCCCTTCAACTCGACGGCTCTGAAAACGCCTCTGATGAGTGATGGCTAGATGGTCAAGACAGTTGTAAGGCAGTACTGTGATCATCGATGTGTGTGGTACATATACGCGCGTGGGGCACAGGCCGGCCGGGGCCGACGACGCACTCCCCGTTCGGAGCATGGCGTGGGGGACATGGTGGCTCGACAGCAGGCTGTTTGCCTGCCGCCGTCCGGTGCGGCACTGATTGCCCCTGTGTGTGCCGCCGCGCTGTGCTGATTGACGCTTGACGATCGGTGCAGGCCTGCAGGTGGCTTGGACTGTACGTACGTGCCATTGGGACATCTGACACTGACCCTAAACCCACGGCGCCGAGAACGGTGACACTGACACTGACACGGAGGGTGGATGTGACCTTGTGATGAGCTGCTAATCAGTTAGTAGCCTAAGTGCATCTCCACCGGATCATCCCAACGCCGACCGAAACTGTTACTCCCTCCGTCACAAAATAGATGTCTCAAATTTATCAAAATTTGAATAAATCTAGACACTATTTAGTATATACATTTATCTAAAATTTGAAAAATTCAAAACATCTATTCTTGGACGGAGGGAGTAGTTTTTGGCTATCCGTTTGTGTCAGGTTGCGGACGTTTTTGGTCAGGGTCCGGCATGTCTGCCAGCCGTGTTCCGTGATGCGATCCATCTGTCTGCGTTTGGCGAATAGGCTATTGCCAACGCCGGCATATTTTCAGTATGTTTCCGCCGCCCTGCGCCCTGCCGTCTCCTGCTTCAATTCTGGGCGTTTCCTGCCACGTCCAGTGAAACCATAAAAGGGGCGTTTCCTGCCACGTCCAGTGAAACCATAAAAGGGAGGCCAGGCAAGATAGCCAAAACCATACCCCCCACTACCGCCACCACAAATCACCATGCCTGGCCATTCGCGTCGCCATGCTGACCTCCATGACAACCCCGACATCCGTGTAGAAGAGCCCGAGCGCTCGCTGCCCTTGTAGTGGCCCAACCCGCCTGAGTTACCGAACGTGCTGCCGCCTCCGATTCTGGGGCGTCTGCGGATTTACAGGATGCACCCCGGGCCACGGCGCCCGTTCTACAACTGCCATAGAACCACCGGCGAGCCTTTCACGTTGGAGGTGGCGGAACGCGTCTTTCTACCAGAGCACAAGCGATGGGACGCGCTCGCATTGGTGTGTGTCGACCTTTGGGAAGCAGTCCGGGCCAATCCCGACGACGCTTCCCTGCGTGCCCGCCTCGCCCGAGCTGAAGAGGAGGCGCAAACGCAGGAGGCGATCACCCGGTCTCTCAATGACAAATGGTGTTTGTGACCCGTCACAGTCGTCGCCCCAGCGCCATAGGCGGCGCATAATTTTAGGTGTGGTTTGCTTGTAAAAAATGTTTTAAGACTTGAATAAAGACTTTCATTGCAAATGGTCGATGCCCATATTGCTACATCGTACATGGCGAGTGCACAACCTAGCCTACTCGTCAGAGTCAGAGTCAGAGTCAGAGTGGTAGTAGCAACGACACATGGTGCCATCGAAGACGCTGACGACGAGCCTTCCTCTGCTGTCGTACTTAAGACGACGATGTTGCCCACTTCGACGGTGCATCGACAACCAGCGACGTGAATTTGCGGGGAAGGAGCAACATGTCCCGCGCCATGCCAGAGTGGATGACCACGGCGAACTGGATGCCCGGGCTAACTAACTCGGGCGACAACGGCGGTGAGGGAGAGCGTGGCGGCATGCTGCTTTGTCTGCGTCCTCCGTGTCTCCCTCGACATCGACGGTCGGGACCCGGTGGTCGTCCTAGAGGCCCTCCCCTCGACCCAATGTCTCCGACCATGGCTAGCTACCGGTAGTGGAAGATGGGAAGTAGTGGAGGATGGGAAGGAGAAGAGGAGAGTGTGGTGTGGTGTGGAAGAAGATGGCCGCGTGAGGCCAGTTAAAAAGGGCCGGCATCGGATGCTGGCACGGAGACCGAAGCAATGTCATTGAAGTGTCGCGACAAGAGGGCAGGCGTCAGGCGGCGCCAGCAGCGGCACGACCAACATTTGGAGCAGCCTTCGATTAATGGCTAGTGGAAGAAAGCCGTTGGGTCGCTGGCGCAACAGCGTACAGTCAGTTAGGGTGTCGTCTCGTTGCTATTGATGGCGCAGGCTGCCGCGGGTCAGCCTTCCGTCTGCGCCTCTAAATTACTGCCGCGGTTGCATCTAAATCCTTGCCGTTGCGCGTGTCTAAATTAATGTCGTTCTAGGTTGTGGCTGACGGATGGGTCAATGGCACAAGCGGACAGGACACGCCCTCAGTCCGCCCATGTCTAAATAGATACAATCGTTGCGCAAATTTAATTCATGAATAGGTCAACCCAGACTTCGTACGTTTGAATAAGTTGTGCCAACACGTCCCGTGCGAGTCCATGCGGACGAACGGAGAAATAGAGACGCGCTTGTACTTGTCGACCCGGTAGAGATGTCTTAATGAGCTCCTCGTCGTCCTCACGGCTGACGGAGGCCCCCACATGGGCGCATGTATGGCCGGTCGGCCCCAAGTCAGGGCAGACAAACCAGCAACTGCTCTTAGACTAGTTATAGTGGCTGAGTACTCCCTCTGTCCCAAATTACTCTGTATTTTAGGTTTATTTAAAGTTAAATTTCTTAAACTTTGACTACGAATATAATAAAAAATATCAATATCTAAAATATATAATAAATATAGTTAGACTTGTCATAAAACATACTTTTATATTGTATATAATTTGATATTATAAATATTATTATTCCGTGAAGGTGTTTAGTCAAGTTTTAACATGTTTGACTTTGACCAACCCTAAAACGCAGAGTAATTTGGGACAGAGGAAATAGTAACATAGTCCTACATGTATTGTCAACTAAGCATTTAGATAACATAGCATGCAATTAAATGATGAGAGAGGCTTAAAATAACTACCCTAAGTTACTCCCCACTATGACCAGTCTTAGACCATGCTTCGCTCAATCCACTCGCTGATTTGTTCACTCATCGGTCCGCTCATGTCTAAACTGATGCAATTGTTGCACAAATTTAATTTATAAATAAGTCGAATCGGACGCGTATGTTTGAATAAGTTGTGCCAACGTCCCGTTCGAGTCCATACGGACGAACGGAAAAATAGAGACGCGGTCGACCCGGTAATGAGCTCCTCGTCGTCCTCACTGCTGACGGAGCCCACGCATGGGCGCATGCATGGCCGGCCGGCGCCCCAAGTCAGGGCAGACAAACCAGCAACTGCTCTAGACCATGCTTCCCTCAGTCCACTCGCTGCTTACTTTGTCCACTGGATCATCGTTTTCAGCATGGACAAGCGTACCTGCCATGCCTGCCCACGCTTCGGTGCGCTCGCTCGCTCGCTTCCTGCCGGTGCCGGCTATGTTCTACTCCCTCGGTTCCATGCGACTTCTAGCGTGTGGTTTATAGTCTTTAGTGTGTTGTTCATTCTGAACTTACGCACTAAAAAGATATAGATACATTCGTTTTATAAAAACTAAAATATTTTATATTTTCAAACAGGGGTATAAACCTAAATAAATTCCCCGCTGATTTCAGTGACAAATTAAAGAGATCTCGAGCGGTCGTAACCGTGATTAGTATTTCAAGATACTGGACCGAGCTATATACCTTGGACGTGCCTACACCTCGGAAACGCACACTTACGTACGGTGAAAATGTGTGTGCAATTTCTGACGACGGGCATGTACTTACTACATTAGACTAGACACAGTATACCGTAGGCCAAAAGTTTTGGCCGGCATCGTAGAACGTACGTACACGTGTACGTCCCCGCTAAGGCAAGGGGAAAGGTGAAAACGCGCGCGTCCGGTATGACCTAATCTAAAGAAAACATTCCTGCGGGAAAGAGAGGCTTCTCAGGGCCTCTGCGCGCAGGGGTGGTCCGCGCCGTCGGATTTCCCGTTTGCATTCGATCCTGGCCATTCTTTTTCTATCACGCGAAGGTACACTCGCATCCAACTTAGCCAAACCCGCAGACGAGTGGGCCTGCTTCTTACGGGACTTGGGCAACAGAGAGAGTAGGTACGTGGCTGTGCGTCCATGGCAATCGGGAGAGGCTGCGCGGTGGCTCCGTTGTGGTTTCACTGACCGCAAGGGACAGTTTTGTACTTTCGCTAGCCGAAACCTATTAGGGATCGAGGATCTTGATGCCTCCCGTTCGCCCAGGCATTCCTCTCTCCACCGCACCCCTTGTCTCTCGTCTCTCGCGGCGGTGCCCGACAAACCGCCAACCCTCGCGTGCGCGTCTCTCCTCCCCACGCTCCTCATCTGCGCCGCCTCTTGCTCCGGCTCCTCCCTAGAGAGGGAGAGACGACGCGCCTTTGCTTTCTCCATCGCCTCCTCTCTCCTAAAAAGGGCAAGCCAACAGCAGGGAGAAAGGGAGTCGATGTCGGGCTAGCAGGTGGCGCGGCAAGCGGTGGCAGCGGCGGCGGCGAGGTGCTCCCTCATCCTCGGCACCCTACGACCCTCGCGCCTCCTCACCCAGCAGCACTGACGAGGACCTGATCTAGAGGGGCTCGAGGAGCTCAACGTCCGTCGGCATGTCCCCGGCTCCATGGCGACCGATAGCGGCAGCGCTCGCCCCCTTGTATGCCTCCTGACCTCTCCCTCCCCGTCTTTGCTCATTCTCTCTCACCCTGTAACATCCCAAAAATACTAAACTTAGATCATCAAACTCTAATCATCAAATTTAGGATTAACAAAAAAACTTTGCTAAATAAAAATATGAAAGCATGCATATGTGTATGCATTTAATTTGAAATTCTTTTGAACCACCTTGTTTGTGTGTTTCTTTGCTTGTAGAATGTTTCTTAGGTGAAATAAACAACATCTAAACATTTCCCAAACTTTTCCCAAAGACAAAAAAATCAAAACAAAGCTAAATGAGTGAATGGTCATTGTGACCAATTTAACTCCCATCCCTACTTTGGCTGTCTCAAACTTTCAGAACCTAACAGAAATTTTTCCGGATCTTTGCACCCCTTGATTGTACTCATAACAAAGTATCAAGGCCCACTTTGTGATCATCCAGAAACTTTCAAATGCATAGTTTAAATGACAATTCAAAATTGAATCTTTATCATATGGGAAGATCCCACTTTTTCAAAAACCACTCAAACAAGCTCAACTTTCAAAACCCAAGCATCTGCAGACTCACCAGCACCAATCTAGCACACTCACCAAAAATCTTTTCAAAATTCAAAACTTAAATTCATGCGGCCATTTCATCAAACACATTGCAGACACAAATCAAACAAAATCCAAACACTATTGTGAGCAGTGATTCTTGCCTAACTGGTTCCCTATCTAGCTCACAACCAGCTCAGTAGATCATCTAGCAAGATTAACCAAGCACTAGCACCACTGTGAGCTTGCCAATATCATCAATGGTGAACAGCCGAAGCACACCATGCCACCCCAGTGTAGACAGCAAGCTAGGAAGGAAACTAGCCGTGCCAACCTTATCTGGGAGATCACCCATGCCTCACCGCCCCCTCTCGACCAGCCCTGCCTCGAAGACACCGACCAGGGCACCCAGGAACGCCGCGCCCGTGCCTCTGCCAACGGTGCCGAGCATGCGCCAGAGCGCCACCCTCGACCGAAACCCACAGACCGAGCGCCACCTTCGCCGCGCGCATACACGATCGCCACCGACCCAGGAGACCGCCAGACATCCCTGTTCGCCGTCCCATGCCGCACATCCACCGCTCGCCGTCGAAGGCGCCGCCTCTGCTGCGCAGAGCGTCGCATGTTCCAGACCAACCCGCACCGTCCCACGTCTCGCCACCGTAGCGTTGAGCATTGCCAGGGAACACCGCACCGTCCCCTACCTTCGCCCATGGCAATAGCCATCTGTACCATCGCCCCCGACGAGCTCACCATGCGCCCCGTCGGTCCCCTCGCTCGACTATAAATAGAGGCCACCCCAAGCCGAACTAAGCACACCATTCTACTCCCCTCTCATCACTGATCGTGCCACACCGTTCCCGGAGCAAGGCGAACAACACTTCGTCGGAATTTCATCGGAGTCTGCCGCTGCTGGAGAAGAAGGGAGCCAGCGATTGGAGCCGCCCAGGAGAAGCTGCCGGTACCAGGAGGTTCGCCGTCGTCGACTTTGTCGTTCGCCCGCCTCGCCGACCCTCGCCTGCACCCCGGTGAGCCCCCAGCAACCCCCACTGGACGCGCTAGGTTTTTTCTCGCCGGCGTTGCCCAACGTCGACGATGACTCCCAGCCGTTGGATTAGAATCAGATCGAACGACCCACATCGCCCCATACCGCTTTGCACCCCCTGTCTCACTGACGAGTGGGGACAGCCACTTAAACAGCCCACGGAAGCGCTATGCTTAGCAGGCCGGCCCGTTAACTTTTCCCGCGCAGCCCAGTCATTTGAATTAAACCTTTTCCATTTTATTTCAAACATACTTCTGTACCAAGGTCGATTCATTGCACCAAATTGAATGAAACTAATTTTGTTAGAAAGGTCTTGAAATGCTGAATCCAAGCCCGTTGGATTCAAGTCATTTGGATCTATAGATCACCCATGGTAAAAATAACAATGCAGAAGCTTTTCTGCATTCAATTTTTTTTCAAATTTAAACCATAATAGCTTTTGAGTTGATTCCAACTCTCAAAAATCACATTTAACCATACCTTTCAGAATATATAAAAAATATAAAGGTTTACTTGCAGAAATAATGTTCAAGTAATAAAAGAATGCCCCATAGGCATTTCTAGTCACTTTATTTAATTAAAATAAAAGGGTAAAACCTTATTAAATTGTGACACCACTTTAAATAACATTCCCATGGACTAAAATATGTGGTGATGACATGTGTCAACATGATCCCATGTTTGGTTTGAAGAATATTAAATCTTAAGTAGTTTTTCAATGAGTAGAAATTACTTTTCTAAAAATAAAAGGAATTAAACCAAGCCTTAATCTTGTAATGTTAGAGATGATGTTAGATCATCTATAGGACCCTTTTGTGTGATGATTGCAAGCAGTTAAGTATTGTTTGGTGATTGTGTACATCGTATTTATTTATAGGCGCTAGTACCGACCAAGGATACGAGGAGGAAGGAGGATTCTATGAAGAAGAAGCTGAGGAGAACTTCAACCACTGCTCTGCTCAAGGCAAGCTATTAACCTTGCAAGCTAACCCTTGCAATTTAGCAAGCTTATGCAGATATTGTGCAAGCCAATACTTGCTTGTTACCATGTCAATTATATGCCTTAAAGCATATATGATCATAACCACTTGATAAACCAATCCTAGTTTTACTTGCAAGCCTCTTACTTTATTTCCTTATCAAAACTCTTACCTAGATGTTACCTAAGTAAATGGTAGATACTAGAAGAATATGTGAAGGTTGCATAAAGAGCATAAAATTTGGCCTAAGCTAGATAATCTTGATGTCATCTTAAGGCATGAGATTGAACTTAGTTAAAACTCCACTAGTTTACCACCCCTCATTATTGCTTACCCCCACTTGTAGATGCTAGTGCTAAGCATAAAACTTGATCAACTTTAGATGGGAATACTTGGTGGAAAAATGGGTATGAAAACCTTGGAATGATGGATCATTCTATTGAAATGTTTTGGACATGTGTTTCCAAACACCTGATGATTTTGGTGATGAAAATGTTGAGGCATGAGCCTTAGCCCTTCATAAAACTGATGGTTGTCTGGATGCGATAACATTCCAATTTTATCGTACAACCACAATACCCGAAGATTGGGTAGGGCTTGACTGGAAACTTATATACCTTAGTATCAGTTCCCTCACGGCCAAGGTCTGAGCTGAGGCTACCTTGTAAAGATTGTCCACCTGTGCAGTACCCAAGATGACAGTTGGTCATGGTTGGGAGGCCAAACTCACAGGAGAGGTGCTTATACTAGGGCGTGTAATTGAAAGGTTAGGATTGATTATCCACATACTGAGTATGGTGAATTCAGGATTTGTTCCTGACAGATGTATCGAATGTTGTGGTGAAAGTGTACAATCTTTGCAGAGTGTCAAACTATTCGAATAGCCGCGTCCGCGGTTATGGACAGTTGGAGTGGCCATACTGTTCCCCCGTCAGACTTTTCAAAATGACTTGTGAAATGAATTGAGACTTTGACTTGACCACAACAGGGTTGTGATATGAAATACAAGTTCCCATTTAGGTGTTATAAAACTTCAACTAGCATTCGTTGCTCGTTAACGTAGTAGAGATAAATCTGGCTTTTGCAAAATAACCCTAGAGCCTAGTGTCCTATTATCAAAAACCCCTTTCACTTGTTAGTATTAGTTTGCGAGTACTTAAAGAGTACTCATGGCTTTGTCCCTGGCTATTCCCATGGCCAGACTATGAAGAGGAGTATCTGGAGGATGGACCCCAGGAAGGTTACGACAACTAGGATCATCTCCCATCGTCAGCATTGCATGTGACCCCGAAGATGGAGCTTCGCCCACGCTACTGTTATTATTACGTATGTCGCTGCTTGATGTTGTATTAAGAACTGGATCATGAGATCCCTATTTGTGTAAGAACTTATTTATGGTTTGTAATGGATGATGTACTATGGTATCCAATTCTATTATGTCTCGCAAAAATGGTAATCCTGGGATTGCGATGTATGGCATAACAGGCATCTAGGATTAAAAATCCGGGTGTTGACAAGTTGGTATCAGAGCCATCCTGACCATAGGAGACCCTAGTTAGACTGGACGTTTGAATCAAAAACTTAGTTTCAAAACCAAAGAAAACAAATATTTATAAAAACTTATTCTCATTCGTATCCCTTTGATTCTTTCATGAAAATTCATGTTCCTCAAAAACTCTTGCAAAAATACATAAAATTTTGACACACTTGATCACTCTACTAACTTACTCATCCTATATTCTTATAGATGGACGTGAAGTACAACAAGTTTTATCTGTTGGGGAATGGAGGAGACCTGATCTTTGAGAGGGATTTGGACCAGCTTTCGGAACTTCTGGAGCGTCCGCACCCCGAGTTCTTCGGATCTCAGCTCAATGATCAAGGAGGAGGAGATCTGCAATGGCTAATTGTTGCAAGTCTCCGAGGAAAGATTGAACCTCCCACTGCTGAGGGAATTCAGTTTACCTTGAGAGAAAACAACTGGCTCGATGGACTTGCCAGGGCCATGCAGGAAGCTCTTTCCCGTCTGTGTGGGCAGAGCATCAATCAGATCAAGGGTACTCGCTTTGAGTTTTGCCCAAGGCGTGATGCTAATGGACAACCACTGGAAGCCCCATACCACCCCGAGCTGAAGACCCAATTGGACCACCTTAGCTTCATGATGTACGATCGTCAGCAGGAGTTAGACAACTGCCGTGACTACTCCAACCACAAGTCTGCCATCATTAAGATGAAGGACCAAACCATCGCCATGCTAGCAAAGGATCGCAAGTCTCGCCGCCGTCAGCTCGACAAGAAGGAGCGCATTATTGCCCGTCTTCGCCACCGCATCTCATCTCTGGAGGAGACCATCCATGAGAGTTACATGCAGTTGGAGGAAAGGGAGAATGCCGGAGAAGATCTTCGTGGAGACCCCTACTCCTATCTCAGCGATGACGATGATTTTCTGGAGGATCAGGCTATGGATTTCTTCACCGATGAGGATGATTTCGCCTTCATCGATGATGATGAGGACGATGAAGCCACCCATTCCAAGGAGTAGTAGCACTGGAGCACTAGCGTAGTAAGTAGTATTCGGTCCCCCTGTATCGTAGTTTCCAGAATGGTTCTTAAAACCATCTGTTTTTGTTTGTTGTGGTGTGTGTTGTATCGGGTGCTATGAATGAATGAATGAAAAGCAAGTTACTAGAAAAATCTGAGTCAAACTTTAATTTTTTTCCAAAGACCCAAAACTTTAGAAATTTCCCTCTTTCCTCATGATCTATCTCAATCTTCAGAAGCCAGGTGGAGGAAGTGGTTCATCCCCGGACCCGATGTTGCAGATTCTGCAAATGTTCACTTCTGACCGCGAAGCTGAAAGAGCGGAACGTCAAGCCATCCTAGCCACACTGCAGCAGATAGCCCAACTTGCCCACAACAACCAAGGCCACGGAAATCAGGACAACCATGGATCTAAACTCAAGAATTTCCAGAATACCAACCCACCCATTTTCACTAAGTCAGAAGAACCCCTAGACGCTGATGATTGGCCGCAGACCATGGAAAATAACCTAGAAGTCGCTGGAGTGGAAGCCAACGAGAAAGTCCTGTTCGCCACCCACTATCTAGCCGGAGATGCCAGGGCATGGTGGAACAGTGTTCGTGCAATGACCGGAGGCCACATGATGACGTGGGAGGAATTCAAGGTCAAGTTTAGCAGAACCCATGTGCCACCAGGTTTGATCAAGAGAATGAGAGACGAGTTCAGAGAGCTGAAGCAAGGAAGGATGACTGTAGTGGAATACCGTGACAAATTCTTGTCATTAGCCAGGTATGCCCCGGATGAGATCGACACCGAAGCCAAGAAGAAAGAAAGATTCCTGAATGGTCTGCATGATGAGATGCAGACTGTGTTAGTCAATATCCCCTTTGCGGATATTGAAGCCCTTATCGACTCTGCTATCCAGATGGAAAGAAAGATCAACCAAGCCAATGAGAACCGCAAGCGTCGCATGATGCATCAACCAGGAACCCATCAGACCCCAAAGTATCGCCCCAACCCATCTCCAGGATTTGCCCCAAGAACCAACAGACCCCCGATGAACCGTCCGACCTATCCCAACCGTGGAAACCCTAGGCCCGGAGGAAATCACAACAACCCCGGCAACGCCAGCAATTTCAATCGTGCCCCACCCAAGTTCAACAACAACAATGCTACCGCCAACACCAACACTGCCCCTAGGACTGGAAGCAATGCTGTGCCTGTAGCAGCAAAGGACAAGTCGCAAGTGACTTGTTATGACTGTGGAAATAAAGGCCACTATTCCAACGAGTGCCCCAACAAGAAGAATGCTACAGCCCCCAATGCCAATGTCCCAGCTCAGCAGCAGCGTCGTGTTCAGCCAGAGAGAAGATTTGCCCCAGGGAATTCACTCAACCGCAACGGCCGTCTTTTTCTCATGCATGCTGAAGAAGCTCAGGAAGCGCCAGACGTCGTGCTGGGTATGTTTTCGGTTAATTCAGTACTTGCAAGAGTGTTGTTTGATTCTGGTGCATTGCATTCATTTGTCACCGAAGAATTTGCATGCACTAGTAGAATTCAACCAACCAAACTGAAGCATGTCATGATTGTTCAAATTCCCGGATCAACCACCAAGGCTAGGCAAATTTGCAAAGCCGTGCCTATCCGAATCCAAGGCATAGATTTTTATGCTAATCTGATAGTACTCGGAACTAAAGGATTGGAAGTAGTACTAGGAATGGATTGGATGTCCAAACATAAAGGATTGATTGACTGTGCCAAGAAAGCCATAACCATGACCAGTATGGACGGAATATCAGTCGAGCATATCTGAAACCTTACCTCGTCAATTCAAGTGCAACAAGAGTATAGCCCAACCTACCATTGACCAAGTCCAGATAGTCTGTGAATACCCCGATGTATTTCTAGATGTTTTGCCCGGTATGCCCCCAGATCGGGATATCGAGTTTATCATCGAACTAATTCCTGGAACCGGACCCATAGCCCAGAGACCCTATAGTATGAACCCGTCAGAGCTCGCAGAACTGAAGAAGCAACTAGATGCCATGCTGGAAATAGGATTGATTCAACCAAGTGCGTCACCTTGGAGATCACCTGTCTTGTTTGTGGACAAGAAGGATGGAGGTAACCGTTTGTGTACGGATTATCGGAAATTGAATGATGTCACCATCAAGAACAAGTACCCCTTGCCCAAGATAGAAGATTTGTTTGATCAATGGACCGGTGCCAAAGTGTTTTCTAAGATTGATCTTAGAACTGGCTATCATCAACTCAAAATTCGTGCAGAGGATATTCCAAAGACTGCCTTTACCACCAGATATGGATTGTATGAGTATACATTCATGTCTTTCGGACTAACCAATGCCCCCGCTTATTTCATGAATCTCATGAATAAGATTTTTATGGACTTCCTGGATAAGTTTGTCGTTGTTTTCATTGATGACATTCTGATTTATTCCAAATCAGAAGAAGAACATGAGCTACACCTAAGGACCATTCTTGGAACCCTTAGAGAGCATCAGTTGTATGCAAAGTTTAGCAAATGTGAATTCTGGTTACAGGAGGTAGGATTCCTCGGTCATATTGTATCAGCCGGAGGAATTGCCGTTGACCCTGCCAAAGTGAAAGATGTAGAAGATTGGCAAGCCCCAACCACTCAAACCCAAGTTCGTACATTTCTCGGATTGGTGGGATATTACCACAAATTCGTAGAAGGATTCTCGAGTATCGCCAGACCCATGACCCAATTGCTGAAGAAGGACAAGAAGTTTGAATGGACCGACAAATGTGAAGCGACTTTTCAAGAACTCAAGAGGAGATTCATTTCAGCCCCAATCTTGATCATGCCGGATATCACAAAGCCCTTCGATGTGTATTGTGATGCATCCAAGATTGGTCTCGGATGTGTGCTAATGCAAGAAGGCAAAGTTATATCTTATCTATCGCGACAACTGAAGCAGCACGAGCAAAACTATCCAACCCATGACCTCGAACTCGCAGGCGTAGTTCTAGCCCTGAAAACATGGAGACATTACCTGATGGGAAACCGTTGTGAGGTTTATTCGGATCACAAGAGCCTAAAGTATATATTCACTCAGAAGGAGCTGAATATGAGGCAGAGAAGATGGATTAAGCTAATCAAGGATTACGACCTGGACATTCACTATCACCCTGGTAAAGACAACGTGGTAGCAGATGCCCTTAGCAGATTGCCGTGCCGCTTGAACTCCATGATTTTGAAGGAGCAACCAAGTTTGCACAAAGAGATGGAAGATTTTCAGATGGAATTAGTAAGTGAAGGATTTTTGGCTAGCATAGAACTCCAGCCCAATTTGATCAGTGAGATTAAAGAGGCGCAGAAGGGAAATGCCAGTATTGACGGAATCAAGTGTCGTATCGGTACAGGCAAAGTACCTGGATTCACCGAAGACGAAGAAGGAGTTTTGTGGTACAAAGGACGCCTTTGTGTACCATCAGATTCTGAGTTGAAAGAAGTTATTTTGAAGGAGGCTCATGATACTCTTTATTCTATCCATCCCGGAGGAACTAAGATGTATCAATATTTAAAGGAGCAATTTTGGTGGCATAAGATGAAGAGAGAAATCGAAAGTTATATCGCCAAGTGTGACATATGTCAGCGAGTCAAGGCAGGACATCAAAGACCCGCTGGATTGTTGCAACCCTTGCAGATTCCGGAATGGAAATGGGATTCTGTTGGAATGGACTTTATCACTGGACTGCCTACTTCTAGTAGGGGAAATGACTCTATCTGGGTCATAGTGGACAGATTGTCCAAAGTCGCCCATTTCTTACCCGTCAAGACCACATATCAGAGTTCGAAGCTAGCAGAGTTATACATCGCTAGAATCGTTAGTTTGCATGGAGTCCCCAAGAACATCGTATCGGATCGAGGAACTCAGTTTACCTCGAGATTCTGGAAGAAAGTCCAAGAAGGTTTATGAACCCGTCTAGATTTCAGCACCGCGTATCACCCTTAGACCGATGGACAAACGGAGCGAGTAAATCAAATACTCGAAGATATGCTGAGAGCATGTGTGTTAGAATATGGATCCAATTGGGAAGACTGTCTGCCGTTTGCAGAATTTTCATACAACAACAGTTATCAAGCCAGTTTGCAAATGACCCCATTTGAATTCATATACGGAAGGAAGTGTCGCACCCCTTTGAACTAGTCGAAAGTAGGAGAGAGTCAGATTTTCAGACCCGACATCCTACGAGAAGCAGAACAGAAGGTTCACAAGATTCGTGAGCACCTCAAGACTGCCCAATCCAGACAGAAGAGTTACGCTGACAAGAGACGTAGAGACCTCGCCTTCAACATAGGAGACTTCGTTTATCTGAAAGTGTCGCCATTGAAGGGAATGCAGCGTTTCCAACTCAAGGGAAAGTTAGCCCCCAGATATATCGGACCTTTCAAGATTCTGAACCATCGAGGAGAAGTATCGTATCAATTTGAACTACCCAAAGAGATGGCAGTTGTGCACAATGTGTTCCATATCTCATTACTTCGCAAGTGTCTCGAAGTCCCCGAGAAGACCGAAGTGTTCAAAAATATCGATCACCGGACCATAGAGATGAACGATGACCTGACCTATCCCGAGGTACCCATCCGTATTTTGTAAGAAGCTTTTCGAACTACCGAACCCGAAGCATCAAGTTCCTCAAGATTCAGTGGAGCAACCACACAGAAGAGGAAGCTACCTGGGAGCGCGAAGATCACATCAGGACGGAGTTTCCCGATCTCTTCAAATCCTAGGTAATCTTTTCGTCCTTTTTCAAATCTCGGGACGAGATTTTGTCTAAGGGGGGAAGGTTTGTAACATCCCAAAAATACTAAACTTGGATCATCAAACTCTAATCATCAAATTTAGGGTTAACAAAAAAACTTTGCTAAATAAAAATATGAAAGCATGCATATGTGTATGCATTTAATTTGAAATTCTTTTGAACCACCTTTTTTGTGTGTTTATTTGCTTGTAGAATGTTTCTTAGGTGAAATAAACATCATCTAAACATTTCCCAAACTTTTCCCAAAGACAAAAAAATCAAAACAAAGCTAAATGAGTGAATGGTCATTGTGACCAATTTAACTCCCATGCCTACTTTGGTTGTCTCAAACTTTCAGAACCTAACAGAAACTTTTCTGGATCTTTGCACCCCTTGATTGTACTCATAACAAAGTATCAAGGCCCACTTTGTGATCATCCAGAAACTTTCAAATGCATAGTTTAAATGACAATTCAAAATTGAATCTTTATCATATGGGAAGATCCCACTTTTTCAAAAACCACTCAAACAAGCTCAACTTTCAAAACCCAAGCATCTGCAGACTCACCAGCACCAATCTAGCACACTCACCAAAAATCTTTTCAAAATTCAAAACTTGAATTCATGCGGCCATTTCATCAAACACATTGCAGACACAAATCAAACAAAATCCAAACACTATTGTGAGCAGTGATTCTTGCCTAACTGGTTCCCTATCTAGATCACAACCAGCTCAGTAGATCATCTAGCAAGATTAACCAAGCACTAGCACCACTGTGAGCTTGCCAATATCATCAATGGTGAACAGCCGAAGCACACCATGCCACCCCAGTGTAGACAGCAAGCTAGGAAGGAAACTAGCCGTGCCAACCTTGTCTGGGAGATCACCCATGCCTCACCGCCCCCTCTCGACCAGCCCTGCCTCGAAGACACCGACCAGATCACCCAGGAACGCCGCGCCCGTGCCTCTGCCAACCGTGCCAAGCATGCGCCAGAGCACCACCCTCGACCGAAGCCCACAGACCGCGCGCCACCCTCGCCGCGCGCATACACGATCGCCACCGACCCAGGAGACCGCCAGACATCCCTGTTCGCCGCCCCATGCCGCACAGCCACCGCTCGCCGTCGAAGACGCCGCCTCTGCCGCGCAGAGCGTCACATGTTCCAGACCAACCCGCACCGTCCCACGTCTCGCCACCGTAGCGTTGAGCATCGCCAGGGAACACCGCACCGTCCCCTACCTTCGCCCATGCCAATAGCCATCTGTACCATCTCCCCCGACGAGCTCACCATGCGCCCCGTCGGTCCCCTCGCTCGACTATAAATAGAGGCCACCCCCAGCCGAACTAAGCACACCATTCTACTCCCCTCTCATCACTGATCGTGCCACACCGTTCCCGGAGCAAGGCGAGCAGCACTTCGCCGGAATTTCATCGGAGTCTGTCGCTGCTAGAGAAGGGAGCCAGCGATTGGAGCCGCCTCAGGAGAAGCTGCCAGTACCAGGAGGTTCGCCGTCGTCGACTTCGTCGTTCGCCCGCCTCGCCGACCCTCGCCTGCACCCCAGTGAGCCCCCAGCAACCCCCACTGGCCACGCTAGGTTTCTTTCTCGCCGGCGTTGCCCAACGTCGACGATGACTCCCAGCCGTTGGATTAGAATCAGATCGAACGACCCACATCGCCCCATACCGCTTCGCACCCCTCTGTCTCACTGACGAGTGGGGACAGCCACTTAAATAGCCCGCGGAAGCGCTACGCTTAGCAGGCCGGCCCGTTAACTTTTCCCGCGCAGCCCAGTTATTTGAATTAAACCTTTTCCATTTTCTTTCAAACACACTTCTGTACCCAGTTTCAAAAATCAACCCAGGTCGATTCATTGCACCAAATTGAATGAAACTAATTTTGTTAGAAAGGTCTTGGAATGCTGAATCCAAGCCCGTTGGATTCAAGTCATTTGGATCTATAGATCACCCATGGTAAAAATAACAATGCAGAAGCTTTTCTGCATTCAAACATTTTTCAAATTCAAACCATAATAGCTTTTGAGTTGATTCCAACTCTCAAAAATCACATTTAACCATACCTTTCAGAATATATAAAAATATATAAGTTTACTAGCAGAAATAATGTTCAAGTAATAAAAGAATGCCCCATAGGCATTTCTAGTCACTTTATTTAATTAAAATAAAAGGGTAAAACCTTATTAAATTGTGACACCACTTTAAATCACATTCCCATGGACTAAAATATGTGGTGATGACATGTGTCAACATGATCCCATGTTTGGTTTGAAGAATATTAAATCTTAAGTAGTTTTTCAATGAGTAGAAGTTACTTTTCTAAAAATAAAAGGAATTAAACCAAGCCTTAATCTTGTAATATTAGAGATGATGTTAGATCATCTATAGGACCCTTTTGTGTGATGATTGCAAGCAGTTAAGTATTGTTTGGTGATTGTGTACATCGTATTTATTTATAGACGCTAGTACCGACCAAGGATACGAGGAGGAAGGAGGATTCTACGAAGAAGAAGCCGAGGAGAACTTCAACCACTGCTCTGCTCAAGGCAAGCAATTAACCTTGCAAGATAGCCCTTGCAATTTAGCAAGCTTATGCTGATATTTTGCAAGCCAATACTTGCTTGTTACCATGTCAATTATATGCCTTAAAGCATATATGATCATAACCACTTGATAAACCAATCCTAGTTTTACTTGCAAGCCTCTTACTTTATTTCCTTATCAAAACTCTTACCTAGATGTTACCTAAGTAAATGGTAGATACTAGAAGAATATGTGAAGGTTGCATAAAGAGCATAAAATTTGGCCTAAGCTAGATAACCTTGATGTCATCTTAAGGCATGAGATTGAACTTAGTTAGAACTCCACTAGTTTACCACCCCTCATTATTGCTTACCCCCACTTGTAGATGCTAGTGCTAAGCATAAAACTTGATCAACTTTAGATGGGAATACTTGGTGGAAAAATGGGTATGAAAACCTTGGAATGATGGATCATTCTATTGAAATGTTTTGGACATGTGTTTCCGAACACCTGATGATTTTGGTGATGAAAATGTTGAGGCATGAGCCTTAGCCCTTCATAAAACTGATGGTTGTCTCGATGCGATACCATTCTAATTTTATCGTACAACCACAATACCCGAAGATTGGGTAGGGCTTGACTGGAAACTTATATACCTTAGTATCAGTTCCCTCACGGCCAAGGTCTGAGCTGAGGCTACCTTGTGAAGATTGTCCACCTGTGCAGTACCCAAGATGACAGTTGGTCATGGTTGGGAGGCCAAACTCACAGGAGAGGTGCTTATACTAGGGCGTGTAATTGAAAGGTTAGGATTGATTATCCGCATACTGAGTATGGTGAATTCAGGATTTGTTCCTGACGGATGTATCGAATGTTGTGGTGAAAGTGTACAATCTCTGCAGAGTGTCAAACTATTCGAATAGTCGCGTCCGCGGTTATGGACAGTTGGAGTGGCCATACTGTTCCCCGTCAGACTTTTCAAAATGACTTGTGAAATGAATTGAGACTTTGACTTAACCACAACAGGGTTGTGATATGAAATACAAGTTCCCATTTAGGTGTTATAAAACTTCAACTAGCATTCGTTGCTCCTTAACGTAGTAGAGATAAATCTAGCTTTTGCAAAATAACCCTAGAGCCTAGTGTCCTATTATCAAAAACCCCTTTCACTTGTTAGTATTAGTTTGCGAGTATTTAAAGAGTACTCATGGCTTTGTCCATGGCTATTCCCATGGCCAGACTATGAAGAGGAGTACCTGGAGGATGGACCCCAGGAAGGTTACGACAAATAGGATCATCTCCCATCGTCAGTATTGCCTGTGACTCTGAAGATGGAGCTTCGCCCACGCTACCGCTATTATTACGTATTCCGCTGCTTGATGTTGTATTAAGAACTGGATCATGAGATCCCTATTTGTGTAAGAACTTATGTACGGTTTGTAATGGATGATGTACTATGGTATCCAATTCTGTTATGTCTCACAAAAATGGTAATCCTGGGATTGCGATGTATGGCATAACAGGCATCTGGGATTAAAAATCCAGGTGTTGACAAGTTGATATCAGAGCCATCCTGACCATAGGAGACCCTAGTTAGACTGGATGTTTGAATCAAAAACTTAGTTTCAAAACCAAAGAAAACAAATATTTATAAAAACTTATTCTCATTCTTATTCCTTTGATTCTTTCATGAAAATTCATGTTCCTCAAAAACTCTTGCAAAAATACATAAAATTTTGACACACTTGATCACTCTACTAACTTGCTCATCATATATTCTTATAGATGGACGTGAAGTACAACACGTTTTATCAGTTGGGGAATGGAGGAGACCTGATCTTTGAGAGGGATTTGGACCAGCTTTCGGAACTTCTGGAGCATCCGTACCCCGAGTTCTTCGGAGCTCAGCTCAATGATCAAGGAGAAGATCTGCAATGGCTAATTATTGCAAGTCTCTGAGGAAAGATTGAACCTCCCACTGCTGAGGGAATTCAGTTTACCTTGACATCCCCTCAAGCATAGTGGAACAATTGAGGTGAATATGAAATTATGTATGCGCTGATCAGGGTGTGTTTCTCATTCCATTCTCTAGCTTCAACTAGCAAAGATAATTCGTTTAGCCATTGCATGTTAAATCTTGATAAGTTTCATCTATCATAGATTTGTTTTTGATTGTAGAGAGAAGACAAGGTTTGTCATTTACACTAATCTTTATTGTTTTTTTATTTATAGATTTTCTTACATATACATTTATTTGTATATGGAGGTCGACATCACATGGTAGCAATCCCCAAGTAGAAGTCAAAATAGGACCACCGGGTCTTGAATTTTTTCAGGTATAACATCGCCTTCTTCTTGTGTTTATGCTTTTATATTTTCCTTTCCCCTTGAATCTGATCTCACTAATCTGGTTGCCATCATGGAGTGAAATTTAAAAGAAACATCGATTGAATGTTTAATCATGATATCTATTGTAAATGAAAGTGTGTACGCAGATGTTAAATGTTGTATAATCGTGATTTTATGGTAGCGTCTAATTGTTGAATTGATCTAGATGGACAATATTGCCTGCATAAATTATGAACTATAGTTGGGACCAGGACATTATGACTTTGCTAACACTTTAATTCAACACATTGCTATTCTATGCAGGTATGGACTTAGATGATGTGCGGCGCAAGCCAATTTCCTGGGAAAGGTCGACGTGGCTGCTGCTCTCCCTGTTATGTGCATACCTGTATTGAAATAGGTTTATGGTATTGGCAATTTGGTATGTGCTAACTCAACTTACAAGCTGGCCATCTCACTGTCACTTGCGAATGAGCTGGCATTATCATGATACCTCCTTTTTGGCTTAATTTTAATTTTTCCACAGAGAACATTATAAACTGTTTCCATGACAAAAAGTGCCAGTAAGGTAGTTAGAAGGAACATGACGATCTTCCATCAAATTTGACAAGTTACTTGTCATGATTCCATCAGAGGCAATCAAATTCCTGTAAGCATTTCAGATGGCCATACAATTTAGTAGTTTACAGTTATTCACTTTAGCAGTTTCATTCTTTAAGACTGGAGTTTTCTTATTGATGCATTGACGGGTAGGACCATTCTCCTCTTCGGCACTCGAATCAGCGGCCATGGGGAAGGTAGGACCATCCTTTGCCGAATATTGGTGTTCGGTTTGTTTGATTTTCCATAAATGTGAGATTGTCTGTGATGTTATAGCCTACAGTCTAAGTTGAATTACATATATACATCTTGTATAGTACCAATAAGTGTCTTTGAACTGTCAATGTAAGTCTAGGTTGCGTAGTGATTATTATTTTGAAGAGTGAAATTTAGAATTTTTAGCAAATTTCGAATTACAAAAGGCAGCATATACGTCTAGATGTGATCTTCATGTGAGTATTTCACTAATAAATATTTTCATTTTGCATTACAATTTTTTAATCTATAATAATGTGTGGTAGATCCATTACAAATCCACATATTTCTCTTTTTGTTCAGCCCTCCTATTTCTTCATGAAATTTTGCAGGTGGGTGGTGTGAATGTACTCGTGGACCTATGCAAGTAATTCTTCTCGAAACTTTAAAATGTGGTTTTTGCCAACTATTCAAAAGGGGCTCCAAGTGTGACCCATGCTGATTTTGTGTTTTTCAGTCACGTTAGGGAATAAGTGTAGGGGTTCGTAGCATGGAAAACAAAAAATTTCTACCGCATGCAAACAAACAAGCCAAGATCTATCTACTAGATTGTAGCAACGAGTCGATAGAGGAACTCACCCTCGAAGATTCCAAAGCGGTAACGAGAGCAGATTCTCGTGGGTGATGTAGTCGTACACTTGCCGATCTCAAGATCGCGTAGACGATCCTTCCGGCGCTGCGTTCCGGCAGCGCTTCCGCAGTCGGTCACACGTTCGGTACTCGACGAAGACCTTCCTCTCCCTTGTTCCAGCAGGCAGCGGAGGTTGTAGCACTCTCCTCGCGATTCCGGCAGCACGACGGCGTGGTACCGGAAGTAGAGGGGAGATCTCGCAGGGCTTCGCCTTAAGCCGGAGCGAGTATGGTGGACTATGAGAGAGCCCTCGACGATCTAGGGTTTAGACACGCCGAGGAAGAGGTGCTAGAGCCGGTGGCTAGGGCTTGGAGGTGCCCAAGTCGGCGGCTAGGGGAGAAACCCTAGGAGGCGGCGGCTATGGAGGGCGGCGGCTGCTAGGGTTTAGAGGTGGGGATCTTGTGTGTTAGGAGGGGAGCCCTGCCCCTCCTTTTATAGGAGGGAGGCGCCGGCCAAGGGGAGGGGAATCCCTCCCCAACTCGGATCCCAAGTGGGCCGGCGGTGGAGGAGGGACTCCTCCCCAACTCGGTTTCCCACTTCCCCTCCACTTCCCAAAATAGCCGTTTGACTTTTCAAATTGGCGTTTGACTTTTCAAACTAGGATTTGATTAAACACTTTATTTTGTTCAGCGATGACAACTAGTACATGATGCAATCATACCAACTTGATATAACACATTCATGTACCCTTCCCCTCCGGAGTGCCGGACATTCCGGAACCTTCTAGAACATTCCTGATGAAAACACCGGAACCATTCTCCAACCCCGAAACAGGACTTTCCTTATATGAATCTTATTCTCCGAACCATTCCGGATCTCCTCGTGATATCCCGGATCCCATCCGAGACTCCGAACAACATTCGGTCTCTTTCTCATCATTCCATAACTACTCAAACAACGTCGAATCCTTAAGTGTGTCTCCCTACGGTTCGTGAATTATGCGGACATGACCGAGACACTTCTCCGATCAATAACCAATAGAGGAATCTGGAAATTCATATGGCTCCCACATATTTCTACGATTACTTTGCGATCGAATGAACCACTTACATATGATACCAATTTCCCTTTGTCTCACGATAGTTTACTTATCCGAGGTTTTGATCGTCGGTATCTCTACATACCTAGTTCAACCTCGTTACTGATAAGTACTCTTTTCTCGTTCCCGTGATATGTGATCACTTGTGATCTAGTCACATGCTTGCAAGCTAATTGGATGACATTCCACCGAGAGGGCCCAGAGTATATCTATCCATCATATGGATGGACAAATCCCACTCTTGATCCATGTGCCTCAACCCATACTTTCCAAACACTCAGTGCCACCTTTATAGCCACCCAGTTATGGTGTGGTGTTTGATGTCATCAAAGCATCCTTCCGGTGATGGTGATTAACATGATCTCATGGTCGAAGGAATTAGGTTACTATGTATCAGAAAGCTTATAGCAAATGAACTATATTAAATGACTTGATCTTTATGCTACGCTTAACTATAGGAGTATGTCCATCACATCATTCTCCTAATGATATGACCATGTTGTTAATAACATCTCTATGTTCATGATCAGGAAACCATGATCATATATTAACCAACAAGCTAGTTTAACAAGAGGCTTTACTAGGGACTCTTTTATGTTTACAAATCACACAAGTATTAATGTTTCTGGTTAATACAATTATAGCATGGTATGTAAACATTTATCATAAGTATGAAGATATGATAATAACCACTTTATTATTGCCTCTTGGGCATATCTCCAACAGTCTCCCACTTGCACTAGAGTCAACAATCTAGTTTCAAACCTTTGTGTATTCAACACCTATGGCTTTCTGGTGTCGTATGTACACGATTGCTAGTGGTCAACTGATCTCCGGATCTGACACTTCTAGGTCCGTGTGTAATTGCATGTCTTTGCGTCTCTACGCATCACTCATTCTCTAATGAGATGGCTTTGTATAAATTTGGTCCTTTGGTGAGACCTTTAGTTCTTTGGGGTTAAAACATGTTGATAATATTGTCGTACAATATATCTTCATAGTACTATCCCACTGTGAACTACACCTAGTTTGATAACAAACTACTTGACACAAATGCCCTCTTTTGCTGCTATAATAGCAGTCATATACTTAGCCTTTTGTTGTAGTATCTGTCACAATGTCTTAACTTTGGAATTCATCCAAATTCATTATGGAACTTACTTTCCATCATATTGTGCCACCGTTAGTTTAGATTGAGATAAACTTAATTTGTACTTTGTGACAAAACTAGTATCAATGTAGTACTTTTATAATGAACTAACCATCTATTTGTCACTTCTACAAATAATATACTCTTAGTTCTTCCAAAAGATCATAAGAATATCCTTACTATTGTCCAATGATCATCTTATGAATCATTCTGGTATATGCTCATAACATTTAGAGCATAGGACATATCTGGATTTGTACATATCACAGTATGATTGATATAAATACTCTTTGTGATTTCATACATCAAGTATCGATCTATACTTGAATCTTTGTTTCACTTATCAAGTGTCAATACACTTGAATATATCATCAATATTGAACTCATTCAATCCTTTCTGTGCGACAAGAACCTTTCTTGTAGTTTCTATATTGAACTCATTCAATATATCATCTATGTACTTTCGGCACAACCATATTAGCGTCTATTGATGCCAAATATTTGGGTTTTGCCTAAGTCTTTCATCAGGATGAAATTCTTAATATGTGTTAATAAAAGATACATCTTTTCCAATCAACAATATGTCCTCCACATAATGTATTAGAAATATGTCTTAGCGCTCCCACTTAATTTCTTGCAAATGCAAGCATCTTCATTATCTCTGACGAATTTAAACTCCTTTAACAGTTTCATCATGGTGAAGATTCCAACTCCGTGATGCTTACTTCAACCATTGAAGTTTGCATATGCATTTAGCATCCTTTGAATTAACAAAACCCTTTGGGCCGTGTCATGCACATGTCCTAGGTAACCCTTCTATTAGAAGAACTTGTTTTGTTTATCCAACTACCACATAACAAAATTATATGTAGTGGTTGCTACATTAATCCGTCTAGACTAAATATCGCTATGAAAGATCAAATCTTTGTCATAGTCAACCTTTGAACATTGTTGTGAACTCTTTCCCAACATGTCGACTATTTCATAGATGCGAAACATCCATGTCTATTTCTCTATAGATCCAAACACAACTGTAAGGTCTTACACCTTTCTTGAGGGTCCTTCAAGTTCAAAACTTGATTTCTCGTGTATGGAACTATCACGGATTTTATGGCTTCAAGCCATTTTACAGAGTCAGGGCCCATCATCGCTTCTTTGCATGTAGTACGTTCATTATTCTCAAATAATGATTCAACCCTCAAATCTTGGTATTTGATTGTTTACTCGACCTTCTTGGTTCAATAGAAACTTTGACCTTCGTAACCACAACCTTTGAGGCACGTGAGCCATGAGCATTGTTGCTGCCTCCGGAACACTTTTCGGCGCTGCGCAACTTTGCACATATAGCTAAGGTTCTTTTAACTTTATCAAAGTTCTATTGTCCTCCCACTTAACTTTTCACAAAAAATTCCTTCTCAAAGAAACTTGACGTTCTAAGCGACAAACACTTTTTGTCTCCGGTGTTATGGAGGAATACTTAACAAAGACAGGTTCATCCAACTTTGGTTGCAAACATCTTTCTTATGCATAGCATACCAATGTTTAAGAAAGGACAACTTGGGTTTTATCCCAAACCATAACTTTATATGGTGTCATTTCAACGGATTATGATGAAGCTCTTTTCAGTGGAAAAATGGTAGTCTCTAAAGCTTTTAATCTTTAAAATATAATGGCAGTTTTATGAATTACACCTTCGATCTTACCATGTCAAACAAGGTTTAATTACATATCTCGAACGCTCCATACTATTATGGTGTTTCGGGACATGCAAATCCATGGAACGATTCCTTAAATCTTAGGTATTATGCTAAACTTGTAACTCAAAATATCTTCCTTTATGATCTTATCATAAACTATTTATATTCTTGTTACAATGATTTTGCACTTCATTTTGAAAGTCTTTGAACTTTTCAAATGTTTCATACTTCATCCTTATTAAGTAAATATTCATATATTCACTCAAATTTTCGGAGAAAGCATATGAAGTTGAAATCCATCGCTCTTGACTACACATAATGGACTTCGTACAACAATATGTACAAGTTCCAATAAGCTAGTCATTCGTTCCTTTTTGGCCTATGAACAAAGTTTTAATTATCTCTAGGAAAGTTTCACAAGCGTCATGTGATCAAAAATCAAAAGACTCCAAAATTCCATCCACTTGGAGTTTCTTCATGTTTTCTTTCCAATATAATTTAAACGTCGATGTCACTTCCTAAGCGATCTTTCAATCAATTTGTCTTTCGACATTTTTAGCACTAGTTTTATGGATGTGATTTCTCCAACGAGATTTGTGAATCATCCATCTTTTATGGATTACGGCAATTATTTGAACAACCCTTTTGTTCTCATAATACCTGATAAAACAAATCTTGAAGGCAAGCTTTGATGTTTAACGAGCAACACAATAACCCTTTATTTGTTCTCGATGAACATCATCACATATTCTTTTGCTAGTTACTTAGGCCATTGTAGTTCATGAATTGTGTTGTTTCGTATGACGATTCACACCAACAAATTCAGTATCAAATACTTAAGAACCACATTGTTTAATAAGCAAAGAATATAGCCATAACATGTATATCATCTATATACTTAAACTGAACAATTCTAGTCTTTTCTTTTTTGCCATATATTTATGAGATTCTCTTTCAGTATTTATTTTCTGTTTGAAAGAATCTATCAACATCAATAGTGGAGTCATTCATATGACACATAGTCCAAAGCGTGTATAATTAAATACCAATGTCATTGGACTTGCACTTTGAAGTAGATCACCATCATCAAATGTTTGGTGTGCTTTCAAATTCCATTCTTTAGTAATCTCTTGGTGTGGTAAATATTTTACCTACATCAAATATTCACCCTTATCATCAAGCTACTTTAGCTTATTGCAGTGAATCGCGAGTATAATGTTGCTCTCCAAAACCTTTTGGAGGATTCGGACAACTAGTGTCTCCAACCTTTTGCAAATTCTCATCAAATATGAGAACATGTCTTTTGCCATATTATACTCTATCATGTTGCAACCAAAATTTCGTTTCAGATATCACAATATCTTCCACACATCATGGTTTCTGAAACAACTCTTTCAGATCCTAGATAACCTTGATATTAAGACAATCCTTTGAATATCAAGAATCATGGAGACAAACATGATACTCATACACTAACTCTTGGAATTGTCACTCTTGTTTTAATACCAATTATTAAACTTCATGGAGTAACCGGAACTTACTGAAAGTTTGCAATAGGACTTTTAAACTTTAGATTAACACTTCAAAACAATACGATACCAGTTCGTAAAGTAACTGACCAGAATTCTATAGTTCTATCATCTCAATTAAAACTAAGCGCAAGGTGGTAAATGGATGCCAATGACTACAACAATTATGCAAATTCACTTTGATTTAATTTATGATAAATAGTGTTCAACTTTTAATCATATTGCCGTTGAACTCCCACTCAAAACAATATCCCTCACATTGTTTTAGTGATCACACGAACCAAATCCACCACATCAAAACCGATCATCACGAGAGTTGATGTAGCTTCAATGGCGAACAATCAACATGTTCATCATATCTACTATATGACTCATGCTTTACCTTTCGGTGATCCGTGTTCCGAGACCATGTCTGTACATGCTAGGCTCGTCAAGATCAAACCTTAGCTTCCGCATGAGCAAATCTGGCTTGCTCACGTTGTACACACTTGCAGAATCTAACACACCCGATCATCACGTGGTGCTTCGAAACAACAAGATTTAGCAACGGTGCTTACTAAGGATGAACACTATAGAACTTGAAATTCATGTGCATGAGGGATCATCTTATAATGCTACCGTCGTGAACTAAGCAATACAAGATGCATAAAAGGATTAACATCACATGCAATTCATAATATGTGATATGATATGGCCTTTCTTCTTTGTGCTTCCGATCTCCATCTTCAAGCACGAACATGATCTCCATCATCACCGGCATTGCATCAAGGTCAATGACGCTTCTCCATGGTTGTCGTCCACCAGCTTCAACTATTACAACTACTTTGAATAGACACGCGGGTCTTAACAGAATTTAAAGACAACCATATGGCTCCTGCCGGTTGCCAACTTACAATAAGGAACATTGCATACATCATATATAATCACAATCATGGCCATATCACATCACAGCACACCCCTGCAAAACAAAGTTAGACGCCTCTAATTTTCTTTGCATATTTTACGTGGTTTGGGGCTTTCAATAAGTGTCGTTCTAACTTACGAACAAGAACCACAACATTGATATTAGTATTGTCAATCACCCGTTGTAAATTGAATCTTAACTATGTTGGGAGAAACAGGCACCCGCAAAGCCACTTATGCAATACAAGTTGCATGTCAAGCGTGGAGCAAGTCTCATGAACGATGTCATGTAAGGTTTGCCCGGGCCGCTTCATCCCACCATCCCGCAAGATGCAAAGTACACAAGAAGCAATCGACAACAAAAGCATCAACGCCCACAATGACCATTGTGTTCTACTCGTGCAACAGATCTACATATAGACACGGCTCTGATACCACTGTAGGGGTTCGTAGCATGGAAAACAAAAAAATTCTACCGCATGCAAACAAACAAGCCAAGATCTATCTACTAGATTGTAGCAACGAGTCGATAGAGGAACTCACCCTCGAAGATTCCAAAGCGGTTAACGAGAGCAGATTCTCGTGGGTGATGTAGTCATACACTTGCCGATCTCAAGATCGCGTAGACGATCCTTCCGGCGCTGCGTTCCGGCAGCGCTTCCGCAGTCGGTCACACGTTCGGTACTCGACGAAGACCTTCCTCTCCCTTGTTCCAGCAGGCAGCGGAGGTTGTAGCACTCTCCTCGCAATTCCGGCAGCACGACGGCGTGGTACCGGAAGTAGAGGGGAGATCTCGCAGGGCTTCGCCTTAAGCCGGAGCGAGTATGGTGGACTATGAGAGAGCCCTCGATGATCTAGGGTTTAGACACGCCGAGGAAGAGGTGCTAGAGCCGGTGGCTAGGGCTTGGAGGTGCCCAAGTCGGCGGCTAGGGGAGAAACCCTAGGAGGCGGCGGCTATGGAGGGCGGCGGCTGCTAGGGTTTAGAGGTGGGGATCTTGTGTGTTAGGAGGGGAGCCCTGCCCCTCCTTTTATAGGAGGGAGGCGCCGGCCAAGGGGAGGGGAATCCCTCCCCAACTCGGATCCCAAGTGGGCCGGCGGTGGAGGAGGGACTCCTCCCCAACTCGGTTTCCCACTTCCCCTCCACTTCCCAAAATAGCCGTTTGACTTTTCAAATTGGCGTTTGACTTTTCAAACTAGGATTTGATTAAACACTTTATTTTGTTCAGCGATGACACCTAGTACATGATGCAATCATACCAACTTGATATAACATATTCATGTACCCTTCCCCTCCGGAGTGCCGGACATTTCGGAACCTTCTAGAACATTCCTGATGAAAACATCGGAACCATTCTCCAACCCTGAAACAGGACTTTCCTTATATGAATCTTATTCTCCGAACCATTCCGGATCTCCTCGTGATATCCCGAATCCCATCCGAGACTCCGAACAACATTCGGTCTCTTTCTCATCATTCCATAACTACTCAAACAACGTCGAATCCTTAAGTGTGTCTCCCTACGGTTCGTGAATTATGCGGACATGACCGAGACACTTCTCCGATCAATAACCAATAGAGGAATCTGGAAATTCATATGGCTCCCACATATTTCTACGATTACTTTGCGATCGAATGAACCACTTACATATGATACCAATTTCCCTTTGTCTCACGATAGTTTACTTATCCGAGGTTTTGATCGTCGGTATCTCTGCATACCTAGTTCAACCTCGTTACTGATAAGTACTCTTTTCTCGTTCCCGTGATATGTGATCCCTTGTGAGCTAGTCACATGCTTGCAAGCTAATTGGATGACATTCCACCGAGAGGGCCCATAGTATATCTATCTGTCATATGGATGGACAAATCCCACTCTTGATCCATGTGCCTCAACCCATACTTTCCAAACACTCAATGCCACCTTTATAGCCACCCAGTTACGGTGTGGTATTTGATGTCATCAAAGCATCCTTCCGGTGATGGTGATTAACATGATCTCATGGTCGAAGGAATTAGGTTACTATATATCAGAAAGCTTATATCAAATGAACTATATTAAATGACTTGATCTTTATGCTACGCTTAACTATAGGAGTATGTCCATCACATCATTCTCCTAATGATATGACCATGTTGTTAATAACATCTCTGTGTTCATGATCAGGAAACCATGATCATATATTAACCAACAAGCTAGTTTAACAAGAGGCTTTACTAGGGACTCTTTTATGTTTACAAATCACACAAGTATTAATGTTTCCGGTTAATACAATTATAGCATGGTATGTAAACATTTATCATAAGTATGAAGATATGATAATAACCACTTTATTATTGCCTCTTGGGCATATCTCCAACAATATGTAAATAGTATAGCCGAATGATCACCGGCCGAAGACATTATTTGCAATGGTTGTCGTATTTTTAAGGTCATGGCCTGAATTATTGGGCATGTAGCTAGCTCCTTGTGTTATTCATTTCTGTTATGCAAGACCATATTGTATTATATGTTAGCTGCTGTACTCCTAATCAATATGGTATTATATGCTAGAGGTGTGTGCTTCATTGGATCTATGAATCACTATTTAGGGGATAATCGGGTTCAGTTCGACTATTTTCAGGTATAGTTCATTCTGCCTCATGTTGTGTTCTCATTTCCTGTAGATGATTAGTTTGCTCATACTGAGTTGTGTGATCTTTTTGTGCTGGGTGGGTAGTCCTTGTCTTGCTTTTGCTTAATACAACACACACATGCTTATTTTGTGGTCGCCTTATATTCCTTTGCTTCCACCGGCACTTCCCAGCTTCTCTCTCCAGGACGGAGGGAGTATATTGGATTGACACTGATTGGTATGTAGCTTTCTTTGTTAGGCTGTGAATAGAATATTATTATCTGACTGACCCTTATTTGTTATGAATCAATTCTCAGTTACGTCAGAAGTCAAGTATATTATGAAGCTGTGCTATATTGGTAGATTATCTGAAACAAATGCCCTCAAGAGGTTACCATACAAGGATATTCTTAAGATAGCTTGAACCCTAATGATACTACGTACAAGGCTACCGTCATTCATGCAGCGGCGGAGAGGAGGGGGTGAGCGGGAGGGGGTGGCTGGCCGGGGGCGCGGGTGTCGACCCGGTGCGGCGGCGGCGCCGCCGCACGGAGTCGGGAGGAGGGGTCGGGCTTATAACGTCAGGTTGTCGGGCTTATGGTCTATCTGCTGGTCAATAGTTAGATGTAGTCTCTCTTTGATTGGTCGTGTGCTTCCCTTTCCATGTGGTAATTCATGCAAAACATATAGCATCTACATACCTTTTTGTTCTCTACCGATTTTGCACAATCTATAAGATTTGGTTCTTTTGAAATGATTATGCTCACTAATGCATTCATCATTGAGAACTTCTACTATTGTGCAGGCCTTGGGAGTCAAATGTCTCGCTTTTTAAAATGGACAAGGTTTGTCTATCGTATTCTTTTACAAAATATTATACATTTTGCAATCAGCTTCAGAATGTTGCAGGTGTTTGTCCTATCTCATAAGTAAATCATGATCTCTTCTATGGCAACCTATTATTTTAACTATATTTCAATTGTTTTAGTTATTTCATAATAGGAAGTAAGCAATTCCATCACCTGTTGTGGATTTTATGTATTTAACTTAGGAACTAGGCAACCTTTTTTAAAAAGAAAAGGGACAAAACCTTGTCCACAATCTCCTTGTCTGCACCCACTCCTCTCGCTCCCACGAACTGAGCTAGGATTAGTTCCTGATTTTATGTATTTCATGCTCTTTGTGTACCGCCAACTTAAAAGTGAGCGAATACGACATAAAGTGGAAGCTTTTGCTTTCTCTTCTTAGTTATCGAAATAAAAGGTTAATGCCTTTCAATATAATTTCAGCATTGCCACTGATCTGTATGTTCCTTTTCCTCTCGATTTCATAACATGGCAATCCTGAGCTATTCTGGTGGACATGGAAGAGATAGCACCGACTAAAGTTTGTGAGCACACAGCTGGTGGAGAACAAATTGGAGCACATAAGGCGTTTGTAGGCAAATATGTTGATGACATAAGCTGCTAATGTTGTTTCACGTAGCTACATGTACGTATGTTCTTTTTGTACTAACTAAAATTTATCATTGTAATGAATACTTGATTCTCTCTGAGCATGCACCACCTCCTGTTTGGTCATTGATGAGCTCCATAAATCATGTCAGTTAAACTGTCTTTCACATGTTTGCTCTCTACAAATTTCATGCCGTTTGGCAGCCAAGAGCTTAACACTGCTCCCTGCCTCCATCCATGTGGGCACGGGTATTGTCTGTTACTGTTTGGTTGGATTTTTTGTTGTTTCTGTGTTCTTCCATAGTTTGCTTGTTGCGTGCTGCAAGCTGCGCCTTCCTATGTTCAGCAAACTGATGAGATCACTCTCAAATTCATTGTTGTGAAGGTACATTGCCAAACTAAAATCGTTGCATTAATACAGTATCCATTACTGCATGTGTTTAATTAGATTTATGACTAATTTATCTCAAATCTATATGAATGTTTTTATTGATTGTTCATATCGGTTTGCCCGTCGCAGGCGGCGTTCCTACCTAGTTAGTATATATACGAGCGCCCTGCCTTGTCCACCATGTTCCACGGATCACGATCGATGCTGCCGCAGCTGCAGAGAGCACGATTGAGTGGTCTAAACTCTACGGGATTTTAAGCGCTAGTAGATATTGATGATGTGCTCTGTCAGTCATTAGCATGCAGGGTGCAGCCGATCAAGCGTATCATGATGAAGATTTCCTCCCATCATACTAGTACTTTCAAAAGCTACTGTAGCTTTCTTTGAAGAATCAAGGGGGACACACAACATCACACATGGTGCACGTGCAGCAAAAACAGTAGCCAGCCTCCGTCGCTCTCACTCGCTCGGTCCGTGCGTTGCACCGACCGAGCCTGTCGATCGAGATCGAACAAGATTCGACCGCCACATGCCGATTAAGGTCGTTTGTTTCCACTTTCCACTTTCCACGGCTTTTTTTTTTCTTCTTCTTAGCGGCGTTGTTTCCTCGGCTGTTCCCATGGACGTGTCTCTGCGTTCCTGCGGCCCGGCCCGGCCCAAAGCATGCTACCGCTACCGTTCTTTTCGATCCGATCTGATACCCCCCAGGCCCGCAGGGTTTCTTTTTTCCATTCCAATATAATAAAGGAAAATAAAAACAAATGACAAAAAAATTGATCAAGATAATATTTCGAAAATATTCTGTTGTAACTGTCATTATTATTTAGCACATCAATCTAGAATTTAGTTATTTACTTACCCTAAACTACCAACCATTTCCACAATCGCTCTCTTCGCATCCGATAATTTCGAAAAAAAAAAATCTGTTTACGTGCAGCTGTACTTCAACTGATTGATGTCGTCCGTTCCAAAAAAAAAAGAACTTTTTTTTCCGAGGAAAAGGCTGGTAATATTATCCAACGGTTCTTACAGAAAGGTCCAGAACAACAAGAAAATTACAGATAAGTCCACACTGGATCTCGTCTTCGTCAACCGCGAGCGAGACGCGTCGCCAGCGCGCCGCCGCAACACCTCCCAGACGCCTTGGATCAGAGGTGCCCCTCTGCGGACGGGAAGTCAACGAACCTCGAACCCCGAAGAGCCTCCACCGCGCTCCGCCGACTCGGACGCCGTCGATAACATCAGCAACCTTCTCGAGCACACCAACACCGGAGTCGCCGCTACTCGACCTCCGGACAGGGAAGAGCTCGCCCAGCACCTCCAAAGAGAAGCGAACGAGGGAGAGACGGTTGACCTGCTGTGGAACTCCGCCGGAGCACCACCAGCAAGGGGGAAGAACACCATCTCCAAAACGCCGCACCAGCCGCGCCGCCTCCACCTCAGCGACGCCGGCATGCCAACTACCCAGCCCTACCTTATATACACCACTAGATCCGGGGTTCCCCCACCCTCCCGCCGCCGGAGCGGCCAGCGGAGGGGGAGGGAACCGGCGAATCACTGGGGGAGAGGGTGGTTTGGGCAGAGGTTCCAAGAAAATCGCCCACCTTTAATGTAGCAGAGGGAGGGGAGAGGTCCAGGGTCCTCTTCGATTTACTAGAGATGTTAATTTTTTCTTTTGACAAGTCAAGCTAATCAAAAAGAAGAAGAAGAACTGATTGGTGTCTCGTCTGATGACTCTCAGAGGCGAGGCTTGTGAAGGATACTACTACACAGCATGTACGAGTACGAGCAAGCGATCCCTGCCGCACGCACGCACGGCAAGAAAGCTGAGGGGACCGACCGACCGATCGAGCATCCAGTTCGCAGGCACGCAGGATGTGTGCATCGCTACAAGAATCCGGCCTTGCGTCCTCTCCAACCCTAGGCAAAGCCCTAATGTTTTTTTTTGGCCTTGCAAGCCTAGCGTAGAATCAATCCCATTTGATTAGAATTAACCCCCTAATTTTGATTATTGTTACTGAAATTTATTTGCTGTATCACCGATGGTGTACAAATCATGTCAGGCAATAGGTGACACATTATTAAAGTTCCATCGTCTTTAGTAATAATGTACAAGGCGCATCTTCTGTCGCGCCGCGGAAGCGCTAGGTTGACGGATGACGTTGTGCCGAGCTAAAAAAAAGTCGCCAATTCACTTTCTCCTACACAGTTATCCCGGCGGTTTTTTTTTTTGCTACGCCAGCACGAGCACGGTGATTAGGCTTGTGCTTCGGCGTCTATAAGCTTCAGAACCCAACGATCGTGATTTTTACATGAACGGAGGACGCCGACGATCCGTGTTATAGTGATTTTGACTTGAACCGATGAGGACACAATTATGATAAACCCTATTTCTTTTCCTATCCTTATGGTTTTAGAATTGTACGCGGCGAGGCGACCCATGGACTAAAAATATTGAGGAATAAAGTTAAATTTCAACCGCAAGCAAAGCATAAGCTGCCACATGCAGTGCAGGAGATCTTTAGAATCGATTCCATTTGGTGCTGTCCAAGCAAAGAACTAATCGGGCACCTAGGTCACTCATCCTCTAGCTATACGCCAGTACTGTGGCCTATAAATAAACTTGCTTACAATAATATATGGCATAGATAGCTCCCCGTCTTTGTTTAATCCATCTCTTCCCCAACATGCGGGTGCTCAGGGATCGTCAACAATGTGTGTGCGTCCAGCGTACCTCCCCTTGCACGGCTCAGCACAGGTAATTGAAAGCAGATTCAACTCATATATTACTCCCTCCGATTTATAATAAGTCTCGTCTAAATCAGTGGCACCCTATTACGTACTATTAATCATCATTTTCTCAATTTTGAAGTCTCTTGTAAGCAACATAATTATAAGTTAAACAATCGTATTTATGTGTTTGAAAATAAATTCACAATCCACAGATATTTATCGTTTACCAGCACAGAAATATTGTTATATAGCTATATTACATGACATGAAGTCCTTGATATACCGTTTAGAGGTTGGCTGAAATACTAGAGGGGCGTGCATGGTGTTTCTGTTTGGAAATGTCGTTTTTGGATGAAAATTGTGTTGTTTGGATGCTGCCAGAAAGAGGTATTTAAGTTGAAGATCAATGGTGATTCATACTGATGTTTTTTAGGAATGGACAGTTGGTTGTTCATTTGTTTCCTATTAATTAATTGGTTGTGTGCATCCTTAAATTCCCGTTTGTTTGATCCTAACACATAACATTATACAAAAAACAACTAAATATTTTTTAGACTATAAAACGTAGGCCATTTCAAAATTATTTATCTCTAGTTCATGTGTTATACTCTAAGTAGTAGCATGGTTGTATCTATGCACCCATTCATCTATATGTAATTAGTTTCTATAGCTCAATAACATATCTTTTCCATGCGATGTCCTTGTGTATAGTCGAACAAACGACCTAATCGACCACAACAAAATTGCATGTGAACTGGACACAAATACTTTTAATACCATACCCGTTTTCTATTTTCCAAAACTTTTTTCCATTGCGGTGTCCTTGTACAACCTGACGAATGGCCTAATTTAGTGCATTTTTTGCATGTGAACAAAACATAAAATATTGTTCCGCTGAACTCTTTCATATAGGAGTTGGCGTTCTTGTCCATAGTGATTCAATTGGTATCTTTGTCAATGTCAAAGCTCTGTGAGTGAGTAGTGACAACCTAGTGTGATTATGTGTATATAGATGTTGGTCATGTACTCCTGTGTATGACTAAATATACTATGTTTTATCTATTAATAGGGGTCCTCAAACACTTCTTATTTGTGGTACATGCTAGCACAAAATTATGAGGTGATACTCCACATTTTTTGTCATTTATTCGTCTATAATTGAGCAAAACACACATCTTAGTGAACTAACTGAGTCGTCCCGACATCTAGCTCACTGAGATAGTGCAATGTAAACATGATCCATCTGACTTATGGACTCATAGTTATGGCGCCTATGCATGTATTTTTTTTTCTGCGTTGTTATGTTTTTATTGAATAATAAAATAAAATATTGGTTACCATAATTTCTTTTCTTGAGACCCGGTCATATTCATGTCGTGAAATATTTTACTAAGTGCAATAAATGTGAAGGCCATGGCATTTCTCGTCTTTTTTTCCAAAACAGTATAGTATTTCATCGTACCTCTAATTCTATGAATTTATTGCGTCCATCTTTTACCGTGGGATATCATGTGCTCCCTTCGTCCAAAAAGAATGTCACAATTTGTCTAGATATACATATATCTAGAGTTGTTTTAGTGCATAGATACTTGCAAATCTAAAAAAATCTAAGATAATTTAATCGAGGACAGAGGATAACAATTTTTATCTCTTTTTGGAAAACAATAGACCTTTACTTCTGCCTCTAATTCTATGAATCTAGCTTGATCGCGTTTGTTCTTTTGTTGCGGGAACAATTGTATGTTTGATTGCAAGAAAAAAGTACAAACCGCACTTACTGATATCTTTAGTTATATCATATACTCCCTCCAATTCATATTAATTGATATATCTAACACTAAAATATGTCTAGAAGCATCTACTTTAGCAATAATTAATATGAATCGGATGGAGTATTTAATATGGATTCTTCTACGAATTGTATTTTATACATCTAGCCGGATATGCTACAACGAGCCATGTTAGGCTCAGTCTTTTTATGAACATAGGATCGTCTTTGTTTTGTTTTTTGCTACGGGGGTCATGTTCTTTTTGGACGTACTATCTTTGGTTAGCACGTATACAATTTATTATTTCTCGCTTATTATCTGGTACGGTAGTTTCCTTGTAAATGTTTGATATACTGTATCTGACTCGGAACATGTCAAACTATATTACATAGTTATGTAACTATTAACGTCCTGTTAAATCTTAGCCATATATTTTATATCTAACTACTAAAATAAATTTAAATGATGTGGCTTAACGTGGTGGTTCTGTTAGACATCCTTATATTGCTTTTAGTGTATAATAGATTCTTTGGTAATATTTCAGCTCAGTGACAATTGCCCATGTCCAACAACTCTGGAACGAGTGGGAGATCCAGTTCTTGGTGCTCTTGAGCTTGTCCCTGCAAGTCTTCCTCTTCTTTTCCGCCGGGTTACGGAAGCGCTACCGCATCCGGCCGGTCAGCATGCTGCTGTGGCTTTCCTACCTGTCAGCAGACTCCGTGGCAGTCTTCGTCCTCGGCCGCCTCACGCTCATGTCCGGCGACCCACACCACCAACTGGCCCTCTTCTGGGCGCCCTTCATGCTGCTCCACCTCGGCGGCCAAGAGACCATCACGGCATTCTCTATGGAGGACTGTGCATTGTGGAAGCGCCACTTGTGGAACCTCACCACTCTGCTGACACTGGCCATATACGTTGTGTGCAAGCAGTGGCGATGGGACAAGCAACTCGTGGCTCCCATGGTGCTAATGTTCATCTCTGGAACAATTAAATATGCCGAGAGAACATTCGCCCTCTGGAGAGCCGGCTCGTGGACACCTGGAAGCTCGATGAAAATGGGAACCGGAGGTGCCAGGCATTCTCTTGATTATTATCTAGCATTATCATTTTCATCGGAAGGGGATAGAGAGAAAAAAATTCAACATATGTTAGAGGCGGCTGACGAAGCATTGCAGGACGTCATGGAGTTTTTTATGGACATGAAGGTCAGAAGTGCCTCTAGTCATGGTTGGGCGAGAAGAATCAAGGTGAATATGACTATATCTTCAATATATGGAGCTGAGCTTGCTTACAAGTTGACCAATATCTATCTCTCATTGATCTATGATCACTTGTACACCAAGTTTGGAAGCCTCAAGGGTGTGTTCTACCGGCTGACCACCCTTGTCCTGATCTCTACAGCTCTCACTCTGTTTTCTGTAGCCAGGCCTAGGGTTGAGGTTGATGCCAAGCTAGGCGGTTACAGATATGATGAAGTTGATGTTGCCATATCCTACATATTGCTTGTGGGCGCCGTCACGTTGGAGATATCCTCTATATTCATGTGGATCATGTCATCATATTGGCCATACATAACCGCCATTTCCTATATGCGAGGTGGTCGGAGCAGAGCCTCCCAATGTGCAGGTAGACTATTGTTCGGGATGGTCATGCATCTTCGTCCAGACAGCGAATTGGAGTGGTCGGGGAAGTTGCAACAGTATAACATGTTCAGCGAATGCATTCAGAAGGAACAACCTGTCAGCCGGCTGGAACATATGATGCGGCGTGTCGGCATCAAGCAAGCATACACCATTGAACACGTCCTCGTCTCTCCAGAGGTAAAAGACGTGCTCCTTGAGAAACTGTGTGGGGAAATAGCAAACGAGAGCGCCTTCACTAGCTTCAATGACGAGTGGGCGGCTTCTTGGGCAGCTCGTCAACAGGCTTCTTCCTCCCATGATGTTGAGAGTGCAGCTCAACGTATTGCCGGAAATGGAGATATAGTTGAACTTCTTGTGAAAGAAAGTGCAGCCCAACAAGCTCTTGAGTATAGCAGTATTCAAGACATGGATTTTGTGACAAGTGTGTTGCTCTGGCACCTTGTGACGGACATATGCTTGGTCGCCGACGAGACACCTACAGTCGGCTCCAAGTTCAGAAGTTGTAGCCAACATTTGTCCAATTATATTATTTATCTTCTTGCCAGGTGCAAGCTGATGCTCGATAGCGCGGGATATGTTGTGTTCCAAGATGCCCGATTTATGTTGGAGCAAGCTCATCGAGTGAGTGGCAACGATAGGAGGAAGCTCATCGAGATAACAAGTTCGTTCTCGATACCGGAAGGCACGGAAAAGGGGCTCTACCATGGATTAGATCTACCTCACCGTGTGCACAGTGTATCGTCGGAATTGCTCAAGAGTGAAGCGGCAGATTATCGGTGGGAGCTGATCACGATGGTATGGGCGGAAATGCTTTTCTATATTGCATCTAATTGTGGTTCTGGGTTCCATGCCAAGCAGCTAAGCGCCGGCGGGGAGTTCCTCACTCATATCAAGCTCATTGTTTTTCTTGTTCTAGACTTCACTTAATGATAATTACTCATTCCTGATTGTGGCATGGCAGATAGGAACATGCATGTTACGTGCAATGTATCAATATTTATACAAGGTCTCCCACATTTATCTTTTTGGTAAAGGTGTCGGAAATGGATTTGGAAGAAATTTATATTGGAAAGGTTTGTCATCGTGTCTCCATGATAATAATTGGAAGTTGGCATGTTTTACTAGGAACCAACTACCACCTAATTGATTGAGAGTCGAACATTAATCGTGTCCAGGTTACCATGAGCCTACGTGAAACGATACGACCTGATACGTCGTGCTTACACACTACTACAATGTTAGTTCCTATATCGATTCGCTAGCACACAATTTGATGAATAATAGAATAACAGAGTGCATCTTTTATACAAAGAAATTATCCAAAACTTATATAATATAATACAAGCTGCATAGCTCCATGCTAGGATAAACAAATGAACCATTCTTAGAGTTGCATCAACGCCATGTGCGAAACATGCTATGACTCGATAAGTTAATCCGCGATATAATATGTTACAGCCACGAATGAATAATACATTCAATGCATTGGCAACAAGTCACTATATATAGAGTGGATACAAATGAGACATATATACTATGAATTACATGCGTATCATCTGCAAAAAGAAATTACTTTTGTACTGTATATATATATATATATATTTGGCTAAGCGATGTTCGGTATTCGTAAGTAGTATCTCTATAACTGGATACACGGCTCACCGGCAGGGTGTAGCAAGCATCATGTCATGTCGACAGCTAGGTTTCCGCGAAGAGTCAAGGAATGGCCGCACAGGATACCATGACACTGGCGGAGCTACGTGAGGCCAAAACTGGGCCGTGGCTCGCCCCGCTTTGGAGCAAAAGTAAAAAAAACACCTAGACAGCCATCGATCCATCCATGATCCATTCCCGGCCCTCAGCGTCCCCGATTCAGTTCGTTGTCTCGGCAATCATAGGGCAGTTTGTTTAGGGGAACAAACTGCAGCATCCATCCACGGAAAAGAACTACTGCAGCATGGAATCTAGTCCCGACCGTTTCATGCAGTTCCTTACAGTTTTGGTAGGGCTGGGCGCTTGGGCATAGCCAGCAAATTTGGTTTAGAAATGTCCGACGCCAGCTATAAATGGCCGGTAACCAACTGTTTAAACGTCCGAGATAAGAGGCATCATGTATATAATATACATGTCCTTAGACTGATCATATATAGTGGCCTCGCTTGCGTTCCGGCACGCAGCATCAGACTCCAGCTACAGACCACCACCGACTCGTCGTCAAAGATAATAAAAGGATTAAAAACGAAAAAGGAAGCAGCCTAGCTTGAGACGATCGACTATTATTATCGGAACCGACGAGCACCCACAAGTGCAACGAACTGCTCACTCAGTGAACATCAGGCCCGCAGGGTTCCTTTCCAAGATAAAGCAGGCAAAAATGAAAAAAAAACAACACAGTGGAGATGCGGGGTATCGATCCCCGTGCCTCTCGCATGCTAAGCGAGCGCTCTACCATCTGAGCTACATCCCCGACGATGGATGAATTAAAAATGAAATATAACTACGTATCTATTTTGCTATAACCAGTAGTAGTAGTAGTACTAAGCTAGGATAAGCGGAGAGTACCAGAATGTTGATCATTATCAAATTATAAAAGTATACATCGAGGAACCACTAACACAGCTGGTTGCGACGGAAAGCCTACGGGCTATCACGTTATAGGCAGGTCCAATAACTTGGCCTGATGTAATGTTTCTCTTTCAGCAGGTGCGTAGTCGTTCGGTCGAATGTGTTCACACAAAAATGTTGGTGGAATATGCACACATGTCTCTTCTGTTATTGCTCGTAAGCTTTGGTGAATTTACCAATTTTCTCTTAACTAATTGGGTGCATATAAGAAAATCGATCTAACATATACAACATGGAAAACCAACATACCTAAATCATACACATGAACAACGAAGACGAGAAACTAGAGGAACACATTTGCAACACGGGAAAATCCCTATGAAAGATATCCTAAAATCATTTCAAAATGACATTCAGTGTGCATGCTACAAATCACACGTCTGCTTGCAGTCATGTGGAAATACCGTACGAAAAAATCGAAAATATACACGAATTCACGGACCTCTCACATAAAAAATAGAGTGAACTTCTCCGATTTCGAGCTCATCAATAACGGATCCAACATGTCGAAGGCCCGTCAGAGTGTGATCGAGTGACCCGTATAATAATCTACTCCATGCATCGTCTTCTTCAAAATTAGCGGTTTGTGGAGAGCTCAAATTTTAGGGCCCGCTCAAGCTTAGCCGTTGGGGATGCCAATGGAGAGACCAACAAAAAGAGGAGGAAATCGACACACAAAAAACTTGGACAATGGGGCGGAGATGGAGCCATGACAGTGAGTAGTGATGGACGACACGAGAAGGAGGAACATCCGATGAAGAGTGTGCGAAGGAGCAGTAGCCTGCGGATGGCGCAGGGCCATGGAGGAGGAGCTGCTAGCAGAGAAGGAAAATGAGGAGCAGTGGAGGCCGTAACGTGAACTATTCACATACGGTTGTTAATTTTCTTTGTTGACGAGTGGCTGAAAGCAGGTTCCATTGAATCAACAAATTAGATTAAGTTGTTTGCCGGAAATATTATATCGACATGAGTATGCATTGTTTATTTTGACGACTCGAGCTTGTAGTCCTTTTCTGTTTGTAAAGGTTAAGTTTGCACGGAGTGTGACTTTGCAAACACAAACATTGATTTTGTACCTTAGGAAGAAAAAGGAGAGAAACTACTAAACCAGAAATTCTCATCTCATGTGAAACACGTATTGCCTTCGTTCACAATTAAGTGAATTTTCAGCATCCAATTTTTTTACAAAAAAGCGTACTTCTATTTTTCCAATGCACTTAAAGTAGAAAATGTTGATTCTCTCGTTACCCGAAATCAAGTCCTATAAGATTCAACACGTGGTCCCCTTATTTTTTACATGCAATCATCTCACTCGAAGTGGAAGGGTTAAGAGCAACTCCAGCAGTCATGCTATCGCGCGGCGCGCTAAAATCGCTTTGCAGCGGGCCTGCATCCCGCCATAGCGCGTGGCACCAGCTTTTCCTCCACCGGGCATGCTAAAATGCAGCGCGGGGCAACAGGGAAAAAACACTTCCCTAGCAGGCGTGCTAAAATGCAGCACGCGACGCCGACGTAAACAAGATACACAAGCAATAGTACAATCGACAAGATCAAAGAAATCAAAATAATTCAACAATAAATGGTTCTAAAATCTCCAAATCTCATCTTAGATAGCATAGTTCAAATCCATGATATAGTTCAAATCAAAGCATAGTTTTACACAATCAAGTTCAACACAAATTTGCCACAAATAAATACAAACACATCATTTGTCAACATCTTCATAGTCATTGCCGTTGACATTGCCATCTCCATTTTGTGTTTCATCTTCTTCAGAGTCTTGGACGATGGTCTTGGTAGAAGGTGTTCGATCCATCAAGGAGGCCATGAATGCCCCCGATGGTGCTCACATGCCACCGATGCGGCTTGGTCGGCTTTTGGGCAACCGCCTTGGGAGCCCCGACTCTTCCCTTCGGCATGGGCGTTGGCTACGGTGGCACGGCGCTTGGGTTGTGCGAGTTCGGCTGAGGCGTCACAAAGAGGACGCGGGGGATGGTGTGCGAGCTACCGGCAGAGGCGACAGCGCTAGGGTTTGGTCCGGGTGACGGCGGAACTGCAGCATCGGCGCCGGTTGTGAGGAGGACCGAGTAGGGAGGGTCGGAGGAGTGCTGGAGGTTTCGTCCATCGCCCCAATGTCACCGGCGACCGCGGAGGGGAAGGGTAATCGAAGACGCGAGCGCGGGGAAGTTTATGAGGAGCAGTTGCTGTTTCACGCTCGAGCCAGAGCGATATCACGCGCTCGACTCAATGCAGCAAAAATGTACACGTCGACGGGAGCAAAATGACTTGTGCGGGAAAAATTAGCACGCACGCAACTATGCGCGTCTGCCGGAGGACACAAAACTGTTGGTAGACGTGTTTTAACGCGACCGCTGGAGTTGCTCTAAGTACCGATGGTGGCGTGAACATTCCCAATATATTGTATACCTCTTTCCACAATTTATGTTAAAATATTAGATGTCTACTTATTTGTGAACCAATAGACTACCCATAAATCTGTCTAGATTCATACGTATCTAAACACATTTTAGTGTAGATAATAATAAATTTACGTCATATAATTTCTGATCCAGGGAATATCTTTTCCTATCAAACCATTATTTGGGTGATTATCATGGGATTTGTTGCCAAAAATGACACTATCCAAAGCGGCCATTCAGCATTCACAGATTCGACTTTTTTCCGTACACATACAAATTAGGCAAATATGATGGTATCCGTCCGGTTTATTAGACACACACATAGTTTAAAAAATTCTTTGACCATCAATTTTTGCTAATAAAATATGTAATATATGTCTCAAAAAATATACCACTGAAAACTTTCTTGAGATGAATCTGATAGTATAATTTTTTTTAAGTATTATGTAAAATTTGTTGACTAAGGTATTATAAGGTGTATCATGCATGCTAATTTGGCAAAAATCTGATGCGGCGTCACAATTAATGAAGAGAGATGTGGTTAGAGTATCATAATACGTAAAACTAAAATTCATAATGACAATTAAAGCTTGTACACACATTTTGCGTAGAGATTCTACAAATCAATAAATATATTACTACTATGATACTTCCTCCGTCCCGGTTTAAAGGACACAATTTGCAAATCATGCAATCCCAAAATACTTAGACACAAAAGCATTTAATCTCTGTAATTACTCCAGTGTGAAAAGAACAAACTGTTTGCATGCACATGTGTGAACAAATGTGAACGCTTTCTGAACTATTTTTTTCCTCATGCATGTCCTACTTCATGCTATTAAATGGACCAATTAGATGACACCTAGGGCTCAGAGAATTACAAATTGTATCCTTTAAACCGGGATGGAGGGAGTACTACTATATGATACAATGCACTAGAGACATAATATCATACACTAGTATCATATGCATGATACTAGTACTCCCTCTGTTTCAAATTACTCCGCCGGCGCGCCTATGTAGGTGAACTAGTACTCCCTCATTTTTCATTCAAAAAAATCCTCGAATTTTTGAAATAGATAGTATGAAATATGTACTACGTATACCAAAAATTCTAAGAATTTTTTGATGAAAAATGAGAGAATACTAGACCACCTAGGTAAACGTGCGCGCGGAGTAATTTGAAACAGAGGAAGTATTATGATAGAACCAGCTTAAAATTAATGGTTAAAGTTATTCTTAAACTACATGGTGTCTAATAAACCGGAACGAAGGGAGTGAGTAATTCGAATTAGCAGTAATAACTCGTTTCATCCACGGCCGGCCGGCACAGCTCCATCCTGCTGTCCGCCTTAACGGCGCCGCCACCGACCGACCCGGCCGTGGCCCGTGGTGGTGAAGAAACGCGACGCGGTTTCTGTCCATCCACCGCACGAGGCAAGCGTGGGTGGCCGCCTACCAACAGGTCAAGAAAGCAGGCGAGGGACGGAGGGAGCAAAGCCTACCAGCCCACCACGCCACCGAAAGTGCAGCTAGGCTAGTCTACTCTGCGAGGCTGTCACGTCCCGTCTCCCTCTCCCTCTCTCTCTGTCCCAACTAGTCCTCCTGCCTCTCTTCTCCTCGCCCACCACGCCATTCCTTCCTTCCCAGCGACGACTCCTCCCTCCTCCGCACACCACCAGCCCCGTCGCCGCCAGCCAGGACAGGAGGAAGGGCCACCGGCGCGCGCGGGCGGGCACCGATGCACCCGAAGCTCTCGCGGGTCGCCCACAGGATCCTCTGCTGCGGCGGGCACGGCTCCGGGGACGATCTGTGAGTACCGCCCTCCCTCCCTTCATCCTCTTCTGCTTAAACTGGGCGAGCTCCTCGCGCCGTCGGCGCGTGGCTGGGGCGCCCCTAGCCGAGTTCGATCGGCGCGCATGGGCGTTCGCTCCGGGGAGCCTTGTCAGGACGGGAATTTCTTCGTGCCCGCTGGTCTGGTCTGATTGTGCAGGGGTGCCACCTAGAACACCCTGGCACAGGTAGTACTCGCCTAATCGGTTCTCAATTTCGTGGGAAGACCGGGCGACCGCCGGCGAGGCTTGTCAGGAAGAGGTGCTGCAGTTCGCGATTGGGACGATGCGAATCTCGCCTTCGGAGAGGTCTTGAACGCGTGTTGCTACCTTGGAATTGGAGGATGCGTCTGTCTTCTTACTATCAAAGCCTTCTTCTCAGTTCGTGACGTTAATCGTTTCGCAATTGTTGTCGCGTAGTACTGAAGGAGAAAATTCATTCTACAGTATTCTGCTAGTAGTAACATACTAGTAGTACTGACATAGAACAAAACTTGGAAGGGCTCCTGATTTCGATGCTTCGTCCTGGCATAGTGGCATCCCTGGGTGATTTTCCATTCTCGGATTATGCAACATTGGTCTAGGGATTCAGGACCGAGTGAATTAGTAGTATTAACAGTGCAAGGGGAATTAAAAAGTGAATTAATTAATGTTTCTATACTTGGAGAGTTCATGCTCACCATGTATTTCATGTTTTTTCAGGACCGACGACCGCAGCGGATCGATCAGGTGGGTGTTCTCGTTGAGGGAGCTCCGGTCGGCAACAAACAGCTTCAATTACGACAACAAGATCGGAGAAGGCTCGCTTGGTAGTGTCTACTGGGGACAAGTCTGGGACGGCTCTCAGGTTTCCTGCTCTTTCCATGTCGATCCATCTTATGCATTTCCCTTGCTGGGAACTAGTAAAATGCAAAGCTCTATCACCTTCAAGTTGCTTGCGCTCTAGTTGGCCCAGTCTATTGCTTTATTTGTACTGTTGGGCAAATCCTTGTTCGGTAGCTGTCCCACTAAACAACAAGCAACCACTGTCAGTTATAATTAGTTTAGTCTCCCTGCAAAAAATTAATTAGTTTACTCTGTTCGAGAACATTGATCTTTGATTGCGTTAGCATTCGTTAGGTAGGATATCCCATCATAGGCAAGTCAACTTAGACAACTTGCTGCAGGTTTACATGTGTACATCTCGTCAACAGAAATACCGTTGCCACACATGCCCTGACTTGGCTCCAACTATGTCACACGTCTATTTTCTTTATATTAAACAAAATGACTCACAGACCGGACCTAACAGTCTATTTTCAGTGGTGCATTAGTTCTGCCCTTGCCAACTTACTTCTGCTTACAAGTTACAACATAAATTATTACTCTTAAGTAAAATTTGATAAATCTTTTTGGATACAGATTGCTGTTAAGAAGTTAAAGAATGCAAAAAATGGGACAGAAACGGAATTCGCTTCAGAAGTCGAGACTTTGGGAAGAGTAAGGCACAAAAACCTCCTGAGTATACGTGGATATTGTGCTGACGGGCCTGAACGCATTCTGGTGTATGACTATATGCCGAACGCAAGTCTTTATGCACATCTCCATGGAACACATTCTTCGGAGTGCCTTCTTGACTGGCGGCGAAGAACATTTATTGCCATCGGTGCTGCTCGGGCTCTCTCGTTAGTAAACATACTCTTTATCTTTGTCCATTGTAGCATAGCATAGACAATTCAATAGAGTACTTTTTTACTTGCGATCAGCAGTTTGATAGAAATCATGGGTGCTGACTCGTAGGTATCTTCACCACCACGCGACACCTCCGATAATCCATGGAAGCATCAAGTCGACAAATGTGCTACTAGATTCAGATTTCCAGGCACACGTCGGTGACTTTGGTCTTACGAAGCTCATTTCAGATGAAATGGATCATGACAAGATAACCGGTGAAAACCAACGAGGCTATCATGCTCCCGAGTACGTAATGTTTGGCAAACCTACAACAGGTTGTGATGTCTACAGCTTTGGCATAATACTTTTGGAGCTGGCTAGTGGGAGAAAGCCAGTCTCCCAAAAGATGTACGGGATCCGAAACTGGATGCTCCCGTTGGCGAAAGAGGGCAGATACGATGAAATCGCAGACTCAAAACTCAACGACAAGTACTCTGAGTCTGAATTGAAAAGAGTGGTGCTGATTGGACTAGCGTGCACGCACAGAGAACCCGAGAAGAGACCGACGATGCTTCAAGTCGTGTCCTTGCTGAAAGGTGAATCAAAAGAGATGCTTTCGAGGCTTGAGAACGAAGACTTGTTTAAGCCAGACTCGGCGGCTAGTTCCGTTGAAATGTCGACTCCGGAAGGGAGCACGGACCGCATTCTTAAGGATGATCAGGGGCTGACTGGGGCATGATGGATTGGCACCCTAGGTATTGGTAGAGAGCATATTTCTTACGGAATTGGAGCTTTGATCTGCTGCATGGTTTGGCTTGAAATGAAATGTACATCATCTGTTTGCTATTTATGATTTTCTCCCTCCCTTTTTTTGAGAGAGGGGGAGATGTAGAGAAGTGAGAATGGCTTTATAGAAAGTGGTTTTTGTGTGCACTGGATAGAAGACCCACATATACACCCAGATGTTTGGGCATTTTTTGTCCTGTTGTCACTGTATTGGTTGCTCTATTTTTTATTCCTTGTTCTACATACATCTGAATGTAGATGTCTAGATAACCATATTTTCATTGCAACAGTTAAGTTTAGACAGGACTTCGTGTTCCGTTCGGAGTTTTCTTCCAGTCTTCTGATTATAGCAGCATCAAAAACGGTTATTTGTGTTTGGTGTTCTGGATTTTTTAGTAGGTGACTTATTTCTCCCTTGTGTTGCGGGTTGCTAACAAAGAAGTTACTCTTTGCACATGGGCGCCTCTTGATGGGACGTCCCATGAGTTTCTTTCAGTAATATACAACACATTTCCTTATGTTGGTGTATCATTCACGCTCATTTGAATTTGATTGAATACTTGGTTTGTTTTTTATTTGATTTAATTTATTTTGATATTCTCATTTTCTTGCCTGTTTTAGATTATCCAGAATTAGGTGAGACGGAGCTGACAACATCATATAGACTGATAATTAGGACAGAATTCACGCCCTATATAGTTGTCCGCGTCTGTCCTTTTCTGTTGTAAAAAAAAGGGGGAAAAAAGAAAAACAACACTAAGGGAGAAACATGCTACGAGAAGCAGACAGGAAGTAAGCACCGAAAAGCTCGGGAGTCCAGAAACAGAAACTATCACAACGTACAACGCCCTCAGCGGAACGCAGCCCCAACAGGAATAGAGCTTCGGGACAATAGGAGCTACAGAGAAACGAGGGGAGCGTCTTCGGCCCACTCCAGCACGATCAGAACCCCCCCCCCCCCCCCCCCCCCCCCCCCCCAGCTGCTGTAACGCGTTGTCGCTCTTGAGCATCATCTCATCTGTAGCAGCGTTGCGCTTACGCTTCCACTGCAATAGGAGAGAGTAAGCTCGGTAAAGCGGATGAACATGATTACACAACACTTTCTGTTGGAAAATCCTTTCGTTTCTACTGTAGTTAACAGAAGTGGCCAAGCTATAGCAGCAGCAAACCAGAGCCAGGTCACAACATTACATCTCGCTCCACCGGTGCTAAGAAAGAGCACAATAAACTCCTCCCTCGACCTGGGGACACACCAAACATAAGTTGCAACACGGCACCTAAAGAGGATGCAATTAGATCCCCACATCTCAAACATCCTAAGATCTCTAACACCTGGATTCAGAATATATCTATAAAGTATTTTTTTTTTGGAAAACAATCCACTTTTCTCTATGACACATAAAACTGAATCCTCAGCTTCACTGAGCCTAACAAGATTCAATTCCACCAAAAGCTCACTCCACGCTCTGGATTCTCCTGTCCCAAAAGATCTAGAGAAAGTTAAGTTTACGTTTCCATGCATCTCTCAACAACAAAGCCATAGTCTCATCTTTCTGTTCCGAGCAAGAGAAAATAGCGGGAAGAACTAACCACGAAGCAGATTCAGATATTATTATTTCCCAGTTTCAGACCATGTGAAACTGAAGAAATCTTAATTGCAACACATGGGCAATTGGAAAAATTTCAGTTGCAACCCATGTATATATACATATCCTAAACCAACTAACATCTCTTTTTTCTCAGATTTTTGAAGAGGCCGGTCGATTTGTTTGGTGATGACACATGTCCTCTTGGTCCATTTGTGTGCGTTCCTATGTGAGTGTAACAATTTGTCATGGTGCTACATGTCCTGGCTGGTCCACATGTCATTGACATGGAGAAAAAACATCCTCGTCTTTTGTGTGCGCTTAACAATACCGTGTGTCTCAGTATTTTACATGGGTGATCGACAGTCATATCTATGCATGTAACATTGATTTTTAAATTTTTTGTATGGTTGCCGTTTGTCTTTATGTATCATTGTTTTTTGTTTCCTCTTTGTACGTTGTTCATTTTATTCACTCCATGCTCTTCTCTTTCTTGTCTCTATGTGATCATTGTCTTTTTGTCTTGTATGTGATTGCCCATCCTCTACTCAAGTGGTAGTCAATTTATTATGGCCACGTATTTTGTCACTATGACACGTAGCCTTCTCTAATCTCTTCCTCTCTCAATGTATGAGTCATCCTATGTATGCATGCATCTGGCTATGATTTCCTACACGTGTGCATCTGCTTGATTTGTTTTTTTGCCGATACATGATTGCCTGGCTGGACTCTACCAACAAAATTGTCCTGTTAGAATTCTGTAGACTCACTTTTCTACGTGTCTGTGTTTCTTGGCCGGGCCTGACACGTGCTACTTCTCTCGTGTCTTCTCCTTGTCTTCTCCTGACACGTGCTATAGAATTCCTTATATAGCCAGGACCGCATGGTCGATCTCCATATACCAGTAGGGGAGGAGAGGCAAGAAGAAGGCGATGGACGTCATCTCGTGCGAACCGTGGCCTGACCAATCCCATCTAGGCCCAAATCGGACCCGGTCGCCAGCCACCGCATTGCCAGCCAACGCAGCTACACCGGCCACCGTGGCCGCCGACTGGCCCTAGCAGGCACCGCCGCCGAGGAGAAGAGCCGCCACCGCCTAGGACTCACCCTCCTCCATCCTTTCCGGGTCATCGGCCAGGTTGTGCTGCACATTTTCGCCTCGCCAACGAAGGTGAGCAAGCAGCTACGACGAGTCACCCCCATCGTGCTTTTCTGTATCTTGTGAATATTGGTTCATTGCCTCTGACATGCCAAATTGATCACAGTAGGAATCCAGGAATGTCTCCAGTGAAGCATCCCGGTCGACTTCACTCCAAAACGATAATGAGTATATTCATGATTCCCCTATCTGGAGGTGAATACTTTGCATATCGTTCAACCTAACCTTGATGAGGGAGCGAATAAAACAATCAAAACAAGATACATCTCATGCTACCTTTTTAAGTCTTTAGTGGTCACTTTCGGTTCTCAATTCACAGGGAAAATACCTACTCATCCATCAGGTATTTAGTATAACTCTTGAGCCAAACATGCATGTCAAATTGCAATATATACTAGACCAAACATACATCAAATTGATCGGAACAGTAAGTATGGTGCAAATCATAAATTATTAGAACTTTGTATTTATAATCTGAGAGCAGTAAGTTATTATACCAATTTCAAAACAGTTGACGAAATTGAACATGGGTTCGATTCTTCACCTGTTTATTTGCATATACAATAATAACCACACATTTCAGATCATCCTCCTGGCAGATATAGTATAGTAATTGATGTGAAAACCATCTGTCAACCAAAGAAGAGGAACATTCAGTAAAATCAAGCAAAAGCATCTTCTAACCACTAAAATTAGAACCACAAGTTGTGCCCACGCAGAATATGGGATAATTTGGAGCGGAGAAAGCAAAATGGTGTATAGAGTGTACCGACTATAATCTATATTTACCATTTAAAGTTTTTCTGAGCCAATAATTCAAGAAAAAAGATAGATAGTCCAGATTAGACGTTACAACCTTGTAGATAGAATGAAATAAAAGGGTTTAACAATATAAAGCTTTAGGCACTGACAGCAACCCGATAAAATCCTCTAGGTGCAGCAAAAGAATCAGTTATGATTTAAGCAGTAAATCTAAAGTATTCACCAAGGAGGCATACATGGTGTTTGAATCATCACCACGAATGACAACATGTCCATACAAATCAAGTTTTTTGGTGTTTGAACCAGGGATCCCTGTGGCGGAGCTGGCTGGCCCATCCGCGAGCGTGAAGTGGGAGTGGAGGACGGAGGGGAGGGGCAGCGCGTGCGCGATGCAGCTCATCAACAGAGAGTAATTAATGAACGTTATGATTATGCTCATCAGCAGATAGTAATTAAGGGACGTTATGATTAAAAGTTCTTTCTTCATGGAGTTTACACAAGAGTGATCAAACTTGGAAGTTTCAATGAGCATGTGTTCAGTAAAGGTTATGTATTGCCATACCTGGTTAATGTAAGGCTAGACAGAATCAACACTGAGCTCGACATACTTGCCCTTCATGACCCCGGGCCTCCCTTGAATCCATACATGGTGCGACCCTTTGCTTGCAACATGGTTATCAAGAAGTAAAAAACATTACATACCATGCAAAAGCTTATGAAGGACAATAGATATATTACAAGTTGCATGGACAGATCACTAAATAAAATGATCTTTTCAAGTCATAGTAAGTCAGCAACAACTCTGCTCACATGGATAATTTTCAGGTTTCTTTTTATGGTAAGAAATCAGAGGGAGCTTTGTATCACATGATTACTACATGTTGTAGTCCACAGGCTTAAATAGTCCTTCCTCATTCTGTAATTGTCACACTATATGAAAGTAAAATTACCTTCTCAACAGATTGTAAAATTACACTGAATTTAAAAGTGAATTTTATTCAGACTGTAATGTTAGTGTAGCTTAAAGTATATACTCCTACTCCATCACCCGAATGGAGCACAGGAGTATATATACTCCTACTCCTACAGCAACTCAGCTTAAAGTATATACTCCTACTCCCACTCAGAAAACAAAGCAACTACTCCAAATGTAGAACTAGCAAGAATAACTAAATGCAGAATTGGAAAGAACTAGCAAGAACAACTAAAGCAAGACGTATATGCTGCAGACTCATACAGGGAATCGAGTGTGCAAGCTAGCTAACTTCTTATTCACCATAGTTGATTAAAAAGGGAATATGTGCATATGTATATAGTGCAGTATCCCGGGAGTGTTATTTTTATGGCACAAGCAGATGAGACGACCAAACTACCATTGTACAGCTGCCTTACAAGTCTCTATACACAGGGCAGAGAGCGGGACTACTAACAGATCGTGTGAATCCTGAGAGCGAAACCAGAAAAACACATGAATTCTAAGCAGGAAAGGTTGGTACAGCGACGATGCCGGCCATGGAGGGTGGCGGCGATGGAGAGGAAGGGAGCGTCGAGGGTAAGGCCATGTACAACGAGGGCATTTAGAGCAGACACTAGCTGATATTTTCTGGCCGTATCGGTCAATTTCAGACCGATCTCGAGTTCTTTGCAAGATCGACAGAACAACAAGCGACGGGCGTTTAACTTTTTTTCCCGCACGATCCTGGAACAACGAGCGGCTGGGGCTTGAAAAAAACAGTTGGCGAGTAGTATGACTCTTTCCGTAACAGTTTAATCGAAACCAGCTCAATCCCAGTGATTTCCATGACAAATTGAATAGACACACTCTATCTCACAAAAATCTTATCAGATTTTTCTGCTACAATTGGAATTAGATTTGAGCATTACAGAGTTAGCTGCACTAAATAAGAGGAAGATCGATTGATTTGCCAAAGGAAAGAGGTATCGATTGCTTTACACTGTAAATTAAAATATCCTAGGAAAATAATCAGAATGGATGGTCTCCGTTAAATTAGAAACAAGAGGGGAACTATACAGGAGGAAGAAGGAGACCTGAGCGGCTTCTCCGAGAAGCTACCCTATCCCAGCTTTCTGGAAAAGCCGATTCAAAAATATTACGAGGCTTTCAAAATGGTTAAGGCTAAACTAATTTGGAAGCCTTATAAAATTTTGAAACCGGCTTTCCCAGAAAGCTGGGTTAGGGAAGCTTCTCAGAGAAGCCGCCAAAAACTGGGCCTAAGGACGGTAGGACTGTCGGCTACCAGCCGCAAGCGCCTCACGTTGGGACTTAGGAGAGTTAGCGCTAGAGCCTAGAGTCCATTTCCTGCTTTTTTAATCCGGGTAGAGACCGAATTAACCGCCCCACATTGAGAGACAATACGCTTTTTTTTGCATAGACAATACGCTTATATACTAACTAATAAAATGATTTGAATAGATTTATACTGGCTCGCACAGGCACTCTGTAGTGTACATGGCATAAGGGACAGGTTGAGCGGTGCGACAAAGTCACTGGCGGTGTGGGCTGCCCAGGCACGCGAGAGAAACATAAGCAAGGGTAAAACAGAAAAGTCCAAAAAGCTTCATGCCTAGCAAATTTGTACGTGACATATATATATTAGAACATCTTATATTAAAAAACATAGAGAGCAGAAACAATAGTGTTATGTACTAACACCTATATGCATAAGTACATATGAAGGAGATTGCGATAGATTTATTTTGGTCGCACAAGCGTCTATCTAACGCGAGACGAACATATGCGAGGGTAAAATAGGAAAGTCTAGAAATTTTCATGCCTAACAAAATTTGTACGTGACATACTACACCGTCTTATATTAAGAAACAGAGAGAGTAGAAACAATAATGACATATAGTAACACACATATGCATCCGTATAGATGAATGAACTATTCTTTTCACGAGAATGCGTGTCAAAGGTAATTTTTAAAGTGCTAACTAATTTAAAGAAGCACATCTGATTGGCATTACACAATGTACGTACGCACTCCATATGTGTGAGTGCAGGAAAAGAAAAATGGCTGGAATTGAGATAACAACTCACAACATAAAGCGGGATTAAACTCATCAAAATCCTTACTATTAACCATAACATATACTCATAATTTAAAGGAACCTCGCAACCCAACATCGTGCCACAGTACACAACCACGGGCGCGGCGTGCCGCCGCGCCGATCCCAGCTAGTAACTCACATGATAGCATGAATCATTATGCAATCCAACGGTTCGGATAGGGTGTCAAGTGGGATTTCACCAAAAATTCCACTTCTAGTTCATTTGCCAAAATCTAGTGTAAATTTTAAACTAGATTTTGGCAAATGAACTAGAAGTGAGATTTTGGTGGGATCCCACTTGACACCCTAGGTTCGGAAGACTTACTGAATTCGATCTAGCAAAACCAATGGTCTAGAGGAGACAGAGTAAACCACTGATGAGACCAGGTCGATCCAATGAGATGTTTGAATAGACGTTTGATGTTAGTTTAGCGTGCGTATATTACATGACGCTGCTAAAACACGGATACTTGATTTCTCATTGACCGACTTGTATCCATTGTGAATGCGTGCGTTATACCAGAACCGAGTTTCCTCAAGGATCTTTTTTTTTTGCGAAATGAGTTTCCTTAAGGACCTTGACTGCTAGTTCATTTCTTTGTTAATGTAAGATGATTCGAGACTCGGTACAAGTCAAGTGAATATAGAAATTGGATTGATGGGTGCTTCTGTTAAACTTCATGCACTAGCCAACGCAACCAAAAGTCCGAACTGATGGAAAGGGCTAGTGCAATCCACTTATACACTTCAACATCTCCTCTCACGTGTGACGGGGAGAAGTCACCACGTGCAACCGGAAGAGAGCGACGGCGCGCGAAACTTACGTATGACTCAAGAGGCCTATACGTGAACACAGAGGGGTCAACAGCAATTTTAGAATAAATTGCGAAAGCCAGGACTCGAACTTGAGACCTTAGGCTCTGATACCATGTCAAGCTTCATGCACTAGCCAACGCAACCAAAAGTACGAACTGATGGAAAGGACTAGTGCAATCCACTTATACACTTCAAAAGCTTCTTTAGTATATATAAATTGCAAGCGAAATATAGATCAATTTGCATTATTCCCACAAGCCACAGAAATCTCAGCTCTGATCAGTTCATCCATGACAATTCCGTTGCTTCTTCTTCTCCTACTACTGGCAGTGGCAGCGCCACGGCGCTCAGTGCAAGCAGCATCGCGGCAGCGGCATCCCGTCGTCCTGGTGCCGGGCTACGCCAGCAACGAGCTCGACGCGCGGCTCACCGAGCTGTACCGGCCTTCTTCCCCGCGCCGCGGCGAGCGCAAGGGCCATGGCTGGTTTCGCCTCTTCCTCAACCAGTCGGCCCTTCATGAGCCCGCCGGAGTGCGCTGCTTCGGCGAGCAGATGAGCACCGTGTACGACGCCGCCTCCGACGACTACTACAACGTCCCCGGCGTCGAGACGCGCGTCCCGTCCTTCGGCTCCACCAAAGGTTTCCGCTATCCCGATCCAGACGACAAGTAAGCATTAGCGTAGTTCTTGACGATTATTAGGTGAAATCTCATAATCCTTTGTCGTCGATCGTGACATCAAATGCTTATTAGGAGTTTCTCCTACATGGAGAAGCTGGTGGAGCGGCTGGAGAAGGCGGGCTACCGAGACGGCGAGACCATGTTCGGCGCGCCCTACGACTTCCGCTACGCCGTCGCGCCGGCGGGGCGCCCGTCCAGGGTCGGCTCCGCGTTCTTCAGAGCGCTCAAGAGCTTGGTCGAGAGGGCGAGCAGGCTCAACGGCGGCAGGCGCGTGACAATCGTCACGCACAGCTACGGCGGCACGCTGGCGCACCAGTTCCTCGTCCGGCGGCCGCTGCCCTGGCGCCGCCGGTTCGTGAGGCGCTTCGTGCCCGTCGCCGCTCCCTGGGGCGGGCTCGTCCTGGGGATGCAGGTGCTCCTCTCCGGGAACAACCTGGCCCTGCCGTTCGTCGACCCACTGGCGCTGCGGCAGGAGTACCGGAGCCTGCAGAGCAGCCTCTGGCCGCTTCCCAGCCCGGCGGTCTTCGGCGCCGCGCAGCCGTTGGTGACCACCAAGAGCAGGAACTACTCGGCCGGCGACGTGGCGGGCTTCCTTGCCGCTATCGGGCTCGGCGAGGCCGTCGGGCCGTACGAGTCCCGCGTGCTGCCACTGTTCGGGACGCTGCCGGCTCCTCTGAAGGTGCCGGTGAGCTGCGTGGTGGGAGTCGGGGTGGGCACGGCGGAGAGGATGGTGTACCCCGGGGATGACTTCGACGTGACGCCCGGCGTGGTCGTCGGAGACGGAGACGGGCTGGTGAACCTGGCGAGCCTCGTGGCGGTTGAGACGACATGGAGTCGTGGTCGCCATTTTAGGATGGTGAAGGTTCCGAACGTGTCGCACACGGGCATTCTGGTGGAGGATCGTGCGTTGGACATTATTATTCGGGAGATTCAACGCGCTAATTAATTTAAGCATCTTGTTGAAAGTGTTTTTGTGTTACCATGTTTTTCAGCAGAACATTCTAACCTTGTTGAATGGAATGGAAATGTTCGAAGAGGCTTCTACTCTCTTAGACCATCTTCACTAGCGTTTTCAAGAGACCATTTTTTGGCGACCTTTTTATTCGAATTGACGAATTTTGTTTCAATCGTGTTTCCAAGACACCGATTTCGTTCGGATTTAGGGTGTGTTTGGTTTGTGCCCAAGATTGCCCCACCAAATATTTGGCTAGCCAAAATTTTGGTTGAGCCTTTGCTTGCCCACAAGTTGGTCAACATTGGCTAAAAAATTGAACTAGAGTTGGTAGTGGAGCATTGGTATGCCAAAAAATTGGCAACAACCCAAACAAGAGCCAACCTTTTGGTCATGACCAAAATATTGGTAAGGTACACTTTGACCACAATCCAAACACACCCTTAGACTTTTTTCATCCAGCAATCTCAGGCCGAACCCATCACGCTGGAAATCATCCGGGAACGTCGGATGTAAGTTTTGCATGCAACCCCCACTCTCTCTAACTTTTCTCCCCCACCCACCGGCTATTCTCTCTCCTCCTTTTCGCCACCAATCGCACATCTCTCTCCTACTCTTCTTCATGCATCGGTGAAAGTGCAAAAGACGTCGCCTAGAGGAGAGGGTGAATAGGCTTTTAAACTTATTATGGTTTAAACTCAAATAAATGCTAATAAAACTAAAGTTTAATTTATTGAGCATAAAACCTAACAACTATGTTCACCTAAGTGCACCAACAACCTTTGCTAAGCAATACAAGCAACAAGGTGATAGCAAGATGAAATACTTCAAGCACGAAGGCTATCACAAAGTAACATGCATAAGTAATGGGATCAGTTGAGAGATAAACGATGGACGGGGAGACAAAGATTTTTATCCTAAAGTTCACTTCCAAAAAAACTACGTCTTCGTTGGAGAGGTGCGATGGCGCAATGCTCTTTGAACGCCACAAATGGCTCACCTCGGGGTGTGGTGGCTCGATGCTCACCCAACACCACACAAGGCATCACCCCGAATACGAAGGCACGCAACTCACCAGCGCCACAAAAGGCTCACCCTATTCTTTCATGAGCTCGCCACAAAGGCCTACTCACGATCCACTAAGGGACACTTGAGGACGGTCATCAAAACCTGTACAAGGTTGGGGCTATCTTCACAACTCAATTGAAGGCTCTCAACAACAAAGCCACAAAAGACTAAACACCACAAAAGGCCAACAAAGCCACAAAAGGCTACAAGACCATAAAAGGTCATAAGAAGTCAACAACCTAACCACACAACCATCTAGGGTTTATGGAACCCAAGAGTAACAAGCCACAAGTTTGAACTCGCCGAATCTCCGAGGAGAACTCAAACCTATGCAACAAATGCAAGGGTAAGTCATTCTCTCCCAAATTCCAACAAAGCTACAAAAGTTATTGAGGGAATAAGGGAGGAAAAATACAAGAGGAGAATACAAAACTCTCCAAGATCTAGATCCCAATGATTCCTTCATAAAGAAGGGATTTGGCTTGGAGGATTGTAAATTTGGATCTCCTCTATCAAATCCCTCAAAAAGATGCAAGAAATCACAGGAAGGGAAAGGGGAGAGGGAAATCTCTTCAAGGTCAACAATGGAGGAGAGAGATAAAGTCAAGAACCAAGAAAAGAGCTGGTCCCATGAAGGAGAAGAGGAGCCTCTTTTAAAAGGCTCCCAGATCTGCTCATTATGGGCATTTACGACCCTGGCCAGAATTTCCGGTGGAAGGCCGGAATTTCCGATGGCACCTATCCAACGGTTAGAAAACAGCGATTCAAAAGACTGAAAACATGAGCCTGTTCGGAACTTCCGCCGGTCCACCAGAACTTCCGCTCAGACCGGTACTACCGGCTGAAATTCCGACCGAAGATCCGACAAATAGAGAACATAAAATAGAGAGGTTACACTACGTGAGTGGGACGAGAGCCGGAATTTCACCTGGTACTACCGGCGGCATTTATGCCCGAGCGGTATTTTCGCTCTTTGGCCGGAACTTCTGGCAGGGGCGATATTACCGCCGAAACTTCTGATCCAAAATCCGCCAAATAGAACAAAATAGGTAGTAAGGATACAGTACGTGAGCGGAAGAAGTACCGGAACTTCCACCGGTACTACCGGTGACAAATTTCCCTAGCGGTACTACCGGTGGCTAGCCGGAATTTTCGGTGAGGAAAATTTCAGAAACCAAAACTGCAATAACTTTCGCATCCAAATTCCAAACGAGATGAAACCAATTTTGTTGGAAAGATAACGATGAATAGAATCTAAGATAACGACGAATCAAAATATTGGGTATCACCTAGGGAGAAAATACAATGAATAAATATGTGATGTATCTCCCAAGGTGTGGAGCCAAAAAACTCGCAAGATCAACAACCGCAATAAGATATGCAAGGGAAATCCTTAAATGATGAACTAGAGCTTGTTATGATGATAACCACAAGCTCTAGATCCTCTCATGGACAATAATCAACTAACAACCAAGAAATATGATGCTATGTGTGCAAAGGTTTGAGCTCTCCCCGAACGATGCGATCGAGACACCCGCTTGAGAGCCCCTCTTGATAGAACGACTATCTATTCTAAACCCGATCTCCCAACTAAAAAAACGAGACCGGCAAAAGAGAAGCCCTATCAAAATCATACCTCTGCCTTGAGCAATCCACTTGAGCTTGATGTAGACCGTCTTGATCTTCTCAAGAGGTAACACCTTTCTTGATTGCTCTTGCTTGCCCTTTTCTTGATGGAAACTTGCAAATTTCTCCCTCATACTCCATGGGGAAACCTCATCTTTGAGCTTGTATTCATCACTCCATGATCACGAGGATGGCAAGATACAAGCATGAGATCTTCAAGAGAGGGCTTGAGCTTGCCCTTCTTTATTCCTTCTTGAAGTTGATCCATCTTGATGCAACTCTTTGCACTTGTCTTGATTAACCTTCAAGCTCCTTTTTTCTTTATGATTTCAATGAGCACAAAGCCCTTAGACATTCCTTCAACTTTCAACCTTGAGACCAACACATTGCCCAAGCGATGTCAATGGACAAACCTATAAGTGAAACTCAATTTATACATTAGTCCATAGAGATTGTCATTAATTACCAAAACCATACATGGGGGCATACATGCCCTTTCAATCGGAAAGCTGGGTGGGTACATGGCTAGAAAAAAGCCCATTCCCAGGCGAAAATATACATCCATCTAGCGATTTTTACCTCCAGATTTTGGCCTTGAAATGTCGAACGAGTGGAGTTGATTTACATGCTCGCCGTGCCCACCATGGTAACACGTTGGTTCACCTCTAAACCTCGGAGCTGCTATTTCCCGCCTGACGCACACGGTACTATTGCTACGACACACAGCCTTCTTCTCGTGGGCCACCCCAAAGCGGCCCAAACAGACAAGGACGCTGTTTTTAGCTTTTCCAAATTTGAATAGTTTTCAAGTTTGAACGATTTTGAAATTTTAACAGTTTTCGCAGCTATTTAAAATTTTCAAATTCTAAAACTATTCAGATTCAAAATTTGTTCATATTTAAAAAGTGTTCAAATTTTGAAAATTGTTCTAATTCAAAAGGTGTTCAAATTCGAAAAGTGTTCCAATTTAAAAATTGTTCACGTCTAAAAAATATTCATATTTTAAAAATGTTCAGAAAACAGAGAAAAGCAAAAGAAATAGAAAAGAAAACCAGGAAATAAATAAAAAGAAACAAAAAAAGAAGCGGAAAAAAAGAACGTTAATTGGACCGGCCCAAGGCGCGCACCCATGTAAGCGAAGACTATAAACGCGCGTGCTAAGCGGTAAATAGCATTCGCCTCCAAACCTGGCCATGTGAAGCACGGTCTGGTAGCCCGGCTTGGCCTAGCCCTAAAATTCTGAACTAGGCCAAGTAGTCTTGTTTTTTGGCTCGGACCTAGCTTGGGCATAATTTTTTGGCCCTAACATCAGGTCAAGCCAGGTGGGCCTCGATTTCAGTGTCTGCCATTTTCTAGCTTTTTTCCAAAGCTTGACACGCGACACGGCCATGGATAGGTATATGCACATCCCATGGACAGTAGCGGACCTAGGAAAAATTAAAGAGTGTGCATATTTCTAATTTTTTCTGCAACAAATTTTCCAAATGGGTAATATACATAGCTAATTGATTCACAACATTATACTTGAATACATATGTTTAAAATATACATGATTCCAATACTCAAAACATGAACAAAGTCTTACATTACAAAATATAACATAAATAGAAAACTGCCTCACTAAGATTTGGTAATTCTAGGCTCTTTCCTTCCTATGAAGGTTTCAACAATGTCATCTTCACTTACTTTTAAAAAACACATATCGCTCAATATAAGACATTTGAGCTTTATGAAATGAATGTATCTAGACGCCTTTTAGTGTATAGGTTCACTCTGAACCTCTATGAATCTTTACACTAAAAGATGTGTAGATACATTATATTTACAAAGCTAAAACGTCTTATATTTCTGAACGGAGGGAGTAGTAGGTAAAAAAGAACTCTTCAAATTTTCTGGGTGCACCCGCTAGGTCCGCCCATGCCCATGGGTGGGTCCGGCCAAACCATATTCTTATCCCCATCTCCTTTTCCAACAACGTACATTTCATTGAAGAAGACTAATACACATAAAAAAAATCAAGAATAATCCATGTATTAAAACCCTCCACGGAGCATAGATATATGAACCTATTGCATTTAAGAGATCCCGATAAAAAAGCATTTGAGGGAAATGCTTGCCCTATTTATCCATAGGTAAGCCATGAACACCTTTTAGATTTGTAATGATTATTCATCAAAAGCAAGTTGTAAAGTTTTCTAAAAACTTAACTTACATGAATTGTTAGACAATTATTATTATAGAGAAAATTGGTATGCACAGGTAGAAAGGTAGCTTATACAACCGGAGTTATGTCGCCTTATAAAACATAATATTACAATAATAACACTCCAGCCAAAAAGAGAAACGACAATGAAACGTAAATACGTCGACCCAAACTAGCCTGACAGACATATTCCGACGGCCACCGTCAACGTAGGGGGTAAGCCGACGGCTTTCCGGCCTAAGCCGACGACATACACCCGAATCCTGTAGTAAATAGACACCATGCATGTCATCCCGCACATGCATGAGATGCAATTTATTTTGTCTTTTTTTTTGTTTGCACACGACACGAGGCAACAATTTGGCCTCTCATAGCTTCGTGCGAGTCCAAAGTTTTGAATTTCAGTATCCATCAGAGTTTTGTGATCGTGGCCAAGCAATTGTCTGCAGGCCGTGCGTGAGGCAGATATGCCGTCCGACAGTTAGGGTTTGTCCTTGTGATCCTACATGACACCAATAATCAAATTATTTCAGTTCGCTCATATTTACGGATTCAGAAATCATACTACTAGTACTCCCTTCGTCTCAAAATAGATGTCTTAGATTTATCAAAAATTGGATGAATTTATATACTAAATAATGTCTAAATTTATTCAAATTTTAATAAATCTAAGACATCTATTTTAGAACGGGGGAGTACTAATTACTCGAGACGACAAAAATGATGGACGAAGAAGGCATGGGAAGCAAAGATTGTGTGGACCTACTTGTAACCAAGGAGGAAGTGGTGGAGGAAGACAGAGATCTCCAACTTTGCGAGCTCGTTTCCTGGGCACGACCTCGTACCTAGCCCGAAAGGAAGGAATGTCCCAGCTCTAGGCGGAGGACCCTGAAATCCCAATGGATACAAGTACTAGTGAGAAGACATTCTTCCTAGTACTTTCCTCAGATCCATATTAATTAATTTTGATTTGTTAAAATTTAAATAAACCTATATACTAAATAGTGTCTAGATTTATTTAAATCTAAATAAATTTGAGTTAATTAATATGGGCTGCAGAGAATATAAAAGTTTGTTACGATAATCATTCCCTACAATTCGTACCTACCTCCCATCTCGAAGGGTTGAACTTGTAAGGATCAGAATGAACTTGAGGATCCGTGTGCAAACTTCTGAACCACACCTGAACCTTCCATCCCTTGGGAATCAGGTACCCTATTGAGTAAGATGCAGATTAGTGTGCGTGGTTTCTTGGCAAATTGTTACTCAATGTGTTGGATGGTTAACTCACCGTTCACATCCACGTCTCTGGTTGCTTGACGGAACACTACGAACCCAACATTGATGATCCGCAGCGTCTCATCGATAACCTGTTAATTAAGATTAAACATGACGAAGGTCACACATCATCCTCGAAACAGGTTTTCGTCCGGCTTTATAAATAAAACACACGTGTAAGACCGCTGCTGAGCTATACAGCACAACGTCCAAGAACAGATACACAACACGAAACACGATGTTGGGGCAGCAGCACACACATGCCCGAACTAAAACAAGAGAAGAACAAAAAGAAAAGAGACAGAGACGGATCGACTAGACGAGAAAAACCGCAACCGCTGCGTCCACCAAAGAATGCCCACCCCGCTTATATCCCTGACTCGTCAAGCACCAAGCAGCACCCCCAAGAGGGAAAACGACCGTTGCTGCCCAGACCAGAACTGGCCCTAGGGTTTCCCCCGGCACACAGAGGGGATGGATGAAGGGAAGCCACGACGCCCTACAGGAAGGAAGATGCCACCCGCGGGCGGCACCACGTCGGTGTCGGTCGAGCCGACAAGGATTTCTCCCGATGGCCCCATCCATAACCCCCGGACGAGCCGAAGCACAGGAGACCCGCGAGGGAGAGACCGTGCCACCACCAACCTTGCCGCTCACGAGCATGCGCCACTCCGGTTCCGACTCCGTCATCATTGTCTCACCAAGCAAGCTGACGCGAGGACTGCAACATCGTGGCACAGATAGAAATGGACCAGGGCCCGTAGTACCGAGGCCGCGCGGGAGGTAACTTACTCCACCGCCAGCGGCGGTAGTCGACCGGACGTGGCCGCAGACAAACCAGTCCACCATAGGTCCGATCAGGCCTAGCAGGCTCGTAAAGCCTCCACGGAGGCAAACCAGTCCCATGGCGGTCCGGCCGGGCCCCGACGGGCCCGTAAAGTCCGCCACCATGCTGCAACAGGCCGGCCGAGGACACCGAGGATCCCATCCACCCTAACCTACCAAGATCTATAGCATAGCCAAAGCAGAGCCGGCCCACCCGCCTAACCCAGATCTGGACCCAAATGGGCCCGATCTGGGCCGCCATGGCCATGCCCGCCCCGAGCTCTGCCTGCCGCGGATGCACCGCGCTACCCCGCCGCCCAAGACCGCGCCGCCGTGCTGGTTCGCCCCCTGTCGACGCAGGCCCACCCAGGAGGCGGGTTGGGGCAGAGCCCAGATCTGGTCCGCACCACCCTGGCCGCATGCTCCTGCCGAGCCCCGCCGTAGCACACCACCGCCGCCTCCTAGACCCTGCAGCCAGCATGGAGCCGCCCCGCCACCACCGGTTGCCACGCCACCGCCGGAGGGCCGCGCCGACGCGCCCCGAGGCCAGCGCGCCGCCCAGGGCGAAGCTGCAGACCCGTGCTGCGAGCTCCGCGCGAGGGGGAGAAGGGGCCCTGCCGCCAGCGCCCGGCCTTCGGCCGGCGACGCCCTCTGTCGGCGGCGAGGGGAGGGAGGAAGGTCCCTGGAGGCGGTGGCGCGGGAGCGGACGAGGGAGGAAGGTCACAGATCATGACTAGTGGTTGGTCGTAAGTTCCATGTAGGAACCAGAAGAGCACATGAATGTCTAGTTAATAACCTGTGAGAGGTACTTCATCTTCCTGTAATCCTTGACGTTCAGCCGCTTCTTCTGTGTTGGAGGTATGTTCCTCATGATCTCCTCTTGCTCAGCCTATATATAGATGGGATCCACAAAAACTTGAGATATGGTAAGTAATTAAAAACAAAACCAATAATGATGGATTCAAGCTCCATGTACGAAACCTTGGCCCTTGCGAGAACCTCGGGGTTCTCTTGCAGGAACACGGTAGCCCACATGGTGATGCGCCCGGTGGACTCATGGCCGGCGTTAAGGTACATGATGAGGATATCGATAATGTCTTCGTCCTCCAGCATCCTCCCCTGCTCGTCCTTGACATTTAACAGGCGATCCATCATGTCCATGCTGCCTGCTCTGGCAGACCGTTCTGCTCTCCTCTCGTCCAGGACGCCTTGCAGCACCGACACCAGCTTCTTGCGGGCCTTGAGAGCCCTGTGGTACGCGAATCCTGGGAGGTCGATGGCCATCGCTCGAACGCCCAAGTTGAGATCCCTGTAGCTCCCCTGGAGCACCTCCATGGTCCGGTCGTCGGCGCCGCTCATGAAGATCTGCATGATGATCTGGAACGTCATCCGCCGAATCTCCGTCAGGAACTCGACCTCCTTCGTCCCCGCCTCCGACAGCCGCCCAAGCGTGGACACCACGGTCTCGTCGATGAAGCCAAGGTAGGTGGTGAGCGCGTCCAGTCCGTTGATGGGCGCCGCCGTCAGCTTCCGTACCCGCCGGTGCTCCTCGTACGTCATGCCGAGGAAGGACTTGCTGCCGATGAGATCGGCCGTCGACTTGGGCCACCCGGGGACGAAACCCACGTCGTCCATGAGCACCTTCTTGCACGTCTCCGGCGTCGTCACCATGATCGTCGGACTGCTGAACATGAATGCGCGATACAGGCCGACCCGGCCGAACCTGTAGCACAGTAGCAGGATTATATCTTACTATGCTTAATGCTTGTCAGAAAAGATGAGCCTTGGAGCTTACCGCCGGTGGTAGGAGGTGATGAAGTCGTCCGGTTTGCCGAACTTGAAGGCCATTAGGAAGGCCCACATGTTGCCGACGAGCGGCCACCCCATGTCACCCGGTGGCAGCCGAGCGCGCCTGCCCGCACCTAGCAACGCCGTGCAAGCCCACCCATGCGCTTTCCGAATGACTGCATGGAGGACAGCGGCGGCGAGCCCGGTGATGATAGCCACGGTCCACCACCACGTCCAAGGGCCTGCCACGACCTCACTCATCCTGCTCTCAACCTCGGGATGAAGACGACGAGTAATCTTCGGCGGCGTCGATCGTGTTGCCCTTGTTTGAGACTATCCTCCTGCAGGATGGACACCAATTATATATACACGGTTGGTGTTAACAGGAGTGATACTTAATAAGCATTCTTTCTTTCATCGCCTCTCTAGTGTGGACCGTGGTCCATTTGATTCCGTGGTGCCAATCACCAGCTGATACTATATGCCAATCCGTCCAAATTCCTCAACTTGCTGCATACACAAACAAAACTATCAGTATTAGTTTCTCCCTACAATATGATATGTCTAACTTAACACTGCGCGCCGAAGCTTTCATCCATAACTAGTGTACATGTTAAGAAAATTATGAAGACCCGAATGGTTATATTTCTCATTGGATTCTTCATGCCATTGTTAGCTACACAAGGAAACATCAATGTGCTTGATAGACTATAAACAAAGAAAGTATGGATATGTTTCATTTTACCATAGCTTTTCTCTACGAATAGTTGGCAGGATATATTGTTGGTCGAGCATTTGTTTGCCGATGAATTGGCCAACAAACAAAAATAAACTAGAGTGGGCAAGGAAGGATTGTCATGCTCAAAAATTGGTAACTATTCGATCAAAAACTGAACTTTTGGCCATGACAAAAAATATGTATGGTGGGATTGGGACCCCATCCAACCTTACCTTTTAGTTAGTTCATGCATTTTTTTCGACAAAAGGAATATATTAATGCCGAGAAGATACCGATTATACTCGGCCTCTACAACAACACATTACCCTAAACGCACTATAGATGCACAAGAAGAAGAAGAAGAAGAAGAAGAAGAAGAAGAAGAAGAAGAAGAAGAAGAAGAAGAAGAAGAAGAAGAAGAAGAAGAAGAAGAAGAAGACGAGGACGAGGAAGAAGAGAAAGAAGAGGAAGAGGACGAGGACGAGGAAGAAGAAGAAGAGGACGAGGACGAGGAAGAAGAGAAAGAAGAGGAAGAAGAAGAGGACGAGGACGAGGAAGAAGAAGAAGAAGAAGAAGAAGAAGAAGAAGAAGAAGAAGAAGAAGAAGAAGAAGAAGAAGAAGAAGAAGAAGAAGAAGAAGAAGAAGAAGAAAAGTCCCGCTACAATGATCGCAGTTGCCCCATCGTGGCCTTGTGGAAGCGTGTCCAAGGAGCAATGGCGGAGGAGACCTGCACAATGACCAGTGGCCCCTGCATGGCCAGGGCATGCACGCGCACCTGGTGATCCACGAACCTGATAAGAAGCTCACCTTGCGAGATCTAGGAGACCGCAATGGAGTCCTCTGAGATGTTGAAGCTGGTAACGAAAGCCCACTTCACCTGCCCATGAGCAGGGTGGGACGGGAACCGATCATAGTGGCGACCATGGCATGGTGCAGGAGATCATGCTCCACATCCGCAATCACCGTCGTCTGCACAGCCACCGCCGATACAAAGCCGACACGATTTCCTCCCGGCGACTCCATAGTGGTGAACCGAGGGGAGGAGGAGAATACCATAGCTGTGGAGCTCATAGAGGCTAGAAAGATCAAGGTAGATGCAGAGGTTGTCGGGCGTAGAGGCTAGAGAGCTTGCGATGGCGCTGAGGCAGTAGGCGGAGGAGGACAGCAAGCTTCTTCTTGCACCGAGCTTTGTGACCTAGATCACCACAAAGGAGACACACAGTCGGGATTTTGCAATGACGATGCGGTGGTCGGATGAGAGGCATCTGAAGCATCTTCCCCTGGCCCTCCTTAAAAGGAGAATCTTGAACTCCAAAATCCCATTATGAGGGTAGGTATGTTCTTCTTAGTAGCAGTACGGAGGCCTCTCACCACCATCCAACCACCCTCCCTCCCATCAATGCGGCCTGCCCTTGCACCAACAGGGCTGGAATTCAAGCCGAGTCGAGCCAACTCGGCTCGACTCGCTAAAGCTCGTTCAACTAACGAGCTAGCTCGACTCGGCTCGTTTATATAAAGAGCCCATATTTGAAACTCGGCTTGACTCGGTAAACTCACGAGTAGCTCGTTATAAGTTGTGAATAGGAACACATATAAAAAAACTAGTAATTTTCCTACTATTTCGGAACTAGAATAATGATACTACTTTCATAATAACATGAAGACAATAGCAATAAAAAATATAGTAGCTCTACACCATTGCAGGTTCAAGAAACATTCATAGTATGGCCCTCATCTATAAAAAATGACAAACTTTGTATTTGAACGAGTTTAACAAGCTAAATGAGTAGCTCACAAGTAGCTCATTTAGCTTGGGTGAACAAACGAGCTCAAATTTAAAACTTGGCTTAACTCTTTAGGCACCGAGTACATGCCGAGTCGAGCCGATTCATAAGTTACTCATTTAGCTCGCGAGTTTCGAGTTATAAGTCCATCCCTATGCACCATCATTATTGTGCCTAGAAATATCAGCAATAGTGATGACAGACCTAATACGCAGACACAAAACCTCTATAGGGTGGGCAGCATCGGATCCCTGAGAGGGCCTAGTAGGGGCAGGAGAGAGAAGCATATCTCGAAACAAGGGGGATAAAGCCTGGTGGGATGGGCGGGGGAAGAGGAAACGCTACGTTGTCCATGGCTCACTAGAGAAGCAGGGGAGGGGCGATGGATGCCGCCGAGATGGCGGTGGTGGGTGGGAGGTCGCAGGAGGTAGCTCAGGAGCTGATCTCAGAGTTCTACGGATCCTTCACTTAGTGATGACCCACAAGTATAGGGGGTGTATAGTAGTACTTTTGATAAATAGGAGTGTCGATCCCAACGAGGAGCAGAAGGTGCTGAACAGTGGTATGGAGCAGGAAATCCCTGTGAATACTTAGCAAACGGATTTCTAGTGGGTTTTTGACAAGGCAACAAAACAAAAAACAAGTAACAGAAGTAACGAACAAACGGAGCAAGTGGCCCAATCCTTTCTTAGCAAAGGACAAGCCGGTAAAAATACTTATAAGGACCAAACGTTCTTGAGGACACATGGGAATTTTGTGAAGTGCTTTCGCTTCAAATAGCTGAGTACTCTTCTCTGGTGTTTGTAAGTGTTGTATGGGTGAACCTATGCTAACATACCACCCTTCCTAGGACTAATACATACTTGTGATTAAACCCCCTGCAAACATCTGTAACTACAGGAAAGTAATTAAGATATACATCTAACCATAGCCTTAAACTCTGAGATCCTACGCTCCCTTGTGCAAAGGTGTCCTAACGGTGGTTCAGGTTTCTGTCACTCCGGCAACCCGCGATTAGTAGCCAAATACATAATGCATTCCCCTAGGTCCATAAATGGTGAAGTGTCATGTAGTCGATGTTCACATGACACCACTAGAAGAATAGCACCACAACATAAATACTAAACCATTGAATAAGAACTCATCACAGATTCACTACTAACAACATGACTTCTCCCATGTCCTCAAGAACACAATGAACTACTCACAAGACATCATATGGATCAATATCAAGGATGATATGGTAATGGATAACAATCTAAACATAAACAATAATCCAATGGTTCCACTCACAAGCATCAACTACAATAGTAATTAACACCGGGAAAGTTTCCCCCAAGAACTAAAGCAATATCCAACACAATTGTTACAGCGGACGGAGTGGTGGTGATGGTGCTGGTGGAGATGATGGTGTGGATGATGATGATGATGATCCCGATGAAGCCTAGCTTGATGACGGTGTTGATGGCGACGGTCTCCCCTCTCCGGGAAGGAATTCCCCCGGCAGAAATCTGTCTGCCAGAGAGATCTTTCTCTCTCGGTGTTTTCCGCCCCTAGAGGCGGCGAAAATCTATCTGTGGTCGCCCCCTGAGGCTTAGGGTTCCGTAGGGAAGATATAGACGAAGGGGCGGAGTCGGAGGCCGGGCAAGTGGGCCACACCTGCCCTAGGCGTGGGGTCAGGTGGGCCCGCGCCTAGGGGGTGTGGGCTTCCTTCGTCTTCTGGTAAAATAATATGTTTCCATATTTTTTTGGTATTTTTCTAATCTTCGCGAAATTGCACCGAAACGCCTTCTTTTCCATCAAAATCCAGACTCCGGCAGTCCATCCTCCAGGAATCATCCAACATGCATAAACAGATGAAAAGCCATAAGCAATACCTCATAATAAGACAAATATCAATGAATAGAGGTAAATTATGATATAAAATGCTGATACATTGGGCGTATCAACTCCCCCAAGCTTAGACTTCGCTTGTCCCCATGTGAATACTGAGCTCAGTAAACATGTCCACAGGTTTAAGGAGTGAAGTGTCGATAAAAGAATACGAACAAGAAGCATCACACTTACCATTGCACAACTCATAGAAGAAAGCAACTCACCATTATATAACTTAGTTTGCAACCACCAGCTCATCCTATATGCCAATCCGTCCAAATTCCTCAACTTGCTGCATACACAAACAAAACTATAAGTATTATTAGTTTCTGCGTACATTATGATGTGTTTAACTTAACACTACGTGTCGAAGCTTTCATTCATAACTACATGTTAAGGAAATTATGAATACCCGAATGGTTATATTTCTCATTGGATTCTTCATTCATGTCATTGTTTGCTACACAAGGAAACATCAATGTGCTTGATAGACTATAAACAAGGAAAGTATGGATATGTTTCATTTTAGCATAGCTTTTCTCTACGAATAGTTGGCAGGATATATTGTTCGTCGAGCATTTGATTGCCGATGAATTGGCCAACAAACAAAAATAAACTAGAGTGGGCAAGGAAGGATTGTCATGCTCAAAAATTGGTAACTATTCGATCAAAAAACTGAACTTTTGGCCATGACAAAAAATATGTATGGTGGGATTTGGCCCCCATCCAACCTTACCTTTTAGTTAGTTCATGCATTATTTTTGACAAAAGGAATATATTAATGTCACAAAGATACCAATTATACTCGGCCTCTACAACAACACATCGCCCTAAACGCATTACGGATACACAGAGTCTTAAAAACAAGAATAATAATAATAATAATAATAAATAATAATAATAATAATAATAATAAGAAGAAGAAGAAGAAGAAGAAGAAGAATAAGAAGAAAAGTCCCGCTACAATGATCACAGTTGCTCCGTCGTGGCCTTCCGGAAGCGCGTCCAAGGAGCAATGGTGAAGGAGGCCTGCCCATTGACCAGTGGCCCCTGCATGGCCAGGGCACGCACGCGCACCTGGTGATCCATGAACCTGATAAGAAGCTCACCTTGCAATATCTAGGAGACCGCCATGGCGTCCTCCGAGATGTTGAAGCTGGTAACGAAAGCCAACTTCACCTACCCATGAGCAGGGTGGGACGAGAACTGATCATAGTAGCGACCATGGCATGGCGCAGGAGATCGTGCTCCGCATCCACAATCACCGTCGTCTGCATAGCCACCGCCGATACAAAGCCGACATGATTTCCTCTGGTGACTCCATAGTGGTGAACCGAGGGGAGGAGGATAGTACCACAGCCGTGGAGCACATAGAGGCTAGAAAGGTCGAGGTCGATGCAGAGGATGTCGGACACGGAGGCTGGCAAGCTTGCGATGGCGCTGAGGCAGTAGGTGGAGGAGGACAACGAGCTTGTTCTTGCACCGAGCTTTGTGACCTAGATCACCACAAAGGAGACACACAGTCGGGATTTTGCAGTGGATGATGCGGTGGTCAGATGAGAGACATCTGAAGCATCTGCCTCTGATCCTCCTTAAAAGGAGCAGCTTGAACTCCAAAATCCCATTGATAAGGGTAGGTATGTCCTGCTTAGGGGTGGTACGGTGGCCTCTCACCACAGTGGTGGACCCCCCTCCCTCCCCCCATCAATGCGGCCTGCCCTTGCACCATCATTATTGTGCCCAGACATATAAGCAATAGTGATGACGGACCTGATACATGGACGCGAAACCTCTGCAAGGTTGGTAACATCGAATCCCTGAGAGGGGCTATTAGGGGCAAGAAGAGAAGCACATCTCGGAATGAGGGGATGGGGTTGCCGGGCCACCGACACGCGTGGGATAAAGCCTGGTGGGATGGGCGGGGGCGGGGAAAGAGGAAACGCTATGTTGGCCATGGCTCACTGGAGAAGCAGGGGAAAGGCGGTGGCCGCCGAGATGGTGTCGGTGGGTGGGAGGGCGTAGGAGCTGGCTGAGGAGCTGATCTCATAGTTCGACGGATCCCTCATTTAGCTACATTAGGGCATGTCTAACTGATCCCCTAAAAATGGTTAGAGGAATAAAAATCGGTAAGGAACGTACCTAACCGATCCCTAAAACGGTTAGAGGAGTAAATAGGAGTCGTAGGAGTAAACTTGGTCGTGGAGGAGTAAATTTAGGAGCCGGATGCCCCTTTAAAGAAAAACTCCCGCCTCCCCTCCGTCGGTTCCCGCCCTCCGCCGTTCTTGCTTGCCTGCCTCCCCGCTGACACCGATGTCGTCGTCTAGGCCCGAAATCGACGCCCGGCTCTTGGACGCACCTTTGACAGCCATCCCTGGCATCTCTGACGCCCCAACGCTGCTGCAACCGAACATCTCCATCGTGACCATCGGGAGGAAGAGGTTGTTGGCCAACAACGTGGTACAGTCGGCTGTGAAGCCCTCCGACAAGGCAGGAGGCAAGCGTGTGGAGTCTCCGGAGGCGGCGCCTCGTCCTCCGCTAGCTCTGGTGGCCGGACGGCGACAAAGCAAGCCAACTCCGACGAAAGTGGCTCTCGCCGAGGCAGCATCCAACAAGAAGAGGAAGAAGGACAAGGCAGTGCTTCCGAAGGCTACACCAACCCCTCTGTCTCGCAAGGCCTCGTCGGTGAACCCTCCTCGAGGCCAAACCGCCCGTCCGACCGTCTTCAACGTTGATGACCATGAGGTGTTAGATGGAACGCCAACAAGGTATGATTTTTGTTTTCTCCTCGGAGGTGGATTCAGTGATGGTTGTAGACACACGGTAATATTGTTGTGATGATTCATAGGGTGGAGAATATGGACATCGAAAGCCATTGTGGAGGAGAGCAGGATTGCACTTGAGGAGGATAGGATAGCAAAAAAGAAATAGATCGATGAGCGTGCTATCTTGTTCATGGCAAGGAAATATTGGGAGCTCACTCGCGCGAAGATCCTTCAAAGATCTTTTGGTGGTGGTGATGGAGTTGGCCGAGGAGGAGGAGGTGGTGATGGTGATGGTGATCATGGTGGTGATGGTGGTGGTCTTGGAGGAGGTGGAGATGAGTTCTTCGAAGATGGTCTTTGAGCTCTTCGGAGATGGTCCACAACATATGAGGTGATACGTTGGTGGTTTTTTTTATCAAACAAGGTCGATATGCTTCTTTTTGGGTGACCTTGATCGATGTGGTGATGGAGTCTACTTTTGGATGAACTCTATGCATGTTTTACTTCAAATTTTCCATATGTTTGAATTGCTTGTATGAACTCTATTTGAGATGTATGAATGCATATGTGGAGTGTTAGAAAGAAATGGGACAAAAAAATTGCTCCTCTAAATATAGGGGTTCAGTTAAGAACTGCTTACCTTTAGATGAGTATTTTTACTTTTCTAAGTTTTACTCATTCATTTACTCCTCTAAAGTTTATGAGATCGGTTAGAGATACCCTTATGACCGTTGTTAAGAAAATTTACAAATATCCGTATGGTTTAATTTCTCGGTTCTCGTTGTTAGCTATAGAACAAGCATCAGTGTTAGTGTTCTACACTATAGACAAGAACACTATAAATTATTGGTTCTTGCATATAGACTGATTTGACTAACTTAACAGCACGCGTTGAAGCTTTTTTCTTCCATAAGTGCATGCTCATGAAAGGGCCAAGCCCATTTTGTACGTGTCTTCTTAATTAAAGGATTACGAATATCCAAATGGTTATATTTCTCATTGGAATCTTTATGCAGCTACACTACCCATATATAAGTGCCTGCTCGTGAAAGGAACACACTCATGTTGAGTGTGTTTTCTGCAAGACTTCGGTCCATAGCAGGTCAAATTGATTCCATGGTGCCAACCACCAGCTGATCCTGTGCAAATCCGTCCAACTTTATCAACTTGATGCATACACAAAAAACACTATTATTTGTTCTGGATATACAATATGACTTGACTGAATTAACAATTGTTGCTGCAACGGGCCTGTTGTATGTGTCGTATTAGGAAAATCATGAATACCTCCCGTGAACATGTTTGTGCTGTTTGTCTCATCTCCTGTTTTCTTTTGTTTTGGCTCTTTTTTTTTGGTGGATGTTGATTTATTTATGAAGTTGGGCGGAAGTCTGTTTCGAGGAGGATGTGATAGGAGTCCGTTGTCCCCCTGTGTCTGCACTAGATCTTTAGAATTCGGGATTTCATGTCTATCTTTGTCAAGTTCTCTACAGATTATTTTTTTTCTTGACTCGGCGGTGCTCTTAATTTGTTCACGTAGATCTTTAGAATTCGGGATTTCTTGCCTGCCTTTGTCAAGTTCTCTGGAGATTTTTTTTTGTTAACTCGGTTACTATGTGGTGTTCTTAATTTGTTCTCGTAAAAGTTGTGATTAGTCGAACCAAAGGTTGAACTGGGGATTTTCTTTCCTAAGCTCGAAGGGGTTGAAAAAGTCAGTCATTCACAGTTCTTAAACCCGAACTAGCTTCTACGCAGATGATGCAGCTATCTGGTTAAACGCTGTGACGGAGGATTGTAACTCGGAAAGTTCTTCAGATTATTGGTCTCATTTCTGGGTTAAGAGTAAATCTGAATAAGTGCATGGTTTATCCTATCCAGTGCAGTAATGTGGATATCACAGGAGAGTTTCAAGATTTGGGGGGAGCGGCAGGCACCTTCCCTTGTCAATATCTTGTCCTGCCACTTGGTGTAAGAAAGCCTTCTCGAGCCGAGCTTCAACGGCTCATTGATAAGGTAGCAAGTAATTTGAAACCATGGAAGGAAAGCTCCTCTCTAGAACCGGCAGACTGACTCTCATCAACGCGATTCTCACTTCAACTCTCAGTTATTTTCTCACAATAAGTTCTATTTAACCCCGTGAGCCGTCAAGAAAATTGACAAAATTAGGCGAAAGGTGGGCATTGTTTGGTTAGTTGGGAGACGTTATGTACTCCTAAGATTTATGGAGGGCTAGGCATCAAAGATCTTACAATGTTCGGGAGAGCACTTCGTATCCGTTGGCCATGGTACGCTTGGGATGAGGCTGACCGACCATGTTCAAGTCAAAACCAATCTCTGCAATGTTTAAACAAGTGTAACATACAAAACATCAATACCTACAATATCAAACATATATGCTACAGACGTATGTTTCATTATGTTTCCAATAGTATTGATTTAATTTTGTAAATGATTATTATAATTTTAAATTTATAGTTGGTTGAACTCGATAACATCTCACTTTGATTAAATCTAATATACAGATTAAATTTAATATGCAGAGTAATATGAAACAGAAAGAGTATACTCCGAAATGCATAGAGAAACACCAATTTCACCAGAACATCTTTCACTGGAAACCACGGAGTGGGGATACCAATTTACAAGGTAAAAACATGATCAGATCCAAAAAAAAAACTCAGTAGAATGGTCACTAGGCAAAATCTTCACTGTTATCATGCATGCATTTGTACAGGACCCAGCTTGACGAGCAGGCTTACAACAGAAGATATACAACCTTGTGGCATAAAAACGGCATACCACATTGACGTTACAGATTACAGACATTCCTATTCAAAACTGCGGAGAGTTCATTGCAGGCTTCGATGTGCTAACGACATAGGGCGGAGGGCGTGGTACAGTACGGTGTCTATGAGAAGGTGTCCTCCCTGTCCCCCTCAGCGACCTCGCCCTCATCGATGTTGCTGAACTCGAGGAAGTGTGTTGGCCTGTGGTCCTCATGGTAGAAGTCTCTGGGCGTCCCCAGCTTCATGCTGTACTTCATCTGCGGGTCGTGCTTGACTCCCATGAAGTTGTAGTTCCAGGGAGCATTGTCCGGAACCTGGTGCAGACACAAGTTTAGTGAATATAATAATATAATCATATTTCAAAGGGAGTGGTTCTGAAGAACAATTGCAACCAAGACCAGTACTTACCATGTAGAATCCAAGGAAACGGTCGCTGAGAAGCATCTGGACCTTCTCGTAGTGAGTTGGGAGATAACCATGTGGGTTGCTCCCGTTGTCCTTGTTGCTACGGCCCCACTCATAACCGCTTGGTGTCAATTTGTATGCAGTCAACGAGCACGATCCTGGGGTGAAGCTGCATGTCAAAATTATGCACTTCTCACCATCCCACTGCTTGTTGTTCTCCAAAATCTTGGCATGCGATGTCAAATCCTACAAGACAAAATAGAATGAAGAGTTCAGTATTTAGGATTCTGGTTCACACATAAAAGAGGCACTCCATTATAGAACGTGTGCAAAAAAAACAGCCCACGCAGTTCAGTACAGACTGGATAATAACAGACCAAAAGGCACTCCCACATAATCAAATACACTGGATAATAACAGACCAAAATGGCACTCTGCCACAATCAAATACTAAAAGCACGAGTTTGACATATCCGAACAATCCCCCAACTGCCAAACTAACAAAACTAACGTCCCACATCCCTACAATGATGTATGATGTGCCCATCCATGGATATTAACTATTCAAAATCATAAGTCTCATATTTTAATCCCTTTTATCCACTGATACTACAGATGTTCAAGCAAGAGTGGCATTCTTTTTATCTCAAATACTCCATCCAAATATATCTAGTTGCTATTTTATAGACACTCCTAGCAATGTTTGATGGCATGAGTATTCGCAACTATTATTCTGCCAGCGTTTACTATCAAAGAATGAGCTGCAATAATAATGTTTTGTAGTCACAGGACTTCCTGTGCTATGAGAGTGTCAAATGAGAGTTACTCTTGATTTCTGACATCACCTAGGAACCACATGCAAGGGTCTTTAAAGTCTGCTATGATCTTTTCAGGTTGCAGTGATGAGCGATTTAATTTTGATACATAGTTATTCTTCTTAACTGACATGGTGCCATGTAAACATGGAAGATTAGCTGTTGGAATTGAAAATTGTAGTTACAGGTTACTTCTGATTTGACTAAAAGGTTTGTATACAATTAACAGCAATATATTTATATGCATTGTACAGTGCTAGTCGGAAAGATAAAATCATGTATTCCGTATAACGATGCATTTTATGTCTAAATGTCACATGTGCTTTGCAGGGTCAGCTACATAGACGTTAAGTGTTACTTCTGATTAGACATTAGATTTGCTGATATTTAGCTACTTATTGTGGATAAGGATCACATACATAGTTGGAGTTGAAGTTAGAATGGTAGGGTACAAACCTGAGGCGATAGCTGAGGAGCTTCATTCGGCTGCGTATGCATCCATCCCAACGGTTCCAAGTCAGCAAGGAACTCATGCTCCGGAAGATTTGATGGCAGAGTCACCATCTGGTGAGTTCCATGCTGCGGGGGAATGGATATGCATCTGATCTCCTTGACTTGGGGATTATCCTGTGGGCTCAGCCCATACAGGAAACCCGCAACCTGTGTCCGTAGATCTGCTATGCATATGAACTTCTTCAATATATTCTTCGGCATGATGTAAGTATAGCCAGTCTCCTGTAAGACAGAATAAACAGTCAGTAACCATTCAGAAATTATTTGGTGATGTGCGATATAGGAAAAGGAATTGTGGTGATGACCTTAATATCATCTGAGTTGACATAAATGTGGTTGACACGGAGATATAAGTTTGTAGCAGAGATGGCCCTAACACGCCAATCTGTCTTTGACGCAAATGCTGCTTGCTCATACGGACTGGTTGTCGTGATGATGAGCTCATCTCCATGCACATTAGTTGTCCTTGTTGTAACTGCAGTTAACTGAGTTGTCTCCCTGGACTGCAAATTGAAATAAATGCACGTGAGAAAATTTGGCATGATTACCTATACATAGAAACTAGACAGAAATGCTATTATATGCACCATACCTGTTTCTCAATCTCAGCTATCTGCTGCCTCTGCTGTGACGGTGGTGCTATTTCAGCACCAAGTATTATATCACGAATCTCAGATTGCGTAAGTGCAGACGTATTAACATTGTTTTTCTTTGCATAATCAGAAAGGATGAGATCCCTGAGCGCACATTCGACCTTCAGCCACTGCTCATCAGTCAAAGTTGGCCAGATATGATGTGGTTCCGTAACAATTGTCTTGTCAGGCTTCAACAACATCTTAGCCTTCTCATTATTGACATGTAGTGCTCGTAATATAAGCACAAGACGAGAGAATGCAGTGTAGGATGAGATACTTTTCAACCAATCATCATAAATGTTATAAAGAACCATCTGCGGTTCTGTAGCCTTGAGAATAAGATCACCGAACTTCTCAATCTTTAAGCAAGCTTGGAATGGCAGCTGCAACTCACTACCCTTGATAACAATGTTTGGAAAGTCAAGAAGATGGACTTCCAACGGATCCAACATACCCTTCCTTGTCACAATAATTTGCTTTGGCTGTTCTTCTACAGGAAGAGAACGAACTAATGCAGCAACCTCCTCGGCTGTTTTCCACTTGGCCAGCTGCCCGAGACGCTTCTGTCCTGCCCATACGCTTGTGTGGATGACCTGCAGATTTAGATGCATTTTAGTTGAAGTCTTCCAAGCTGTGTGATACTGCATAGTTACGCTATAATTACAAGAAAACTAGAGATGAATGCGGAAAAAAATTAACAGACCTTCAGAAATAGTTGACCAGTTCTTGGATTGAAAATAAAGATAGCACCATTGATTGGTTTGGTGGTCAAGTTACCCTCAAAGGTTTTGTGAATGGTAACTCGATAGACATTTGTGTCATCCACAAACCATATGATTTGATTGCTGAATATCTCTCCATAGTTCTGTGAAGACAGATATGGCTCAGTCGGTTCAGATGAATACAACTGGAGACCCTTCCGTATTCTCTCCCTCAGCACATACAAGGCAGGATTTGACTGTAAAAAAAAATCAAGCCCGTTAGTTGAACTGGACATCGTACAGCGTAGATATATCAGATATGACAACTAGAGCTAGATTTGTTACAGTTAACATGATCATTACCTTCATAATCTTGTTCATTGCTTGCTGGAGGAGGGGCTTTGACCCAGGGAACCAGTTACCAAAAGCAGAGTGCAAATTATATGCTAGGTCAAGTCCAATCATCACCCCTGCAAGAAATATTAATCAATATCAATATAGACTAAATGATATGACACGGCAAGAATTTGGAAGTTCATGGATATTCAAATTCATACCAGTTGGAGAAGGGTAGATGGACATATTATCCGTTGTGTAGTCCATAAACTTGGCCCTTGTGTACCGTTCTATGTCATGTGAATCATAGTCTCCCCATCGTAGTTGGACATCAATCCAATACTTGTTACTTGCCTTCTGATCAAAGACATCCTTTGACTCAGAAACTAAACTTGGTTTGGACATCTGCCATCTATGTGCAGCAAAAAGGAGGACATCTGCACAGGAACTGTTCATCTTGTAACTCTTCCTGGGATGTATTGTCTCTTTCTGCACCGTCTCAATCTCCAAGGCATCCAACTCTTGATCCAGAACTTGGCAAAGATCCATAACAACACTTTCATGGATCTTCTGCCAAAGATGTGCACGGAAAATCTGGATCAAAGAAATCTTCAGGGTCGGAATTTTACCATGCATGAATATCCCTGTCAGATCTAGCTGAACCTGGAAACCAACATATACATTTGCACGATTAATGGTTGGCGACCACCAAAGGGTAAATCTTCTATTGGGGATCTGGTTAAGCCCAGAACGCTGTGCATTTGTCAGTTTTTTGTATTTCATTGATTCCTCAAAACCGGATGCCTTCTCCCAAAACAGACCTTCCCATGTAGGGAAATATGTTCCTTTAAATAAGGTATGTTCCAGGATACCTTCTACACCACCTAGTGCTTGGATCACATCAGTTCTGTAGTTGTTTAGGTTCCATAGCTTTCCATCATGTCGCTGATGTGTCCACCAGAATGGGTTCTGTTTTAGCACTTGATACTGCTTAAAATCTGTTCTCACCCTCCATCCTTTGTCGTACGCCAAAGTGTGGCGGTCTTTTTGGAATAGAGTATTGATACGAGGTATACCTCTATCCCAAGAATCTTCCAGATCCTCAAGTGTTAAGCGCCTATTCTGCGACTGTGCTTCCTGCCTCTTCAAAGCATACTCAGCCCAAACACGCTGTGAATCAATGAACTCGCTCTCCCATGGTTGTATGTAGCGATACAAGTTAGGGATAAGCTGGTCCTCTTCATGGCTCATACCACTTCGAAAATGCGTCACACCAACATCTGTCTGTTTGCTATACCTTAGATCACTTTGTGGTATCAAAATGTGACCCATCGACAGCATACCCAGTCCTCCAATTTCCTTGGGTGTATAGAAGATAACTGGTGGAAACCTGCTAGGCATCTTTGAGTTCAGGCCAATCTTTATGCGAGTCTGGATCTTGTTTTCACATTTTACAAGCAGATCCAATAGCTCTTGCGTATGAACAGTTGCTTCACGGAAATACGTCATGAGGCCAATGAGAGCAGTGTTCCACTTGTTGACTATCTTAGTAAATGTTGTTGACCCTGATGACATAAGGATTTGCCTGACACGGTTCTCAAATACTTTCATGTGTTCATCATCCACCCTCAAAAATGCAATAGCTGTCCTTTCTTTTGTCTGCTCATTCTGCAGATTCCATACTCCATCTTTTGTGTTGCTGAATGCCTCCTGAGTCATACGTATCTTCGGCAGTATACGGACCTCAAACCCGGACATGCTAAAGAGCAAGTTCGGGTTATCCTTGCTGTACGCAGAGACAAAGCTATTCTCCCATTCTAATGTCGTGATGCTCCTTGGGAGGCGGTTCTTCATATCCCAAAATACACTTCTTCCAAGATTAACATCATGCTTCATGAGCCTCATTCTTGCATCTCTAGGCCAGCATTTCTTGTTATTGTAACCAACCATGTTCTCATTATTAGGATCAGGATGCTCTGTCAAGTAACGCTGAATTAAATCTCTTGCTTCTTCATGAGTGAACCTGAACATTATATGCACCTTGTCAATATATCGAGAATACAGTCTGATGGGATGTCTTGTCTCAACTTTAGTGTCAGTATAGGTAAGAAACTCATTTGGCATCTGAGGCGGCCCTGCAATCTCACTAGCTCGTGTTAAACCAAGAAGCAGGAGATCCAGAACCAGCCCATAGTATTGCACAACAAAAGATGCAAACTGGAGACCTCGAATAAGACCATAAGAGTTTGTGTGACTCATATCCTTGTAGGACAACACAACATTGTTCTTTGCAGTGACATAATCAGCGATGTTATGGTCCAAGACCAACCGTAGAAGCCTATTCAACAGAGTCAGATCAATTTTTTCAAAGAACTTCTCGAATTTTGTCTGCATCATCACAACACACTGTCCATCGCTCGTGTCCCATATATCCTGCAAATTGTTTATACCTTGGCACCATTTGTAAACAAGTAGAGGAGGTGGTTCTGAATCAGCAGGCTTTACCCAATTTGGGAAGAGGTGACGCTTGTCCCCCTCATACCACAAGTACTGGTCAAGGTATGCATCAGTAATTTTCTCAAGAGGCTCAATTTCATATACAGGAATCAAGTAACTATACAGATCCATAAATTCAATGCCGACTTCTTTAAAAGCACGCTGGGTAAGAAGATGCCGTTTTATCCTTGACAAAGCTTCATGTGGATTATCATATGCTTGTTCAATTAAACCCAGTTCCTCTCGCTGGAGTTGATTTAACCTCACTGCCACACTATAAGACTCCTTTAGCCTTTCCAGTGCCAGTATAAGAAGTTTGGTATCATGCTTGTATGAGAGTGGAGGAAAAGGAATCGGTGAGAACTTTCTTGATTCCAACCAATGAACTGTGGTTGTATAAATAGCAACTGCTTCTTCAGGTGTCACATATGGCCCGTCTTTCAAGTAGTTGTGTTGCCTCTCTTGTTCTGCCTTAAGCCACAAACGAGTTAACCTTCCAAGATTTTTGCGGCAGACAGTCTTGTCAACTGTAGCACCACGCCGGATACGCTCACGATTGTAGTGAGCGACATTTGTCCACCAATCAGCCTTAGACTTAACATAACGGAGTATCATGTTCTCAATGGGAACTGGCAGGCCAGGGACCTTCCAAGGGATATTTGCCTTCCAGCAGCGCCATGCCTCGCTAAGATGCTGTAGTATAGTCCGCGCCTTGTTTTGCTTGATGCCCTCTGGCATGGCATCAAGGACATCATGCATAACTGCTGCTCGAAGTTCGAGATCAAAGTGTGACTCGACACGTTGCTTGGTTACTGTTTTAGCAACTCCTTTTGAATGGCGACCTTCAAACTGCCTGGCCAGCAAATTACCTAACCACCTTTCAAGCAAGGGCACAATACCTCGAAGGAAGAACAGCCACACTCTCCACATTGGAGCCCAAAATCCACAGCCAGGTCCTTTACCAACAGGACCAGTGTTGAACCGGTAATATATCAAGTGCTTCAAATCTTTGCACATCCTAATTTGCCTCATCAGACGATACTTGTATCGGTACATACCAGTCAGCTGACCAACATGAGAGAATATGTACTGCAAACCATCAGCCAACTGAAAGGCATCAACATTTCCCAAGCGAAATTGGATGTTTGCATCAACAACCAGCTTAGTAAGTCGCAAAATCTCACGGCACAAGTGGAATGCATTCCCAAAACGAGACTTCTTTCTCTCCTTTGTTGTGAGAGTTTTCACAGGCTTCAAATTGAAATTGTAGTCCAAGTGAAGATAGTTAAGGTTCTTCCTGTGAATCAATAAGTTCAACATGTTGTAGCCCTGCTTGCAAACTTGCAACCCAGCTTCTGCCCAGTCAAGCTCTGTAGTTTGGAAGAACTTTGTTGCTTGCAGTGAGCGGAACAGATGCTTCTTCTTTTGTGCTTTAGGAGGCCTATGATGTAGCTCATTGAGCACATAGCATTTCAACAGCTTCTGGTAGCTCACCCGGACTTTAACTGGATATGCTGGTGGGCTGCAAAACAAATATGGACGCAATTATGAGAAAAAAGTATACAATAGAGGGAACTATGGAAAGGCATTGTTAACTCGTTGCAGTACTCACCAGTGCTCTTTGAACCACTCAGATACAAGAGGAATATCCTCAGCACGGCGTGTTCTACCAGATCTCATGTTAAAAGGCTTTGGAGCAAAAAGTAATGAAATGCCGGCAGCTGTTGTATCAGTGTAGAGATCAGTTCCTTTCAAAAGAGGCTCCACATGCTCAGGGAGAATAAAGTCGTCTTCATCTTCCTCTTCACTTGGTTTCTTCTCCCGCCGATCAACCTTGCTGGTTGAAGTGATCGGATTTATCAGAGGATCATAGTAAAATGCAGGTAAATCTGGATCTTCTGTCTTGATATACATTATCATAGGAGTATGGTATATGCAAAGCTTCACTTTCCTTGGCCTGTTATTGTACAAGTGTGGGAACGCAATTCTGTATTCAGTACGAAGTGGTTGACGGATGATCAGTTTATTGATGTCATTGAACTCATTCCAGTCCTCATCCCCCTTCTCCATATCACGGTACAACGGCTCAAACTTTGGACCTCCTGCAATTGAAACGTTCAACATCAGGGCATGATAATATCTATGGTGTGGTTGCTTATGTTTTCACAAAACCTTGCTAATAGTAAGATAACCAGGTGGGAGTATTTTGATTCTACCATCAAATCAAAAGGTACAACTATTATGCTAATCAACTTGTTGTGGTAGTATTATTTGACATGATCCGTAAAAGTGGCTTACAAAGAAAAGGCAAAGATGATTACCTGGGATACACATGTTAAGTGCCTTGGCCGTAAAGAAAGACTCCATGTCGAACAGATAGAAATAATTCCTATCAATCAAGTCTGACAGAAGTTGACCAGCGAGGCGATAGAGTGTAGCCATTATGGGAAGAGATAGATGCCACTTCCTGTAGCTGGGACCATTTATAAACTTGGTCTTCACAAGAGGCTTGTGATCATAAAACCAGTTATACACAGCTCCATCTTCCTCTTCGTCCAACTCCAATTGTATAGCCTCCAGCGGTTCAACATCCAGCAAATTATCAGCATAATCCAAGGGAGGTTCCTCGTCATCAAATGGAGGAAAGCGCATTCTTTTGAAATGCCGCCTATCTCTCTTCTCCCTCCGCATCATGATCCACATTGAGCCCCACTGTGGAAAGCACATGATAAGAGATACATTTAAGCATAAAACAAACAGGGAACAACTGGATGAAAGATAAAAAAGAAAAGGAACAGAGTGTTGATCATGAAATAAGAATGAAGTCTCGATTATCACCTGCGCCAAGTAAATGGGCTCAACTACCCATGGAATCTCATTTACGAAGGTTATTGCACCAGTGATGTGGTACAAGATTTTAACATGGCGAACCTGAAAACAATTAACAATTATTCAGTGGCCATGGAACAGGTAATATTGGCAACAATAAGATTCTCAATGTTCAGATATAATACAGCGATGCGTAAAGGATGTACCTGTTCCCAGGGCATCGGCATATTTTCCAGTAGTTTGTAAACGGCATGAGGCACGAATTTTAGTGCGCCAAGATAAACACGTTTGTCATGCCTGTATTTCTTTGAGGACATATCCCCATGGTCCCTGCTCAACAGAAAAAAAAGATGCTTAAATTTACTGAAATGTAAGCAGATTTACAATCTACAACAAAGGAATGTTTTAGACTTTGATTGTGCTATACATATAACAAAGTGTAAACTCTTCACTCGTAAAGTCATCGTGAACTCATTCCAGTCCTGATTTGGATCTCTAGCTGTGTGCCCATGTGTTTGTTTAGAATACAATATAAGACATACTAAGTGATCCTTTAACTGGCATAACTTAGGGACATCCATAAAGCCATGTGTATGATCAGAATGAAATCATGAATGGCTGGAGAGGGGGGTTAACTACATGACAGTACCTGAAGCAACCAGAGACATCTGGTTAATATACCAGAAACTCATGCTCGCATAAAGCCCACCAAACCAGACCCAACTAGTATAAAACTTCATAGAAAAAGAGCTAGAGCAACTAGCAGACAGAAAAATAACAAAAACTAGCACATCAGCAAATCTATAATGCTGACTCCTGGCTCCCGCACAATTTAGAATTGAAGCAACAAGCTAATTAACATGTTCAGAATAACTAGGGTGAAAATATAGTCCGCATTCAAAATCTAGAGTCAGAGACCGCAGAGTTATGCCTGTTTCCAGTGAACACATGTCGTAAAGCAGAAAACAGCAATAAAAAACATGGTCCCGAGCAGAAAATAACACAGTAAGTCCAAACATGAACACTACTGAATCACGTTTATAACCATAAAACCCCACAAGTAACACCAAACTCTATGCTCGCGCGACCACTAACTTCAGTAGAGACGCCTATCAGAGCCATGCCACTAGTTCAAAGCTACGCACAGCTAGGGGAAGACCTAAAATCGTAGGGCATCCCAGACCGACATGGGCGCCCGAGGGCTAAAATCTAGCTACGGCAACTAGAGGGAGGACGAAACATGCTGAGGCGGTGCGGATCTGGAGGTTTTACCTGATGATTTTGCGGACGTGCTCCGGGGGCATGTCCTCCTTCTGCGCCTCGACGAAGCCGAACTTGCGCTTGTCGCCGTAGCGCTTGGAGTTGAGCTGGTGCCACTTGCGGGCCTTCTCCACGAGCTGCGCCTCGAGCTCCGCCGGCCCGAGCGGCTGGACAGCCTGCGGCGGCGCGGCCGCCGGTGGGGGCGGGGGCGACCGCGCCGACCGTGCCCGGGGGAGGCGGCGCGGACACCATAGGCGGCGGCGGCGGCGCGCCGTTCCACATCGTCGGCGATGGCAGCCTCCGCTGCTGCCGCTAGGGTTTAAGTCTAGAGCGAGTCGGGTGGGGTTCGACTTCCAGAGGGGTCGGGATTAAAATGGAGGGGGGGAAAGGAAGAGGAGGGGGGAAACCGAAGAAGTTGCGATGCCTCGGAGAATTTTATAGGTGGGGCTGGCTGCAGACTATGGCGGCGTGGCGGGGAGATTCGAGCCGACTTTGGTGAAAGTGGGCCGGGCTTTGGTTCTAAAGTCGGCTGTGTGTAGGACGTGATGGGCTCTCCTTTCTCTGTGTGTCCCTTCCTTTTCCAGGTGACCAAGACTCGTCCTCAGCGTCACGGAATAGAGAGAGAGTTCGACAGAAATTTATGGTAGTTGATTTTAAAAAATCGGAGATGATACTGGGATTACCAATAAGTACACGCAGTATAGAGGCAATACAGAGGAATTCTGGGCTTGGAATTTTGAAAAGAAGGGCATGTTCACTGTCTGCTCACCAAGTCGCATGTTAGTCGAAACCAAACTCGAGAGTCGTGGCTTGATGGGAGACCATCGGGTTCTGATCATGCAAGAGAAGCTAAGGAATGGACTACAATGTGAAAAGTTAAAGTTCCTTCTAAGATAAAGGTATTCCTTCGACGACTCTCGGAGCATTCTTTGCCTACCGGAGATTTGCTTCATCATAGGAACATGTCAACCTCGAGCACATACACTTTGTGTGGCATGCATGATTTCTGGCGTCATTCATTACTTGAATGTGATATGGCCTGATCAGTTTGAGCACTGGCTGACGAGGAGATTGTTGAGCATATGTATACCAATAATGAACCGTGTGCAAAGGACTGGATATTTGCAATGATGGGGTCTCTGGCTCATTGTGACTTTGTGATTATTTTGGTGACTCTATGGGCTATCTGGACGGCGAGAAGGAAAGACAACACTAAGGGGTTTATCAAAGTCCTTTGTCCACCCACTTTTTCATCTGACACTATCTAAAGAAACCTCCTGTGCCAGCACATCCGATTGTCCAGGTCGGAGCTACCCCTAAACGGTGTCCTCTGAAGATCAACGTGGATGAAGCCGTTTCTTGGAGTGGTATGATGGGAGCAGTGTCCACTAATGTAAGGAATCACGCAGGGCAGTATATGGGATCATCGGCTCTAGTTTTTCCTTCAGTTGTTGATCCACCCACTCTAGAGGCGCTAGCTTGTCGTGAGGCACTAGCGATTGCTGAAGATATTGGCGCAAGAAAAATTATCATCTTGTCTGGTTGTAAGAAAGTTGTCTAACACATCCATGACGGTATCGGAGGTACATATGCAGAAGTGATCAGGGAGATCAATAAACATCCTACAGATTTCCTTTTGGCAAAATTCACTCATGAAGGGAGTAAGCTAAACATTGAAGCCCATAACTTAGCTCACCATGCTTTGTCGTTAGGCCAGAGTCGCCATATACGGATTTGATCAAGTGACGCCTGTGAGACTTTTCTCGGGATAATTAAAACTTCGTTCAAAGGCCAAAGAAGAACGAACGACTAAAATATTGGAATTTATACATATCGATGTATGTAGTCCATCATGTGTAGTCGTAAGCGATGGATTTCAACTTCATATACTTTCTCTGAAAATTTGAGTGAATATTCACTTAATGATAAAGAAGTATGAAATGTTTAAAAACGTTCAAAGACTTTCAAGATGAAGTGGAAAATCATTGTAACAAGAAAATAAAATGATTTATGATTTTATCATAAAGGGATTTATTTGAGTTGCATATGTGACAAGAAAATAAATAATTTATGATTTTATCATAAAAGGATTTATTTGAGTTACAAGTTTAGCAAAAATACCTAGATTTACATCTCCCAAAACACCATAGGAATATGGAGTGTTTGAGATTTGTAATAAAACCTTGTCTGACATGGTTGGATTAAAGGTGTTATTTATAACTGCCATTATGTTTTAAAAGATTAAAAGCTTTAGAGACTACCGTTTTACACTGAAAAAACCTCTATATTGATCCGTTGAAATGACACCATGTAAGTTATGGTTTGGGATAAAACTCAAGTTGTCCTTTCTTAAATTTTGATATGCTAAGCATAAGTAATGTTTACAACCAAAGTCGGATGAGCATGTCTTTGTAGGTTATTTCGAATAATCATTGAATATTCCTCCATAACACCGAGGATAAAATGGTTTGTCGCTTGAAATGTGAAGTTTCTTGAAAAAAGAATTTTTCACAAAAGTTAAGTGGGATGACAATAGAACTTTGATAAGGTTAACGAACCTTAGCTATATGTGCTGAGTTGCGCAGCACCGGAAAACGTTTCGGAGGCTGCCAGAATGCTTGAAGCCATAAAATTCGTGATAGTTCCATACACGAGAAATCAAAAAATTTGAACTTGAAAGACCCTCTAGAAAGGTGTAAAAACCTATCGGTCATATTTGGATCTATAAATAAACAGACATGGATGTTTCACATCTATGAAATAGTCGACATGTCATAAAGTTTTTTACGATAATATACAAGGAGTTGACTATGACAAGATTTGATCTTCATAGCGATATTTAGTCTGGACGAATTAAAATAGCAACCACTACATATAATTTGGTATATGGTAGATGAATAAATAAAACAAAGTTCTTCTAATAGAATGGTTATCTAGAACGTGTGCATGACACGATCCAAAGGGTTTTGTTAATTCAAAGGATGCTAAAAAGGGCATGCAAGCTTCAATGGTTCAAGTAAGCATCGCGGAGTTAGAATCTTCACCATGATAAAACTGTTAAAGAAGTTTAATTTCATCAGGAGACGATGAAGATGCTTGCATTTGCAAGAAAATAAGTGGGAGCGCTGAGACATATTTCTAATACATTATGTGGATGACATCTTGTTGATTATAAATGATGTATATTTTATGGACAAAGGTTAAAAATTTCATTTCGATAAAAGACTTAGGCAAAACCCGAAAATTTAGCATGAATGTCTATAGTGGATAGACTGTGACGCTAATATGATTGTGTCAAACATACATATATGAGATATTGAAGGAGTTCAATATAGAAACGACAAGAAACGGTCCTTGTCGCGTGGAAAGGAATTGAATCAATATTCAAGTGTATTGACACTTGATAAGTGAAACAAGATTCAAGTGCTTTGACACTTGGGTGAGTGAAATTATGAGAATGTTTTGACCAATCATACCATGATATGTACACATCCAGATATGTCCTATGCTCTAAGTGTTATGAGCATATACCAGGATGAATCATAAAATGATCATTGGACGATAGTAAGGAAATTCTTATGATCTTTTAGAATAACTAAGAATATATTTGTGTAGAGGTGACAAAAAATTACAAATAGATCATTGTAAAGCGTTACATTGATACTAGTTTTGTCACAAGATACAAATTAAGTTTATCTCAATTTAAACTATGGGTGGCACAATGAAATGGAAAGGAGTTTCCATGACGGATTTGGATGAATTCCAAAGTTAAGACATTGTGACGGATACTACGACAAAAAGGCTAAGTATATGACTGCTATAGTAGCAGCAAAGGAGGGAATTTGTGTCAAGTAGTTTGTTATCAAACTAAGGTGTGGTTCGCAACGGGTTAACACTAAAGATATATTGTATGATAATAATATCGACATGATTTAACCCCAAGGAACTAAAGGTCTCACCAAAAGACCAAATTTATACAATGTCATCTCATTGGAGAATGAGTGATGCATGAAGACGCAAAGACATGCAAATACACACGGACCTAAAAGCGTCAGATCCGTAGATTATGTTAACCACTTGCAATCGCGTATATGGAACACCAGAAAGCCATAGGTGTTCAATACACAAAGTTTTCAAACTAGATTATTGTCTCTAGTGCAAGTGGGAGACTGAAGGGAATATGCCCGAGAGGCAATAATAAAGTGGTTATTATCGTATTCCTTGTTTATGGTAAATGTTTATTTTGCATGCTATAATTGTATTAATACGGAAACGTTAATACATGTGTGTTTAATAAACAAAAATGAAGTTTCTAGTTATGCCTCTCTCATAAACTAGCTTGTTGATTAACAAGATGATCAAGGTTTTTTGATCATGGACATTGGATGTTGTTAATAACGAGGTCACAACATTAGTGTAATGGTGTGATGAACATTCATCTGAAGTATAGCATTACGATCAAAGTCATTGAGTTTATACTACTATAACAACATATGAAGTGATTCTAATCCTTATACCATGAGATCATGTCAATCACTAACACCGGAAGAGTATCTTGATAACATCAAACATCACACCGTAACAGGGTGATTATAAAGATGGATTCACTACTACTAAAGTGTTATGTTGAGGCCCATGGATCGAGAGTGGAATTTGTTCATCCCGATGACGGATAGATATGCTCTGGGCCCTCTCGGTGATATCACATTGATTAGCTTGTAAGTAAGTGATTTGATCACTAGAATGTTATATCACGGGAATAAGAAAAGAGTACATGTCGATAACGAGATCAAACTAGGTATGGAGATACCGATGATCGAATTCCGGACATGTAATATATCGCGAAACAAAAGGATTAAGATACTAGCGTAAAAGGTTCTCGCGATCACAAGAAAGTCATCGCTGAATGTGTGGGAGTTAGTATGGATCTCCAGGTCCCACTTCTGATTATTGATCTGAGAGGGGTCTCGATCATGTCCGTATTATTCGCGAACCGTAGGGTGACACACTTAAGAGACGCCGACATCCATTTGGAGCAAAAGTTTCATGCCGGAAAGAATAACAAGCGCATGGATTTATTTCACTAGATATCGAAACAGGTTTTCGGGTGAAATTGTAGAAAGTGTTTTTGCATGTGAAATGAAATACTAGCAAGGGGTTATATGTGAATGTTTGTCATTAAAGTAATTGACAAAATTCTGAATAAATAAAATAAGTTTTATTTAATGAGAGTTTGCATTAAATTTGGTGGAAATTTAATGGGAATTTGAGTGGGTTTTTGAGTGGAGAAAATTTAAGGGCCATTTTGTGAGTGGAGTGTCCACCCACATGATTGAGGGAGAGGTGGGGGCACCCTACATGGCCGGCGCCCATGCCCCCTTGGGCTGCCCTCCCCTCCCCTATATAAGGAGCCCCTCCTTTCACTTCTCACTCACACCTCCTCATGAAGGATCTCTCTCCTACTCTAGTATTTATTCCCCATGGTCTCGGACTAGCGAGATACATGTTCCCGGTGGCTATTCGACAAGAAAGAGTTGTGATTCCGCTGCATCACTGGAGCGAGGAGGCGGAGGTTGCTCGGTGCCTCGGACGTGTGTGCGTGCACGGATGCGCCGCTGATTTCGGTGCTAAGGACTTCCTCTCGATCTTGAGATCGGCAAGAGATCGTCTACATCAACCACGAGTTTGGGCTCGTTAAGCTTTGTCGGTCTTCAAGGGTATGTTCTCTACGGATGTACATCCGTCCGTTGTTTGTATCTAGTAGATATATCTTGTTGTTCCCATAGTAGGAATTTTTTGTTTTCTATGTTGCGAAGCCTACACTAATTTCTAGGACCCACCGCCTCGCCCTCCGTCGACCGCCTTCGACAAAGAGACAATATTTAGGGAAGTGGCACGATCGATCCTAAATTATGTTTGAGCCGCTTTTAGTGTTGGTAGCCATTTATGATTAAATGATCACTTGTCTTGCTAACCACTAACGAGGTTTTGAGAATGGGAAGAAGAAGAAGAAGAAGAAGAAGAAGAAATGGTGCTCCTGTGGCTGGATGCCAATGCCAAAATCCCTGGGTGGAATGGGTTTTAGAATTTTGTTCTCTTTAATCAAGAAATGCTTGGGAAGCGGTGTCAAAGTCTCGTAAGGGAGCCAACATCAATTTGTGGAAATGTTCTGATAGGTCACTATTTCCTAGACATGGCTTTCTGGTTTGGTTCTAAACTTAGGTTGCCTCCTCCACTTGGTGCCCTATCCCTTTTCAGGCGTGTGATACTTGGTTAGGTGTGCTTCACGACGGTGTGGTTCATCTGACAGAGATTTAGTTAGAAAGACTCGAAGTCCCTCTAGTATATCCAAGCACTAAAAAGATGAAGACTGTCTTATAGCATATGACACATGATTATCTTTTGACGGGTCAGCAACTTCAACATAGACATATATTGATGGTGATCGATGTGTCTTCTATGGTCAGGTTGAGCCGGTGGAACACCAATATTTCTTTAATGTCCTTTTGCACTCTTCGTAAATGAAGATTTTTGTTTAAATTGTGTAGGAAATCTCTAGTTAATGCACAATAGTGGTTATTTGAGTTTATGACCAGAGAAACTGCTACGAGTTCAACAGGTTTTAGCTGTTGGCATATTTCGGAGGTGCATAATGATGCCAAAAATAATCAAGGTCTCCTATACCCCTTTGTCATGCTAAGAAGATCAAATCACATGTTGCCATGATTATCCAACACTACTTAGAAAACCCATGTGCTAAAAGGTGTGATAACCCTCCTTCCTTGTCACGTTGAAATCCATCTCATGCATGTTCAGTTTCAAACATAATTGCAAGGAACTCTAGTATTTCAACACTCTGATAACAAACTGTGTGACGTGGATTGTAATGATGTCGTTGTTGAGCCATTTTTCTAGACATTTTTGTATTAGATATATGTATTCTAAACTAGATTGGTTTCAAACAAGTGTATCGTTGTTGAGTTTTTAGTAAATGTGATAGCACAACCGAGGAATAATATTTGCATAGATATTGATCCGTATGTCAATCTAGAAATGCTATGTGGGTCCCTTTTAGTCATTTTGTCCATGTGTTTATTGTTGTCGCTCTAATTTTTTTCGACTAGATGAGTACATGTTTTTCTAGTTTGCAACATGAAAGAGTGACCCCTTGAAGTGCTATACATGCTAGTTTGATAAACGACTACATGCTTATATCAGCTAAATGCGTAAGAAATATTGAACTTGATCCAAGGATTGTGTGGGACTATATACAACCTACATGTGAGATGTAAAATACCACTTGCGATGGTAAGAGTGACCGTTGTTTTCGATCCTCATGCAAGTTTGACAGGTCTATGCAAGTTGGTAGAGCAAGTCAAGTAGTTGCAAGGAGTTATCGTTGATAGAAATACTATGGTAGAACACATATCTGAGTTTCTAATTATCCATCTAGTTGACAAGTAAACGGAAATGATGGCTCATTTCAATCGTCTTCACGTAAGTAACGTGTGTACTTTGTTTAATAGCATTTTCTCAATGAAAAATAGTGAACTAGTTTTGTCTTCTGTTGCAACTTCGAGAAATAGGTATAAGAAAGTGTATTGTCATTTTATTTTTCTAACAAGTATCTATGTGTCAGTGATACTATGGATCACTCAATTACGCCTAACTTGCATTGATTTAGCAATATCCAAGAATAACAAATGGAAATGGAATGTTGCACTATATTATATCATCGTAGTTCATCCTACATATTAATCAGATTATTTTATGCACCGTTAGAGCATATTAAGTAAATTAAAAATTAATTGTCCTAGAAAGATAAATTTTAATATCAATCATGCACAAGTAATATTTATTTTAACTATTTAGCACCAATTATATTATTTTATATATTGGCATTTTAGTCTACATGGTTCGAATGCTACTTATGTTTGTGTGTTATTAAAGGATCAAAGATGCCATGGTTTGTATTCTGCATTAGAGAAACGCCCGGACCGCTAGCCTAAGCCATGCCTAATAATGGTGAAAACTTGCAGCATCACCATAATGAGCTATCTATGAAGCATCTTTAATAAAAAGCTATGCATATGGTAAATAAAAAGATTGCTGAGATTCTCATTGTCTGCTTGACTTATCATTTTGGTTATAGGAAAGCTCATGTACCATGTGCAAGGGGTACCCCGCTGGCGGGTCTCAATGATATGCAAATACTTACAGTGACCAGAACTTACCTGGACCCAAAGTTAAGTATGCATGAGGTGTGTCCCTCGTATTCAAGGGACTTGAGATTGCCAACTTATACTTCGTCAAGCATATACTCCAGCTTTGCCACTTTAACCTTAACCACTTCAAGATGCTTATGATAGGGGCAATGAGGGCTCAAAGCTAACGTACCATAATTTTTGGGTCTTTCTTTAAAAAAAGGCCTTTCTTCCACCACTATTGAGTCTCCATGTTCTACCTTTAGGCACCATTAAAAGAACATAGTTATCATTCTTTGTGCAGTGTTCCAAAGCTTTTTAATTAATGCAGATTGTGTTATTACTTGCTCTTGTGCTACTTGTTTTTAGTCATCCTTGTAAACTTTGCAGGTGTCCTATGCATATATTTGCTACTTTATGAGGGACAAGCTAATTGCCACTATGCCATGTTTTCTGCATGTGAAGCAACCATACGTTTTTCAATGCATGTTATTCATGATCTTTGTTTGTAGCTTGTCATGTTGTATGCATAGTTACTATGTCGTATTGTTAGAACTCCATCTTTCATGCACATGTTTAGAGTTTTTTGATCCCAGCTTTCAATGCTTGCAAATGGTTGGATCTTTATTGTGAGGGTGCATGTCACCTCAAAAATTATTCTGTTTATCACTTACCTACTCGAAGACGAGCAGGAGTTAAGCTTGGGGAAGTTGATACGTTGGAAACGTATCTATAATTTTTTATGCTCCATACTTGTTTAGTATCTACTTTGCTTTACTTGTCCACACTCTGAGGTGCTTTTTACATGTTTTCTGGTACTACCAACTAACAAATTGCAACAGTGCCAGAAGTCTGTTTTCTGTTGTTTTTGGTTTCAGAAAAGTTAGTAAAGAAATATTCTCAGAATTGGACGGAACAAAGGACAAATTCAATTACTTTTCGTGGGGAACAAGAAGTCCGGAGGAGAGCCGGAAGGACCGGCCAGAGGGTCCAGACCCACCCTAGGCACGGGTGGGCCCCACCCCCCGCCTGGCTAGGGTTTGGTCGCCCTGGTCGCCGCCTCGGTCTCCCCCTTCGCTTATAAGAAGCCCCCGATGCAGAAACACTGAGTACCCCGATCAAATATCCACGAAACCGTCTGTAGCCGCCGCCACCATCGTCCCTAGATCAGGGGGATCTGAAGTTCTTCCCGGCACCCTGCTGGAGGGGAGATCATCCCGGAGGCCTTCTCTCCGGTATGATGCGTGAGTAGTTCCACCTTGGGCTATGGGTCCATGTAGTAGCTAGATGGTTGTATCTCCTCCTTTGTGCTTTTATTTATAGATCTTGTGAGCTCCGTTCATGATCAAGATCTAATATATTTCTAATCATGCATGTTGTGTTTGTGGGGATCCGATGGATATTGAGATTATTATGTTGGTTTGATTAATGGTTTTGTCTTTATGATTCTATCATCTCTGTGTTGTTTGTGATCTTGCATGCTCTCCGTTGTTAGTAGCTATCTTGGCCAAGTAGTTGCTAGTGACTCCAAGAGGGGGTATTTATGCTCGATAGTGGGTTCATGCCTCTAGTTTCCATGGGAAGTGACAATAATCTCTTTGGTTATAGATGTGTTGTTGCTACTAGGGAGAAAACAACGGTCTCTTGTTCATGGAAAATATGGACTGTTTACCTTACACACTTTGCTTAAATCAGTTGTCTGTTGCTTGCAACTTAATACTGTAGGGGGTTCGGATGATAACCTAAAGGTGGACTTCTAGTCATAGATGCGGTTGGATGGCGGTCTATGTATCTTGTTGTATTGCCCAATCAACCTCATAGGATCTTTCTGACTAGTAATTGCATTGTTATGCCTTGCTCAGTTCCTGTCAATTGCCCTGCTGTAATTTGTTTACCCTTCATGCCATGTTGTTTATCTAAGGAGAGCACCTCTAGTGAACTATGGACCCCAGTCCAATCTTTACCATTGATACATCTTCCATTGTTACTTGTTTACTTGCTGCAAACCATTACCTTCCACACCATACGTTTAATCCTTTGTTACAGCAAACCGGTGAGCTTGACAACCTCACTGTTCGTTGGGGCAAAGTCTTGAGTTTGTGTTGTGCAGGTCTCCACGTTGTTTGCAACACCTGTGTGATGTTTCCTTCCAATTTTTGATTCGATAACCTCGGTCTCAACTGAGGGAAAACTTGTCGCTTGCTCTTCACACCCTGTGCTTAGGGTTACCAACAAAGTGCCACGCCGAGAACCATCACTTACCTACTTGAGGACGAGCAGGAATTAAGCTTGGGGATGCTGGTACGTCGGAAACGTATCTATAACTTTTGATGCTCCATGCTTGTTTAATATATACTTTGCTTTACTTGTCTACACTTTGAGGAGCTTTTTACATGTTTTCTGGTACTAACCTATTAACAAGTTGCAACAGTGTCAGATGCCTGTTTTTTGCTATTTTTGGTTTCAGAAAAATTAGTAAAGAAATATTCTCGGAATTGGATGGGACAAACGTCAAAGTCAATTACTTTTCGTGGGGAACAAGAAGTCCAGAGGGAAGCCGGAGGGGCCAGACCCACCCCAGGAGCGGGTGGGCCCCACCCCGCGACTGGCTAGGGTTTTGGCCACCCTGGCCGCCGGCTCGGCCTCCCCCTTCGCCTATAAGAAGCCCCCGATGCAGAAACCCTAAGTACCTAACAAAATCTCCATAAAACCGTCTGTAGCCGCCGCCACCATCGTCCCTAGATCGAGGGGAAATTTGAAGTTCTTCCCGGCACCCTGCCGGAGGGGAGATCATCCCGAAGGCCTTCTCTCCGGTATGGTGCGTGAGTAGTTCCACCTTGGACTATGGGTACATGTAGTAGCTAGAAGGTTGTATCACCTCCTTTGTGCTTTCATGTATATATCTTGTGAGCTCCATTCTTGATCAAGATCTAATCTATTTGTAACCATGCATATTATGTTTGCGGGGATCCGATGGATATTGAGATTATTATATTGGTTTGATTAATGGTTTTGTCTTTATGATTCTATCATGTCTGTGTTGTTTGTGATCTTGCATGCTCTCCATTGTTAGTAGCTATCTTTACTCATATTCCATATCTACTAAACAACATCAAATCCTTAAGTGTGTCTCCCTACGGTTCGTGAATTATGCAGACATGATCGAGACTCTTCTCCAATCAATAACCAATAGATGAATCTAGAAATTCATATGGCTCCCACATATTTCTAAGACTACTTTGCGATTTAATTAACCATTTACATATGAAACCAATTTCCCTTTGTCTCGCGATATTTTACTTATCCGAGGTCTGGTCGTCGGTATCTCTGCATACCTAGTTCAACCTCGTTACCAATAAGTATTCTTTTCTCATTCCCGTGATATGTGATACCTTGTGAGCCAGTCACATGCTTGCAAACTAATTGGATGACATTCCACCGAGAGGGCCCAAAATATATCTATCTGTCATATGGATGGACAAATCCCACTCTTGATCCATGTGCCTCAACACATACTTTCCGAATACTCAATGCCACCTTTATAGCCACCCAGTTACGGTGTGGTGTTTGATGTCATCAAAGCATACTTCCGGTGATGGTGATTAGCATGATCTCATGGTCGAAGGAATTAGGTTACTATGTATCAGAAAGCTTATAGCAAGTGAATGTAGGGTTCGCAGCATAGAAAACAAAAATTTTCCTACGATGGGAACTACGTACCAAGATTTATCTACTAGATACAAACAACGGACGGATGTATATCCGTAGAGAACATACCCTTGAAGACCGACAAATCTTAACGAGTTCAACTCGTGGTTGATGTAGACGATCTCTTGCCGATCTCAAGATCGAGAGGAAGTCCTAGCGCCGCAAATCAGCAGCGCATCCGTGCTCGTACACACGTTCGAGGCACCGAGCAACTTCCGCCTCCTCGCTCCAGCGATGTAGCGGAAGCACAACTCTTTCTTGCCGAATAGCCACCGGGAACATGTATCTCGCTAGTCCGAGACCATGGGGGATAAATTCTAGAGGGGGAGAGAGATCCTTCACGAGGAGGTGTGAGAGACAAGTGAGGAGGGGGGCTCCTTTTATAGGAGGAGGGGGGCACCCAAGGGGTGGCCGCCGGCCATGGGGGGCAGCCCCCTCCCCTCCTTCATTCATGTGGGTGGACACTCCACTCACAAAATGCCCTTTAAATTTCCTCCACTCAAAAGTCCACTCAAATTCCCATTAAATTTCCACCAAATTTAATGCAAACTCTCATTAAATAAAACTCTTTTATTTTATTCAGAATTTTGTCAATTACTTTAATGACAAACATTCACAAATAACCCCTTGCTAGAATTCCATTTCACATGCATAACCACTTTATGCAATTTCATCCGAAAACCTGTTTCGGTATCTAGTGAAATAAATTCCTGCGCTTGTTCATTCTTTCGGCATGAAACATTTGCTCCAATTGGATGTCGGTGTCTCTTAAGTGTGTCACCCTACGGTTCGTGAATAATGCGGACATGATCGAGACCCCTCTCGGATCAATAATCAGAAGCGGGATCTGGAGACCCATACTGACTCCCACACATTCAACGATGACTTTCTTGTGATCGTCGGAACCTTTTACGCTAGTATCTTAATCCCTTTGTTTCACGATATATTACATGTCTGAGATTCGATCATCGGTATCTCCATACCTAGTTTGATCTCGTTACCGACATGCACTATTTTCTCGTTCTTGTGATATAACATTCTAGTGATCAAATCACTTGCTTGCAAGCTAATCAATGTGATATCACCGAGAGGGCCCAGAGTATATCTATCCGTCATCGGGATGAACAAATTCCACTCTCGATCCATGAGCCTCAACATAACACTTTATTAGTTCTGAATCCATCTTCATAATCACCCTGTTACGGTGTGACGTTTGATGTTATCAAGAAACTCTTCCGGTGTTAGTGATTGACATGATCTCATGGCCTAAGGATTAGGATCACTTCGTAAGTTGTTATAGCAATATAAACTCAATGACTTTGATCGTAATGCTATACTTTGGATGAATGTTCATCACACCATTACACTAATGTTGTGATCCCGTTATTAACAACATCCAAAGTCCATGATCAGGAAACCTTGATCATCTTGTTAATCAACGAGCTAGTTTATGAGAGAGGCATAACTAGGAACTTTCTGTTTGTTTATTAAACACACATGTATTAATGTTTCCGTATTAATACAATTATAGCATGCAAAATAAACATCTATCATATACTTGGAATACACATAATAAACACTTTATTATTGCCTCTCAAGGCATATTCCCTTCAGTCTCCCACTTGCACTAGAGACAATAATCTAGTTACATAGTGATAAATCTAACACCCATTGAGTTCTGGTGTTGATCATGTTTTGCTCTAGGGAGAGTTTTAGTCAACGGATCTGCTACATTGAGATCCGTATGTACTTTACAAATCTTTATATCTCCATCCTTGACATGCTCGCGGATGGAGTGAAACCGGCGCTTAATATGTTTGGAATGCTTGTGAGACCTTGGCTCTTTGGCATTGGCAATGGCACCATTGTTGTCACAATAGATCACCATTGGGTCCAACGCGTTTGCCACCACTCCTAGTTCGGATATGAACTCCTTCATCCAAACTGCTTCCTGAGCCGCTTCTGAAGCAGCAACATATTCGGCCTCCGTTGATGATCCCGCTACCACAGGTTGTTTGGAGCTCCTCCAACTAACCGCTCCGCCATTCATGAGAAATACGTATCCGGATTGAGACTTAGAGTCATCCGGATCGGTGTCAAAGCTAGCGTCGACATAACACTTAGCGACGAGCTCTTCTTCACCTCCGTATACAAGAAACATATCCTTAGTTCTTCGTAAGTACTTAAGGATATTCTTGACCGCTATCTAGTGTTCCGAACCTGGATCCGATTGGTACCTACAAGTCAAACTAATAGCATGTGCCACATCCGGTCTTGTACATAGCATGGCGTACATTATAGAGCCTATGGCTGAAGCATAGGGGACTTTGTCCATTATCTCTCTTTCTTCCGCCGAAGCCGGACTTTGAGTCTTACTCAATGTCTTGCCTTGCAACATAGGTAAGAACCCCTTCTTACTTCCGTCCATTTTAAACTTCTTTAAAATCTTATCAAGGTATGTACTTTGCGATAGCCCTATTAGGCGCCTAGATCTATCTCTATAGATCTTTATGCCTAATATGTATGACGCTTCACCTAGGTCCTTCATTGAAAATTTGTTGTTTAGATAACTTTTAACATTGTTTAAAAGATCTATATCATTTCCGATCAATAATATGTCATCCACATATAATATCAGAAATGCCACATTGCTCCCACTCACTTTCTTGTAAATACAAGCTTCTCCATAAGTTTGGACAAATCCAAACTCTTTGATCACCTCATCAAAGTGGAGATTCCAACTTCGTGATGCTTGCTTCAATCCATAGATGGATCGCTGAAGCTTGCACACCTTGTTAGCATCCTTAGGATCAACAAAACCCTTTGGTTGTATCATATACAACTCTTCTTCAATATTACCATTGAGAAACGCGGTTTTGACATCCATCTGCCATATCTCATAATCGAAATATGCAGCAATTGCTAACATAATCCTAACTGACTTTAGCATCGCTACGGGAGAGAATGTCTCATCGTAGTCAACTCCTTGAATTTGTCGAAACCCCTTTGCGACAAGTCGAGCTTTATAGACGGTCACATTACCATCAGCATCAGTTTTCCTTTTGAAAATCCATTTGTTCTCCACGGCCTTTCGGTCGTGAGGTAATTCCACCAAGTTCCAAACTTGATTTTCATACATGGATTCCATCTCGGATTTCATGGCTTCTAACCATTTGTTGGAATCCGGGCTCATCATCGCTTCTTCATACGTCGCAGGGTCATCATTTTCATCAACCATGAAATTCATGACAGGATTTCCGTACAGCTCGGGAGCTGCACGCCTCCTGTTTGACCTGCGAGGTTCGGTAGTACTCTCTTTCGGAGTTTCATGATCATTATCATTAGTTCCCTCTTCAACAGGTGGAGCCAACTCCGGAACAACTTCCGGCGCTGCGCTACTCGCCATACTTTGAAGAGAAGGTTCCACAACCTCTTCGAGTTCTACCTTCCGACTACTCACACCTTTCGCGAGAAACTCTTTCTCTAGAAAGGATCCATTCTTGGCAACAAAAACCTTGCCCTCGGATTTGTGATAGAAGGAATACCCAATAGTATCTTTAGGGTATCCTATGAAGACGCATTTTTCCGCTTTGGGTTCGAGTTTATCCGGTTGAAGTTTCTTCACATAAACATCGCATCCCCAAACTTTAAGAAATGACAGCTTAGGTTTGTTTCCAAACCACAATTCATACGGTGTCTTTTCAACGGATTTAGATGGTGCCCGATTTAAAGTGAATGCAGCAGTTTCTAGTGCATAACCCCAAAATGACAACGGCAAGTCCGTCAGAGACATCATAGATCGAACCATATCTAATGAAGTACGATTACGACGTTCCGACACACCATTTCGCTGTGGTGTTCCGGCGGGTGTGAGTTGTGAAACAATTCCACACTCTTTCATGTGAGTGCTAAACTCGTAACTTAGATACTCACCTCCACGGTCGGACCGTAGAAATTTGATCTTTCTATTACGATGATTTTCCACTTCATTCTGAAATTTCTTGAACTTTTCAAAGGTTTCAGACTTGTGTTTCATCAAGTAGATATAACCGTATCTACTCAAATCATCCGTGAAAGTAACAAAATAACGATATCCACCTCGCGCCGACACACTCATTGGACCACATACATCAGAATGTATGATTTCCAATAAATATGTCGCCCGTTCCATTGAACCGGAAAACGGCGTTCTAGTCATCTTGCCCATAAGGCATGGCTCACATGTATCAAATGATTCATAATCAAGTGATTCCAAAAGTCCATCTGAATGGAGCTTCTTCATGCGTTTAACGCCAATATGACCTAGACGGCAGTGCCACATATATGCGGATATATCATCATTAAGTTTAATCCTTTTAGCATCAACATTATGAATATGTGTAACATTATCATCGAGATCTAATAGAAATAAACCATTCATCATCGGTGCAAGACCATAAAAGATTTCATTCATATAAATGGAACAACCATTGTTCTCGGATTTAAATGAATAACCACTTCGCATCAAACACGATCCAGATACAATGTTCATGCTCAGTGCAGGCACCAGATAACATTTATTCAAGTTTATAACTAATCCCGACGGCAAGTGGAGAGGCAGCGTTCCGACGGCGATCACATCAACGCTTGATCCATTGCCGACACGCATCTTGACCTCACCCCTTGCTAGCGGTCGCTTGTTCCGCAGCCCCTGATTCGAGTTACAAATATTAGCAACTGAACCGGTATCAAATACCCAGGTGCTACTACGAGCACTAGTCAAGTACACATCAATAACATGTATATCATATATACCTTTGTTTGCCTTGTCGGCCTTCTTGTCTGCCAGATACTTGGGGCAGTTGCGCTTCCAGTGGCCAGTCCCCTTACAATAGTAGCACTCGGAATCAGACTTAGGTCCAACTCGGGGTTTCTTTTCAGGCGCGGCAACAGGCTTGCCGCCCTTACTTCCCTTCCGTTTTCCCTTCTTGTCTTTCTTGAAACCAGTGTTCCTATTGATCATCAACACTTGATGTTCCTTTTTGATCTCCACTTCTGCAGTTTTAAGCATTGACAGAAGCTCGGGGAGAGACTTCTTCATGCCTTGCATATTATAGTTCATCACGAAGCTCTTATAGCTAGGTGGCAGAGACTGCAGAACACGATGGATGCCTAAGTCAATGGGAATTGATATTCCCAAGGACACAAGCTTATCGGCGTAACCCGACATCTTGAGTACATGCTCACTAACGGAGTTGTGCTCTTCCATCATGCAGCTAAAGAACTTTTCTGAAGCATTGTAGCTCTCTACAGCAGCATGTGTGTCGAAAATCATTTTCAACTCACCCATTGTATCAAATGCATTGCCGTTTTCGAAACGCTTTCGAAGTTCCGGCTCTAGCCCATACAATATGCCGCAATGAACTAAGTTGTGGTCCTCCTGACGAGTCTGATAGACATTCTTCTCCTCGTCAGGGGCATCATCTAAAGGTGGGGGCCTAACGGCGCTTCTAGCACATATTGCTTTTGTGCAGCAGAGAGGAGAATCCTCAAATTCATGGCCCATTCGGTAAAGTTGCTACCGTTTGTTGCTAGTTTCTCTTTCTCCATGAACACATTGAAATTAAAAGCAGGTGGTGCCATCTACAACAGAATTTGTAAAGTTTAGACTAAGTGTATGATAGATTGAGTTCAACTAATCTATATTACGAATGAACTCCCACTCAAAAGCGACATCCCTCGTGCCTTTTTGGTGATTACATGAACCAAATCCACTACACCAAGTCCGATCATCACGTGAGTCGGTTTAGCTTCAAAGGCGAGCATCAAATGGGCATCATATCAACTATATGACTCATGCTTAACCTTTCGGTCCGTGTTCCGAGGCCATGTCTGTACATGCTAGGCTCGCCAAGTTAGAACCTTAGTATTCGCGTGTGTAACTGTTTTACACCCGAAATATGGTCGTGGATCCAAGAACACCCGATCATCACGTGATGTCTTGGAGCGACGAAAACATAATCGGTGCATACTAAAGGAAGAACACATTCTTATCTTGATATTTAAATGAGGGATCATCTTATTATGCTAACAAAGCGCTAAACAAGCAATATAAGATGCTATCAAACATCATATGTTTATTAGTGAAATGATATGGTTCCCGCAGATGATCTCTATCATGTGCATCGTGGTATGATCACTATCATACCTATATGTGTAAATCCAAGGTCTATGGAGTTTACATGCAATGTGTGTTGTAAGAGTATCATCTCATACTTCTACTTACAACACTACCATATCATAACACTAGCCCAGCAACAATCTAAACTAGACTATCCATTGCAAGTTTTACGTGGCTTAGGGCTTTCGAGATAGAACCGTTCTTACCTACGAACATGAACCACAACGAGGATAATCAAATTGTTGACAACTCGCTTGCAAAATAGATATTGACTATAGTAGGAGAGACAGACACCCGCTAGCCACTTATGCAAACTAGTTGCATGTCAAGCGTGGAACAGGTCTCATGTGCGAGGACATGTAAAGTTTGTCCGGGCCGCTTCATCCCACTAAGCCACCAATATCCAAAATTACAACAAAGGAGCAACAACATGATCATCATCGCCCACATACTCATATGTGTACTACCCGTGTAAAGTATCTACGCATAGATCCGGCTCTGATACCACTGTAGGGTTCGCAGCATAGAAAACAAAAAATTTCCTACGATGGGAACTACGTACCAAGATCTATCTACTAGATACAAACAACGGGCGGATGTATATCCGTAGAGAACATACCCTTGAAGACCGACAAAGCTTAACGAGTTCAACTCGTGGTTGATGTAGACGATCTCTTGCCGATCTCAAGATCGAGAGGAAGTCCTAGCGCCGCAAATCAGCAGCGCATCCGTGCTCGCACACACGTTCGAGGCACCGAGAAACTTCCGCCTCCTCGCTCCAGCGATGCAGCGGAAGCACAACTCTTTCTTGCCTAATAGCCACCGGGAACATGTATCTCGCTAGTCTGAGACCATGGGGGATAAATTCTAGAGGGGGAGAGAGATCCTTCACGAGGAGGTGTGAGAGACAAGTGAGGAGGGGGGCTCCTTTTATAGGAGGAGGGGGGCACCCAAGGGGTGGCCGCCGGCCATGGGGGGCAGCCCCCTCCCCTCCTTCATTCATGTGGGTGGACACTCCACTCACAAAATGCCCTTTAAATTTCCTCCACTCAAAAGTCCACTCAAATTCCCATTAAATTTCCACCAAATTTAATGCAAACTCTCATTAAATAAAACTCTTTTATTTTATTCAGAATTTTGTCAATTACTTTAATGACAAACATTCACAAATAACCCCTTGCTAGAATTCCATTTCACATGCATAACCACTTTATGCAATTTCATCCGAAAACCTGTTTCGGTATCTAGTGAAATAAATTCCTGCGCTTGTTCATTCTTTCGGCATGAAACATTTGCTCCAATTGGATGTCGGTGTCTCTTAAGTGTGTCACCCTACGGTTCGTGAATAATGCGGACATGATCGAGACCCCTCTCGGATCAATAATCAGAAGCGGGATCTGGAGACCCATACTGACTCCCACACATTCAACGATGACTTTCTTGTGATCGTCGGAACCTTTTACGCTAGTATCTTAATCCCTTTGTTTCACGATATATTACATGTCCGAGATTCGATCATCGGTATCTCCATACCTAGTTTGATCTCGTTACCGACATGCACTCTTTTCTCGTTCCTGTGATATAACATTCTAGTGATCAAATCACTTGCTTGCAAGCTAATCAATGTGATATCACCGAGAGGGCCCAAAGTATATCTATCCGTCATCGGGATGAACAAATTCCACTCTCGATCCATGAGCCTCAACATAACACTTTATTAGTTCTAAATCCATCTTTATAATCACCCTGTTACGGTGTGACGTTTGATATTATCAAGAAACTCTTCCGGTGTTAGTGATTGACATGATCTCATGGACTAAGGATTAGGATCACTTCGTAAGTTGTTATAGCAATATAAACTCAATGACTTTGATCGTAATGCTATACTTCGGATGAATGTTCATCACACCATTACACTAATGTTGTGATCCCGTTATTAACAACATCCAATGTCCATGATCAGGAAACCTTGATCATCTTGTTAATCAACGAGCTAGTTTATGAGAGAGGCATAACTAGGAACTTTCTGTTTGTTTATTAAACACACATGTATTAATGTTTCCGTATTAATACAATTATAGCATGCAAAAAAAACATCTATCATATACTTGGAATACACATAATAAACACTTTATTATTGCCTCTCAGGGCATATTCCCTTCAGTGAACTATTTGAATGACTTGAGCTTATGCTACGCTTAACTATAGGAGTATGTCCATCACATCATTCTCCTAATTATATGACCTTATTGTTAATAACATCTCAATGTTCATGATCAGAAAACCATGATCATATATTAACCAACAAGCTAGTTTAACAAGAGGCTTTATTAGGGACTCTTTTATGTTTACAAACCACACAAGTATTAATGTTTCCTGCTAATACAATTATAGCATGGTATGTAAACATTTATCATAAGTACGAAGATATGATAATAACCACTTTATTATTGCCTCTTGGGCATATCTCCAACACTATGGAACCCGGTCCAATCTTTACCATTGATACATCTTCAACTGTTACTTGTTTACTTGCTGCAAACCATTACCTTCCACACCATACGTTTAATCCTTTGTTACAGCAAACCGGTGAGCTTTACAACCTCGCTGATTCGTTGGGGCAATGACTTGAGTTTGTGTTGTGCAGGTCTCCGCGTTGCTTGCAACACATGTGTGACGTTTCCTTCCTCCTACTGGTTCGATAACCTCGGTTTCTTACTGAGGTAAACTTGCTGCTGTGCTGCTTCATACTTTGCTCTTGGGGTTTCCAACGAAGCGTCCCACGAGAAGTGGTGGGCGCCATCAATGCTGCAAGTTTCCACCATGATTAGGCATGGCTTAGGCTAGCGGCCCAGGCATTTCTCTAACCCAAAATACATAACTCCATGGACTTACAAGCTCCCTCTTTATTTCACACCGGCGACATCCATAGATAAAAGAGCATGATATCAACTGTGTACAAAGTACAAGTGCAATGTTGAAAACGTTACCCATGACAACATGGATCTGCTAATTCCAACGTATAAGTGCAAGCATATACAACTCAGATGACACAATGGTTCAAGTTTATTAGGGGCAAGGAATATAAAGTGTGTCATCAAGTTTGTGAGTGCTTTAATCACTAAGTTTTCACATAACAAAATACTTTTTAATTAGAAGATAGCTGAAAACAAGAATATACTTGGAATGGTGTAACACACCATGCATAGGAATTTATAGTGAACACTTTGGAATAACTTGGTTTCTTGGGAGTTGGAAGCATGAGTATAGCTTACTCATACAAGTGGAGGCTAGCAAAAGACTCGGAGCAACCAACTAAGAGAGCAATAATGGCCATAATCATGCAGAGAGACAAAACATTATTAACCAAAGCATAGAGTGGTACTACAAGTCAAGGACTAAATGATCATAGAGGCTATGGTGACTTGTTCATAGTCATAATATGGTGTGAGCATGTGCCAAGTCAACCCAAACAAAGCATAAAAGGAGAATACCATAATACTATGCTTTTGTATGCTAAAACAACGCATGATTCTTTCAAGGCACACTAAGCAATCCCAATTGTTTGGAACAAGACATGCTACAACAATAATCACTAAGCATAAGGTCAAAACAACACTTAGCATGGCATGCTAAAGTCTAAGTCACAGTCAATGCAAGCTCCTCTTGCACTTTCAAGCAAGAACTTTCTACTCCTTTCCAACACCAATCAACTTATTTGAAACAACATAGCGAGAACGGGAGTCCAAACTACTTTATTAAAGCAAACTAAGCAACTAAGCAAAGCAAACGAAAACTAAGACGCTCCAAGAACAACACAACAGTGCATTAAACAATAAAAATGAAGTGTCTAGAAAGACCTGAGCTTTTTATTGATGAAGAAGGGGATGCCTTGGGCATCCCCAAGCTTTGACGCTTGTACCTCTTGGATATTTTTGGGGTGACACCGGGGTGGCATCCCCAAGCTTGAGCTTTTGTCCATTCTTCATCTCATTACATCATTATTTCCCTACACCTGAAATTTTTCCTTCATACAAAACTTCACACAATCTTCATTAGCAACATTAGTGTATTCAAAAGATAATAGACCTTTGGGTTTAACTTTAGAACATCAAAAAAATTCACTAAAAACACAAGCTACTGTAGCAACTCCTGCAAAAAGCTCAATTCCCCAAAAGAGAACTCAAAAAGGAATCAATAAGAAGCAAATGCAAATAATGGCAGAAATCTGTCAAAACAGACCAACAGGTATAAACTGATTTTTTCGAAGACCTTCTGTTGCTCAAATCAAAAAGTTTTGAACTAGAAAAGTTAGCTAACATACTAGGAGATTTATTCGTAAATTTTCATCTCAATCCGGCTTACATGGACTCCTCACGAATTTTTATGGTGGAGGATAGAAATCTGTTTCGGGACAACTCCCCAAATATTACTTCCCTCTCATTAGAGGTCATTCTTGGCACAAAAAGCAAACAAAAAGGATAAGGAGAGGTCATTACTGAAGTAATAACTTCCAAGACTCAAGGAAACTCTTGGGTTATCTCCCAACAGGTACTTTTCTTTAACGCCTTTAAGTTAGGCACAAAAAGCAAAAAGAATCAAGTATTTTAAAATGAAGAAGCATTAACATCAAACCTTGCTTTCAAAGGAGGAGCAAAAAGCAACTTCTATCTCCTCATAGGTAAGTGTTTAATACCTTTCTTGAATGGAAAATGATATTTAATGGTGCCTTGTTTCATATCAATGATGGCACCAATAGTTCTAAGAAAAGGTCTTCCCAAGGTAATAGGACAAGAAAGCATTGTATTCAACATCTAAAACATAGAAATCAACATGGACATAAGCATTGTTAACCATGATGAGAACATCATTAATACTCCCCATGAGTTTCTTCTTAGCATTATCATTGAGTGGGACATCCAAATAACAATCTTCCAGAGGTGGCAAATCAAGCATTTCATAAATCTTCCTAGGCATAATAGAGACACTAGAACCAAGATCACATGAAGCTTTGAGATTAAAGTCATTCACTTGCATATTAATAATGGGTTCCCAACTATCTTCTACTTTCTTAGGAATAGAAGCTTTGTGTTTTAGATTTTCTTCCTTAATCTTAATAAGAGCATTTTTAATGTGTTTGGTGAAAGCAGCATGCATATCACTAGCATCAGGACTTCTAGCAAGTTTTTGCAGAAATAGAATCACTTTAAAATATTGCAACCATCTATATAAAAATCAAACTTAGCATCACTAGTAGTAGACTCATTAAGCTTAGGCATTGTAGGAGGAGGAATAGGGCTTCTTGTGGTTTAGTGGTATCCATTCTAGTGATGGTGCACACACTATTGTTTCTATCAATTTCAGCTTCCCTTTCCCACTTAGCATGAAGTTGGGCTAACAGTCTAACATTTTCATCAATAGTAACTTGTATGGCATGAGTAGCAGCAAAGGTACTTTCCATGGTTTCAAGTTTAGCAGTCATTTTATTAATCAAAGAGGACTATGCTTTAGACAAAGAGGAAATATTTTTCTCAACATTTAAAAGCTTTTCCTCCACAATCTTGTTGAAAATGGTTTGTTTACTAATAAAGTCTTTAAGCATGACTTCAAGTTCAGAGGGGGCACTTCTAGCATTGTTGTAGGAGTTTCCATAGGTATTTCTATTATTAGGAGGATAAGGCATATAATTGTTGTTACTACCAAAATTATTCCTATAGGCATTGTTGTTGAAATTGTTGTTTCTAATGAAGTTCACATCAATTTGCTCTTCTTGAGCAACCAAAGAGGCTAAGGGAACATTATTTGGATCTAAAGGAGTTTTCCCATTAACAAGCATAGCCATAATAACATCAATCTTATCACTCAAAGAGGAGGTTTCTTCAACAGAATTTACCTTCTTACCATGTGGAGCTCTCTCAGTGTGTCATTCAGAATAATTAACCATCATATTGTCAAGGAGTTTTGTTGCAGCACCCAAAGTGATGCCCATAAAGGTACCTCCAGTAGCTGAATCCAATAGGTTTCTTGAAGAGAAGTTCAAACCTGCATAAAAAGTCTGGATAATCATCCAAGTAGTGGGTCCATGAGTGGGACAATTCTTAACCAAAGATTTCATTCTTTCTCAAGCTTGAGAAACATGTTCATTATCAAGTTGTTTAAATTTCATAATATCACTTCTCATAGATATAATCTTATCAGGAGGATAGTACTTTCCAATAAAAGCATCCTTGCACTTAATCCAAGAATCAATACTATTTCTAGGCAAGGATAGCAACCATTCTTTAGCTTTTCCTCTCAAGGATAAAGGAAACAACCTGAGCTTAATAATATCTCCATCTACATCCTTATACTTTTGCATCTCACAAAGTTCAACAAAGCTATTGATATGGGCAGCATCATCATCAGAACTAGCACCAGAAAATTGCTCTCTCATCACAAGATTCAACAAAGCAGGCTTAATTTCATAAAAGGTAGCATCAGGAGCAGGTGGAGCAATAGGAGTGCTTAGGAAATCATTGTTGTTTGTGCTAGTGAAGTCACACAACTTGGTGTTCTCAGTAGAGTTCATTTTGGCAAAAGTGGAGCAAGCCAAAAACAACAGCAACAAAGCAGGAACTATTTTTTTTGTGTTTTTGATAAGAGAAAGCAAACCAAACTAAACTGTTTTTTTGGAGTTTTTGATAAAAAGAGGCAAACAAAACCAGGCAAAAGAAACTAAGTGAACTAAAATCAAGTAAAGAGAAAGGTTGAGGAGGACTTCCCTTGTGAAGACGTCCTTAGCCTCCCCGGCAACGGCGCCAGAAAACTTGATGGCGCCCGGTGTTGACGTGGCAGCGCTTCATTGGAAACCCCAAGAGCAAGGTGTGAAGAGCACAACAACAAGTATTCCCTCAGTAAGAAACCGAGGTTATCGAACCAGTAGGAGGAACGAAACGTCTCAAAGGTGTTGCAAGCAACATGGAAACCTGCACAACACAAACTTGTCACATCCCAAAAATTTTCCAAAATTTGAAATGTGAAAAATAAATAAACAAAATAAATAATTGTTGAAATTTAGGGTGAAAAGAAACTTTTTAATTCCAATTGGAAACATCAAAACCCATCTTGAACAAACTTTGAATGAAAAAGGAATCAAACAAAATTTCAATCAAGTGAAATGCATTCATCAATAATGTATCTTGAAATTTAAACACTTGGAAAAGCTAAACCAAAACCCTAAAACCCTAAAGGAATAATTCATTTCCAAGATCTCTCTAAGACTATGGATTTGATCCATATAAAATTTTGTCAACAAACATTTATAAATGATCAAGAATGATAAAATAACATATTATAAAACCATAGAAAGTGGTTTCACTCAATTTGGAGCCATAGATAAAAACTTATGAATTTATTAAGATAAAAGGAATTAATTTCCAAAACTAATAAAGCCCTATCTAAAGTATCTTGAGCAAATAAATCCTAAAGGGATTTAAAAAGATAAACAAATAATAAATAAAAATATACAAATTGGAGTCACCAATTTTGTATCTTTAAATAAAAAGATATGGATTTTATAAGGCAAAGGAAGAAATAAATAAGGAATATTTAAAAGCCATTTAAATCTTGGCCAAACAAATGATATGAAAGATTATTGATTAATAAAAAGAGTAAAGGATTTATTAATATCCAATTTTATTTAAATAAAGACAATTCCCAATTTAAATGAACATTAAATCATATTAATGTATTTTAAATAATAATTCAAAGTGAATTATGTTGCACTAAAGAATAAATAAAACCTACTGAAAAAAGGTCTGGTAAAATTTAGAATTCAAATAGAGTTTGAAAACATAATTAAAATCTTATTTGAATTAAGACAAGGGCCTATTTTAAATAAATAATATACCCTAAAAGAATAAAATAAATATTCTAAAATGGACTTTAGACTATGTTAATAAACACTATTAAAAATATACTCAAAGATTGGTAAAGGTTTGAATTCAATTGGTGTTTGAATTATTTGAACAAAAATCAAAACATAAAAATAGAAAAGGAAAAAGAAAAAGATTCAGTATAAAAAAAGAAACAAACCCAGCCCAGTCCAGCCCAGCAACACAGCCCACTTCTCCCCTCCTAGCGAAGCGTTTTCTCACGCGCAAACACACCCGCTCAGTCACTGATGCCTGGCCCCCTCGCGCACTCCCTCTCTCTCGCTGTCAGCGCGACCCCACTTGCAAGTTCATCTCTTCCACCCGCCGCGACCGTTCCCCCCTTCACGCCTCACCGTTTCTGCCGCGATTAATTCCGGTGAATTCGCATCAATGCGCGATTAAACCTCGCCAGTGACGACGCACCCTTAAACGCCCATGCCCCCTCTTCCTTTCCCCCTAGACACCGTTCCCTCTCAGCCACCAGGCTGCAAGAATTGCAAGCCCAAGCAACCTCTTCTCCGACGAGCTCCCCCGTCGATTTCGGCAAGGACAGTCACCCCCACGGCCCCTGCTTTGCACGAGCTTGACCAGCAGCCTCTTGCGCATCTCCCAGTGCCACCCGCTTGGCCGCGCGTGCCCCAGAGCGTCGACAAGGACACCTCTAAACGCCGCCGCCTCCTGCTCCAACTCCGGCGACGCCCTCGGTATCTTCTGACCTTCCTCTTTTCCTCTAGCTGATGCGAGTGTGATCCCCGACATCGTACGCATCTAACGCATCCTCAGGCTTGCCATTTCGTGCCCTGTAGCATCGATAACATCTACACCTGAGCGAGCCCGACGCCGTCTTCGGTGAGCAATCGGCAACGTGTTCGTGCGCCCCTTGGCCAACAGAGGAAACGTCAAGCATCAGTGCTTCACGGCGAGTCTGGTGAGCATCATCACCCTCTCCCGCTCTTCCTAGTTCATCGGCAACGTCACCGCCAGAGCGCCGCCGCCGCGCGCCGCCAGTTTCTGGTAGGTGCGCTGTAGCCGTTAGATCTAAATCGTCTGGTTAAGATTAGATTATAACGAGGGGGTATCGTGTGCTCTATGCCGCACGATCTTATTTAGATCCAACGATCCACAGAGCGCAATCCACGTGAACCGTTACGCGCCAGTAAGATTAAGACATGTGGTTGTCCTGTTTGATTGAAATTCCAGAAATGATTTTAGATTGTTTAAACTTGTAAAATTCATAACTATTATTCTGCTTGGCCAAATTTTGCAAATTTTATATCACTAGATTCAGAAAAATGTGAAATTTCCAACCATGCACTTTGTTTAGTATTTTGATTCTGTAAAATTGATTGTTTTTGCAGAAACTTGTTTAGGCCTATTTTGAGTATAAAATTTATTCTAAAAATGTTTTTAGGGTAAAACCTTTTGAAATGGTTTTTTTGAACCTACTGACCATAAAAACCAAATTGTATATTTAAAAATACATTTTGTGATGCTAAGGAATAAATCTTTGAATAAAAGCATTTTTCTAGTTAAATAAAAATGTGGATTATGGTTTAAAAATGCTTTTTGAGTAAAACCTTTTGCAAATGGGTTGATTTATACTCTCTGACCCTAAACACCGAGTTTTAGGATTTAAAAATATATTTGATGAACCCTAGTAAAATTATTACTTTGTTTAAAGGCATTTCTAGCAAATAAAATATTGCTTTGAATCAAAAATGGAATTTGGATGAAACCTTTTTGCAAATGGATTAATATTAAATACTTTGACCATAAACACAAACATTTGAGTTTAAAAATATATTTAGCTAACACTACAAAATATTACTTTGATTTAAATCATTTTTAGTAAAACAAAAATGATTTAAATGGCCATTTTCACCAACTTGAATTTAAATGGTTTTACCACTTTTGTAAATGATCAATAGGAGATTTAAAATGTTTAGAGCCTAATAGAAACCACTTTTCCAAATAAAACAATCTTTTGCATGCTTGCATGCATTGCCTTGTTTTTATTGTTTTATGTGGTGAATTGTTTGAATGTTAGTTTGAATATGTGCTTGCTTGATTGAATTGTAGTGAAATTTGAAGAGTGTGATTATTGCAAGATCAAGGAGTGAACCAAAATTGTCTACTAAAAAGGCAAGTGACACTATCATCCATGTCCTACTATTTTCATTATACTTAATGGTATTTTTGTAGTATGCATGATAGGGCTACTATGTTACTATGCATTGTTATGTCCTATTAGGAAATCCTTTATACCTTCCTTAGTGAAAACATCATAGTTGTAGTATGCTTAGCCCTGCTATAGACTTGGGATGGAATACATGATATGATTATATGAAGTGTTGGAAAAATATATGTTTTATATAATAAAACAAGTACTCAATGAATCACCTGGGTGGAAAGAGGATACTCAAGTGTGGATAAGGTGGCAACAAATGGAACCATGTTTATATGGCTATCTTTTTATATGTGCACTTGAAGAAAACTACCCAGGGACTTAGAGATTGAACATGTTTCTCGTACAGTGGCTTCCATGTAAAGCCACATGCTAAATGGGCTCTGGCTTAGTCAATTACATAGTGGAAGACCCTTGCATTGGCACCTACTCAGGTTAACTGGATTTGTGTATTGGAAATATATCCTTACATTGGTGCCTGGTAGAAAAGCTAGCATTGTGTATTGGGAGGACTTCTATGGAAAGACTTTGTCACATTCTCGATCTGCCGGTACTCCATTTGGTGTGTACTTATCCAGCGGCCACTGGTGGCGTCAAGACGATATTGTGTCATGTGGGTAAAGTGTACAATTTCTGCATAAGATCAAATTCTAAGTACTTAGTCGTGTCCCCGGTTACGGACAACTCTGAGCAACTAAGGCCTGAAGCTATGGAAGATCTCGACATTCCAATTTCTCAAAGTAAAACTTGATGGTGTCAACAAGGGATTAGAAGCACTTGGAGTTTTCCAAGGAGTTCAGAAAGATTGTTAAAAGATCAAAACTATTTTGAAAAGATAGGATAAAACTATATTGCTTTCTACAAATGAGCCTAAACCCTACTTAGCCAAATATGCATGTATTGATAGGATCCACTTATTTCTACATAGTAGTGAAACTTGCCAATACAATTCAAATGTATTGACCCTTGTGGCTGCAACTTATTATGTTGCAGGTTTGTTTGATGTTAGTGAAGTGTGTTGATTAGGATTACAAGTCTACAACCAACATGATTGCCTGTGGCACTTTGAAGATGAAGGACTCCATGCTATATAGATATTTCTGCTACATTGTAATGAGATAGCCAAATGAGCTATGTAAGATGTAATGAATTATTTTATTCTTGGTTATAAAGTTGTATTATGACCTTTGTTTCTTGATATTACATCTCAAACTGTGGATGCTAGCTATTGATCTAGGGACTAGCATTGTAAACACAGGGATCTCTACCTTATTAATGGTTGGGACCTCTACAAAACTCAAGACTTTGCCCCAATGAACAGTGAGGTTGTCAAGCTCACCGGTTTGCTATAACAAAGGATTAAATGTATGGTGTGGAAGGTGATGATGGTTTGCAGCAAGTAAACAATAACAGTGGAAGATGTATCAATGATAAAGATTGGACCGGGGTCCATAGTTTACTAGAGGTGTTATCCTTAGATAAACAAATATGGCATGAAGGGTAAACAAATTACAGCAGGGCAATTGACAGGACTGAGCAAGGCATAAAAATGCAATACTAAACAAAAAGATCCTATGATATTCGATTGGGCAATACAACAATATACATAGACCGCCATCCAACTGCATCTATGACTAGAAGTCCACCTTCAGGTTATCATCCGAACCCCCTCCAGTATTAAGTTGCAAGCAATAGACAACTGATTTAAGCAAGGTGTGTAAGGTAAACAATCCACTTGTTCCATGAACAAGAGACCATTGTTTTCTCCCTAGTGGCAATAGCACATCTACAATCGAAGAGATTTATGTCACTTCCCTTGATAAATAGAGGTATGAACCCACTATCGAGCATAAATACCCCCTCTTGGAGTCACTAGCAACTACTTGGCCAAGATAGCTACTAACAACGGAGAGCATGCAAGATCACAAACAACACAGACATGATAGAATCAATAAGACAAAACCATTAATCAATCTGACATAGTAATCTCAATATCCATTGGATTCCCGCAAACACAACATGCATGATTACAAATAGATTAGATCTTGATCATGAACAGAGCTCACAAGATCTATACATGAAAGCACAAGGAGGAGATACAACCATCTAGCTACTACATGGACCCGTAGTCCAAGGTGGAACTACTCACGCTTCATACCGGAGGCTGGCATGATGAAGAAGAAAGCCTCAAGGATGATCTCCCCTCCGGCAGGGTACCGAGAAGATATTCAGATCCCCTCGATATAGGGACGATGGTGGCGGCGGCTACAGACGGTTTCGTGGAATATTGATCGGGTACTTAGGGTTTAGGCGTCGGGGCTTCTTATAGGCGAGGCAGGGGGCCACCAGGGCGGCTGCACCCCCCACAGGCGCGGGGTGGGCCCACCCGCGTGGCCAGGGGGTGTGGCCGCCTGGTGCGTCTCCTCTGTCTCGTACTCCGGCTTCGTGTTCCCCACGGCAAAATATTGACTTTGGCTTTTGTCCCGTCCAATTTCGAGAATACTGATTTTCTGCCTTTCTGGAACCAAAAACAGAAGAAAACAGGGAACTGGCACTATGGCATCTTGTTAATAGGTTAGTACCAGAAAACATATAAAAACACCTTAAAGTGTGGACAAAGCAAATCAAAGTGGATACTAAACAAGCATGGAACATCAAAAACTATAGATACGTTTCCAACGTATCAGCAAGATCACAAATAACACAGACACGATAGAATAAATAATCAATCTGACATAGTATCTCAATATCCATCGTATCCCCGCAAACACAACATGTATGATTACAAATAGATGATCTTGATCATGAACGGAGCTCACAAGATCTAAACATGATAGCACAGAGGAGGAGAAACAACCATCTAGCTACTGTATGGACCCATAGTCCAACGGTGAACTACTCATGCATCATACCGAAGGCTGGCATGGTGATGAAGAAGGCCTCCAGGATGATATCTCCCCTCCGGTAGGGTGCCGGGAAGAGCTTCAGACCCCCCCGATCTAGGGACGATGGTGGCGGCGGCTATGGACTGTTTCATGGAGATCTGATCAGGTGCTTAGGGTTTCTGCATCAGGGTGACTTTATAGGCGAAGAGGCAAGGTAGGGGGCATCTCGAGGGGCCCACACCTAGGGTTGCCCCCCCTAGGCCATGCCGCCACTAGGTGTGGCCGCCTCGTGGCTCCCCTTCGGCTTCCCTCTGGATTCTGCATTCTCTGTAGGGTTCACAACATAGAAAACAAAAAAATTCCTACGATGAGAACAACTATGTACGAAGATCTATCTACTAGATACAAACAACGGGCGGATGTATATCCATAGAGAACATACCCTTGAAGACCGACAAAGCTTAACAAGTTAAACACGTGGTTGATGTAGACGATCTCTTGCTGATCTCAAGATCGAGAGAAAGTCCTTAGCACCATAACTTAGCGGCGCATCCGTGCTCGCACACACGTCCGAGGCACCGAGCAACCTCCTCCTCCTCGCTCCAGCGATGTAGCGGAAGCACAACTCTTTCTTACCGAATAGCCACCGGGAACATGTATCTCGCTAGTCCGAGACCATGGGGGATAAATACTAGAGGGGGAGAGAGATCCTTCATGAGGAGGTGTGAGTGAGAAGTTGTTGGACATATGCCCTAGAGGCAATAATAAAAGTGGTTATTATTATATCTTTGTGTTTATGATAAATGTTTACATTCATGCTATAATAGTATTAACCGGAAACATTAATACTTGTGTGATTTGTAAACTGAATTAGAGTCCCTGGTAAAGCCTCTTTATAATACTAGCTTGTTGGTTAATAGATGATCGTGGTTTCTCGACCATGAACATTGAGATGTTATTAAGAACAAGATCATATCATTAGGAGAATGGTATGATGGACATACTCCTATAGATAAGCGTAGCATTAGGATCAAGTCATTTCAATAGTTCATTTGCTATAAGCTTTCTGATACATAGTAACCTAATTCCTTCGACCATGAGATCATGCTAATCACCATCACCGGAAGGATGCTTTGATGACATCAAACACCACATCGTAACTGGGTGGCTATAAAGGTGGCATTGAGTGTTCGGAAAGTATGTGTTGAGGCACATGGATCAAGAGTGGGATTTGTCCATCCATATGACAGATAGATAAACTCTGGGCCCTCTCAGTGGAATGTCATCCAATTGGCTTGCAAGCATGTGACTGGCTCATAAGGGATCACATATCACAGGAACGAGAAATGAGTACTTATCGGTAATGAGGTTGAACTAGGTATGCAGAGATACCGACGATCAAACCTCGGATAAGTAAACTATCGCGAGACAAAGGGAAATTGGTATCGTATGTAAGTGGTTCATTCGATCGCAAAGTAATCATTGAAATATGTGGGAGCCATATGAATTTCCAGATTCCTCTATTGGTTATTGATCGGAGAAGTGTCTCGGTCATGTCCGCATAATTCACGAACCGTAGGGAGACACACTTAAGGATTCAATATTGTTTAGTAGATATGGAATGTAAGTATGGATACCGAATGTTGTTCGGTGCCTCGGATGGGATTCGGGATATCACAAGGAGATCCAGAATGGTCCGGAGAATAAGATTCATAAAAGGAAAGTCCAACTCCGGAGTTCGGGAATGATTTCGATGTTTTCGTCGGAGAGGTTCTAGAAGGTTCACCAGACCGAAAGGGGAATGGTCCATGAATATGTCATGGGCAAGTGGAATGATTGGATCATATCCTAGGTCACTTGGTTTGGGCATTTGAAAAAGAGAATTAAAGCTCTAAATTGAAAGTCAAACGGGAGGTTTGAAGAGTCAAACTGGAACAATGGTTTCCTAGTGGAAGAAGGAAAGAGTCCTTCTTTCAATCCAACTTGGGTTTGGGTTTGGATTCAAACTCTCCCCTCCCAAGGCTGCCCCCTCTCATAAATAGAGGGGGAGGGCTGCCCCAAACACACAAGAGCCAGCCCTCCCCACCCCGTGCGCCGCCGCCGCCGTGCCGTCGCCGCCTCGTCGCCGTCGCCCTAGCCGCCGCCGACACCTCCTCCTCCTCCCGACCTTCTAAACCTAGATCGCCGGAAAACCCTAGATCCACCATAACTCGCACCAGCTTAGGCGAAGCCCTGTGAGATCTTCCCTCTACTTCCGACACCACGCCGTCGTGCTGCCGGAATCGCGAGGGGAGAACTACAACCTCCGCTGCCTGCTGGAACAAGGGAGAGGAAGGTCTTCATCGAGTACCGAACGTGTGACCGACTGCGGAAGCGCTGCCGGAACACAGCGCTGGAAGGATCGTCTACGCGATCTTGAGATCGGCAAGTGTACGACTACATCATCCACGAGAATCTGCTCTCGTTAAGCGCTTTAGAATCTTCAAGGGTGAGTACTCTAATCAACTCGTTGCTACAATCTAGTAGATAGATCTTGGCTTGTTTGTGTGCATGCGGTAGAATTTTTTTGTTTTCCATGCTACGAACCCCTCCAGTGGTATCAGAACCATGTCTATATGTATATCTGTTGCATGAGTAGAACACAATGGTCATTATGGGCGTTGATGTTTTTGTTGTCGATTGCTTCTTGTTTACTTTGCATCTTGCGGGATGGTGGGATGAAGCTGCCCGGGCTAACCTTACATGACATCGTTTATGAGACTTTCTCCACGCTTGACATGCAACTTGTATTGCATAAGTGGCTTTGCGGGTGCCTATTTCTCCCAACATAGTTAAGATTCAATTTACGACGGGTGATTGACAATACTAGTATCAATGTTGTGGCTCTTGTTCGTAAGTTAGAACGATACTTAATTGAAAGCCCCAAACCACGTAAAACATGCAAAGAAAATTAGAGGCATCTAACTTTGTTTTGCAGGGGTGTGTTGTGATGTGATATGGCCATGATTGTGATTATATATGATGTATGCAATGTTCCTTATTGTAAGTCGGCAACCGGCAGGAGCCATATGGTTGTCTTTTAATTCCGTTCAGACATGCATGTCTATTCAAAGTAGTTGTAATAGTTGATGCTACAACCATGAAGCGGCGCCATTGACCTTGACGTCATACCGGTGATGATGGAGATCATGTTCGTGCTTGAAGATGGAGATCGGAAGCACAAGAAGAAAGGCCATATCATATCACATATTATGAATTGCATGTGATGTTAATCCTTTTATGCATATTATATTGCTTAGTTCGCGATGGTAGCATTATAAGATGATCCCTCAAGCACAAAAATTTCAAGTTATAAAGTGTTCATCCTTAGTAAGCACCGTTGCTAAAGCTCGTTGTTTCGAAGCACCACGTGATGATCGGGTGTGTTAGATTCTACGTGTGTATACAACATGAGCAAGCCAGATTTGCTCATGCGGAAGCTAAGGTTTGATCTTGACGAGCCTAGAATGTATAGACATGGTCTCGGAACACGGATCACCAAAAGGTAAAGCATGAGTCATATAGTAGATATGATGAACATGTTGATTGTTCACCATTGAAGCTACATCAACTCTCGTGATGATCGGTTTTGATGTGGTGGATTTGGTTCGTGTGATCACTAAAACAATGTGAGGGATATTGTTTTGAGTGGAAGTTCGCCTAGATTAATTTAACTATTAATTAGAACTCAATTTGTCATAAACTTAGTCTAAACTATTGCAAATATGTTGTAGATCAATGGCGGCCCCTACCATCAATTTTAATGCGTTCCTAGAGAAAGAAAAGTTGAAAAACGATGGAAGCAACTTCGCGGATTGGCTCCGCAATTTGAAGATTGTCCTCAATGCTGGTAATTTGACCTCTGTGCTGGATGCACCGCTGGGTGACCCACCTGCAGCTGATGCTACCGATGAGGTAAAGAATTTTTTCCTCGCTCGGAAAAATCAGTACTCCACAGTTCAGTGTGATATCTTGTATGGTTTGGAATCGGAGCTTCAGAAAAGGTTTGAGAACCATGACCCCCATGATATTGTCCGTGAACTCAAAATGATATTTGAGGCTCACGCGGTAGTTGAGAGTTATGAGGATTCTGAAAAGTTCTTTAACTGCAATATGGAAGAGGGCAGCTCCGTCAGTGAGCACGTGCTTAAGATATCTGGGCACACAAGCAAGCTTCAAAGCTTGGGTATAGTGATTCCTACTGCTTTGGGGATTCATCGTGTCCTCCAATCACTACCAATAAGTTACAAGAGCTTTGTGATGAACTACAATATGCAAAACATGGAAAAGTCGTTGCCTGAACTCTTCTCCATGTTAAAGTCTACGGAAGTGGAGATGAAGAAAGAGCACCAAGTGTTGTTGGTCAATAAGACCACCAAATTCAAGAAGCAATGCAAGTCTAAGAAAAAGGGAATCTTCAAGAAGGGCGGTAAGAAAGTTACCGCGCCGACGAAGAAGACCAAGGCTAGGCCTAAGCCTGATACTGAGTGCTTTTACTGCAAGGGAGAAGGTCACTGGAAGCAGAATTGCCCTAAGTACTTGGCGGATTTGAAGAACGGCAACATCAAGAAGAAAGGTATATCCGATATACATGTTATTGATGTGTATCTCACTAGTACTCGTAGTAGTGCCTAGGTATTTGATACTGGTTCAGTTTCTCACATTTGTAACTCGAAACAGGTGCTGCAGAATAGATGGAAACTAGCGAAGAACGAGGTGACGATCTGCGTTGGAAATGGATCAAAGGTTGATGTGATCGCGGTCAGCACGCTACCTCTTCATCTACCATCGGGGTTAGTTTTATACTTAAATAATTGTTATTTGGTGCCTGCGTTGAGAATGAACATTATATCCGGATCATGTTTCTTGCGAGACGGTTACTTGTTTAAGTCTGAGAATAATGGTTGTTCGATTTATATGAGTAATATGTTTTATGCACATGCACCTTTGATAGATGGTCTATTCTTATTGAATCTCGATTGTAGAAATACACACATTAATAACATTGAAGCTAAACGTTTGAAATTGAGCGATAACTTGACCTATATGTGGCACTATCGTCTTGGTCATATTGGAGTGAAGCGTATGAAGAAACTCCATTTCGATGGACTTCTTGAATCACTTGATTTCGAATCACTTGAAAGATGCGAAGCATGTCTGGTGGGTAAAATGACTAAGACTCCATTTTCTGGTATGATGGAGCGAGCTACGGACTTATTGGAAATCATACATACCGATGTGTGTGGCCCAATGAGTGTAGCATCGCGCGGTGGTTATCGTTATGTTCTTACCTTCACGGATAATTTGAGTAGATATGGGTATATCTATTTCATGAAACATGAGTCCGAAACTTTCGAGAAGTTTAAGGAATTTCAAAGTGAGGTAGAGAATCAACGTAACAAGAAGATTAAATTTCTACGATCTGATCGTGGAGGTGAATATCTAAATTACGAGTTTGGAGAGCATTTGAAGAAATGCGGAATACTTTCACAATTGACACCGCCGGGAACACCGCAACGTAATGGTGTGTTCGAACGTCGTAATCGAACTCTCTTAGATATGGTTCGTTCTATGATGTCACTTATAGATTTACCACTATCGTTTTGGGGTTATGCATTAGAAACAGCCGCATTCACTTAAATTAGGGCACCATCTAAATCCGTTGAAACGACACCATATGAATTATGGTTTGGGAAGAAACCTAAATTGTCATTCCTTAAAGTTTGGGGTTGTGAAGCTTATGTAAAGAAGTTAGAGCCCGACAAGCATGAACCCAAATCGGAAAAATGCGTCTTCATAGGATACCCGAAGGAAACTATTGGGTATACCTTCTATCATAGATCCGAGGGCAAAATCTTTGTTGCCAAGAATGGATCCTTTCTAGAGAAGGAGTTTCTCTCGAAAGAAGTGACCGGAAGGAAAGTAGAACTCAACGACGTTGCTGAACCTTCTCTCGAACTTGAGAGTAGCGCAGCACCGGAAGTAGTTCCTGTGGCGCCTACACCAATAAGAGAGGAAGCTAATGATGTTGATCATGAAACTTCGGTTGAAGTTGCTACAGAGCCTCGCAGGTCAATGAGAACTCGTACCACTCCTGATTGGTATGATCCCGTTATGAGTGTCATGTTGGAGGATAACACCGATGACCCTGAGACATATGAGGAAGCGATGATGAGCCCAGATTCCAATAAATGGCAAGAATCCATGAAATCCGAGATTGGATCCATGTACGAAAAGCAAGTATGGACTTTGGTGGACTTATCGGATGGCCGGAAGGCTGTCGAGAACAGATGGATTTTCAAGAAGAAAACAAATGCTGATGGTAACGTTAGTGTCTATAAAGCTCGACTTGTCGCAAAAGGGTTTCGACAAATTCAAGGAGTAGACTACGATGAGACTTTCTCACCGGTAGCGAAGCTAAAGTCTATGAGGATTTTGTTAGCAATCGCTGCATATTATGATTATGAGATATGGTAGATGGATGTCAAAACAGCATTCCTCAATGGAGACATTTATGAAGAGTTGTATATGATGCAACCCAAAGGCTTTGTCGATCCTAAAGATGCTAACAAGGTATGCAAACTTCAACGGTCCATTTATGGATTGAAGCAAGCATCACGAAGTTGGAATCAACGTTTTGATAAGATAATCAAAAACTTTGGTTTTATACAAACTTATGGAGAAGCTTGTATTTACAAGGAAGTGAGTGGGAGCTCTGTAGCATTCTTAATACTATATATAGATGACATATTGTTGATTGGGAATGATGTAGACCTTCTTAATAGTGTCAAGGATTATTTGAATAATAGTAAGTTGGCACCATGATTGTCATCCACTAGCTTCAACTATTACAACTACTTTGAATAGACACGCGGGTATTAACAGAAATTAAAGACAACCATATGGCTCCTGCCGGTTGCCAACTTACAATAAGTAACATTGCATACATCAAATATAATCACAATCATGGCCATATCACATCACAGCACACCCCTGCAAAACAAAGTTAGACGCCTCTAATTTCTTTGCATATTTTACGTGGTTTGGGGCTTTCAATAAGTGTCAATCTAACTTACGAACAAGAACCACAACGTTGATGTTTGAACTATCAAGTGCCCGTTGTAAATTGGATCTATACTATAATGGGAGAGACAGACACCCGCAAAACCACTTATGCAATACAAGTTGCATGTTGAGCGTGGAGCAAGTCTCATGAACGATGTCATGTAAGGTTAGCCCGGGCCGCTTCATCCCATCATACCGCAAGATGCAAAGTACACAAGAAGCAATTGATAATAAAAGCACCACCGCCCACAATGACCATTCTGTTCTACTCGTGCAATAGATCTACATATAGACCTGGCTCTGATACCACTGTAGGGGTTCGTAGCATGGAAAACAAAAATTTTCTACCGCATACAAACAAACAAGCTAAGATCTATCTACTAGATTGTAGCAACGAGTCGATAGAATAACTCACCCTCGAAGATTCCAAAGTGTTTAACGAGAGCGGATTCTCGTGGGTGATGTAGTCGTACTCTTGCCGATCTCAAGATCGTGTAGACGATCCTTCCGGTGCTGCGTTCCGGCAGCGCTTCCGCAGTCGGTCACACGTTCGGTACTCGATGAAGACCTTCCTCTCCCTTGTTCCAGCAGGCAGCGGAGGTTGTAGCACTCTCCTCGCGATTCCGGCAGCACGACGGCGTGGTACCGGAAGTAGAGGGGAGATCTCGCAGGGCTTCGCCTTAAGCCGGAGCGAGTATGGTGGACTATGAGACAGGCCTTGGTGATCTAGGGTTTAGAGGCACCAAGGAGAGAGGGCTAGGCCGGGCGGCTAGGGAAAGAGGAGGGCCCCAACTCGGCGGCTAGGAGGAAACCCTAGGGTGGCGGCGGAGATTTGGTGGCCGGCGACTAGGGTTAGGGTTTTGGTGGGGCAAGGTGTAGTTCTAGAGGGGCACCCCTGCCCCTCCTTATATAGGTGGGAGGGCGCCGGCCAGGGGAGGAGAGTCCTCCCCCAACTCGGCCTCCAAGGCCGGCGGGTGGAGGGAGAGGAACTCCTTCCCAAGTAGGTTTCCTACTCTCCCTCCACCAAGCAAACTTGCCGTTTGACTTTTCAAATTGGCGTTTGACTTTTCAAACTAGGATTTGATTTATCCCTTTATTTTTCTCAGTGATGACACCTAGTACATGATGCAACCATTCCAACTTGTTATGACACATTCATGTACCCTTCCCCTCCGGAGTGCCGGACCTTCCGGAACCTTCTAGAACATTCCCGATGAAAACACCGGAATCATTCTCCAACCCCGAAACAAGACTTTCCTTATATGAATCTTATTCTCCGGACCATTCCAGATCTCCTCGTGATATCCTGGATCCCATCCGAGACTCCGAACAACATTCGGTATCTTACTCATTTATGGGGTTATGCCTACCAGGGTATACCCAGCAGGACGTTTCCGACTGGCCCATGACCTGGCGAGTGGGCCTGCGAGACGGCGACTGGATCAACACTTGGCGTGGATCTGGGCGACTAGAAGATGAAGGCCCAGGAGAGTAGATAGGCCCAGTCGGATTAGGTTAAACGAGTACCGAAACCTTAACTGATTCGGCTGAGATATGTAAACCCTAGGGGGAGGTGAGTCTATATAAACCTCCCTACAGGGCGTGTAGACGTACGTTCCATCATACACCCAAGCGACTCGCCGCCTAGCCGTCGAGCTCGCCCATTGTACCTCCACCATAATACAATCTAGCAAGAGTAGGTCTTTACCCTCTGGGGGGCCGAACCTGGGTAAAACTCTGTGTCTCCGCCCTCATCTCGCACCGTGGATGGCTGGCCGCCCTTGCCCTTCGTTCTACTACTCGCTGCCGATTGCAGCATCTGCCGTGACCATTTCCACGACAGTGGCGCCCATCGTGGGGCCTGGCCGGTGTTCTGCGGCGAGATCCAATCTGCCGATTAACGAGTCGGTCGCCACCGGCCGCATGATAGCGATCGGCGAGATGCTCCAGATCTTGCCGAGCAGCTACGTCCCGGCGGCGCGACCCATCACGCACAACATGATCTTGCCGGTCGGCACGATCAGCCTCTTTGTCGGCCTCACCGACGTCATCGTCTCGGAGGACTCGGCTCGCATCCGCGAGTCGCCGCCACGCGACCGGCTCTCCGAGAGCCAGGTCCGCACGATCCATCGCCTCGCCTCCGAGTACAACTCAGCCCACAACAACGTGGCCGAAAACTCCGCGGCCACGGAAGACGCGGCCCTCAACGACGACGCCGACTCGGCGACCCCGGCGTCACTCGCCGGATCCATCACCGCGGCTTCACCCGCGGGCTCCATCACCCAGGTCTCCAACATGGGAGACTTCGAGGATCCTTCCATCCTTGGGATCTTCGACTTCGACTCCAGGTCGGAAAATTCCGCCGATCTCCGCGACGGGACCGGTCGCCACGCCGCGACCTACATGGCGACTGGCACCGATCCGCCGGAGGATCCCTTCTCCACCCCGATCCCTCCTAACGCCACGGCAACGGAGGTCGAGGAACTCCGCCTGAAGCTGGCGGAGGCAGTCCGCAAGGAGCAAGCCGAGCGCGAAAAATTTCGCCTTGAGCAGGTGACGACGCAGGAGCTGTCGCGTTACCACCAGCAGCGAATCAGGTCGCGCTTGAACCCCACCGTCCAGGGGCGCGCCCTGAACTTCGACGACAAGAACGACCCGGCCCGCGTGGCCGAACGCGCGATCTGCGAGAACGCGCCACCAGGAGGGAGCGCCCGGCCCCTACCAGGGTCGACGGCGAACGGCGCCCCACCTCCACCCAACCGCACACCCCCAGGGATCAGCCGCGGATAGTGGTCTCCTCACGGGAGCGAGACGCGAACGGCCTACCACTGTTCTCCACCCCGATGGATAACCTCGTGGCGGGCCGAGCAGCGGCCGACAACATCACGGCCACCGGTCACAGCGCCCTACAGATCCAGTACGTCAGGGCCCTGCTCGCAAAGGCGGTCGAGCAGCAAAACGCGGGCGCCGACTCGCTGGGTCGGGTGTACTCGCGTTCTTCGGGCAGCAGAGCGGCCTCAAGCGGCCGCCCATTGGCGGCAAACACCCTCAACTGCCCGCCACCCGAACCACTGCAGCTCCAACACCAACCCACGAACGCGGCAGTCTCCACCAACGACCCCAGGCCAGCGACCAACTTCGTCGCCGCCAACGGTCAGCCCATCGACGCCCGCACCCACATCATCAACAACCAAAGCTGGTGCGCATGCCAGCCCGACGATCTGCGACACACCCTAACCAATCGCCGCGACGACGAGCCGATGGGGTCGCTAAGCCGACTCGGGCCCAGGTGCTTCGGACCGATGATCCGAGGCAAAAAGTACCCGGCGAACTTCAAAGTGCCGAAGGAAATAGAGAAGTACGACCCTTTGTACGACCTCTCCGTGTGGCTGGACACATACCTCATGGCAATGGGGATCGCTGGCCACACCGACCTGCTAGCCGCCCGTTACCTCCCCTTAATGATGGAGGGAACATGCAGGCAGTGGATTAACACCCTTCCGCAGCATAGCATCGACTCCTAGGAAGAGATGCGAGATGCCTTCGTCAGGCACTTCGAGTGCTCCTACACCCGCGCCACCACCATCGAGGACCTGGAGCGATGCGTCTAGGGACCCCATGAGTCGACCCGCAACTGGGTCCAGCGGTGGCAAGAACTATGGTACAACGCGGTCGGCATCCACCCGGACACCGCAATCCATTGCTTCAAGACCTCGTGCCGCTACGAGCCCTTGGTCGCCAAGCTCAAGCGACATTCTCACACACTCGACAACATACCGGACCTCCTCGATATCGCCAAAAGGTACGCGGAGGAAGATCCAAACCAGGAAACCGATGACGAGTCGGGAGGCCAACGCCGCACGAGCGGCAACGACAACGGACGACGGTCCGACCTACGCTACAGCAACACTCGCCTCACCGGCAAGCGCCACAGTGACGGGCGAGTCGACTTCGTCGCCAATGCCGAGCACGCACAGCGCGAGCCCAAGAGCTTCCGCCGCGATGGAGGGCAACGCCGCGACGGCGACAACTACAAGGTGAAACCAAGGTTCGACCCCGCGGCCCTCCTTAGCCAACCTTGTGCGTTTCAAAGCAGGGAAGGAAAGCCCGCCACGCACACGACCGCCGACTGCCACACTCTCAGGGAGATTGAGAAGGCACGGCGAGCGCGGGAGGACCCCGACAACAACCCGCCAAACGGCGGAAAATTCGACAATGTGGCCGGCTCGCTCCACACCTTCACAGGCTTCAACAGGAAGCGCGAGAAGAAGGTCATCGCCCGTGCCGTCGCCGTCAACACGGTGGCCCAGGTGGACGTCCTCCAGTTCCTCAACTGGTCGGAGCAGCCCATCACATGGAGCCGCCAGGACCACTCGCCACGCATCGAGTACCCAGGCCGCGTCGCCCTGGTGGTCAAGCCTAAGGTGGGAGACTACTGGCTCCCCAAGACATTGATGGACGGCGACAACTCCATCAACATCCTGTACCTGGACACCTTCAGGCGACTGCGGCTCCCGCAGTCGATGGTCGAGACGACCTACACCACGCTCCACGGCATCGTCCCCGGTCGGAAGGCGTACCCGATCGGCAAGGTCATGCTGCCAGTCACCTTCGGCACACCAGCAAACTTCCGCACCGAGCGGACCGTCTTCGAGCTGGTACCCTTCGATAGCCCCTACCACTGTGTCCTGGGGCGCCAGGTGTTCGCCAAGTTCATGGCAGCGCCCCACTACGCGTACAACGCGATGAAGCTCCCCGGGTCGTGCGGCGTCATCACCATCAACGGCGACCCCGACATGGCCGCCGAGTGCGAGGCCAAAGGAGCCGAACTCGCCGATGCCGTCATCGCGGCAGAGGCCAACCACGCCGACGAGCTCGCCAAGTACGCGAGTGGGGTCAACAACGACGACCCCACCATACTCAAGAAGCCCAATTCGGAGGGCGCAAACACTTCAGCCTTCGAGGCAACGATGCACACCCGCACCGTCGAGCTGGTCCCAGGCGACTCTAGCCAGACGGTGACGATCGGGGCGGGTATGAGCCCAGCCTAGGAAGGCGTGCTCATCGAGTTCCTCCGTGAGAACAGGGACATCTTCGCATGGAAGCCCTCTGACATGCCTGGTGTCCCTAGGGAACTCGCTGAGCACAAACTAAACGCCGACCCCAAAGTGCCATCCATCAAGCAGTCGCTGCGGCCCTTCAATGAAGAGCGCCGCCGAGCTATCGCCGAGGAGGTGCAGCGTCTACTCGCTGCAGGCTTCATCCGGCCAATCAAATACTCCAAGTGGCTGGCAAACCCAGTCTTGGTCGAGAAGAAGAACGGGACCTGGAGGATGTGTATCGACTACACAAACTTAAACAGCGCCTGGCCGAAGGAGCAGTTCGTCCTCCCGCGGATCGACCAAATAATCGACTCCACCGTGGGCTCGGAGTCGCTGTGTTTCCTCGACGCCTACTCTGGGTACAACCAGATCAAAATGGCTGTTGAGGACGAGGAAAAGACGGCGTTCATCACGTCATTCGGAGCCTTCTACTACACCGCCATGACCTTCGGCCTCAAGAACGCCGGGGCAACCTACCAGCGGTGCATGCAGGAATGCCTTGCGAGCCAAATTGGCCGCAATATCCACATCGACATCGACGACGTGGTAGTGAAGTCCGCTCGCCAGGGCGATCTACTCGCCGACCTGGCGGAAACATTCGCCAACCTGCGGAAATACAAGATAAAGCTCAACCCAGGCAAGTGCACCTTCGATGTACCAGCAGGACAACTACTGGGGTACGTCGTCTCCAAGCGCGGGATCGAGGCGAACCCCACAAAGATCGACACGATCGCTCGACTCGGCAAACCCGAGTTCCTGCGCGACGTCCAGAAGCTGGCCGGGCGAGTCGCGACTCTCAGCCGCTTCATCCCCCGATTGGGCGAGAAGGCGATGCCCCTATACCGCCTGATGCGAAAGAACCCCACCTTCAAGTGGGACAAGGAGGTGGACGACGCACTCCGCGACCTCAAGAAGGTGCTACTCGCAGCACCACTACTCGCCGCCCCCGTCGACAAAGAACCCATGCTGGTCTACGTCACGGCTTCCGAGCGCGTCGTCAGCACCGTCATGGTCGTCGAGCGGCCGGAGGAAGGAAAGGAGCGCCCGGTACAGCGACCGGTGTACTACATCAGCGAGGTCCTCACCGAGTCGCGCCAGCGATACCCGCAATACCAGAAACTGGTATACGCGGTTTTTAGAGCACAGCGGCGCCTGCCGCACTACTTCCAGGAGCACCCGATCACGGTCGTCTCCTCAGCACCGTTGCAGGACATCATCCGCAACCGTGAGGCGACCGGGCGAGTCGCTAAGTGGGCCGTCGAAATCGGTGTCCACAACATCAAGTATGAGCCACAAAAAGCGATCAAGTCGAATGCTCTCGCGGACTTCATCGCCGACTGGGAAGAGGCCCAGCAGCCAGAAAAGCTGCCATACCTCCACTACTGGAGCCTGCACTTCGACGGCTCCAAGAACGCGGACGGCGCAGGAGCAGGGATCGTGCTGACTTCACCGAAGGGCGACAAGCTCCGCTACGTCCTCTGCCTCGACTTCACCCCCTGCACCAACAACATGGCCGAGTACGAGGCACTACTCCACGGCATGCGAGCTGCCAAGGAGATGAACGTCAACCGCCTACGTTGTTACGGAGACTCCGACCTCGTCGCTGGGCAAGTCGCTGGAACTTGCGACGCCGTCTCTCCCAGCATGGCGGCATACCGCCAAGCAGTAGACAAGCTGGGAGGACACTTCGCAGGCTACTCCGTCGAGTGGATCGACATGCAGAAGAACAAGGAGGCCGACACACTCTCTCGCATCGGGTCGGCTCGACTAGCACCACCCGTCGGCGTCTTCCTCGACACGATCACCAAACCATCAGTCTCTCCCCCAAGGGAGATCGACATCGGAGTCCCGCTGCAGCCAGAGGAAGCCCTGGTCGCACTCATCGCCGAGCCAGACGACTGGACCAAGCCGTACATCGCCTACATGGAGGCCGGCACCATGCCGGCAGAAGAGACAGAAGCCCGGATGATTGTACGTGGATGCAAATCCTTCACCATCATCGACGGCGAGCTCCACAAACGCAGCGTGACCGGCGTGTTCCAACGCTGCATCCAACCCGCCGAAGGACGCAAGATCCTCCACGACATCCACTCTGGCGACTGCGGCCACCACGCCGGCGCCCGCTCCCTGGTCGCCAAGGCTATGCGGCACGGCTTCTACTGGCCCACCGCACACGCCGACGCCGTCGACATTGTCCAGCGGTGCGCCGAGTGCCAGAAGTACGCCAACCAGACACACGTGCCGAGCTCAGCGCTCAAGACAATCCCCATTACCTGGCCATTCACCGTGTGGGGTATGGACATGGTAGGCCCTTTCAAAAAGGCCCCTTCCGGCTTCACCCACCTCCTGGTCCCGGTCGACAAATTCACAAAGTGGGTGGAGGCCAAGCTAGTCCGGAAATGCGACGGGAAGACCGCCACCAAATTCCTACGTGAGCTCATATATCGCTACGGGTTCCCTAATAGCATCATCACGGACAATGGCACCAGCTTCGCCAAAGGAGCCATGGCCGAGTTCTGCGAGGAACACCACATCCGGCTCGACCTCGCGTCAGTCGCCCACCCGGAGTCCAACGGCCAGGCAGAACGGGCCAACCAGAGCATCCTCCACGGCCTGAAGCCGTGGCTCCAAGTACCGCTCGAGTGCACCGCCGGGTGCTAGGTCGAGGAGCTACCCTCCGTCATCTGGGGCATCCGCACCTCAGTCAACAGTTCGACAGGGTTCACCCCCTTCTTCATGGTGTATGGCGTCGAGGCAGTCATGCCCACCGACCTCGAGCACGACTTGCCAAGGGTCGTCCACTACACGGAGGCGGCGAACGAACTCGCACGGCAGGATGGAGTCGATCAACTCGACGAGGCACGCAACCTAGCTCGCTCTCGCACTGCCATCTACCAGCAAGGACTCCGCCGCTACCATAGCCGGCGAGTGAAAACTCGCACCTTCCAGGAAGGCGACCTAGTGCTACGACTCATCCAGGACAAGAAGGGCATGCACAAGCTCTCCCCCCGTGGGAGGGACCATTCGCCATAGGGCAAGTACTCGGCAACGACGCCTACTACCTCATCGACGTCCGCAGGGACGGCAATCTCGACGTCAAGCGACCATGGAATGTAAACCTCCAACGAAAGTTCTACTCCTAGAACTCCACATATGTATCCTCCAGTCGCTATGAAATAAAAAATATTGGTTATCGCAAATTGCGTCTACTCTCCGTGTCTTGTGCCACTCGCACTCGTAATAACAGCGTCAAGCTAACTGCAGAAGTCAACCTCTGGTACAGCGATCGGCACGGCCAAGTAGTGCGCTACAAGGGCACTGGGTTACCCTAGGTCTTGTAACGTCCACAAAAAACGCCTACCCGGAGCCCCATTGGAGTCGCCTAGCTCGACTGGCTCAACGAGCCAAGACAACTGCCTTCGCTTCTCACAGCGACCATGATCCTCCGCATCCTCGACATAGCGACTCAAACGGCCAAGTACCACGCTCGGGGACTGACGACCAGTTCAGCGCGAGCGGCTAGGGAAAACGCCAAGTATGAGAGCATGCCCAGAACTCGCCATGCGACTGACCCAACAGGAGTGACATGCTTATTCTAACGCGCCCAGTCCTCACCCACCCTAGAGTTGCGCCTAGAACAACCAAGTACCACGCTCGGGGACTCGGCTACCCGACCTCGTTCGCGCAAGGGAAAACGGTGAAGTACAGAGCACTCATGGGAGTCGCCTTGCGACTGGATTTCCGAGCTCGGGCGAGTCGACATCAATAAAAAAAACATTCCAAATCACAAACACATAATAAATGAGGTAAACCCCATAAAAAAGGGCGGACGCGCTCGAGGACTCGTTCAACCCTCAATCACAAACACACAACAATTCACAAAATACCACGATGTTTCATTATAGCATATCACAAATGTCACAAAATACAAAGTATGCCCAATGGCAGCACTGCTACTAACGCCCCAAGGGCACAATGTCTTATTCCGCAGGCTTCGATGACGACTCGCCACCACCCTTGCGGTTGCGAATGAAGGGAGTATACGGGTTCGACGGGTACGTCGTCAACTCACCCGCCATTGCCACACGGAAGGGCTGCTCGATCTTGAAGTCCCGGTGCTGCGGCTCGGGGTCGTTGGGTGCGACAACCGTCTCCTGATAAGGAAGGAGGTCGCCCATCGCCCAGAGGCGCTCGGAGTACACCGCGGCACGGTCTGTCAGCTTCAACACCTCGGCGATCTCCACCGAGCCAGTCGACGACGGGTAGCCACTCGTCACGTCATCAAGATCGAAATCTTCTGGGAAGTGGGCGAGCCCAAGGCTCAGCGCCGTCGCCTCCCCGTGCCGGAACACTGACCGCGTCATAAATTCGACGTCCGACGGCGCCTTCTCCAAGTATCGCCACACCTCGACGAGGTCGCTGGGAATAACTTCTATGGGCGACATCTCCTGAAGATACACCCGTATACATGTCGCCAACAACGTGACCGAGTCGACCAGCGTGGCTACACATTGTCGTGCGTCGAACGAATTCGCCTCTTCCGCGCTATCAATGATCCGACCTGCGGACAGAAGATGACAGTGAATACATCAAAGATTACACAATGCATATGTTACAGGCAGAGGCAGGCACACTCACCAATCAAGCAACGGGAGAGATCCGTGATGAAGCTCTGAAGAGAGGTGTAGTCGTCTTGAAGCCCAGCAACAAGGGCGTCAGAGACCTTACGCTCCTCAGCGGCGGTTGTAACAACAGCCTTGGCTCGCCCATCCGCCGAACTCGCCTCTTCCTTCGCTTCCTTCAGCTCGCGCTCAAGGTCGGCGATCCGCTTCTCAGCCGAGCTCAACGCAGACTGAGCTACCGTCAATTCACTCGCTGGGACAAGGCCTTGGCGGACCTCCTCTGCCTTCGTAGCAGTCGCCTGGAGTCCCTTGTTCGCCTCTTGGACGATGGCAAGTTCTTTCTCCGCGCGACGCTTCGCAGCAAGCCGGTCGGCTGACTCATGCTGCAAACCCTGCGCAAAAGACAAATAGTTAACAAAAACGAAATCCTAAGTGCCCACCCGCTGAAATTCAGCGCGTAGGCACTCGGGGACTGGAGATCAAAAATCCTAAGTGCCCACCCGCTGAAATTCAGCGAGTAGGCACTCGGGGACTGGAAATCAAAAATCCTAAGTGCCCACCCACTGAAATTCAGTGAGTAGACGCTCGGGGACTGGAGATCAAAAATCCTAAGTTCCCACCCACTGAAATTCAGCGACTAGGCACTCGGGGACTGGAAATCAAAAATCCTAAGTGCCCACCCGCTGAAATTCAGCGAGTAGGCACTCGGGGACTGGATATCAAAAAACTAAGTGCCCACCCGCTGAAATCCAGTGACTAGGCACTCGGGGACTGGACGCGAGAAACAAAAACAAAGACACTAAAACAATCCGACCGATGTAAGTCAGCGGCCCGATCCTCGGGGACTGGACATACCTGGATGGCTGCGCCAAGCATGCCATGAAGCTGTATCGCGTCCACGGATGCGAGAAGAGCCGAAGTGCCCGCGACACTACTCGACCTCTGTCTCGGCGACCTCAGGTGCGTGGCTCGAGGGCGTGGTACCACTCGCCGTAGCCGCTCTGGCCATGAAGCGCGGGAAGGTCGCGATGGATGCGCCGACACCAAAAGAGGCCGGCTCGGCCACCCCTGGCGAGGGAGCACCCTCCTTGGTTTTCAAGGCCGCCTCCGCCACGGGTTCACTCGGAGCGATCGTCGTGTCGTCAGACACCATGACGACTTCGTCGCCCTTGGTCTTCTTGGCACTATCCATGGGGGCGACGAACTCGTCCGCCTTACTCTTCCGAGAGGGGTCCTCCTCGGTGACGACCGGCGACACCTTGGCCACGGTCGGGTGGCCTATCTTCTTAGCTCCAGTCCTACAAATTGATCACATGAGCAAAGTGGTCCGAGTACAATGAAAAACAAAGGCAGGTGAATAAAACTCACTTGGCGACTGGTAGGAACCGCAACCCCGTGCGGATGCCGACCGGCTTCTCCAGTTCGGGGCCCAGTTTACAACTGAGACCCATCTCCAGGACATCGTGCGTCCAAGACACAGACGGCTTCTTCGTTGTCGAGGCCGTGACAGGTGCCTCCGAAACATTTTCGGCGGGAGCCTCCCTGGGAGGTGAAGCCGCCGCGACCGGAGCAACCCCCGAACCAGAGACTAGGGCGAACGGGGGAGGCATCGAGGCCAGAGGCGCCTCACTCAGGACGGCGGTGACGTCCGCCGCTGCCATCGTCTGTGGTGCTTCATCTTTGGCCAGGCTGGTGGCGTCGGAGCTGCTCGCCGGGTGAGGCGGAGATGCCTGTCTCGCCGGCTTCGTCTTCCTCTTCGGAGGGGCCTTCACCTCCTTCTTCTTCTTCTTCTTCTTCGACGGAGTGGCCTGGCGACGCGAGGTGGTTTCGGGAAGTTCGTCGTCGTCATCGTCGTGACGTTCGAGGCCTTTACTCGCCTCGAGTTCGCGCTGACGCTGCCCGCGAGTTTTGCGAACCAGTGGGGTGACCTCCTCCTCGGACTCGTCGTCGTCGTCGCTCCTGTCGCTCTCGATGCCGCCTTTGGCAGGAGGCGACTCGCCCCCGTCCCGGACGGACGAGCTCGAGTTCTCGTCGTCTGCGGGCGGAAGCCACCCTTCCACCACTTGAAATAACTGCAAAAAGCATAAGATAGTATCAGTATAAACCGCGACAGCATTAACTGCGACTGCGAATGGTAGAAAGTAACTTACTGTTGGGGCTGGATGCTTCGCGGTGTAGGGGGCGACCCTGGCCTTCGCGTCCAGGTACACCGCCTGGGTGACCTTCTTCAACGTCGGAATGTAATCCTCGAGCTTCCACTCGGCAAGGCAGGATTTCGTCGAGTCCTCCCGGCCCGTGTACTCGTACATATAATGGTCACGGCGAGCCAGGGGAACGAGTCGTCGCCCGAGCCAGCAATTGTACAAGTTGATGGGCTGAAGACCCTTCTTCTTCAGGCCGCGGATGGTCTGAAGCATCTCGTCCACGACCATCCGCTGGTCTGTTGGGAGCTTGCCGACTTGGAGTCGGCGCGGTTCGGGCCGGTCGGTGGAGTATCTTGGGATCGCCACCTCGCCTTCTGGAGTCGCCTCGGTAACGTAAAACCAAGACTTCTTCCACTCGCTCGCCGCCTTGGCAGGTAGCATCAGATCAAAAAAGGAGGCCTTCGACTTTAATTGAAACGTCAAGCCACCCGCAACGAGCATTGGGCCGCCCGCTTCTTCGCGACTGATCCTCCCGTGGAACAGATCTTGCCACAGGGGGAAATAGGGCCTACAGCCCAGGTAGCACTCGCAGAACGCCACGGAAATGGTGAGCTGCTCGATGCTGTGCGGGCCCAGGTCTGATGGCTGGATCCCGTAGTAGGCGCAAAAGCGCCGGAAGAAGAGAGATGTGGGGAATCCCAGCCCCCGTTCCAGGTGGCTGGTGAAGCAGATGAATTCTCCCTCGCGCGAGTCCGGAGTCACCTCTCCGGCCGCAGGGATGCGCCACCTGCCGGCGCGCAGGATCCCGGCCTCCTCGAAGGACGCCAGTAGCGCTCGCGTACACTTGGACCTGCCCCATGGTTCGGTGGAGGGGGCCATTGGCGGAGAGGTTTGTGGAGGTCGGAGGATTTTGGATCGGCTGGATCGCGATGCGGGAGAAACGGAGGTGCGCGCAATCGGAGTAAATGACGAGGAGATGGTTCTCTGATCGCCTACCATTCCCTTTATATAGCGGTTGTTACCCGCCAAATCAGGGAGCCGTTACTACGCAGTGATTACGCCAAAATTTACCGTTGGATTACCCCAACGGCTAGTTTTGACTGCATTTGACGGTCCAACTTCGGCCACTCGGCTCACCGACCCGATCACTACAACAGTGACTAAGTATTTCGCCGAGCTGCGACCAGAATGACTAGTTTTTTCCTTTTTTCAGGAACCCGCCACCGATTCGACTGGATGTCTGCATTGGACCCGTATGCTCCGACTGCCAGCAACCACCTGCGCCCAATCGACGACGGCCTCGGGGACTACTGATGGGGATATGCCTACCGGGGTATACCCAGCAGGACGTTTCCGACTGGCCCATGACCTGGCGAGTGGGCCTGCGAGACGGCGACTCGATCAAGACTTGGCGTGGATCTGGGCGACTGGAAGCTGAAGGACCAGGAGAGTAGATAGGCCCAGTCGGATTAGGTTAAACGAGTACCAAAACCTTAACTGATTCGGTTGAGATATGTAAACCCTAGGGGGAGGTGTCTATATAAACCTCCCTACAGGGCGTGTAGACGTACGTTCCATCATACACCCAAGCGACTTGCCGCCTAGCCATCGAGCTCGCCCATTGTACCTCCACCATAATACAATCTAGCAGGAGTAGGTCTTTACCCTCCGGGGGGCCGAACCTGGGTAAAACTCTGTGTCTCCACCCTCATCTCGCACCACAGATGGCTGGCCGCCCTTGCCCTTCGTTCTACTACTCGCTGCCGATTGCAGCATCTGCCGTGACCATTCCCACGACACTCATCATTCCATAACTACTCAACAACATCGAATCCTTAAGTGTGTCTCCCTACGGTTCGTGAATTATGCGGACATGATCGAGACACTTCTCCGAACAATAACCAATAGAGGAATCTGGAAATTCATATGGCTCCCACATATTTCTACGATTTACTTTGCGATCGAATGAACCACTTACATATGATACCAATTTCCCTTTGTCTCACGATAGTTTACTTATCTGAGATTTTGATCGTCGGTATCTCTGCATACCTAGTTCAACCTCGTTATCGATAAGTACTCTTTTCTCGTTCCTGTGATATGTGATCCCTTGTGAGCCAGTCACATGCTTGCAAGCCAATTGGATGACATTCCACTGAGAGGGACCAGAGTATATCTATCCGTCATATGGATGGACAAATCCCACTCTTGATCCATGTGTCTCAACCCATACTTTCCGAACACTCAATGCCACCTTTATAGCCACCCAGTTACGGTGTGGTGTTTGATGTCATCAAAGCATCCTTCTGGTGATGGTGATAAGCATGATCTCATGGTCGAAGGAATTAGGTTACTATGTATCAGAAAGCATATAGCAATTGAACTATTAAAATGACTTGATCTTTATGCTACGCTTATCTATAGGAGTATGTCCATCATACCATTCTCCTAACGATATGATCTTGTTGTTAATAACATCTCAATGTTCATGATAGGGAAACCACAATCATTTATTAACCAACAAGCTAGTATTATGAAGAGGCTTTACTAGGGACTCTAACTTAGTTTACAAATCACACAAGTATTAATGTTTCCTTGTTAATACTATTATAGCATGAATGTAAACATTTATCATAAACACAAAGATATAATAATAACTACATTTATTATTGCCCCTAGGGCATATCACCAACACTCCCCCCATCCCTTCTCACCATCCCCTCTATTCCTTAATTCCATAAATTTCACCTCTATTGCATAAAACACACATAGAACAAGAACAGGTAGAAAAATATGAAGATGGATTCTCTCACAAAAGTTTTCATACCAGCAAACAAACAAGATACATGTCCAAGAAAGAGGGTACTAATAGTAGTTTAACAAACTACAAAAGAAATAAGGATAACATGTATCCAAATAGATCCTAGGGATATCATGACAGAAATATTCCCATGCTTGTGTTGTAACCAACATTTTGAATGTGGTAACTTGATCTTTGCACATAGAAAATTGCATATGCTTCCATGTGAATGATAAACTTCAACCTTGTATCTACTTAAATGTTGCATCCATGTTGAAAATTCACTTGTCTTTCCTACATTGAAAAAAGAGTAAGCATGATGAATTTGACCAAATTCAAAAACAATTGACTTTGCAGGTACATAGAAGAAAAACCATGGATATAGATCAAATGTTAGCGATGGATGGGTCTAATGGTGATGTGTCATTGACTGCAACACTGAATAATGAAGGTATATATGTGGTTGACATAGAATAGTAAAAGTTCATAAACAAAATGAAAACTGCCAGATTATTTATCAAATGATTGCCAGGTTATACATGCAGAACTGCTAGATTATTTATGAAATGATTACCAAGTTATTAAAAACAGAGATAGAAATTCAAAAAACTGCGAGAATATTTATCAAAATGATTGCCAGGTTATACATGCAGAACTTCCAGATTATTTATGAAATGATTACCAGGTTATTAAAAACAGAGATGGAAATTCAAAAACTACCAGAATATTTATCAAATGATTTCCTGGTTATACATACAGAACTGCCAGATTACTTATGAAATGATTAGCAGATTATTCAGACAAAACGCTAGAAAAAACAAAAATGTCAGATTGTTTATAAACTGATTACCAGGTTATACATGCATAACTACCAAAATTAGCTTTGTACATGTAGAATTACCAGATGGTTTATGCATTGATTACCAGGTTATGCATGCATAACTACCAAATTGTTTTACGAAAATTAGCTTTCTACATTATAATTCTATTGTGCTTCATACTAATGTGAAAAAAATATGCAGATATCATACTTTTTGGTGCAAACAATGAAGAAACACTTCCTAGGGGTGGTTCGCTCGGAATAACTGGCCCTGACATGAGTCTACCACAGTCAAGTACTGCTCACACACCTCCGGCAGAACAAAACAGTGGTAATGATGGCATCCCAGAAGTCATTTCTACACCCGAGCCGCCGACTACACACATGAGGTTCGATACATTAGAGGAAGCTGAAAGGCACTACAAGATGTATGCGCGGAGCAAGGGATTTGGCATTAGGTACAACTACAGGAAGAAGTCAGAAGTAACTGGAGGGTACATAAGGGCAGCACTTGTTTGTCACAAGGCAGGTCACCAGAAAAAAGAACATGAAGACACTCAAAATCCTAAGCCTGTTGTGCCGGAGAGGAATAGGATTACAAACACAAGAAGTAACTACCAAGCTCGAATGATGATCAAGTTTAGGGATGGCAGCTGGGTTGTGATGGACTTTTTTGATCAGCACAATCACCCGCTGATTAACAAATGGTCACTAACAGGATTCCTACGGTCACATAGAGAAATCCCGCAGGAGGACCAGGATTTCATCAAAGTTCTTCATTCGGTGAATATGGAAACAAGTAGGATGATGCAAGTTATGGCTACACTCTATGAGTCGCTTGAAGGAGTTCCATATACACCAAAAGACATGGCAAACTTCAGAGCTTCAATTCGAGCTGAGAACAGGTACACATATATGCAAGATACATTTACTTACTTTGACGAAATGAAGCAGCGAGATAATGATTTTTATTACAGATTCACGCTTGATGATGAAAACAGGGTTGAGAACTTATTTTGGGTAGATGGAACTACTAGAAGAGCATACAAACACTTCAATGATTGCATATCTTTTGATACAACATACTGTACAAACCAGTATAAGATGCCTTTTGCTCCATTTAGCATAAACAATCATGGGCAAACTATCCAGCTTGGATGTGGGTTCTTAAGGAATGAGCTCAGTTCTAGTTTTGACTGGCTATTTGAAACTTTTCTAATTGCCATGGATGGTGTAGCTCCAAAAAATATAATTACAGATCAGGATTTTGGAATGAGGTCAGCAATAGATAACAAGTTTCTAAACACTAGGCATAGGAACTGCCGTTGGCATATAGTTGACAAGGCAACAGAAGAGATTGGGCCATTAGTTGCAAGGATTCCTGGCCTACGAGAAGTGATCAATGATTGCCTAAATTGCAGCCTGTCACCAGAGGAATTTGAAGAGAGGTGGAATGACATGATACAAAAGTTTGGCTTGCAAGGACATACTAAGTTTATGGCACTGTATGAGAAAAGAAGTTACTGGGTCCCTGCATAATTTAGGCACTTCTTCTAGCCATTCATGCAGACAACCCAACGGAGTGAAGGGTTTAATGCAGTGCTAAAACAATACATTAGTCCTTCAAACTCAGTCCTCGAGTTTGTTCAGCAATATGCTGCTATCCAAGAAAAGATAATGAAAGCACAAAACTAAGAAGAAGCAGACTCATCCCTAACTACAGTTAATACATGGTGCTGGCACCCAATTGAACATCACTTGTCAACAATGTACACGCGTGGCATATACAACCGTTTTCAGAAAGAAATGCTATACACAATGTCCTACAACATAGTACAGACTGCTGTCCGTATTAACACACTTGAATGCATCACAAAGTTTGTGCCCACATACCACAACAGAAACTACCAAGTTTATGCAGACCATGAAAATAGTGAGTACAAATGTCAATGCTGCAAATTTGAGAGGGATGGCATAGTCTGCTATCACATTCTAAAGGTAAATTAAAAACTTGTTGTCAGTTCCCAGAATAACTATTGCTAGTTACCTGTTAGGAAAATAAATGATTGTCAGGTTTTAAAAAATATAGTAGCTTGCAAATCATATGAAAAAAACTGCCAGATTAAAAATGAACATAGTTAAAAATTTATTTAGTTTTCACATATTATGTTTTTCAGAAACATACTAACTATGCTACCCTACTATTTTTGCTTTTCCACATGAAGACCATGTTCTATATAGGATTGACAGTGATGCCACCGGCATACATTCTTAAAAGATGGACTTGGAGCGCAGTGGAGAATTTAGTGGAAGAAACACCAGGCAAACCAACAGAGCTGCCGGAGGAGTCAAGGAAGAAGATGTCACTGGCAACAATGTGTAATGAGTTCAAAAGCATGGCACTATATGGAAATCAAATAGATGATGGGAAGAAGATAATAAGGATGCATCTAAAAAATATGAAGAAGGATTTGGCTACACTAAAGAGAGAGAGACGGAGAAAAGAGCAAAAAAAGCTGCTGCTAATTCTGCCCTCCCAACAAATTCTTCACAGCATACTACAACCCAGACAAATCAGCAAGATGCAACTACAACAAGTATGGATGAACAACATCAAAAATTTGGGCCAGAAACACATCCAGCCAAACGCAAGAAGGTTGCTCCAAAGTCATCAACACACACATCTGGTCCTAGGGCAACTAACAGTCCTAACTTCACAAGTTCAGACCCAATAATACCTCCAACCACTACACCATCTTCGGAAACATCCCATGCTGACATACGTGATCCCCGCAAATCAAACACAAAAGGAAGAAAGAGAAAGTATGCATTCGAGAATGCACTGAACATTGGCAGGAAGGAACTCCGTGTATGCAAACAATGTGGCTCGACGGAACATGATTTAAGAACATGCCCAGAATCACAGCTACCAAACCAGAAATAAAAAAAGCCCTCTAGATTACCACATAAACAATTACTAATGTTCTACATTTTGTTGTTGTTTCATGTTGTAAAAGACATTGCGAATGTATGACCTATTTACTTCCATCTATATTCATATATGTATGGAGAATTGTAGTTTTACCGTATCACATTGTTGTTCAAATTATCCCTCCAGTTGTCCTTTTCCTCATTGAAATCAGCAGTGATCCACTTGTATGGTATAATCCTCCTCAATTTATAAGCATCACCTTTGCCAATTTGTGGGATGTTCTGGCCATCCCAATACTCGATGTTGTACAACACATGAAAACCACAATTGAAACTACAAAAGGTGAAAAACAAAAAACACATCAATATTATCTGGAAACAGAAACTGCAACATAAAAAATTCAGAAATCCTAATCTGGAAATAAAAAAGACAGAGGAAAAGTTGACATACATATTTTCCTGCACTGGCACATTGATCATTGTAAGTTCCCAATCCTGTATTTGGACCTTTGAGGTGGCATAATGAATTTGCCATAAAGCCTTGATCTTACTGATTAGAGTGTTTGCATGTTTAGTGAGACTTTCACTACCTTCGCCACGCATGGAGTTAAGTGCTTCAAACCTTTCAGCTTGAAAGTTCATAGACAAGCAATACCAGTGATTGCCTTCCTTAGTTCCTCTGCTAACCTCTTCAAGGACTGGGGAAGAAATCTGGACCAAAAACAGACAAGAGAAAAACAGGTAACTAATGTGAATTAAATAGGCAACTTCTCTGAATTAAAACAAGCAACTTAACATTGGTAATATGGCAATTAACCTGATGAAAACAGGCAACTTAGCACTACTAATATGGTAATTAAAAGCTTGCTACTAATTTCAGAGTAGTTGCTAACCTGTTTCATTACACTGAGGGAGTAATCTGATCTTCTTTTGAAATAAGAAACAACAACCTTCTTCTGAAACTATCTAGTAATCAAAAAAGTGGGGAGCTGATATGGCATTATCATCTTGCCCTCCACTTTGTTTGTACGGCGCAGGCACTCAATACCAACTTCCATGCAGTGATTTGACAATTCACCCTAACGTGTATAGAATCAGCCAAGTCACATGTTACAACCCAGCTGTCCGTGTATTTTATAATCTGGTACCTAGTTTAAAAAAGAAGGAACAAAAACAATTAAGCATGAACAACCACCATGTTACAAAGATAAAAAACAACAGCTACGAGATTAAAAATGAAAAGTTACCACAACAAAAGAGGAACAACTACCAGATTAAGTTTGAACAGCTACCACCTTAAAAATGTGTTTAGTGGATTGAAGTGCTAACCCGGGGCACCACACAATTTTTCTAGAGTGTGTGCGGAAGGACGGCTCGGGTTCCGTACAACATGTGGCAGTTACCATTAGATTTTCCATTTAGTGGAATAGCTACCAGATAAATGTGAACAAAACTACCAAATTATATTTGAACAATTACCATATAAATTTGAACAATTGTGACAAAAAATAACTGCCATATATATTTGAACTAGCAGATTATATAAGAACAACTACCAGATTATATAAGAATAACTACCAGAATATATAAAAAACAACTACTAGAAAACATATATTATGTTTACCTTTTCAAGTTGGATTGGCTTGGCCTTGTATGTTTGCTGCTCAACATTATCTTCTGGTATACATTCTCCTGGTCTGAATTGACTTTGATCAAGTTATCAAAAGGAGACACCAGGAAACGGGACGCATTTTTTACCCTCACTTTGTGAGCTTGCACCTTTGGTGTTATGCTTTGAACTGCGGTACCATCCATGGTGCTTGCGGGGGCTGCAGCTTTTATCAACTCTCTCCTCATTTTCGAGAATGCTTTACAATAATCCTCATACTTATTAAGCTTTGCCGCACTTTCCTCACTAAGGAAATCAGTTTTATTGAGCATGTAATCTTCTAGCTCCTTTGACAGCTTGAATTCTTCAAAATCAGATTCAGTGCATGTTTTTTCAACAGGTTTGCTTTCTACTTCTGTGTACAGTAACAAACAAATTATCAAAAACAGTTATCCTATATACACTTGGCTTGCATGTAAAAAAACTTGATCATAGCACACAAATTATGGCAAAAAATGCGGCTACCTAATTAAATAATATTGGCTTCCAGATTATTTAAACTAGGTTACCAGATGATTAAACTTTATTCCTATGTTTTACCAAAAGGTGATAACTACCATGTTTTGAACACATAGTTATCACATGCAAAATTTTGAGAGAAAAAACAAAATTACAAAGGTTTATATTAATCGATATTAGCATAATATTTGCTTTATACAAAGACCATGCATGTTTATTATCATACTACCAAAAGGTGTTACCTTGTGGGTTTGCCCAAGCTATTGGAGCAACATCTTGCGCAAATACGGGCATCGAATGTTCCTTGGTAGAGATTGTGCAATCCATTGGAGAATCATTACCGGAATCTTCTTGTGAACTAAACCCCAAGTTGAAAGGTGGAGGTGTAAACATTCCCATACGGTTATCTCTGTTTGAAATAGTAGATGGACCTTCTGCATCCATATATTTCCTTTTCCTAGAAGTACCTTTTGTTGTGCTTGCATGTGTTTCATCATCCCTAGGCAACACTCCTTGATTTGTTACTGATTCAGAAAAACCTCTAACAAGTTCTTGAATTTTTGGTGGTACTGCAACTGGTTGCCCACTAAGAAAACCAGGAATTCCCAATTGAGCACCAACTAAAGGAGACAACTTCCATGGCCTGTAATAGCTGCTCCAACCCCTAGGGAATATACCTTGTGCTACCAGTGAAACCCCCATGGTTCTGCACATGTTCTCACTTGCTATAGCTGTTTTTGATTTCAAGTTGTCAATAGTTGGTGATATCTGGATTGCATTGGCCTTGTTTTTTCCATCGCCTGAATTGGTTTTTTGGCTGCCAACAGAAAGTGTTGCAGGATTGCTAGATGATGACATCTTTGTGGCAGCAGGGAAAATTGGGATAGCAGTGTTCATTGACTTCCCATCACGGATCCTCGCAGCAGTGGTATCTTTTTGACTGTTGATAACTGTAGGGGACACCACAAAAGCTGAATTTGAACTCTTCTCATTCTCGATGGTTGGAGATAAGCTAGTATACTTGCACTTGGCATCAATAACATGATCAGTACTGGGGTTCTTCGTATTTTGAATCTGACCAAGCCTAGGAGATTTCCTTGAAGGTGTTGCTTGATAAACTACGCTGTTTCCTACAGGCAAAAAAAGCAAAAAATCGAAAAGGGATGTTAGACAAAAAAAACTATATATCTTACATACTATAAGGGAAAAAAAGTTGATTGCAAAAAATCCCATAAGAGTCAAAAAAGCACACCTTTTATAGGTATTCACACTCTCAAATACAGGAGAATTTTGTGCTTTATTGCTACCCCCGGACTGCTCGTGAACCTTCTTTGAATCAGCGCTATAGTATAAAAAAAGTAAAAACAAGGTTTTGATTGCCAGATTAATTATGAACAACTATCATGTAAAAATAACTTGACTACCAGGTTTTTATAAACATGGACTTGTAGCAAAAAGGAAAAAAATATTTAATTGCCATATTAAATACTTGCTACTGCCATAAAAAATACATTGGCTTATCAGGTTGCTGCCAGAAAAGTAACATAAGGTTTAACTGCCATATTCATTCTGAACAATTATCATGTAAGTAGTACTCCCTCCGTTTGGAAATATAAGATGTTTTAGGTTTATGAATAAGATGTATCTAGACACCTTTTAGTGTCTAGATTCATTTGAACCTATACACTAAAAGGTGTCTAGATACATCTCCTTCACAAACCTAAAACATCTTATATTTCTAAACGGAGGAAGTAATTGAGTAGCGGGTTTCAATAAACATTAAGAAGACATACTTAGATTTAAGAAGACAAAATTGCCATATTACTTAGATATAACTACCATGCAATTTACACTAGGTTGCCAGCATAAACAGCTGGCTTATCTTACCTCTTTTTTGGATTCTTCAAAACATTCTCTTCAATTTCAGTTGTTGAATTATCTGTGCCAATGGGATCTCCTGCTTCAGAACACTTGTTGATAGGGATCCCGAGCTCTTCTGCAACTAAACACTTGATCTTGTTATGCATGTCCAATTCACTGTCTATTGGTTTAAGTGACTGCTCTTTCATGGCACTTAGCCTTGCTACAAGACATGCTGCATCTCCCTTTATTTCTTGTTCAGCTTCTTGGGTGCAATCCATCGGGGAATCGGCAGAAAAATAAGCATGTCCTTCACTCCTGTCGGAAGCATTAGTGTCACTAAATGATGGAACCTTGATTTGAGAGTGCATAGTAGGAGGAGATGCACTTGTACTAGCCACTAATTTGGATTTGTTTGGTGTTCCGTATGCTTGAGAAATGATTCTAGTGCTTGCACGGTGACTAGGTTCTGCATCATCTTCATTTCTCTCATTTTCCTCATCTAAATCTGATGAAGAAGAACCATTTTCTTCATCTACATTTGGCTCTTGAGCATCACATGTTGGAGATATGCCCTAGAGGCAATAATAAATGTAGTTATTATTATATCTTTGTGTTTATGATAAATGTTTACATTCATGCTATAACAATATTAACAAGGAAACATTAATACTTGTGTGATTTGTAAACTAAATTAGAGTCCCTAGTAAAGCCTCTTTATAATACTAGCTTGTTGGTTAATAAATGATTGTGGTTTCCCTATCATGAACATTGAGATGTTATTAACAACAAGATCATATCGTTAGGAGAATGATATGATGGACATACTCCTATAGATAAGCGTAGCATAAAGATCAAGTCATTTTAATAGTTCAATTGCTATATGCTTTCTGATACATAGTAACCTAATTCCTTCGACCATGAGATCATGAATATCACCATCACCGGAAGGATGCTTTGATGACATCAAACACCACACCGTAACTGGGTGGTTATAAAGGTGGCATTGAGTGTTCGGAAAGTATGGGTTGAGACACATGGATCAAGAGTGGGATTTGTCCATCCATATGACGGATAGATAAACTCTGGGCCCTCTCGGCGGAATGTCATCCAATTGGCTTGCAAGCATGTGACTGGCTCACAAGGGATCACATATCACGGGAACGAGAAAAGAGTACTTATCAGTAACGAGGTTGAACTAGGTATGCAGAGATACCGACGATCAAAACCTCGGATAAGTAAACTATCGTGAGACAAAGAGAAATTGGTATCGTATGTAAGTGGTTCATTCGATCGCAAAGTAATCGTAGAAATATGTGGGAGCCATATGAATTTCCATATTCCTCTGTTGGTTATTGTTCGGAGAAGTGTCTCGATCATGTCCGCATAATTCACGAACCGTAGGGAGACACACTTAAGGATTCGATGTTGTTGAGTAGTTATGGAATGATCAGTAAGAGACCGAATGTTGTTCGGAGTCTCGGATGGGATCCGGGATATCACAAGGAGATCCCGAATGGTCCGGACAATAAGATTCATATAAGGAAAGTCCTGTTTCGGAGTTGCAGAATGATTCCGGTGTTTTCATCGAGAATGTTCTAGAAGGGTCCGGAAGGTCCGACACTCCGGAGGGGAAGGGTACATGAATGTGTCATAACAAGTTGGAATGGTTGCATCATGTACTAGGTGTCATCACTGAGCAAAATAAAGGGATAAATCAAATCCTAGTTTGAAAAGTCAAACGCCAATTTGAAAAGTCAAACGGCAAGTTTGCTTGGTGGAGGGAGAGTGGGAAACCTACTTGGGGAGGAGTTCCTCTCCCTCCACCGCCGGCCAAGGAGGCCGACTTGGGGGAGGACTCCCTCCCCCTTGGCTGCGCCCTCCCACCTATAAAAGGAGGGGCAGAGCTGCCCCTCTAGACCTACACCTTGCCCCACTAAAACCCTAGCCGCCGACCCTCTTGCAGCCGCCGCCCTAGGGCAAACCCTAGCCACCGACTTGGGGCTCTCCCCTTGCCCTAGCCGCCGGCCTAGCCCTCTCTCCTTGGTGCCTCTAAACCCTAGATCGCCAAGGCCTCTCTCATAGTCCACCATACTCGCTCCGGCTTAAGGCGAAGCCCTGCGAGATCTCCCCTCTACTTCCGGTACCACGCCATCGTGCTGCCAGAATCGCGAGGAGAGTGCTACAACCTCCGCTGCCTGCTGGAACAAGGGAGAGGAAGGTCTTAATCGAGTACCGAACGTGTGACCGACTGCGGAAGCGCTGCCGGAACACAGCGCCGGAAGAATCGTCTACACGATCTTGAGATCGGCAAGAGTACGACTACATCACCCACGAGAATCTGCTCTCGTTAAACACTTTGGAATCTTCGAGGGTGAGTTATTCTATCGACTCGTTGCTACAATCTAGTAGATAGATCTTGGCTTGTTTGTTTGTATGCGGTAGAAAGTTTTTGTTTTCCATGCTACGAACCCCTACCTCACCATGTGCATCTCCCTCATTTTCTTCTGTTTCATCTGACTCAGTCAAACCTTGAATAAGGTTGCTCGAAAGATTATTAAACCCAGATGCAAAAGTCTGCATGAGATTGAAAGCTTTGATCTTTTGCTGCAAAAAAGGTACTAAGTTAGACAACAACAAAAGTTTCATACCATGAATTTAATTAACTAGTACGTAATATAAAAATATCAGCACCTTCTCCTTGCATGTAGCATGAATATTTAGATTCATCCAAGCATCAAAACCATCTGCCCCCCCCCCCCAAAAGACCCATTTCCCTAGCAAAATCATCTTTGAATTCGTTCCTTAGCTGCAAAAAAATGTGGAGGCGGTGATGTTACATAAACAAAATAAAAAACAGGAACATGTAAAAGAAGCACAAAAAGGAAACGAAGAAAAGGCAAAACACAAGAATTCCTAACCTTCATGTATCCAAAAACGGTTGAATCAAACTCCTGCGCATACATTTCACCAAGGACATCGATTGCATCTTTAGTCCAACAATTAATAGCAAACCGTGAATGCTCAAACCCAAGATCCATATCATCGGTATCGAGATCAGAAAAGTATCGCAACTGCAAATTTGACAAAAAAAATCATAACGTTATGTGGCTACCAGATAAAAATGGGCTTGCCTTAAACAAATAAAAACATGGCTGTCACAAAAAAATTACACTATGATGCCAAGTAAAAAAGTGATACGGCTATCTGGCTACCAGATAAAATTGTCTTGACTACCACAAAAAACATATGCCTGCCATAAAATTACAGTAGGATGCCAGGTAAATAAGTAACAAGCTAAGTAGGATGCCAGGTAAATAAGTAACAAGCTATGAGGCTACTAGATAAAATTGCCTTGGCTGCCAGGGAAAAAAATACATGACTACCATAAAAATTACTATAGGATGACAGGTAAAAAGTGAAAAAGGCTGTTGTATATGAATAGAAACTCTCACCATGCAATACAACAAACACCCTTTTGTGTATTTTTTGTTGGATAGGTGCTTGTGTAGTTCATCAGCAATAAACTTGCACATATTCATTTCTTAAGCTTGCCCTATATCTCCCTAAATAAAAACATTAGATCACAAGATTAAAAAAATAGGAACATGTATATAGAGATCTATAAAACTCAAAAGGAATTTAAATGGAGCTGTAAAAATGTAACAAATAGTGACGTACCAGCATTGGATAACATTTGTTCCTCATTCTAGTATCAGTAGTAGGAGCAACAACTGTAGATGTAATGAACAACATCCAAAGCTCTCTAAATGTTTCATCCGCCTCCTTGTACTCAGCTATCTTCTTGCCAATTTTAGAAATTTTTGGCCTACTAATTTCACCAGGAAAAAGCCTTGCTGCAATCTCAGCTTCCAAATCATAATCCATAGTGTTTGACAGCCAAATGTCCACATGGCAGCCCAATCATATCATGGACAGACTCCTCTGTCAAAGGGATCACTCCTAGCCGGATCGTCTAGCCGGATCGTAACATTGTGCAAACCAGTAAATGACAGGATTGTGCAACTGCTCACACTTGATATCAAGGAAACTACCATGCCCCATGGATACTATGGCATTGTGTTGATCGTCAGTTAAACTCTTGTACAACTTTAAGATAGGTGTCGGCGAGGCCCTGTTCCTTTCTCCAGCGAAAACCTATCAACAAAGGAAAAAGGTTCTTTAAATGCAGCTATCATATTACTTTGACATAGCTACCATAATTTTTAAATGCAGCTATCAGATTACTTTGACATAACTACCAGGCTAATTTAAAGATCAACTATCAGATTTTTAAATGCAACTACCAGGCTAATTTAGTACACAACTATCATGTTAATTTTCCATAGCTACCAGGTTTTCAAGATAAAAAATGACATAGTATTACATGCCGTGCTTCTTAGTGATTTTTTCCTAAACTAAATGCAGATACCAACATAATAAAAAGTAGCTTTAGAAAATAAATTAATATTACAACACATCCAACTTACAATACGCTTCTTGCTTGCAACTTTTCCACGTCGAGCAATCATAGCATCCCTTTATTTTTCCTTTCTACGAGCCATACCATCCAGGTTATCTAAAAAAACAAGCTACCGGATTATATACAAAAAACATCCAGATTGCATGACTACCAGATTATGCAGGAGAGCCTAACAGATTCATCATAGTTGAACTACCATATTAAATACAAATCTCTACTAACTAAAAAGAATGACCTCCAAAATCAGGTTACTTACAGAACACAAAATTACCAGATTATAGACAAAAAGAACTACCAGATTAAATACACACAACTACCAGATTAATTTTAAGTAACTACCATATTATATATAAAACAACTAGCATCTTACTCCTTCAAATAAAAGATTTACTTATAAAACAACTACCAGAATATGTATATACAACTACCAGTTTATTGTTAAAGGACTACCAGATTATATATGAACAACTAGGAGCTTATTCAACATAGCTTTTTTTATAAAACTACCAGATTTTATACAACATAACTACCAGTTTATTTTAAAAATGACTACCAGATTATTCATACTTGATGAAAAACAGAATAATTCCTACTTGATAAAAAACAACCACACAAATTCCTCAACCACTTGCTACCTACACACTAATTTCAACCCCCAAAAAACTCCTTATGGCTATTGCATATGAATTGAATCCCCTATATCACTTGGCTTACCCATTTACACTTGCACTTTACACTTTTGATCCATTCAAAACACAAGAACTAAATGATGTTGTTTCCCGTGATCAAAACTAAATGATGTATCTCTTGCATACTACTTGCACCCACCCAAACAAAATGAAAACCTAGCACTCAGAAACTAATCAGAAACAAAAATGAAGAACCACCCACACAAATCGACCATCTAGAATGCAATATTACAGATCACAACCAGAACCATCCACTCAAAAACTAGCAAACTAGCAAAAACTATCACCCCAACCATATACTGGTAGTTATGGAGAGGGGGAGGGGATTGGTGAGGGAGAGGGGATTGGTTAGGGAGAGCGACGGAAACACAACGACGAGCTACCCCTTCCCCACAGGTCACGAAATCGCATCCAACTACGAGCATCGGCGGCGGCGCGAGCAGAGCGCATCGGCGGTGGCGCGAGCAGAGCGCATCAGCGGCGGTTAGGAGCAAAGCGCATCGCGGTGGTGGTAGCAGAGCGCACAGCAGCGGTGGTAGCAGAGCGCATCGCGCGCGGCGGTGGTACCAGAGCGCATCGGCGCGGCGCCTCCCGTGGTAGCAGAGCGCATCGGCGCGGCGAATCGGTGGTAGCAGAGCGCATCACGCGTGGTGGTAGCAGAGCACCGACGCGGCGCCTCCCGTGGGCTCAGAGCGCATCGGCGGCACGAGGAACAGAGCACATCGGTGGCGGCGCGAGCAGAGCACATCGGGACAGCGACGGTAAAAAGGATGCGAGATGAACTCACCACCGCAAGGGCTGCGTGGATCTGTCGGTCGCCGGCGGCGAGCAGCGAGCGAGCGACGACGAGCGGCGAAGGCATCGCTGGCAGATTCGCCTCCCCAACTGTGCAGACCGCTCTCATTGACAAAAAATGACCTGAATAAATTTCTAGACAACACACCCCCCAAATTCAAACACACTGTCATAGACAGGTCGGTCCCACGTTCTGTGCCACGTAGGCCACGACCAGGAGAGAAGGAACGGCGTGTCGCGGTCCATGGCGTTCTGTGCATGTTTTGGTCCCCTGCGTCACCTGACGTCACCCGCCGCACAACTCCCCTCCCGCGCGGCGCCTCCCGTTAGATTATTCCTTCTTTCATATTGGTGAAACTTGCCCATTTTTATAGAATTACTCAATGATGAATCTTGATTCAGTGCACTTCACTGACAAGTCTGAGAGTAAAACATTACTAACCTTAACCTTCTTTATTTTTTATTTATGTTTGTTTTACAGGTACCAGACTTGGAATTCAACATTCTAGTTTAGATTTTCTTCTTTATTTATAGAATAGTCAAATGTAATATTTCTCTAATTCAATTGTAATCTTTAATTTATTCTTTTGTAGTTTTTATTTTATTCTTTTGTAATAACTATTGTATTATTATTCAATATATAAAGATTTTTTTGTTTTACTATTGTAAATATTTCTAATAAGTTACATTCTTTAACTCACTTATTGAATGAAGTTTTGGAATCAATATTCATTCTATGGGTTCATTTATTTTATTCAACGTTTGAGTCATTAATTGTTAACTCTTGACTAAATCAAATCACTCAAGTTTTTTTTAATTGAAATATCATTTCCCAAAACACATAAGTCCACAAAGATCATATCAAAGTCTATAACAATCATCCTTCAAGACTATACCTAATCTCAAAGTATGAAAAAAACCTTGATCACTTTAGGTTTTTTATTTGGCGAAAAATTTACCCACATTTTCACAGATCAATGCATGCAACATTCCAAATTCCTAAATCTACCCTTCGTTAGTTCCTACATGCTGGGATGTTACAGTTTCCTTCGGGTATCCTATGAAGACGTATTTTTCCGCTTTGGGTTCAAGCTTGCCGGGCTGTAACTTCTTTACATAAGCTTCGCAACCCCAAACTTTAAGGAACGACAATTTAGGTTTCTTCCCAAACCATAATTCATACGGTGTCGTTTCAACGGATTTAGATGGTGCCCTATTTAAATTGAATGCGGTTGTTTCTAATGCATAACCCCAAAACGATAGCGGTAAATCTGTAAGTGATATCATAGAACGAACCATATCTAAGAGAGTTCGATTACGACGTTCGGACACACCATTACGTTGGTGTTCACGGCGGTGTTAATTGTGAAAGTATTCCGCATTTTTTTAAATGCTCGCCAAACTCGTAACTTAGATATTCACCTCCACAATCAGATCGTAGAAATTTAATCTTCTGGTTACGTCCATTCTCTACCTCACTTCGAAATTTATTAAACTTTTCGAAAGTTTCGAACTTATGTTTCATAAAATAGATATAACCATATCTACTCAAATCATCCGTGAAGGTAAGAACATAGCGATAACCACCGCGCGATGCTACACTCATTGGACCACACACATCGGTATGTATGATTTCTAATAAGTCAGTAGCTCGCTCCATCATACTAGAAAATGGAGTCTTAGTCATTTTACCCATCAGACATGCTTCGCATCTTTCAAGTGATTCAAGAAGTCCATCTGAATGGAGTTTCTTCATACGCTTCACTCCAATATGACCAAGACGACAGTGCCACATATAGATCGAGTTATCACTCAATTCCAAACGTTTAGCTTCATTGTTATTAATGTGTGTATTACCACAATCGAGATTCAATAAGAATAGACCATCTATCAAAGGTTCATGTGCATAAAACATATTACTCATATAAATCGAACAACCATTTTTCTCGGACTTAAACAAGTAACCTTCTCGCAATAAACATGATCCGGATATAATGTTCATGCTCAACGCAGGCACCAAATAACAATTATTTAAGTATAAAACTAATCCCGATGGTAGATGAATAGGTAGCGTGCCGACCGCGATCACATCAACCTTTGATCCATTTCCAGCGCACATCGTCACCTCGTTCTTCGCTAGCTTCCGTTTATTCTGCAGCACCTGTTTCGAGTTACAAATATGAGCAACCGAACCAGTATCAAATCCCAGGCACTACTACGAGTACTAGTGAGATACACATCAATAACATGTATATCGGATATACCTTTCTTCTTGATGTTGTCGTTCTTCAAATCCGCCAACTACTTAGGGAAATTCCGCTTCCAGTGACCTTCTCCCTTGCAGTAAACGCACTCAGTATCAGGCTTAGGCCCAGCCTTGGTCTTCTCTGCCGGCGCGGTAACTTTCTTACCGCCCTTCTTGAAGTTTCCCTTTTTCTTAGACTTTCCTTGCTTCTTGAATTTGGTGGTCTTATTGACCAACAACACTTGATGATCTTTCTTGATCTCCACTTCTGCAGACTTTAACATGGAGAAGAGTTTGGGCAATGACTTGTTCATGTTTTGCATATTGTAGTTCATCACAAAGTTCTTGTAACTTGGTGGTAGTGATTAGAGGACACGGTGAATCCCCAAAGCATTAGGAATCACTATACCTAAGCTTTGAAGCTTGCTTGCGTGCCCGGACATCTTAAGCACGTGCTCACTGATGGAGCTACCCTCTTCCATCTTGCAGTTAAGGAACTTTTCAGAAGCCTCATAACTCTCAACTGTCGCGTGAGCCTCAAATATCATTTTGAGTTCACGGACAATATCATGTGGGTCATGGTTCTCAAACCTTTTCTGAAGCTCCGACTCCAAACCATACAAGGTAGCACACTGAACTGTGGAGTACTGATTCTTCCAAGCGAGGAAAACATTCTTTACCTCATCGGCAGAATCAGCTGCAGGTGGGTCACCCAGCGGTGCATCTAGCACATAGGTCAAATTACCAGCATTGAGGACAATCCTCAAATTGCGGAACCAATCCGCGAAGTTGCTTCCATTGTTTTCAACTTTTCTTTCTCTAGGAACGCATTAAAATTGATGGTAGGGGCCGCCATTGATCTACAACATATTTGCAATAGTTTAGACTAAGTTTATGACAAATTGAGTTCTAATGAATAGTTAAATTAATCTAGGTGAACTCCCACTCAAAACAATATCCCTCACATTGTTTTAGTGATCACACGAACCAAATCCACCACATCAAAACCGATCATCACGAGAGTTGATTTAGCTTCAATGGCGAACAATCAACATGTTCATCATATCTACTATATGACTCATGCTTTACCTTTCGGTGATCCGTGTTCTGAGACCATGTCTGTACATGCTAGGCTCGTCAAGATCAAACCTTAACTTCCGGATGAGCAAATCTAGCTTGCTCACGTTGTATACACTCGCAAAATCTAACACACCCGATCATCACGTGGTGCTTCGAAACAGCGAGCTTTAGCAACGGTGCTTACTAAGGATGAACACTTTATAACTTGAAATTTTTGTGCTTCAGGGATCATCTTATAATGCCACCGTCGCGAACTAAGCAATACAAGAGGCATAAAAGGATTAACATCACATGCAATTCATAATATGTGATATGATATGGCCTTTCTTCTTGTGCTTCCGATCTCCATCTTCAAACACGCACATGATCTCCATCATCACTGGTATGGCGTCAAGGTCAATGGCGCCACTTCATGGTTGTCGTCCACCAGCATCCACTATTACAACTACTTTGAATAGACACGCAGGTCTTAACAGAATTATAAGACAACCATATGGCTCCTGCTGGTTGCCGACTTACAATAAGGAACATTGCATACATCATATATAATCACAATCATGGCCATATCACATTACAACACACCCCTGCAAAACAAAGTTAGACGTCTCTAATTTGCATATTTTACATGGTTTGGGGCTTTCAATAAGTGTCGTTCTAACTTACGAACAAGAACCACAACAATGATGTTTGAACTATCAAGTGCCCATTGTAAATTGAATCTATACTATGATGGGAGAGATAGACACCCGCAAAGCCACTTATGCAATACAAGTTGCATGTTAAGCGTGGAGCAAGTCTCATAAACGATGTCATGTAAGGTTAGCCCAGGCCGCTTCATCCCATCATACCGCAAGATGCAAAGTACACAAGAAGCAATTGATAATAAAAGCACCACCGCCCATAATGACCATTGTGTTCTACTCATGCAACAGATCTACATATAGACACGGCTCTCATACCACTGTAGGGGTTCGTAGCATGGAAAAAAATTCTACCGCATGCAAACAAACAAGCCAAGATCTATCTACTAGATTGTAGCAATGAGTCGATTAGACTACTCACCCTCGAAGATTCCAAAGCGGTTAACGAAAGCAGATTCTCGTGGGTGATGTAGTCGTACACTTGCCGATCTCAAGGTCCCATAGACGATCCTTCCGGCGCTGCGTTCCGGCAGCGCTTCCGCAGTCAGTCACATGTTCGGTACTCGATGAAGACCTTCCTCTCTCTTGTTCCAGCAGGCAGCGGAGGTTGTAGTTCTCCCCTCGCGATTTCGGTAGCACGATGGCGTGGTGTCGGAGGTAGAGGGAAGATCCCGCAGGGCTTCGCCTAAACTGGTGCAAGTTATGGTGGATCTAGGGTTTCCTGGTGATCTAGGGTTTAGAAGACCGGCAGTAGGAGGTGTCGGTGGAGGCAAGGGCGGCGGCGACGGACCGGCGCAGGGCGGCGACGACAGCTTGGGTGTGGGAGGGCTAGGGCTTGTGTCTTGGGAGGGGTGGGTTTGAATCCAAACCCAAACCCAAGTTGGATTGAGAGAATGACTCTTTCCTTCTTCCACTAGGAAACCATTGTTCCAGTTTGACTTTTCAAACCTCCCATTTGACTTTCAATTTAGAGCTTTAATTCTCTCTTGCAAATGCCCAAACCAAGTGACCTAGGATATGATCGAATCATTCCACTTACCCATAACACATTCATGGTCCATTCCCATTCCGGTCTGGTGAACCTTCTAGACCCTTCTAGAACCTCTCCGATGAAAACATCGAAAACATTCCCGAACTCCGGAATCGGACTTTCCTTATGTGAATCTTATTCTCCGGACCATTCCGGATCTCCTCGTGATGTCCCGAATCCCATCCGAGACTCCGAACAACATTCGGTATCCCTACTAACATTCCATATCTACTAAACAACATCGAATCCTTAAGTGTGTCTCCCTATGGTTCGTGAATTATGCGGACATGACCGAGACACTTCCCCGATCAATAACCAATAGAGTAATCTAGAAATTCATATGGCTCCCACATATTTCAGCGATTACTTTGCGATCGAATGAACCACTTACATACGATACCAATTTCCCTTTGTCTCACGATAGTTTACTTATCCGAGGTTTTGATCGTCGGTATCTCTGCATACCTAGTTCAACCTTGTTACCGATAAGTACTCTTTTCTCGTTCCCGTGATATGTGATTCCTTGTGATCTAGTCACATGCTTGCAAGCCAATTGGATGACATTCCACCGAGAGGGCCTAGAGTCTATCAATCCGTCATATGGATGGACAAATCCCACTCTTGATCCATGTGCCTCAACACATACTTTATGAACACTCAATGCCACCTTTATAGCCACCCAGTTACGGTGTGGTGTTTGATGTCATCAAAGCATCCTTCCGGTGATGGTAATTAGCATGATCTCATGGTCGAAGGAATTAGGTTACTATGTATCAGAAAGCTTATAGCAAATGAACTATTGAAATGACTTGATCTTTATGCTACGCTTATCTATAGGAGTATGTCCATCATATCATTCTCCTAATGATATGATCTTGTTGTTAACAACATCTCAATGTTCATGATTGGGAAACCACGATCATCTATTAACCAACAAGCTAGTATTACAAAGAGGCTTTACTTGGGACTCTAATTTAGATTACAAATCACACAAGTATTAATGTTTCTAGTTAATACTGTTATAGCATGAATGTAGACATTTATCATAAACACAAAGATATAATAATAACCACTTTTATTATTGCCTCTAGGGCATATATCCAACAATGATCTAATGGTCTAAGGATTAGGATCACTTCGTAAGTTGTTATAGCAATATAAACTCAATGACTTTGATCGTAATGCTATACTTCGGATGAATGTTCATCACAACATTACACTAATGTTGTGATCTCGTTATTAACAACATCCAATGTCCATGATCAGAAAACCTTGATCATCTTGTTAATCAACGAGCTAGTTTATGAGTGAGGCATAACTAGGAACTTTCTGTTTGTTTATTAAACACACATGTATTAATGTTTCCGTATTAATACAATTATAGCATGCAAAATAAACACCTATCATATACTTGGATTATACATAATAAACACTTTATTATTGCCTCTCAGGACATATTCCTTTGAGTCTCCCAATTGCACTAGAGACAATAATCTAGTTACATAGTGATGAATCTAACACCCATGGAGTTCTGGTGCTGATCGTGTTTTGCTCTAGGGAGAGTTTTAGTCAACGGATCTGCTACATTAAGATCCGTGTGTACTTTACAAATCTTTATATCTCCATCCTTGACATGCTCGAGGATGGAGTGAAACCGATGCTTAATATGCTTGGAATTCTTGTGAGACCTTGGTTCTTTCGCATTGGCAATGGCACCATTGTTGTCACAATAGATCACCATTGGGTCCAATGCGCTCGCAACCACACCTAGTTCGGATATGAACTCCTTCATCCAAAACGATTCCTGAGTCGCTTCTGAAGCAGCAACATATTTGGCCTCCGTTGTTGATCCCGCCACCACAGGTTGTTTGGAACTCCTCCAACTAACCGCTCTGCCATTCATGAGAAATACGTATCCGGATTGAGACTTAGAGTCATCCGGATCGGTGTCAAAGCTAGCGTCAACATAAAACTTAGCAACGAGCTCTTATTCACCTCCGTACACAAGAAACATATCCTTAGTTCTTCGCAAGTACTTAAGGATATTCTTGACCGCTATCCAGTGTTCCGAACCTGGATCCGATTGGTACCTACTAGTCAAACTAATAGCATGTACCACATCCGGTCTTGTACATAGCATGGCGTACATTATATAGCCTATGGCTGAAGCATAGGCGACTTTGTCCATTATCTCTCTTTCTTCCGACGTAGCCGGACTTTGAGTCTTACTCAATGTCTTGCCTTGCAACATAGGTAAGAACCCCTTCTTACTTCCGTCCATTTTAAACTTCTTTAAAATCTTATCAAGGTATGTACTTTGTGATAGCCCTATTAGGCACCTAGATCTATCTCTATAGATCTTTATGCCTAATATGTATGACGCTTCACCTGGGTCCTTCATTGAAAATTTGCTGTTTAGATAACTTTTAACACTGTTTAAAATATCTATATAATTTCCGATCAATAATATATTATCCACATATAATATCAGAAATGTCACATTGATCCCACTCACTTTCTTGTAAATACAAGCCTCTCCATAAGTTTGGACAAATCCAAACTCTTTGATCACCTCATCAAAGCGGAGATTCCAACTTCGTGATGCTTGCTTTAGTCCATTGATGGATAGCTGAAGCTTGCACACCTTGTTAGCATCCTTAGGATCGACAAAACCCTTTAGTTGTATCATATACAACTCTTCTTCAATATTACCATTGAGAAACACGATTTTGACATCCATCTGCCATATCTCATAATCGAAATATGCAGCAATTGCTAACATAGTCCTAACTGACTTTAGCATCGTTATGGGAGAGAATGTCTCATCGTATTCAACTCCTTGAATTTGTCGAAACCCCTTTGCAAAAAGTCGAGCTTTATAGACGGTTACATTACCATCAGCATCAGTTTTCCTTTTGAAAATCCATTTATTCTCCACGGCCTTTCAGTCGTGAGGTAAGTCCATCAAGTTCCAAACTTGATTTTCATACATGGATTCCATCTCGGATTTCATGGCTTCTAACCATTTGTTAAAATCCGGGCTCATCATCGCTTCTTCATACGCCGCAGGGTCATCAATTTCATCAACCATGAAATTCATAACAGGGTTTCCGTACAGCTCGGGAGCTGCACGCGTCCTGCCAGACCTGTGAGGTTTGGTAGTACTCTCTTTTGGAGTTTCATGATCATTATCATTAGTTCCCTCTTCAACTGGTGAAGCCAACTCCCGAACGACTTTCGGCGCTGCGCTACTCGCCATACTTTGAAGAGAAGGTTCAATAACCTCTTCGAGTTCTACCTTCCGACTACTCACACCTTTCGCGAGAAACTCTTTCTCGAGAAAGGATCCATTCTTGGCAACAAAAACCTTGCCCTCGGATCGGTGATAGAAGGAATACCCAATAGTTTCCTTAGGGTATCTTGTGAAGACGCATTTTTCCGCTTTGGGTTCGAGTTTATCCGGTTGAAGTTTCTTCACGTAAACATCGCATCCCCAAACTTTAAGAAATGACAGCTTAGGTTTGTTTCCAAACCACAATTCATACGGTGTATTTTCAACGGATTTATATGGTGCCCGATTTAAAGTGAATGCAACAGTTTCTAGTGCATAACCCCAAAATGCCAACGACAAGTCCATCAGAGACATTATAGATCGAACCATATCCAATAAAGTACGATTACGACGTTTCGACACACCATTTCGATGTGGTGTTCCGGCAGGTGTGAGTTGTGAAACAATTCCACACTCTTTCATATGAGTGCTAAACTCGTAACTTAGATACTCACCTCCATGGTCGAACCGTAGAAATTTGATCTTTCTATTACGATGATTTTCCACTTCATTTTGAAATTCCTGGAACTTTTCAAAGGTTTCAGACTTGTGTTTCATCAAGTAGATATAATCGTATCTACTCAAATCATCCATGAAAGTAACAAAATAACGATATCCACCTCGCGCTGTGTGAGATCCTGGCGCATGGCTCAATAGGATTGATAGGAAACCCATACCAACAAGTTGCAACTTCTTTTTTGGAAGCTCATTCGAAAAGAACTCTAAGGTTAAGCGTTCCTGGCCTAGAGCAATTCTAGGATGGGTGACCGACCGAGAAGTGGGTAACCGGGTGCGCACGAGTGAGGACAAAGTGCGCAGAAAAGACTAGTGTTGGTCTGTGGGGTTAGCCAAGAGATCCTATTGAGCTTCCAGAAGTGACAGTCGTCGGTCCGGAGTGATCAGGGGTGTTACAAAGTGGTATCAGAGCCGACCCTCGCGGTTACATGGGCGTGTGCGGGTCAGTGGCGGACATGTGTAGCATGGCGCATGTGGCCCGGAGTGGACACGACATGGCAATGTGCCGACACTGGACGCACAGACGTGTGCCAAGAGGGGACGTTCCTGGCTTGTGGTTGATCGACGAGGACATCGATCTTCTAAGGGTGGGTGTATGTGAGACCCTGGCGCATGGCTCAATAGGATTGATAGGAAACCCATACCAACAAGTTGCAACTTCTTTTCTGGAAGCTCATTCGAAAAGAACTCTAAGGTTAAGCGTGTTTGGCCTAGAGCAATTATAGGATGGGTGACCGACCGGGAAGTGGGTAACCGGGTGCGCACGAGTGAGGACAAAGTGCACAGAAAAGACTAGTGTTGGTCTGTGGGGTTAGCCTAGAGATCCTATTGAGCTGCCAGAAGTGACAGCCGTCGGTCCAGAGTGATCGGGGGTGTTACACGCCGACACACTCATTAGACCACATATATCAGAATGTATGATTTCCAATAAATCTGTCGCCAGTTCCATTGAACCAGAAAATAGCGTTCTAGTCATCTTGCCCATAAGGCATGGCTCACATGTATCAAATGATTCAAAATCAAGTGATTCCAAAAGTCCATCCGAATGGAGCTTCTTCATGCGTTTAACGCCAATATGACCTAGACGGCAGTGCCACATATATACGGATATATCATCATTAAGTTTAATCCTTTTAGCATTAACATTATGAATATGTGTAACACTATTATCGAGATCCAATAGAAATAAACCATTCATCATCGGTGCATGACCATAAAAGATTTCATTCATATAAATAGAACAACCATTGTTCTCGAATTTAAATGAATAACCACTTCGCATCAAACACGATCCAGATACAATGTTCATGCTGGCACCAGATAACAATTATTCAAGTTTATTACTAAACCCGATGGCAAGTGGAGAGGCGGCGTTTCGACGGCGATCACATCAACACTTGATCCATTGCCGACACGCATCTTGACCTCACCCCTTGCTAGCGGTCGCTTGTTCCGCGTCCCCTGATTCGAGTTACAAATATTAGCAACTGAACCGGTATCAAATACCCAAGTGCTACTGCGAGCACTAGTCAAGTACACATCAATAACATGTATATCATATATACCTTTGTTTGCCTTGCCGGCCTTCTTTTCTGCCAAATACTTGGGGCAGTTGCGCTTCCAGTGGCCAGTCCCCTTACAATAATAGCACTCGGTATCAGACTTAGGGACAACTTGGGGTTTCTTTTCAGGCACGGCAACCGGCTTGCCGCCCTTACTTCCCTTCCGTTTACCCTTCTTGTCTTTCTTGAAACCAGTGTTCTTATTGATCATCAACACTTGATGTTCCTTCTTGATCTCCACTTCTGCAGTTTTAAGCATTGATAGAAGCTCGGGGAGAGACTTCTTCATGCCTTGCATATTATAGTTCATCACGAAGCTCTTATAGCTAGGTGGCAGAGACTGCAGAACACGATGGATGCCTAAGTCAATGGGAATCGATATTCCCAAGGACACAAGCTTATTGGCGTAACCCGACATCTTGAGTACATGCTCACTTACGGAGCTGTGCTCTTCCATCATGCAGCTAAAGAACTTTTCTGAAGCATTGTAGCTCTCCACAGCAGCATGTGTGTCGAAAATAATTTTCAACTCACCCATTGTATCAAATGCATTGCCGTTTTCGAAACGCTTTCGAAGTTCTGGCTCTAGCCCATACAATATGTCACAATGAACTAAGTTGTGGTACTCCTGACGAGTCTGATAGACATTCTTCTCCTTGTCAGGGGCATCATCAAACGGTGGGGGGTCTAGCGGCGCTTCTAGCACATATTGCTTTTGTGCAGCAGAGAGGAGAATTCTCAAATTCATGGCCCATTCGATAAAGTTGCTACCGTTCGTTGCAAGTTTCTCTTTCTCCATGAACACATTGAAATTAAAAGCAGGTGGTGCCATCTACAACAGAATTTGTAAAGTTTAGACTAAGTTTATGATAGATTGAGTTCAACTAATCCACATTAAGAATGAACTCCCACTCAAAAACGACATCCCTCGTGCCTTTTTGGTGATTACATGAACCAAATCCACTACACCAAGTCCGATCATCACGTGAGTCGGTGTAGCTTCAAAGGCGAGCATCAAATGGGCATCATATCTACTATATGACTCATGCTTAACCTTTCGGTCCGTGTTTCAAGGCCATGTCTGTACATGCTAGGCTCGCCAAGTTAGAACCTTAGTATTCGCGTGTGTAACTTTCTTACACCCGAAATATGGTCATGGATCCAAGAACACCCGATCATCACGTGATGTCTTAGAGCGACAAAAACATAATCGGTGCATACTTAAGGAAGAACACATTCTTATCTTGATATTTAAACGAGATATCATCTTACTATGCTAATAAAATGCCAAACAAGCAATATAAGATGCTATCAAACATCACATGTTTATAAGTGAAATGATATGGTTCCCGTATATGATCTCTATCATGTGCACTGTGGTATGATCACTATCATACCTCTATGTGTAAGGCCAAGGTCTATGGAACTTACATGTTATGTGTGTTGTAAGAGTATCATCTCATACTTCTACTTACAACATCACCATGTCATAACACTGGCCCAGCAACAATCTAAACTAGACGCCTCGAATTTATCCATTGCTAGTTTTACGTGGCTTAGGGCTTTCAAAGATAGAACCGTTCTTACCTACGAACATGAACCACAACGAGGATAACCAAATTGTTGACAACTTGTTGCAAATTAGATATTGACTATAGTAGGAGAGACAGACACCCGCTAGCCACTTATGCAAACTAGTTGCATGTCAAGCGTGGAACAAGTCTCATGTGCGAGGACATGTAAAGTTTGTTCGGGCCGCTTCATACCACTATGCCACCAATATCCAAAATACAACTAAGAAGCAATAACATCATCATCATCGCCCACATACTCATATGTGTACTACCCGTGTAAAACATCTACGCATAGATCCGGCTCTGATACCACTGTAGGGTTCGCAGCATAGAAAACAAAAATTTTCCTATGATGGGAACAACTATATACCAAGATCTATCTACTAGATACAAACAACGGGCAGATGTATATCCATAGATAACATACCCTTGAAGACCGACAAAGCTTAACGAGTTAAACTCGTGGTTTATGTAGACGATCTCTTGCCGATCTCAAGATCGAGAGGAAGTCCTTAGCATCGCAACTTAGCGGCGCATCCGTGCTCGCACACACGTCCGAGGCACCGAGCAACCTCTGCCTCCTCGCTCCAGCGATGCAGTGGAAGCACAACTCTTTCTTGCCGAATAGCCACCGGGAACATGTATCTCGCTAGTCCGAGACCATGGGGGATAAATACTAGAGGGGGAGAGAGATCCTTCACGAGGAGGTGTGAGTGAGAAGTGAGGAGGGGGTGCCTTTTATAGGAGAGGGGGTAGGGCAAGGGGGTGGCCGACGCATGGGGGCTGCCCCCTTGCCATCCCCTCATTCATGTGGGTGGACACTCCACTCACAAAAATCCTTCCAATTCCCTCCACTCAAAATCCCACTCAAATTCCCATTAAATTTCCACCAGATTCAATGCAAACTCTCATTAAATAAAACTCCTTTTATTTATTCAGAATTTTGTCAATTAATTTAATGACAAACATTCACATATAACCCCTTGCTAGTATTTTATTTCACATGCAAAAACACTTTCTGCAATTTCACCCGAAAACCTGTTTCAGTATCTAGTGAAATAAATTCCTGCGTTTGTTATTCTTTCCGGCATGAAACTTTTGCTCCAATTGGATGTCGGTGTCTCTTAAGTGTGTCACCCTACGGTTCGTGAATAATGCGGACATGATCGAGACCCCTCTTAGATCAATAATCAGAAGCGGGATCTGGAGACCCATACTGACTCCCACACATTCAACGATGACTTTCTTGTGATCGCTGGAACCTTTTATGCTAGTATCTTAATCCCTTTGTTTCACGATATATTACATGTCCGAGATTCTATCATCGGTATCTCCATACCTAGTTTGATCTCGTTACTAACATGCACTCTTTTCTCGTTCCCGTGATATAACATTCTAGTGTTCAAATCACTTGCTTGCAAGCTAACCAATATGATATTACCGAGAGGGCCCAGAGTATATCTATCCGTCATCGGGATGAACAAATTCCACTCTCGATCCATGGGCCTCAACATAACACTTTATTAGTTCTGAATCTATCTTTATAATCACCCTGTTACGGTGTGACGTTTAATGTTATCAAGAAACTCTTCTGGTGTTAGTGATTGACATGATCTCATGGTCTAAGGATTAGGATCACTTCGTAAGTTGTTATAACAATATAAACTCAATGACTTTGATCGTAATGCTATACTTCAGATAAATGTTCATCACACCATTACACTAATGTTGTGATCTTGTTATTAACAATATCTAATGTCCATGATCCGGAAACCTTGATCATCTTGTTAATCAATGAGCTAGTTTATGAGAGAGGCATAACTAGAAACTTTCTGTTTGTTTATTAAACACACATGTATTAACGTTTCCGTATTAATATAATTATAGCATGCAAAATAAACATCTATCATATACTTGGAATATACATAATAAACACTTTATTATTGCCTCTTGGAGCATATTCCCTTCATTCTCTTCGGTAAAATATTGACTTTGGCTTTTGCCCCGTCCAATTCCGAGAATATTTCCTTAATAGCTTTTATGAAACCAAAAACAGCAGAAAACCGACAACTGGCACTACGACATCTTGTTAATAGGTTAGTCCCAGAAAATGTATAAAAATACCTCAAAGTGTAGACAAAGCATAGCAAAGTTGATAATAAACAAGCATGGAACATAAAAAATTATAGATACATTTACGACATATCACCTATCATGGTGATGAATTAAAATAAAGATAATCCATAATTGTGTTCATGAGCATGTATTAGTTTTGTATATTGATATTGTGTGCAGTCGACTACACAATGTTTGCCTTCAGGACAAGGGAGGAAACTACCCTTGGGCATGTGATGGTGTGAAGGTGCTAAGTGACATATTACATTGGATCATTACTCATGTGTTCAACAGGAAATATAGAGGGGACTCTGACGAGGTTTGGTCTCATCAATGCCCATTGTTATGGACTTGGGTTTTGAAGAAGATGGGGATGCTGGAGAGCGTGGAACGGTTAGCAAACAAGCAACACGGGGACACAAGGTTTACCCAGGTTCAGGCCCCCAGAGGGAAAACCCTACTCCTGCTTGTTTGCTCTTGATTACGGCGGAACCGAAGGTTACAAGGGTGCGCAGATGCAATCTGGCGTGGAGGTGTGTATGCGATAGTATGAGTCGAGAGATCTAGGTCGTGCCCTCCTGGCCTTTATATAGACTTAGGCAGGTCCCGGGCATAGTCCTAGTCGGTTACAGGTTCTAGGGTTTTACCCCTTTGAATTTCCTATCTACTCTAGTCTTGCTCTCCAAGGATCCGAAGGCGTCATGGGCCTGGGCCGCCTGAAAGTCTTCATGGGCCAACATACTTTTGCCGTGGGCCTTCCTTGGGCTGGACTAGGTATGCTGAGATCACGTACCCATACGGTATAACCATGTCAGTAGCCCCCGAGTGATCAGTCGAATCGTAGATTCGGCTGAGGACTCTTCAATCCTTCGGGTGCAACTATGTATTAACAGTATGTGTGTAGGGATTGTTGATGCATGTGCCTGACTCACCCGACGGATCAGGGTCAGTTAATTGTCTTAGGACGAAACAACACGATCTTCCTCAGGTTCGAGTCCCTCAACTCGAAACTGGAACATATGCTGGCGTAATTTGACTCAGGCCGCGGAGGACTTACAGAAGTGGAATTCCAGTGAATTTAATTGATATACCCAACGCGTCCGTCGGGATTTTTCATCGCACCTGTTAGCACGGGTTTTTACTAGCAGAGCGCAGTCGTGTGCGTTGCCAGACCATCAGATGATATCTGTAGGTCTTATCTTTGTGTCGCAGACACAACATCCGAATGTTTGTCACCGCGGAGGTGTTTCGGGTGGCCAAGGAGATCGTTGCTCACTCAGCGTTTTGTTGGGGCAGAGTTGCCGAAAAGGTTTTGCATGCTGATCCGAAAGATCGCAGTCGAAGATTTCATAGGGTGCGCGACCAACGCTCCCTATGGGAGTAGCCCCCGAGTGTCTGTTCGAGTCGTAGACTCGAGCGGAGACTTTAGTTCAAGTACTTTGTTTATTTTTAAGTCCGTAGGACACAAAAAATTTCGGATGCTTAAATCCATCCTCCCTATGGGAGTAGCCCCCAAGTCCGTAGTGGAGTCGTAGACTCGACGTAGGACTCGAAGAAATATTTTGTCTTTCAGGTGCGCGGCCAGCGCTCCTGATAGGAGTAGCTCCCGAGTATTTAGTCGAATCGAAGATTCGAGTGAGTACTCTTAGCTTTGAAGCCGAAAAATTGTAGTTGGTGCTAGTATAGCTTTTGATGACATCAATGCTGATGATCAATGACCTTAAGCGTCTGCTACGCCAGAGATGATTTGACTGGACGAACGTGGGTCTCACTTGCTGACCATGAATTGACCGGTCACGCGCGGCGTGGAGATAATTACGGCGTCTCCTCGATTTCCGCGCGTAGTGGACGGCGTGGTAACGACGGTTCGTTGTGATGCTAACACGTGTATGGCCAGATCTGCTGTTGGCATTAGGTCTTCCTGATGGACGGTTGTCGTGCATCGTCTTCGCCGTTATAATCATTGGGGAAAGCTGCAGTTTGTTTTCACCGCATCAGTTCTTGTTTTCACTGCCTCCTTGTGCTCTAGCAATTCTTGCTGCGCGCTGCGATTTCCTTCCACATTTCCATCTTCTCTTCTGCGCTTTCACTGCCGGCGCCGCCGTAGCGCGATGGGGAAACTGAAGAAATCATCATCTGCAGTTGGTACCAGCGCCGCCGGAGGAAAGAAAGGCGCCACCGCTACCCGTGTCACCGATGGTGGTTGGCGGCGATCAGAGACGCGGGAGAGTGATCTCCGCAAGCTTCGCGAGCGGGGTTTGATCCCGCAAGATAGGGAGGCCGTCAGACTCCCCGGCAACGAGGTAATCCCCCATCCCCCAGCTGGGTATCGGGTTATGTTTCTCGCCTTCGTTATGCGTGGGTTTTCTTTTCCAATCCACAACTTCCTCCGTGGACTGCTCTTTCTCTATGGCATTCAGCTTCATCATATGTCGCCCAATTCTCTTCTCCACATTGCTTGCTTCATCACTTTCTGCGAGTGCTGGCTCGGCATTGAGCCGCACTTTGGCCTCTTCCGGAAACTTTATTCCGTGAAGAGGCAGTCTGGTTCGGATGGTGTTTATCCCATTGGGGGTTGCATCATCTCCCTCAGTCCCAATCTTCTTTTCTTTTCCTTTTCTATGTCCGAATCTGTCCAGTACTGGCGGAGGCGATGGTTTTATATCCGCGACTCCGTAGTGCCTGGGCAAGATTTTGGTCTTGTTCCTTTTGACCCCTCCCAAAAGATTGAGCCGAAAAGGTTTTAGAAAAACAACATCTTGGATGGCGAGGTGGCGGAGATAGAGGCCCTTTACCGTCGGGTGGAGGATCTCCAGCTGATTCCGGAGAAGGAAGTGAACGGCGTGGACATCATCCGGACGTTTCTCGAGCGTCTGGTGCAGCCTCTCCAAGCGAGGGCGCACCCGATGTTTCTTTATTCTGGGAGCCGTGATCCGACGAGGGTTTCGGCTGAGAAAATCTCCGAGGGGGATCTTGACAGGACCCTTCGCTCGCTGCTGAAGTTCAAGGCCGGAGAGGAAATCCCGGGGAAGTCACTGACTCCGCCGTTTTCTTCGGCGTTGGATGTTCCACAGGTGTAGATTTGTGCGCGTAGCGCTTTTTGTCAACTGCGTATTTATTTTCCTTTGTTTGCTAACAAGGTCCCTTCTGGTTTTGCAGAGCTTCAAGGTGTCGGGCATGGTACCGCCATTGCCTGAAAAATATCCGAATGCCCCGGATAATGACGTGGTGGATTCCGTGTCCGAGCTGCCGTCGGCGCGATCTCCGGCGGAAGATGCCGACGAGTCGAGTGAGGACCATACGCGTAAACGATCACGGAGCTCCAGCGAGTCTTCGGATGCCTCGACTCCTCTGACTCCCAGAAACCCTCTGTGCATTGAGCGTCATAGTGACGGGCATGGAGGCTCTTCCTCTCCCATTCCTGCCATTCCTGTGCGGGCTGTAGCGCCACACCCGCCAGCGAAGCGGAAGAAGGAAGAAAAGAAGGAAGAGAAGAAGGTGGAGAAGAGAGCCCGAAGGACTCCTCCAGTCTTTGACCTGAGCTCGCTGGACTCGTAAGTTTCTTGTCTTACTGCTGTCCTTTTTCCTTCTTGATTTTGCACTTGTGTTGATTGCTTCGTATGCAGGCATTCCTCCCACGACTCCTCCAGTGATGGTGCTCGGGAGATGATGGGGGAGTCGAAAGTTGCGTCTCCTCCTCCCCAAACGGTGGCAACGTCAGGGGGTGCCGCTACAAATCCTCTTCTGCAGGTGGTTGCGCCTCAGAATTTTGCCAGCGGGCCTTCGGAGTCGCCATCAGAGCATGTAAGTACCTCTGCTTTGTACCACGGGGGGAGCCCCCGGGTGTCTGAAAAATTTCGTGTCTTGTTCTTTTTTCGAATCTTCGGGGGGGGAAGCCCCCGAGTGTCTTCGTGTTCGAGTTTTGCCTTTATTCCTTAATGTTGGGCACAACCCCCAAGTCCTTTTTCTTACTGGTGTTTCTTTTTTTGCAGCCTTTTGTGGAGGAGGCCAAGCGGCTGGTGCGAGAGCGCCTGGTGCTAGAGGCTAACCTCCGACAGCTTCAAGGTACCTGTTTGTTTCTGGTGCTTCTTTCATTTATTCCGGTCCTGCTCTCTGACGTTTGCTTGTTTCGAATGCAGAGGAGCATAATACTTCTCTTCGTGAGGTCGACGCTCTCAAGAAGAGCCTTGGTCAATCGGAGAAGAAGGCCGAGGCCGCCGTTGGTGCGAAGGAACGCCTCGAGCTAGAGCTGACCAAGGCAGCCGAAGCTAAGGAGCGTCTGCAGCAGGAGGCCGCAGACCGTGAGGAGCAGCTGGCCACTGTTGCGGCTGCGCGCAAAAGAGAGGTGGCAGGCAAGCTCATGGCTGCTGCCAAGGCTATTTCGGGTGAGTGTTGTATTTGTGCTTATTTCTTCTTGTTTTCTTGTCTTCTTCTGCGTTGCTTTTCGTCATGTCCCCCCTTTTTTTTTGTCTCAGATGCCGCAGGCATCGAGTTTGACCGAGGCGCTTTGGAGCACGGGAGTGCTCTAGATGATGCTACTGCAGCGGTCGAAGATCGTTGCAGCACCGTCGTCAGCTCCCTTGCCAAGGCGAAGGAGGTCCTTGGCCGCTTCTACAAGGAGCTTGTCCCTAAGGGCGCGACCCTTGATGATGTGGATGCTCTGGCAGAGGCTTTGTCAGCTGAAGCACCTATGGCGTACAAGCGCAAGCAGAAGGGCATCGGCGCGTCCGTCGGGCTGGCGATGGCTTTGGCGGCTGGAGCGGAGCTGGACCTGCCCCAGATCACCTCCCGGATGCCGACGACCGTAGACGGATCCGAGGTAGCCTTTGCTGCCTACTCTGCTCGCTGCAAGCGATATGGGCCGAAGCTCATTGATTTGCTGTCTAAGTATGCGCTGCAGCAGCAAGGGGAGGCCAAGGCTAGGCAATCCGGCTCCGAGGCGACTCAGGGTGCCGCAGCTTAGGCGTTGTAGATGTAGGATAGTTTGTAGTATGCTTTTGCTGTAAATATTTTGAAGAACACAGTCCTTGTGCCACGTAGTGGCCTTATATGCTTAATGAATTCTTCTGAGTTGTGCTCTATCATTGTCTGAATGTTTGTGTCCTTTTATTTTTCTGCTGCTCTAGGTTCCTTCGGGTGCTGACCCTGCTGACACCTCGCCTGCAGTGCGGCTGCGGCCATCTTTGGATGATCCTTCGCAACTCGCTTTTCTTCGGGACCGTGTCCGTAGTCTTGAGAGGGAGTTGCTTGGATTGCGTGGTCACGCGGATGTTTGGAAGTCCAAGGCGGATCGTGGTGCAGCCAGAGAGGAGTACTTGATGGCGGAACTGCTTCGGCTGTCTGAGCAGCTTCAATGTAAGTTGTTCTTTGTTTCGAGCTGCAGCTCAGTTCTTCGAATGAGCCTGCTGGCCTTGCCTCTTATTTTGTGCAATTGTCGCAGGTGCTAACCTTGCTCCGAGGGAAGAGAAGGAGCGTGTCGCTGTTCGGGTCAATTGCTTGACTCAACAGGACATGGAGGCTAGCGGCTTCTTCTGGATGGATCGTGACCGTGCCATGGCTCTGGCGACGGTGCAGGATCGTGTGCACCCGGTTTCGCGGGTGCTTCGCCAAGTGCAGACGTCGCTTGCCTCGGTGTTGTACGTCATGTTTCCTTTGGATGCCATACCGACGAGCCTTGCGGGTCTTCTGTCGAAGTTTCGGAGCGTGAGCAATGTCAAGGAGTTGGTGCGGCAACAGCTCGTCGCAGGAGTGAAGGCTGCTTTGTCTCTCGTGAGGCTGCATCGGCCTGATGTAGATTTGACTGTTGTGGCAGCTGGGCTACCTCCTCGGCCGGATGGTGATGAGTGGGACATGCGTCCACATTACGCAGCTGTAAGGCAGTATGCCGAACAGGTCGTAGATTTGTTTGAGCAGCGTGCTCAGGTTATTCTTCAGAATAGGTAGTACCTGTAAAAGAGATAGATGTAAAATTTGTATATTTCGACTGGGCGTGTTGTGCCCTTTGTTGTAAAGATTTGTTTGTTGTAAGCACGCAGTGCTTTGTTTGGGTACGTGCCCTTTTTGTTTGCCTGACGTTGTCAGCTACTCAGGTGTACACGCGTAGTCCTCGGTTGATGAAATCGTGAGGTGGGGGGAGCCCCCCGAGTGCGTTTGTAGCATAAAGTAAAGTTGCAGATAATGAACGGAAGTTTGGGGCGAGACACTTAGCTTTATTTATATCGTAATGGAGGAAGTACATTGTTTGACTGAATAGCCTTGGCTGAAAAGCCTTATTGAAAGTAAAGGGGTAGGTAGCTAGGGGTAGAATCGTCGCAAGCGCGATGTTCCATGGGTTGGAGTATGCGACTCCAGACTCCACGTGCTTGAGGCGGTAGGCACCACCTGGGATGACTTCGGTGATGACGTAGGGGTCCTTCCCATGGTGACTCGAATTTCTTCGGTCACTCTTGCTTGAGCCGCAAGATGAGGTCTCCTTCGACGAAGGACCTTGGGTGCAGCCAGCGGCTGTGGTAGTTGCGGAGACTCTGCTGGTACACCGCTGATCGAGCGGCTGCTATGTCTCTTGCTTCGTCGAGTGTGTCGACGGCGTCTTCGAGTGCAGCCGTGGATTCGGCTTCGCTGTAAGCGACGACCCGGGGGGCCTGGTGGCGTACTTTGGCTGGTAGCACGGCCTCAGCTCCGTGCACCATGAAGAACAGTGTGTAGCCTGTGGAGCTGTTTGGCGTAGTCCGTAAGCTCCACAGGACAGATGGTAGCTCTTTCGTCCAGGCTCCGGCTTTCCGTTCGAGTGGACTCATGAGGCGCTTCTTGATGCCAGCGCCGATTAGGCCGTTGGCCTTTTCCACTTGCCCGTTCGTTTGCGGGTGTGCCACTGAGGCGTACGTGATGTTGATCCCAAGGCCTTCGCAGAAGTCCTAGAACTCCTTGGAGATAAAGTTCGATCCATTGTCGGTGATGATGCTGTGCGGTATGCCGAACCTGTAGACAATGGACTCGAAGAACTTGATGGCAGTTTTGTCCTTTTGGTTGGTGACGGGCATGGCCTCGACCCACTAGGTGAATTTGTCGACTGGGACCAGGAGGTAACGTGTCCCCCTTTCGAGGATTTTGGCAGTTTGCCAATCATGTCGAGGCCCCATTGAGCAAAGGGCCAGGCTATAGGTATGGGTCTGAGCTCCGACCCGGGTGCTTGCGGTTTGTCGGCGAACCGTTGGCACCCGTTGCATCTTCGGACGATGTCCTTTGCGTCGCTCATGGCCGTTGGCCAGTAGAATCCGACTCGTAGAGCTTTGGCGACAAGGGAGCGGCTGCCTGTGTGATGGCCGCAGATGCCCTCATGGATGTCTTGGAGGATGGCTTTCCCGTCACCGATGGTGACGCACCTTTGTAGTACACCCGTAATGCTGCGCTTGTACAACTCGCCATTGATGATGGTGAAGGATTTTGACCGACGAGATATGCGCCGGGCATCTGTCGAGCTGTCAGGCAGTTCTCCGTTTATCAAGAACTGGAGGTATGGTCGTGTCCAAGTTTCTTCGACTGCCATGACCTGAATTAGGTTGACCATGGCTACCTCTGTGTCCAGTTTCTCGGGTCCTGCATGTCCTTCGGGCAGCGTAGCCCCCGAGTGTTCTGCTTCTTCGGATGATCCCTTGGGGAATTTCCGCTTGATAGATGGCACGCAGATCTGTTCGAGGAACACACCCGATGGCACCTTTGCGCAGGTGGAGCCGATGTTGGTGAGTCTGTCGGCTTCCTCGTTGCTTTCTCTTCCAACGTGCCGGAGCTCGCAGCCGTCGAATTCTCCTTCGAGTGCGTTGTAGAGTGCGCGGTACGCGATCATGTTTTCGGCGTGTGCGTCGCACTCGTTCATCGTCTACTGGACGACGAGGTTGGAGCTACCGTAGATGACCAGACGCGTTGCGCCGCAGATCTTTGCCATTCTCATGCCGTGGATGAGGGCTTCGTATTCGGCCTCATTGTTGGAGGCTCGGAATTTCATCCGGAGGACGTACTTCATCTGGTCGCCCTGCGGGGAGGTCAGTATGACCCCGGCTCCTGCTCCAGCTTCGCGCTTGGAGCCGTCGAAGTGCATGGTCCATGACTGCGACATGTCAGGGGTGTCTGGCAGCTGCAGCTCCATCCAATGTACGAGGAAGTCCGGAAGGACTTGAGATTTGATTGCGAGTCGCTTCTCATAGATGATGTCCAAGGGTGACAGCTCGATGCCCCACAAGGCCACGCGTCCTGTGGCCTCTGGGTTATTTAGGATGCTGTTCAGGGGTGCCTTGTTGACGACCATTACCTGGTGCTCCTGGAAGTAATGGCTCAGCCGTCGATCTGTCATGAACACGCCGTAGGCGATCTTCTGGTAGTGAGGGTACCTCTGCTTTGTTGGTGTCAGTACCTCGCTGAGGTAGTAGATTGGGCGCTGGACCCCGTGGGTCTTGCCTTCTTCGGGTCGTTCGACCACTAGCACGGTGCTGACCACTTGGTGTGTGGCTGCTATGTACAGCAGCAGAGGCTCGCGCTCCTTTGGCGTGACCAAGACGGGCGAGGTGGAGAGAAGCCGCTTGAGGCTTTCAAATGCATCGTTGGCTTCCGGCGTCCACTCGAATTTATCTGATTTGCGTAGCAGTTGGTAGAATGGTAGGGCCTTCTCGCCCATGCGGCTGATGAATCTGCTTAACGCCGCTATTCGTCCTGCGAGCTGCTGGATGCCTTTGAGGTTTTTCGGCTTCTCCATCGTCATGATGGCTCTGATTTTCTTCGGGTTCGCCTTGATCCCTCGCTGAGAGATGAAGTACCCAAACAGCTGACCCGATGGGACGCCGAAGGTGCACTTTTCGGGATTTAGTTTGATTCTGTAGCGGTCAAGGTTGTCGAACGTCTCGCGGAGATCGTCGATAAGTGTCCTTGCCTCCTTGGTTTTTATGACTATGTCGTCAACATAGACTTGGACGTTGCGACCGATCTGGTCCTTGAGGCAGGCCTGCATGCATCGCTGGTACGTGGCACCTGCGTTCTTTAGCCCGAAAGGCATTGTGTTGTAGCAGAATACTCCGAACGGTGTGATAAACGCCGTTTTCTCCTGATCTTCGACCTTGAGTCGAATCTGGTTATAGCCTGAGTAGGCGTCGAGGAAGGAGAGTTTCTCGCAACCTGCAGTCGAATCGATGATCTGATCGATCCGAGGAAGAGGGAAGTGGTCCTTTGGGCAATGCTTGTTTAGCGACGTGAAGTCCACGCACATCCGCAGGATGTCCGTGCCCTTCTTTGGGACCATGACTGTATTTGCAAGCCACTCGCTTTCTTTGATTTCCCTGATGAAGTCTGCAACGAGTAGTCTGTTGATTTCCTTGCCGATAGCTTCGGCTCGTGGCTCGGACAATCTTCGGATGGACTGTTTGACGGGCTTGGTGTCTGGAAAGACGTTGAGTGCGTGCTCGGCGAATTCCCTGGGAACTCCTGGAATGTCCGCAGGACACCAGGCGAAGATTTCCCAGCGCTCACGGAGGAATTCGACGAGCGCGCCTTCCTATGCAGGGCTGAGGTCGTTGGCGATCAGCGCCGTCTTGGAGGCATCCGTCGGGTGGATCTGCACCTTCTTTGTGTTGACCGTGGAGTCGAAAGACATGTCAGGTGCGTTTTGTCGTGCGACTAGGGGTGCCCCATTGTCCGTCACCTCGCGGAGCCTAAGGAGCCCCTCCTGCATTCCGAATGATTGGGAGATTCTGTTGAAATCTCTGTCGCATTGGTCCGATCGGGTCAAGCTCCCGTGGACTGTGATGACGCCCTTCGGTCCTAGCATCTTGAGTAGCAGGTATGCATAATGTGGAACAACTAGGAACCTTGCGAATGCTACACGCCCGAGGATGGCGTGGTACTGTGATGGCCAGTCCACCACTTCGAATTCGAGCCGTTCCAGTCGGAAGTTGTCCGGCTTGCCGGAGATGACGTCGAGCCATATCTTGCCCAGGGGAAATATGCCCTTCCCTGGAACGATGCCGTGGAACGTTGTGTCTAATTGTTCCAGGCTACACTGCGTGATCCGCATTGCTGCTAGAGTGCTTGCGAACATCAGGTTGATGCCGTTGCCGCCGTCCATGAAGACGCGACTCATCTCGAAACCTCCGATCTGCGCCTCCAGCACCAGGGCAGCATGACCTGGGCGAGGGATCTGGCAAGGGTGATCCGAACGAGTGAACGTGATGCAGGACTCCGATCCGCTGAGGTACTCAGGGATGGCAGGTGGAGTTGCCACGGCTAGGTTGATCCGTCGGGTGATTTTCTTCTGCACCCTATTCGTAGGGCGCCCCTTCTGGATCATCAGTGATCCTTTTGGCAGGGGATACCCGTTTCCAGCATTGTTCCGTGCTGGTGCGACTGGTTGGTTCGGGCCTCCTACCGGTGGCGGTGGAGGAGCTCCATGCGCTATCTCACCTGGCGCGGGTGCATTTCCGAACGCAGGGATTGGAGCCTGCTGCCTCATCTGCACCATGCTTTCGCTGAGCTTCTTGAACTCGCGGCAGTCCTTGAGCATGTGGCTCGCCTTCTTTTTGCCATCCTGCTTGTCGATGTAGAAGTGGATGGTGCATGGACCCGAAAGCTTTTCGTATGCTGAGGGTCCGTTATCGCGGTCGCGGCGTTGCCACGACTGCGCTGGGCGTCCTCCATCGCGGAAGTTTCCTCCGCGGTATCCTCCGCTGTTGCGGTTGGCGTCGTTGCGGCGATCGGCGTAGCCAGCTGCGACCATGTCGGGTCCGTCGCGATCGTTGTAGACGCGTGATCTTCTCTTGCTACGGCTCTCCCGTCTTCGGCCGTAGTCGTCCTCTTCATCCGATTGTGCTCGGTGAATGGAGTCTTGTCCGTCAGCCCACCTGTTGGCGATGTCCATGAGGTGGTCGAGCGTTTTGGGTTTGACACGCCCAATCTTCTCCTTGAAGTCTTGGCGCTTGACGCCGTCCCTGAAGGCGTCGATGGCTCTCTCTTCGGAGATGTGTGCTGCGGAGTTCTTGGTGTTGGACCAGCGTAGTATGTATGAGCGAATGGATTCGCCCGTTCGTTGAGTGCAGGCGCGCAATTCTTCGATTGAGGCGGGCCTCTTGCTGGTGCCCTTGAAATTTTGGATGAAGCTGTAAGCTAGCTCCTCCCAGCTTCGGATGGACCCTGATGATAGGCTGCTGAGCCAGATCCGTGCCGCGCCTGTCAGCTGCAGCTGAAGGCATTGCATGGCGGTTTCTTTGTTACCGTCGTGCAGCTTGACGGATGACAGATGGTCACTGAGCCATGCTTTTGGATCTTGCGTGCCGTCGAACTTCGGAGTATCCGAAGGAAGCTTGAAATTGCGTGGCATCCGCGTTCGCCGAATGGATCTGCTGAAGCATCGGGCTCCACAGAGTTCTCCTCCGTCTTCGTCCATCTCAGATTCAGACGAGCATGCGCGCTTGGCTCGTGCTTTATCGATTTTGCATTGTGTGAGCGCGTCTCTGGCGTCGTAGTCGCGTTTATGGTGACGCGAGCTCTTCTTCCTTCGAGGAAGGTCGTGTTCCTCTTCCTCTTCGGATGAAGGGGTGGGGCTCCGGTCGTGCCTGGCCGGAGCCTTCTTCTTTGGCTCCGCAGGAGCGTCTTGGTGGAGCGCAGCTCCGACAAGTCCGAGTCCGGTAAGTGAGGACTTATGCATGGCCCTTTTCGGGTCCCCCTCGGGAGGTGGGTGGGCCGCGAGGTACGCAGTGGCTGCCATGATCGCAGCCTGTGGCGTTTTCGGGATGACGTTGCCGTCGGCGTCCATCTCCATGAAGGATATGTGGAGAGTTCGCGTCAACTCGCGACGCTCCTTGGGATCCATGTTCTCCATCCGAGAGCGGTGCTTGTTGCCTGGGTTGGCGTTCGAGCTGGAGCCGATGCCCATGGCGGAGAGCGCGGCTCGTCGCGCGCTGGACTTTGAGGCTGCTTGCTTGCATTTGTCAAGCACCTCCTGCATCTTGACCTGCTTCTTGTGCTCTTCGATTAGGAGCAGGTGGTAGGCCATCAGCATATCTCGTGAGGCGTCTCCGGATAGTACTATGTTGCCTGCCACAGCTTCGCGGACCTGGGTCCATCCCTCTTTGCTAAGGCGGATGACGTGGCCGCCGTTGTTTTCCCCTTCGGGTGGGGGAGATTGGCTTCTTCTGTTCCCACCGTTTCGTTCTGGCGGGTTAGGCGGCGGGTTGGGTGCTTGTTGATCCACGTCGCTTTGGATGACTGCGGCGCATTGGTAGCGCTTGTAAATTGGCCCGCTGCTGCCGCAACTTTCAGATCCGGAACCGTAGGTCCCTGCATCCGATGGCGGATCGCATAGATCGGAGTTGCAGCTGTTGCTGTCGTAGGAATCATCTGCTGATGATGTTGTGCGTAGCACGGGGTGTGGGGCCCATGAAGCGGGCCTGATTGATGGTAGGGGCACCCGCTCAGGTAGGCGGAGGATGCAAGTTTGCCCCACCTGGAAGCAGAAGCTCCCGAACAAGATTTCGAGTCCGTCGCCTACGGGCTCGAAGTCCTTCATGGTGGCCTGCGAGTGGGCGGTGAAGTCGAAAGCACCGAAGAGGAGATGGCTCTCCGTTGCTGCAGAATTGTAGATCGATCGGGTTGGGACCGTCACGATCGCACAATCAACGCCCCCAATTCCCATAGACGGCGCCAATTGACGAGGTTTGGTCTCATCAATGCCCATTGTTATGGAATTGAGTTTTGGAGAAGATGGGGATGCTGGAGATCGTGGAACGGTTAGCAAACAAGCAACACGGGGACACAAGGTTTACCCAGGTTCAGGCCCCCGGAGGGAAAACCCTACTCCTGCTTGTCTGCTCTTGATTACGGCGGAACCGAAAGTTACAAGGGTGCGCAGATGCAATCTGGCGTGGAGGTGTGTATGCGAGAGTATGAGTCGAGAGATCTAGGTCGTGCCCTCCTGGCCTTTATATAGACTTAGGCAGGTCCCGGGCATAGTCCTAGTCGGTTACAGGTTCTAGGGTTTTACCCCTTTGAATTTCCTATCTACTCTAGTCTTGCTCTCCAAGGATCCGAAGGCGTCATGGGCCTGGGCCGCCCAAAAGTCTTCATGGGCCAACATACTTTTGTCGTGGGCCTTTCTTGGGCTGGACTAGGTATGCTGAGATCACGTACCCGTAGGGTATAACCATGTCAGACTCACATATCCAAATCCATAACCATGTGACAACTCTTAATAGTAGGGAATCGTGGGTAGCTTGTCCAAGATTACTACTGTGGTTATGAGGGATAACATAAAAGATGGCTTGTCTTTTGACCATTGATAATCCCCAAGAGTAGGGAATCACCATCGATAACTATTCAAGTGTCGAACCCATAAAAAGATGAAGGTAAACTATCTATTCTCTAAAGCCATATAACCTATTTATATAGCCTTTCATGCAAAGAAATGAACTGGAGTGTGTAAGGTACTTTTTTTACTTCTAACTAAAAAACTATAAAGTGTTGAAAGTAATACAGAAAGTAAAAACTATTGTAAGTAAAGTAAAAATAAGTAAAAGTAACAACAAGTAAAAGAAAAAATGGACAACTCAAGGGATCAAGTGTTGTGGCAAGTTGTTATTTCATTCATTCGGTGTCACAACTATTGAAGCACATGGAAATATTTTTATTGTTTCAAATGATAAAACCTAAGATGGAGATGGCAATGAGAAGGATGATGAAGCATGGATATTAATGTTTGATGTGCTTTGTGTGAACTTTGTTTTATGTGCTTGTGTGAATTTTGTTATGCTATGTTTTTGAACTATGCAATGGTTTGATCTTGACATGCGGCAACCGCTCGCGCATGCAATATTATAGCAATGTGTGAACTATGTTGTTGCGCGTTTGAAAATACTGCCACCATCCGCACATGCTAAAACAGTAAAAACTATTTTAGCGCGCAGTCTTTATTGCACATTTGTTGGACATACTCTATTAAGATTAGAGAAGGCTATATAACTAAGGCACATCCTAAAAAAAGTACTCCCTCCGTTTTAAAATATAAGATGTTTTAGCTTTGTGAAACAAATCTATCTAAAGTTTTTTTAATACATAGTTTTATTTAGATTTAAAGTAAATCTACATATTAAAACAAGTCTAGATACATTTTTTTCACAAACATAAAACATCTTATATTTTGAATGTGAGGGAGTACCAAACACTAGCACTAAGAAATTATTACTGAGATCAGCGTTTGGCGAGATTAGATTCCCAAATGCCCCACTATTCCTCAAACGGACTAAAATAAACAAAACCAGGGACCGCTTCGCAATTCGCACCACCACCACCACCACCACCGCCCGCGTCCAGATCCGCCACGCCGTCGTCGTGGTCTTCCTCCTCCTGCCCACCCCGCTTCGGCGAGATCCCCTGCCGCCTCGACCTGTAATCCGTCGAGAAGATCGTCGAGGACTTCGCCATGGACCTCTCAATCAACCCCTTCTCCTCCGGCACACGCCTCCGGTGAGCCTCCTCGGATCGCACCCGCCCTACCCCCGCAGATCCGTTTCGTCGTGTAACCTGGTCGCGTGGCGTTTCTACAGGGACATGATACGGGCTATACGCGCGTGCAAGACGGCCGCAGAGGAGCGGGCGGTGGTGCGGCGGGAGTGCGCGGCGATACGGGCGGCCATCGGCGGGAACGACCAGGACTACCGGCACCGCAACATGGCCAAGCTCATGTTCATCCACATGCTCGGCTACCCCACCCATTTCGGCCAGATGGAGTGCCTCAAGCTCATTGCCGCCGCGGGGTTCCCTGAGAAGCGCATCGGATACCTCGGCCTCACGCTGCTCCTCGACGAGCGGCAGGAGGTCCTCATGCTCGTCACCAACTCCCTCAAGCAGTATCCGCCTTGCTTGCCTATGCTTACTTTTGCCCCTGCTTCTCTGTGTTACTGTTTATTTTGGCAATCTTGTGCTGATCCTCGAGTAATTGCTAGTACTTAACGTGGTCAGAGATCTTAACCACTCCAACCAGTTCATTGTGGGCCTTGCACTCTGTGCCCTAGGGAACATTTGTTCCGCTGAAATGGCACGCGATCTGGCGCCCGAGGTGGAGAGGCTGTTGAAAACTAGGGATCCAAATACGAAAAAGAAGGTACTCATTTTATGATGGAGATACTTTTGCCCTTCTGAAGACTGTTTTGACTTTTGAGCAGTATTTCCATTCCAGTTGTCTGATTCTACACATGGAAGAGTTATTATTTGGATGCTTCAAGCTTGCAGTGATCCTTCCTTCATTTAGCCTAGCATGAGAATGGCAAAGCTTACATGATTGTATATGCTATAGGTAGTTTAGCATCAGTACATTTGCACTTGAACACCAAATCTTTACTTATGGGGTGCTCTAATCAATACTATCATATCTAGCTTACATTATGCACGTTTTCTATGCTTGTTGTTTTCATACAGCCTAGGAGTTTTTCTTTTTGTTAGTCTTAAAATATGTGCTATGGAGAACTATTATTGAGCATATATCACTCCTGTTTGTAGGCTGCCTTGTGCTCTATACGAATTGTAAGAAAAGTTCCAGATTTGGCAGAGAACTTCATGGGTCCTGCTGCATCGTTACTCAAGGAAAAACATCACGGTGTTCTGATATCTGTTGTCCAACTTTGCACAGAACTCTGTAAAGCCAGCGGAGAAGCATTGGAGTACTTGAGAAAGGTACACTGCTATTTTATGGACCGCAGTAAGAAATCGTTAGCATCGTCCAAGTTCCCACTCCTTCAGACCGTATTTTGTGTTGCATTGATGTACTAGTGTCAAAACATTCTTGTTCTCCTAACTATATCCAAAAACATCATTGTTAGATTATACCTGCAAAGTTATTGCAAATATTTGTATATAGTTTCGGCAGTAATTGATTAATTATTCTGATAAAATATTACTGTTTCAGCACTGTGTCGACGGTTTGGTCCGGATACTGAGAGATGTGTCCAACAGTTCGTATGCTCCTGAATATGACATAGCTGGCATTACAGATCCATTCTTGCATATCCGAGTTCTTAGACTCATGCGGACCCTGGGTCAAGGGGATGCAGACTGCAGCGAGTATGTGAATGATATTCTTGCCCAGGTGATCTGTTCATCCGTAGTTTAACATGCACTACACAATTTCAAATGAAAATACATATGCTCCCATCAATTTAGTGAACCAGATATTTTTTATTGCAAGCTACATATTTAAACATTACTCACATGCTGTACAGCAAAACAATCTCTCTCCTTTAGTGGAACTAATCCTAGTAATTTATATGGACATACTTCCATTTATTTAGATCTTGCCTTGGGTATTGTTTTATACATGGATTCTAGAACCTGGTAACATCACTGTTTATCCCTCTGTAGTGTTACTTTTACATCATGTTTCTTGGTTATCAGTTGCACTTTTTTGGCACTTTGCATATCTTATAGTGAAGTAGTTCATAATTAACACTTTTATCGGATTCCCAGGTTGCAACCAAAACTGAGTCAAACAAGAATGCTGGAAATGCTATTTTATATGAATGTGTTGAGACCATAATGGGCATCGAAGCCACTAGTGGTTTACGTGTGCTGGCAATTAATATTTTGGGTAGATTCTTGTCCAACCGTGACAACAATATAAGGTAAATTGTCTCTTGCTCCTGCTCAATTGAAACACTTTAAGCAAAAATGTTATTTGTTTGTGGTTTTGTGGGCCATTTATTGTCCGGGAGTTCTGACTTTTCTGTAGTAGATGAGCATAGTTCCAACCACTATTACTTATGGGTGATTGTGAACATAATTGTTCTGGAATATTAGGAATTAGCAGAGCACTTGCATCATTGAGTTGTTTCTTAACGGGTTAATATCTTACCATCTCCTGTAAATATAATTAGGAGAGCATGGCACACACGTGTGGGCCTATGTTTGATATGTATGATCATGTTCCGGTGATAACCAATTGATATTTGGTCAAAAACTTAAAGAGTCAAATGTCAATCCTGAAGACCCATGATGAGTCCATCTAAAAATCTCCCTTATCTATTCATTCCCCACCGTCATACCTGGCCCACCCATGATCAGTGCACCATGTATGGTTGTCCCTTATGGGTGATGCAGGGGCTTATTTTCTATTGTTTTAACAGTGTAATAGATATTATGTACTTACTATGCTTACTATTTTCAGATACGTTGCTCTGAATATGCTAATGAAGGCCATGGCAGTGGACACACAAGCAGTGCAGAGGCACAGGGCAACAATATTGGAGTGTGTTAAGGTAATCAAGCATACAATGCTACGCTATAATATGCTTTAGGTTTATTGTTTCTCTTCTGGGAATCAGAATATTCACACGCATGTACAGCTTTAAGATAAACTTCACCTATGGTTGTTTCATCTTTCATGTGATGCTCATCTTTTCGTTTATTTTCTGCATCTTTTGAGAACTACACATAACTAGTGCATAGTGTCAAATGCAGTTTCTCTTATTTACCTGCATCTCTCCCAAGGTTAGCCTCATTTCTGTTCCTATCTGTATGCCTTCCTTAAGTGACTCATGGAACAAGAGAAAAATGATTAGAAAAACTATCCTTATCTTTGTCACCTCCCCACCTTTCCTGGGTTAGAGAACTTCTCAAAAAGCTTGCTTGCCATACTTTTAACCCTGTTCTGCATTTCACCATGTTTATGGATCTGCTATTCACCTATCACGTAGTTCCTTTTGTTTTTACTTAAAAATTTGCAATCATGTATCTCTCAGGATGCAGATGTCTCTATTCGCAAAAGGGCCCTTGAACTTATTTACATACTTGTCAATGATACCAATGTAAAGCCTTTGACCAAGGAGCTTGTTGATTACCTAGAAGTAAGTGATGAGGACTTCAAGGAAGACCTCACAGCCAAAATATGCTCAATAGTTGAAAAGTAAGTCTTGGCACATTCATCATCTTTACTGGCTTTTGGAAGAACAACTGATTTGCTACTCTGTAGTTGCTCCATAGATTGCTTGTACATCAACTGTTGATACATTATCTTGGAACATAATTTCAAACAATGAAGGGCCTTTGCCTTGAAATAATTAATGTTTTTTCTTGTTGCACCTCAGTTTGTTTTTCTCCCCAGAGGGGGACAATGAAAGTTAAGCTAAGGGTATAGGTATAATTTGGTCTTATCTTTTCACGTTGTCCTTCCTTTTGCTTGTTAGAATATAGCAAAAGGCTTTAAGGCACATTTTTCTTGGGAGAGCATCATCATGTGAACTTAAATCTGGGTGGTAATATCTATATTACAATATAGTGTAAGACATAATCTTCCAACACATTTTCTGTCATGTCATGTCGTGCTACTCCCTCCGTCCCAAAATATAAGGCACACTATTTTTATGCTGGTCTTTGATACACGACTTACTATATACTAAATTATATGGATTGGGAATGTTGGTATCGTTGGTTTTTTTTTGGCAAAATTCTTTCATTTCATATATTTTTATACTAATTTTATGGACATATTTTGGGATGGACATATAAATCACAGTCAAAGTTGTAAGTCATTGACCAACGAAAATCAAGGGCGCCTTATATTTTGGGATGGAGGGAGTATTTAACAGGCTATAACATCAGTTTGTTAGTTCAGACACTTCTCTTCTGGTGTTTTTCATGCATTCTTACTATTGCTTAACTGCCCCATATCTAAATTATCAACTTATTTGTACCTCCTCTGTTCTAAAATAATTGAAGTTCTTGGATTATCCTAAGTCAAACTACTTTAAGTATCAACATCTAAAGCACCAACTTCGTTTCATTAGATTCATCATAAAATATATTTTTGCTATATAGATTTGACGTTATAGATATTAGCATATTCTTCTATAAACTTGGTCAAACTTAGAGAAGGTTGACTTAGAACAAACGTATTAACTTCAATTATATTGGACTGGAGGGAGTAGATCCATATCTGTCCTGTTGATTTACAACTTCTCCTGTTCATTTTCAAAATAATAACAGTTTTGTAATTCTAATAGGTTCTCTCAGGATAAACTATGGTACTTAGAGCAGATGTTGAAGGTTTTGTCGCTGGTACGTAGATAAATACAGCTTCGACCCGTCTTTCTCTTGCATGGGGTCAATGCGGAAAATGCTAATTTGTACAATACCTTTGTATATCCACAGGCTGGAAACTTTGTGAAGGATGATGTGTGGCATGCTCTTATAGTTCTAATAAGCAATGCATCTGAACTTCAAGGATACTCAGTCAGATCATTATACAAAGCATTGCAAGCATGTGGTACACAGGTATGGAGACATACTCAGTGTTCTTTGTAAACTATTTGATTGCATTTCATCCTATCTGATGTGCATGAATCTCTTGTACTTTGAATTGTGTAGGAAAGTCTAGTTAGGGTATCTGTTTGGTGCATTGGTGAATATGGTGAGATGCTGGTAAACAATATTAGTATGCTGGACGTGGAGGAACCAATCACAGTGAGTTCAAAATTCTTGCCAGCCATCATAATTGGCTGATGCCTTTTCTGTCAAGATATCACTACTCACTGAGAACTCTATTTTGTAGCATTACATGTTTATTTCTACATGCACTGTGCATCCACTATGCTCGAACTGCTCTGAATTTAGTCCACATTTAAAACTGATAAGAGGTAGCTCTTGGATATACTTATTTGTTTCTCACACCACCTTCACGACCAGCTTGTAATTACTTATTTAGCTGCAGCAGCGTCACCAAGAATTTTGCAATCATTCATTTAGCCACACATATGCATGATTGTTTCAGTGCTGAACTATGTTTTTTCAGAGCATGCTAGTTTGGCTCATTAGTTCAAAATTTTTGCAGTGCATGCTGTCTTTTCACCGCAATTCATTAATAGAACTGCGCTTCGGCTTTACTATTGTCAAACTGTGTGGCAACGCCTGAATTTGTCCAGGTAACAGAATCTGATGCTGTGGATGCTGTAGAGCTAGCTCTTAAACGCTACTCTGTCGATGTTACAACACGGGCTATGTGTCTTGTTGCTCTTTTGAAGCTTTCCTCGCGATTTCCACCAACTTCAGAGTAAGTTGTCATTAACTTGGTCTTGCATTATTGTCAGAGAACCTACTGTACTACATTATTCAAATGTGAACTGGCTTATAGCAAAATCTGGCAAGTTCGTTTATTTCAGTCGACTTGTTTCATGGGTCTCCTGATTGACCTTAGATTTCTTGTGAACAGTACCAACTATGCTCATAGGGTCATCTATTTTTCAATTCTCATCTTTATTTGCACTTGCACATGCACATGAACTCTTTGTGTTTACTGATTATACATGCCTACTAGAAATGCAATTTGATGGCAAATATTAGGTGGAAAATGTTGCAAGCTTAGATTTTCATCTTTTTTGTCTGATAATCATGATTCATCCAGTTTCTTACGAACGTATTGGTTTCTCTTTTATGATCCTACAGAATAAAACTAAGTGTTGGTGACGTCATTAATTAACTACGACAGTAAGATGTACCATTAATTGTTCACATGACTTCACCTTGGTTGATACGCAATGCATACAATGTTAACGCTGGAGCTTCGTGTTTGATGGAAGCCTCATTTGTTAGCCATATTTTCTAAATTTCTGTTCTATGCCAACTTTTTTTTGTTTAAATATATCTGTATGTGGTTTTGCGTTATCTATTACAAATTGATGTTGTCACCTTGTTATTATGTTGCCAGGAGGATACAAGAAATCGTTGTGCAGAATAAAGGGAATGCTGTGCTTGAGCTGCAGCAAAGATCAATCGAATTTAATTCCATTATACAAAGACATCAGTCTATAAAGTGGGTGACAGTATTTAGTCATTATTCCAAAGTTCTGCACTAGTATCATATTTCTTGTTATGTAAAAGAGTATTAACCCTGTGAATGCTGCTGTGCATGCAGATCATCTTTGCTTGAGCGGATGCCCATATTGGATGAAGCTAGTTATTTGTTGAAGAGAGCCGCGTCTTCACAAGCAACAGTTTCATCAACTAAATCTGCTCCAGCAGCCACACCTGGAGGCCCACTCAAGCTTCCAAATGGTGTAACAAAACCACCACCAGCTCCATTAGCTGACTTACTTGATTTAAGTTCTGACGATTCTCCGGCGACTACTTCTGGCCCTACTACAGAGCCTAGTGATTTCCTAAAGGATCTTTTGGGCATTGACTTGATAGGTTCATCTGCTGCAGGTATTTATCATTTCCATTTCAGGCAAATGAAGCAAGTCATGCTTTATCTCCTGTTTAGTGATTCTGGCTTGTGGGTTCTCGCATTTGGTATTGATTGTAACCAATGCATATTTGACAAGGGATTAAGCTTGCCTAAATAGCGTTTTCTTTAGGATGGTCCAATATTGTGCCAGTTCAGAGCTGGTTTGAGCTCTTCTAAACGGCCCTCGTGTTGATTCTCAGTTTTACTACATGTGTACTGTTTATAGTGTACATTGACGGTCTAAGTCTTGCTTATGAGGTTATTTCTGGTTTATGTTAAGGTGGAGCTGCATCTGCAAGTGCAGATATTTTGGATCTTCTATCTATTGGTTCATTTCCTGTGCAAAATGGCCCACCAACAACATCAAACCTCATCTCTCCTGGCCATGGTAAAGTAAATGTATTGATAGTTTTTGCATCTTTCCGCCCAGTTTGTTATGCATGCTTAAGTTATCTAGCACTGTGCAGGAGTGACTAAACATGCTCCTGGAACACCTCAAGTTACCGATCTTCTCGATGGCTTGTCCTCAAATACACCGCTTCCTGGTTCGCTTCTATCACTTATTATCTTGTGTCCTTCCTAGTCATTAGGAAACTAACCATTACTCTACTCGCTCACCAGATGTGAATACAGCTTACCCGTCAATCACAGCTTTCCAGAGTGCATCTTTGAAGATCACCTTCAATTTTAAAAAGCAGCCTGGAAAGCCTCAGGAGACTACAGTGCATGCCAGCTTTACAAATTTGACATCTGCTACATTGACAGATTTCATGTTTCAGGCAGCTGTACCAAAGGTACTACCAAGGAACTTTGAACCGCTGTTCTTCTAATCACCTCTGATACTAAACCCTTTCAAGAAATGTATCTTTTCATAACTAAAATACATTGGCGCACAACGGCAGTTAAGAACTAGCCATTATTTGTCTAGTTGCTGCGGATTGTGGTAAATCTATAGTTACTCAGCTTGAATTTTGTTGGGTCAAAAGCCATCTAGTGATTGGTCATTTATTTATCTTCTCATTTTGCTGATAGAGTTTCTTAAAGAAAATTACTTCATTATCATCATGGTTGAATGCATTTCAGTTTTCTTCCTGGTTCCTTCAAGATCATTAGTTAAAATGTGTCCTAAAAACTGTTTGCAAACGGCAAGTGGTGACAAGATGCTTTTTGTTGTTGTGGACTGTTGTAATTTGCTCTAATGGTATTTATCAAATACTACAAATTGATAGTTCATTCTCTGTCGAAATTTGCATTTCAGTTCATCCAGTTGAGCTTGGACCCAGCTAGCAGCAGCACCCTTCCGGCCAGTGGAAATGGTTCAGTTACACAAAGCCTCAGTGTCACTAATAGTCAACATGGACAGGTATTTGACCGCTTTCTTGTTTTTTTTTACTACTGGTATTTTTTCTATAAGCTTGAAACAACCCATGTAGTTTCATGGTCCTGCCAAAGTAACTATAAATCAAGATATCACCTGTGTGCCAAGGATACCTGCTTATATTTTACACTGTTCCTTGGTATCATTAGTCTGTCATTTGGTTATATTTCATCCTCTTCAAGTAGACTTTTTTTTTGGAACCCCTGATTACTTTTCCATCATAGGTTTATCAATAATAATGAAACTATACATTTATTCAAAAAGAAAATAAAAATATGGTACAGCCTGTTGCTTCACACATCGACAGGGAAGCATTCAGTCCATTACTGAAGTGCCATGTAGTCAGCCCTCCATGTAGATGACTTTCTAATATATGATCAGGGTCCTTGGAACCTGATGATTCTTTTTGTAAGACTTGGATTATGCTGCGAGTCTGCGGTTCTTTTTGTCTCCCTGCGATTCTAATATGTTATTATTCTAAATCGCTTGCTTCATAGAAACCACTCGCGATGCGGATCCGCATCTCTTACAAAGTGAATGGCGAGGACAGGCTGGAACAAGGGCAAATCAGCAATTTCCCCGCGGGCTTGTAGTGACACCTGTGTATAATGTTGTGATAGCTCTTTCAGTGCGCTGCTGGCAAAGGCGAGTTTTCCTCCCTTTTTTTCTAGCCCTCCCATCAGTTTCTTCCCCCTTGTGCTTGCCTATTAGTGAGAGTTCTGTACACTAGTAGTTTGTTTTTTGCTATTTATCCTTACCATATTGTATAGTGGCTGGCAGCGATCTATGACATGTATCCAGTTTTGCCAAAAAATGTATTCATACAGAACTGTATATTAACACCTTGAGGATGACCAAAGTTTTCAGCCTCCTGGTCACTTGAGGCAGCAAATCTCTTTGTTGTACTGTTTGTACCATGCTATCTTCAGTGTAAATTATTTCTTATTTTTTTAATCGAGCTCATACCTCACCCTTGCAAACTTTTTTATCTATCTCGCGCACGATGCAAACTTGGTCGTTATGTGATGATGCCCACTCGAGTCTCTATGGGTGCTCCATAAATGTGATGTGGCAGAGCACTTGAGCTTGTTTCGGGGATTTTTTTACAAATATACCCCTCTGCACCCTGTCAATATCAAAAGTACTCTTCTACCTTGGCGGAAACTAGAAAAGGGGCCACGTGTCTCTTCCCGCCACACCTGGTGGCGGATAACACGTTCCGCCGCGCGCACAGGCGGGAGGCTGTTCCTGCCAGCCTCTTTGGCGAAAGTGGTGGGCCCCATGGCGGGAGGTGGCCACGTGCAATGCGTCTCACCCACATGTACGATCGGTGCACCATTGCCGGCTAATTCATGCACATAATTGACTCAACTTTATCTACTTCCTTCGTCTAAAAATAGATTTTTCCATTTTATTCTAAATTTAGATGTATCTGGACATTATTTAGTATCTAGATTGAATCAAATTTAAACAAACATTCGACATCTATTTTAAGACGGAGGGAGTAGATACATGCGTATTTAGACAAAGTTGGATCGATTAATTTGAGACAGAGGAAATAAATCATGTTAAATAACTATTAGTGAACGAGACATTTCATCATGTGTATTTTTGATCATTTTTTCTATATCCACCATTTTTTTAGACAGACTAGATAACTATTAGTGAGTCTACCATTCACGTTTATCATCATTACACGTCCTACTCACTTGCTCTCAAAAGTATAATTAGTCTAATAGTGTTCTTTGCATGGATCAGCTGGTAATGGTACATAGATCGTACATGTGGGTGAGACTCACCTGCATGTGGCCAACTCCCGCCATGGGGCCCACCACTTTCCGCCAAAGGGGTTGGCGGGAACAGCCCCCCGCCTGTGTGCGTGGCGGTACGTGTTATCCGCCATCGGGTGTGGCGGGAAGAGACACGTGACCCTTTTTCAGTTTCCGCTAAGGTATTTTTGACAATTGATTTTGAAAGAGGGTATTTTTGACATTGACAGAGTGTAGAGAGGTATATTTGTAAAAAAATCTGTTTCGGGGGTGCTAGTACATCCTTGCAGTGAAAGTTGGTGCCCTGTCCGTCCATGATACTCCATCAAAGTCAGTGTCAGGCTGGCCGCACGCTTCAATGCGATAGGGTAGCATCAGCAGGGGCAGCACCTCTCCAGAACAGTTGCTTCCGTAGCAGCAGCCTTTACTGCCACGTGTGTCACCTCGCGTTTCCATTTCTTCGCCAGACGGATGTATGCTGGTGCCCCATTATTTGCATTTGTCACCTTCGTATTAATTCCCTCGTAACATAAACGGGGGAACGCATGGTGGCGTGAACTAGAGCGGTGTGCGTGGGTTCTGTCGTGTACCACTCTTATGGAAAAGGCGAATTTTTTTTTCTCCTTTGAACTCCTGGAAAAGGCGAAACAAGTTATGGCGAGATGAATAAGATGATGGAAAAAAAAGTTGTTTTTGCAAAAAATATTGTTTTGGGTTGTTCAGACAGCTTTTTTTTTATCCTCTTGGGACACCGGTTGCACATCCTGGGCAGAACCAGCTTTTTGGTTCTCGCAGCAATCGACTACCCAAACCAGGCAAAAGAAAAGGCGTTTTGAATTGAATGCAAAGCGTGACGGCGACGGATCCTCGCACCTCACTGAAGAATCTGTAGTACTCCCTCGGTCCTGGTATATCCTACGGGTACCTCTAGGTCATAACAAAAAAAAACTATATCAGTAGAAACTATAATTGTAGTATAAAATTACACTGAAACACCGATACTTATTATGGATCGGAGGGTGTATATAACACAGAAACTATATGCAGAAATTAAACTTCTGAAATTTCTAGTGATGTTAAATAGATTAAACTGATGATCTAATAGCCTGAGGGAGGTAGTACTATAGCACAGTAGAGATCTCAGCAGAGTACCTCTATTCCAGTTTATAAGACTTACGCGTATACCTAGATCGTCCGCATGAGCTATATAATATAAATTATATAATATAAAAATTATATCATTAGAAAATTAACTTTTGAAGTTTTTAATAGTATAGTTTTTATCTTATATACCTCATGCTAAGTTGGTTAATTTATCGACCTAGAAATACGCGTAGGTCTTATAAACCGAGACAGGGGTAGTAGTATTAATATCTATTTAAACACTAACCACACACACAGGCAGGAGGCCCATCGCTCCGTGCTCGCGTCACGTGCACCTGCGCCCGCTACATCCCGTAGGCTAGACGACGATAAGCACAGGACAGGAGCCATGTATCGCTTTCCAAACGCTGCGGTCCAAGCGATGAGCCACGCCACGTCTGATTACTTAACTAGTTTAATCACATTCCTGCAGCTTTTACCAGTGAATCTCAGCAAAATCCGCGCCAGGTTTTGGCAGACGCGTCCGCCTCACCTGTCGCCAACGCCAATTAAATTAGTATCGAAAAGTTGCTGCGTTTTACTAGCATTGATGATTGTTTGCTGTCTAAATTAATTAAGGTGTCGTAGAAGCAGGGTTATCAGCCACCAGCAGGTTACAGTAAGTCGACTAGATTTGATTAACTACGAAGGTATCTAATTAAATTTTTAATGCTAAATACGTCTACACCTAGAAAATTTTGAGTTAATTAATACTCTCTCCGTTTTAAAATATAAGATGTTTTAGATTTGTAAAGAAAATGAATCTAGACTTGTTTTAGCGTATAGGTTCGTTCTAAACATGAGTAAACCTACACACTAAATCAAACACTAAATCAAGTCTAGATACATTTTCTTCACGAAACTAAAACATCTTATATTTTGAAACGGAGAGAGCATGAGTCCAAGAGAGTACAACTAATTGAAATCAGTAGTATTCCCTCCGTTAGGGATTATAAGGCCCGAGAGTTTTTTAAAAATGTTAGAAATTGTAAGTCCTCTCCCATTTATTAGTCTCTCCTCCAATGCATGTTCTTCTTTTCTCTATCTTCTCTCATGCATGTATAACTATTGGTGCATGTAGTAATCAAGAGGGTGAGTTATTGATTTATTAATCATATTAAAGTGGTCTATAGGCCTTATAATCCCTAACAGAGGGGGAGTACCAGAGACGTGGCGGATGATCTAGAAAGTCTTCAGAGTTTCATCGCCGCAAAGGAGCCAAACGCTATGCGCGCAAGCTAATCGTTTCCGTTCTCTGAAACTCGCAGAAAGGGATTTCAAGATAAAAAGCAAAAGTAGCGTACACGCACTTTGCTTGCTAGCACAAGAATGTACTCCGCTGATAGGTCAGATTTGTACTTGAGACTTTATTAAGAGCTGTACGTACCAGGATGACCTACTACTACCTAGTACTGAAAGTAGGTAACCGGAGTACTACGGGAGATTATACGGTGTAATGAGCAGTTTTTTCAGGTTATCGGTGAGAATACATGGCACTAGTATGCGTCCTAATACTATAAGCCAAAATTGACCTGGTTTCGGTGCCTTGGTGACCTACACTACAAGCCAAGTTAAGCAAGTAAATCCTGGGGTAGTATTTTTCAGTGTAATTCTGAATTCCAAACAAACAGGGCAGGTCAATTGATTTACTACTGTAATTTTGTACTCCCAATGCTCACTATAGAGGGAGTTCATCATGAAACTAAAAAAGGTATTGGAAAAAAAAAGAGAGAGAGAATTCAGCAATCGCTTGATTTAGGTCGGCCAAAAACACGAAGGAATGATGAGCTCAAGAGAGTTTTGCATTTGCAAGTTGCGACCCACACACACATACTAGTATGACGAAAACGTCGTGTCACGACTCCCCGACGCTTCTCCTCGGCCACTGCAGCGCGCCGTCCACCGCCGGCGAGCAGCCGTCGGAGGCGAGCACGGGGAGCTTCCCCTTGCCGGTCCGAGGCCACTGCCATATCTTGGACACCGAGAAGCTGTCGCCCTTGCTGCCCGCGCCGATCCTCTTCCCCTGCCCGCCGCCGGAAGGCAGATTGGCCATGACCTCCTCTGCCATCCTCTCCGCGCCGCCGCCGTTCCGGCGGTGCACGGATACCTGCAGGCTGGCCTCGGCGACGACGTACTGGTAGGACCCCATGGAGTAGCACCTCCTGGCGTCCAGGCTGCTGCTGCCGCCGCTGCCGCTCGTGCCCCCCGCCGCCATTTGCGAGTTGGCAGCGGGGCCTGCCGCCCGGGAGGTGTTCTTGAACTTGCCGAGGCGCACGGGGAGCACGGCGTCCTCGTGGCGCCTCCAGTCCTCGTCGAGCGCGGCGTCGAGGAGGAGGTCGGCGGCGAGGACGCGGCGGCAGAGCGGGCAGGTGGAGTTGGAGAGCAGCCAGGTGTCGATGCAGTCGATGTGGAAGGCGTGGCCGCACAGGGGCAGCAGCCGCAGCCGGTCGTCCCCCGCGAACTCGCACAGGCACACCGCGCAGTCGAACGGCTCCTTGGCGCCGGACCCGGCGGCCGGGCCGACCACCACCTCCCCGTAGAGGAACACGGGCAGCGCGTCGATGACGGCCTGGTCCAGCCCGGCGTCGTGCAGGTGGAACAGCTGCTGCAGCTGCCGCTGCAGCGCCGAGTCCTCCTCCTCCTCCCCCTCGTCGGCGGCTCCACCCGCCGCCGCCGCAGCAGCAGCAGCAGCCGCGCGGGCACGGAGGCGCCACCGCAGGAACCTGACCAGAAGGTGCAGCAGCCCGGTGACGAAGACCAGCGCCGCCAGTACCACCAGCACGAACAGCGCCACCCCCAGCCCGCCCCCGCCTCCTCCGCCGCCCCCACCGTCCTGGGCGACGAAGCAGCAGGCCGTCGCGGCTAGCAGCATCTTCTCCCGCTCCTCCGTTTCGTCCTTGGCCGGTGAGCTCCGGGCAATGCGCCGCTCATTTCGTGCGGGGAAGCGCCCCGCCCAGCACACGCTTTTGAGCTGAGCTGAGCTGAGCTTTTCTTCTCGGAGTGGGTGGCTTCTTGGTTTCCCGCAGCTCGCGAGGTGCTCCGAGGATCCGGACTGTTTAGGTGAGCGTGCGGGGAACGAATGGGGGAGGCAAGGGGAAAGGAAAGGCCACCTAAGCAGCCGAGGGCGGCGTCAAGTCATGTGTGAGAAGAGCCCATGTTTATGTCCAAGCAACCGGACCGGACCAATAAAACCCGCCGGAGAAGCAAAGGTGTGCCATGGCCTGGCCGCTTTGTGCGTTGAAAGGTGAAGAGGACATGATGGTACGGTGGAAAGACCCTCTACGTGGACGATCCTTGCGTAGTGATGTGGGGCTGAGCTCGATCGCCGGTTCAATGGTGTCGGCATCATCCGATCGTGCGTCGAGGCACGTTAGATCAGAGTCGGATCGGATGGACACGTTACACTGTCTCTCCGAGTTGACATTAGGTCATGTGTTGGTGTTCACAGTTTCTTCATTTTTTGGTTGATAAAAATCCGTTTCACACATTATTGGTCTCTGGCAATTTCTTTCTCCTAGTTTTTTTAACCAAATATATAGGTCCCGAACGACCCATATACTGCGATTAATCAAAGCGGTGGCTACATCTTACATAGAGGCCAGAAAAGAAACAAAATTACAACGTGTCCCTCACTGTGCATGTAGCACCCTGTAGGTTTGCGTCAAACGCGATCAAGTCTCTACCTACCGCAACAAGCTCACCCCCGGCCACGGCCGCCGGCGTCGGCACCGGGGACGAACCACTTGGGCCGACATTGACGTGGAATGTCGCAAGGAAGGAGAACACAGGCCGCCAACGGCGGTTGAAGAAGCTCGGGCACAGAGGCCTCTCGATCTCGGCTTGGCCATCATCTTAGGGTGGCAAGATGCTTCCGCTTGGAGAACGCCGGACATGTCGCAGCACCGCCGCATAGGGACACCAGGCAGCCCCTTCCTTCGCCAGGAGCAGCAGCTTTAGGCCCTTCCTCCTTCTTTCCCTTGCCAGCATGGCAGGCCGAGAGCTGGAAGGAGAGCTTGTCGCGCCGATGCCTCGAAGAAGCACTCGAGCTTTATGGCCGAGTCGCCATGGCTGCTCCTTCCGCCGATGGCTCCATCCACTAGAGCGCCAAGAAGGAAAAGGCCTAGTGACCTCCTGGCGCCACTCGTTGATGACTCCTTGATGGCGTGAGAGAACTTGGTGCTTGCTGTGGAGTCTTGTTGAGAACCCCAAGAGCAAGGTGTGAAGACTACAACAACAAGTCTTCCCCCAGTTCAGACCGAGGTTATCGAACCAGAAGGAGGAAGGAAACGCGGAGACCTGCACAACACAAACTCAAGACTTTGCCCCAACGAATCAGTGAGGTTGTCAAGCTCACCGGTTTGCTGTAACAAAGGATTAAACGTATGGTGCGGAAGGTAATGGTTTGCAGCAAGTAAACAAGTAACAGTGGAAGATGTGTTAATGGTAAATATTGGACCGGGGTCCATAGTTCACTAGAGGTGCTTTCCTTAGATAAACAACATGGCATGAAGGGTAAACAAATTACAGCGGGACAATTGACAGGAACTGAGCAAGGCATAACAATGCAATTACTAGCCAGAAAGATCCTATGAGGTTGATTGGGCAATACAACAATATACATAGAACGTCATCCAACTGCATCTATGACTAGAAGTCCACCTTCAGGTTATCATCCGAACCCCCTCCAGTATTAAGTTGCAAGCAACAGACAACTGCTTTAAGCAAAGTGTGTAAGGTAAACAGTCCACATGTTCCATGAATAAGAGACCGTTGTTTTCTCCCTAGTAGCAACATCACATCTACAACCGAAGAGATTATTGTCACTTCCCTTGGAAACTAGAGGCATGAACCCACTATCGAGCATAAATACTCCCTCTTGGAGTCACTAGCAACTACTTGGCCAAGATAACCACTAGCAACAGAGAGCATGCAAGATCACAAACAACACAAACATGATAGAATCATAAAGATAAAACCATTAATCAAACCAACATAAAAATCTCAATATCCATCAGATCCACGCAAACACAACATGCATGATTACAAATAGATTAGATCTTGATCATGAACGGAGCTCACAAGATCTATACATGAAAGCACAAAGGAGGAGATACAACCATCTAGCTACAACATGGGCCCATAGTCCAAGGTGGAACTACTCACGAATCATACCAGAGAGAAGGGCTCCGGGATAATCTCCCCTTCGACAGGGTGCCGGGAAGAACTTCAAATCCCCCATGATCTAGGGACGAAGGTGGAGGCGTCTACATACGGTTTCATGGATTTTTGATCAGGTACCCAGGGTTTCTGTATCGAGGGCTTCTTATAGGCGAACGGGCGAGACCGGGAGGCGGCCAGGGTGCCCAAACCCTAGCCATGCGCGTGCTAGGGCCCACCCGTGCCTAGGGTGGGCCTGGCCCCGCTGGCTGGCCTTCCGGGCTCCCCTCTGGACTTCTTGTTCCCCACAAAAAGTAATTGACTTTGTCCTTCGTCCCGTCCAATTTCGAGAATATTTCTTTACTAACTTTTCTGAAACCAAAAACAACAGAAAACTGTAGGGGTTCGTAGCATGGAAAACAAAAAATTTCTACCGCATGCACACAAACAAGCCAAGATCTATCTACTAGATTATAGCAACGAGTCAATAGAAGCACTCACCCTCGAAGATTCCAAAGCGGTTAACGAGAGCAGATTCTCGTGGGTGATGTAGTCATACACTTGCCGATCTCAAGATCGCGTAGACGATCCTTCCGGCGTTGCGTTCCGGCAGCGCTTCCGCAGTCGGTCACACGTTCGGTACTCGATGAAGACCTTCCTCTCACTTGTTCCAGCAGGCAGCGGAGGTTATAGTTCTCCCCTCGTGATTCCGGCAGCACGACGGCGTGGTGTCCGAAGTAGAGGGAAGATCCCGCAGGACTTCGCCTAAGCCGGATGCGAGTTATGGTGGATTAGGGTTTCCCGGGAATCTAGGGTTTAGAAATCCGGGAGGAGGAGGAGGTGTCGGCGGTGGCTAGGGCGGCGGTTACGGACCGGCGGCGGCGCGAGGCAGCGGCGCGGCGGCAGCGCGGCGGCGGGTCGACGGCGACGGGCTCGGGTGGAGAGGGCTTGGAACTTGTGTGTTGTGTTGGGCCAGCCCTCCCCCTCTATTTATGAGAGGGGGGCAACCTTGGGAGGGGTGGGTTTTGAATCCAAACCCAAACCCAAGTTGGATTGAGAGAAGGACTTGTTTCTTCTCCCACTAGAAAAACATTGTTCCAGTTTGACTTTTCAAACTTCCGTTTGACTTTCAATTTAGAGCTTTATTTCTCTCTCGCATATCCCAACACCAAGTGACCTTGGATATGATCCAATTATTCCACATACCCATGACACATCCATGGACCATTCTCCTTCCAGACCGGTGAACCTTCTAGACCCTTCTAGAACCTCTCCGATGAAATCATCGGAAACTTTCCCGAACTCTGAAATAGGACTTTCCTTATATGAATCATATTCTCCGGACCATTTCGGATCTCCTCGTGATATCCCGAATCCCATCCGAGACTCCGAATAACATTCGGTATCCATACTAACATTCCATATCTACTAAACAACATTGAATCCTTAAGTGTGTCTCCCTACGGTTCGTGAATTATGCGGACATGATCGAGACACTTCTCCGATCAATAACAATAATCTGGAAATTCATATGGATCCCACATATTTCAACGATTACTTTGCGATCGAATGAACCACTTACATACGATACCAATTTCCCTTTGTCTCACGATAGTTTACTTATCTGAGGTTTTGATCGTCGGTATCTCTGCATACCTAGTTCAACCTCGTTACCGATAAGTACTCTTTTCTCGTTCCCGTGATATGTGATCCCTTGTGAGCCAGTCACATGCTTGTAAGCCAATTGGATGACATTCCACCAAGAGGGCCCAGAGTATATCTATCCGTCATATGGATGGACAAATCCCACTCTTGATCCATGTGCCTCAACCCATACTTTCCGAACACTCAATGCCACCTTTATAGCCACCCAGTTACGGTGTGGTGTTTGATGTCATCAAAGCATCCTTCCGGTGATGGTGATTAGCATGATCTCATGGTCGAAGGAATTAGGTTACTATGTATCAGAAAGCTTATAGCAAACGAACTATTAAAATGACTTGATCTTTATGCTACGCTTATCTATAGGAGTATGTCCATCATACCATTCTCCTAATGATATGATCTTGTTATTAACAACATCTCAATGTTCATGATCGAGAAACCACGATCATTTATTAATCAACAAGCTAGTATTATAAAGAGGCTTTACCAGGGACTCTAATTTAGTTTACAAATCACACAAGTATTAATGTTTCCTGTTAATTCTATTATAGCATGAATGTAAACATTTATCATAAACACAAAGATATAATAATAATTGATTTTATTATTGCCTATAGGGCATATCTCCAACAGTCTCCCACTTGCACTAGAGTCAAATAATCTAGATTACATGGTAATATACCGAACACCCATGGCGGTTTGGTGCTGGTCATGTTTTGCCCTCGGAAGAGGTTTAGTCAATGGATCCGCCACATTCATATCTGTGTGTACTTTGCAAATCTTTATGTCACCATCTTGGACATGTTCTCGAATAGCGTGAAAACGTAGCTTGATGTGCTTCAGCTTCTTGTGTGACCTTGGTTCTTGCGCATTGGCTATGGCGCCCATGTTATCACAGTAGATAGACATTGGGTACAGCGCACTTGGAACTACATCGAGCTCTGTAATGAACTCCTTCATCCATATCGCCTCTTGTGAAGCCTCCGAAGCAGCTTTGTATTCCGATTCAGTTGAAGATCTCGCCACAACGCTCTACTTTGCACTCCTACAGCTAACTGCTGTACCATTCAAAGTAAATACGTATCCAGATTGAGATTTAGAATCATCCGGATCGGTGTTCCAACTAGCATCGGTGTAACCACTAACAACGAGCTGTTCATCACCTCCATAAGAAAGAACCATATCCTTAGTTCTTCTCAAGTACTTAAGGATGTTTTTGACCGCTGTCCAATGATCCACTCCTGGATCACTTTGATATCTGCTAGTCAAACTAACAGCATATGCAATGTCGGGTCTAGTACATAGCATGGCATACATTAGAGATCCTATGGCTGAGGCATAGGGAGTCTTACTCATCCTTTCTCTATCTTCTGCCGTTGCAGGACTTTGAGTTTTACTCAAGGTCGTATTGGGCAACATGGGCAAGAACCCTTTCTTGCTATCTTCCATTCCAAACCTCTTTAGAACTTTGTCCAAATATGTACTTTGTGACAATGATATTAGGCGTCTCGATCTATCTCTATAAATCTTTATGTCTAATATGTAAGCTGCTTCGCCAAGATCTTTCATTGAAAAACTATTATTCAAATAAAACTTGACACTATTAAGAAGGTCTACATCATTCCCAATCAACAATATGTCATCTACATATAGTATTAAGAATGCTACAGAGCTCCCACTCACTTTCTTGTAAATACAAGCTTCTCCATAAGTTTGTATAAAACCAAAGCTTTTGATTACCTTATCAAAACGTTGATTCCAACTTCGGGATGCTTGCTTCAATCCATATATGGACCGTTGAAGTTTCAATACATTGTTAGCATCTTTAGGATCGACAAAACCTTTGGGTTGCATCATATACAACTCTTCATCAATGTCTCCATTGAGGAACGTCGTTTTGACATCCATCTGCCATATCTCATAATCATAATATGCAGCGATTGCTAACATAATCCTTACAGACTTTAGCTTCGCTACTGGTGAGAAAGTCTCATCGTAGTCAACTCCTTGAATTTGTCGGAACCCTTTTGCGACAAGTCGAGCTTTAAAGACAGTAACATTACCATCACCATCTGTTTTCTTCTTGAAAATCCATTTGTTCTCGATAGCCTTCCGGCCATCCGGTAAGTCCACCAAAGTCCATACTTGGTTTTCGTACATGGATCCAATCTCGGATTTCATGGCTTCTTGCCATTTATTGGAATCTGGTCTCATCATTGCTTCCTCATATGTCGCAGGGTCATCGGTGTTATCCACCAACATGACACTCATAACTGGATCATACCAATCAGGAGTGGTACGAGTTCTCGTTGACCTGCGAGGTTCCGTAGTAACTTCAATCGAAGTTTCATGATCAACATCATTAGCTTCCTCTCTTATTGGTGTAGGCGCCACAGGAACTACTTCCGGTGCTGCGCTACTCGCAAGTCTGAGAGAAGGTTCAAAAACCTCGTCGAGTTCTACTTTCCTTCCAGTCACTTCTTTCGAGAGAAACTCCTTCTCTAGAAAGGATCCATTCTTGGCAACGAAGATTTTGCCCTCAGATCTATGATAGAAGGTATACCCAATAGTTTCCTTCGGGTATCCTATGAAGACGCATTTTTCCGCTTTGGGTTCAAGCTTGTCCGGCTGTAACTTCTTTACATAAGCTTCACAACCCCAAACTTTAAGGAACGACAATTTAGGTTTCTTTCCAAACCATAATTCATACGGTGTAGTTTCAAAGGATTTAGATGGTGCCCTATTTAAAGTGAATGCGGCTGTTTCTAATGCATAACACCAAAACGATAGCGGTAAATCTGTAAGTGACATCATAGAACGAACCATATCTAAGAGAGTTCGATTACGACGTTCGGACACACCATTACGTTGTGGTGTTCCTGACGGTGTCAATTGTGAAAGTATTCCGCATTTATTCAAATGCTCGCCAAACTCGTAACTTAGATATTCACCTCCACGATCAGATCGCAGAAATTTAATCTTCTTGTTACGTTGATTCTCTACCTCACTTTGAAATTCCTTAAACTTCTCGAAAGTTTCGGACTTATGTTTCATGAAATAGATATACCCATATCTACTCAAGTCATCCGTGAAGGTAAGAACATAACGATAACCACCGCGCGATGCTACACTCATTGGACCACACACATCGGTATGTATGATTTCCAATAAGTCCGTAGCTCGCTCCATCATACCAGAAAATGGAGTCTTAGTCATTTTACCCATCAGACATGCTTCACATCTTTCAAGTGATTCAAAATCAAGTGATTCAAGAAGTCCATCGGAATGGAGTTTCTGCATACCCTTCACTCCAGTATGACCAAGACGAAAGTGCCACATATAGGTCAAGTTATCGCTCAATTTCAAACGTTTAGCTTCAATGTTATTAATGTGTGTTTTTCCACAATTGAGATTCAATAAGAATAGACCATCTATCGAAAGTGCATGTGCATAAAACATATTACTCATATAAATCGAACAACCATTATTCTCGGACTTAAACAAGTAACCATCTCGCAATAAACATGATCCAGATATAATGTTCATGGTCAACGCAGGCACCAAATAACAATTATTTAAGTATAAAACTAATCCCGATGGTAGATGAAGAGGTAGTGTGCCAACCGAGATCACATCAACCTTTGATCCATTTCCTACGCGCATTATCACCTTGTTCTTCGCTAGCTTTCGTTTATTATGCAGTACCTGTTTCGATTTACAAATATGAGCAACCGAACTAGTATCAAATACCCAGGCACTACTACGAGTACTAGTGAGATACACACCAATAACATGTATATCGGATATACCTTTCTTCTTGATGTTGCCGTTCTTCAAATCCGCCAAGTACTTTGGGAAATTCCGCTTCTAGTGACCTTCTCCCATGAAGTAAAAGCACTCAGTATCAGGCTTAGGCCCAGCCTTGGTCTTCTTCGCCGGCAAGGCAACTTTCTTACCGCCCTTTTTGAAGTTTCCCTTTTTCTTAGACTTGCCTTGCTTCTTGAATTTGGTGGTCTTATTGACCAACAACACTTGGTGCTCTTTCTTGATCTCCACTTCTGCAGATTTCAACATGGAGAAGAGTTATGGTAACGTCTTGTCCATGTTTTGCATATTGTAGTTCATCACAAAGTTCTTGTAACTTGGTGGCAGTGATTGGAGGACACGGTGAATCCCCAAAGAATTAGGAATCACTATACCCAAACTTTGGAGTTTATTTGCGTGCCCAGACATCTTAAGCACGTGCTCACTGATGGAGCTGCCCTCTTCCATCTTGCAGTTAAAGAAGTTTTCAGAAGCCTCATAACTCTCAACTGCCGTTTGAGCCTCAAATATCATTTTGAGTTCACGGACAATATCATGTGCGTCATGGTTATCAAACCTTTTCTGAAGCTCCAATTCCAAACCATACAATATAGCACACTGAACTATGGAGTACTGATTCTTCCGAGTGATGTAAACATTCTTTACTTCATCGATAGCAGTAGCTGCAGGCGGGTCACCCAGCGGTGCATCCAACACATAGGTCAAATTAGCAGCATTGAGGACAATCCTCAAATTGCGGAACCAATCCGCGAATTTGCTTCAATTGTTTTTCAACTTTCCTTTCTCTAGGAACGCATTAAAATTGATGGTAGGGGACGCCATTGATCTACAACATATTTGCAATAGTTTAGACTAAGTTTATGACAAATTGAATTATAATTAATAGTTAAATTAATCTAGGTGAACTCCCACTCAAAACAATATCCCTCACATTGTTTTAGTGATCACACGAACCAAATCCACCACATCAAAACCGATCATCACGAGAGTTGATGTAGCTTCAATGGCGAACAATCAACATGTTCATCATATCTACTATATGACCCATGCTTTACCTTTTGGTGATCCGTGTTCCGAGACCATGTTTGTACATGCTAGGCTCGTCAAGATCAAACCTTAGCTTCCGCATGAGCAAATCTGGCTTGCTCACGTTGTATACACTCGCAGAATCTAACACACCCGATCATCACGTGGTGCTTCGAAACAACGAGCTTTAGCAACGGTGCTTACTAAGGATAAACACTTTAAAACTTGAAATTTTTGTGCTTGAGGGATCATCTTATAATGCTACCGTTGCAAACTAAGCAATACAAGATGCATAAAGGATTAACATCACATGCAATTCATAATATGTGATATGATATGGCCTTTCTTCTTGTGCTTCCGATCTCCATCTTCAAGCACGAACATGATCTCCATCATCACCGGTATGGCGTCAAGGTCAATGGCGCTGTTTCATGATTGTCTTCCACCAGCTTCAACTATTACAACTACTTTGAATAGACACGCAGGTCTTAACGAAATTTAAAGGAAAACCATATGGCTCCTGCCGGTTGCCAACTTACAATAAGGAACATTGCATACATCATATATAATCACAATCATGGTCATATCACATCACATCACACCCCTGCAAAACAAAGTTAGACGCCTCTAATTTTCTTTGCATATTTTACGTGGTTTGGGGCTTTCAATAAGTGTCGTTCTAACTTACGAACAAGAACCACAACGTTGATGCTTGAACTATCAAGTGCCTGTTGTAAATTGAATCTATACTATGATGGGAGAGACAGACACTCGCAAAGCCACTTATGCAATACAAGTTGCATGTTGAGCATAGAGCAAGTCTCATGAACGATGTCATGTAAGGTTAGCCCGGGCCGCTTCAACCCATCATACCGCAAGATGCAAAGTACACAAAAAGCAATTGATAATAAAAGCACCACCACCTACAATGAACATTGTGTTCTACTCGTGCAACAGATCTACATATAGACACGGCTCTGATACCACTGTAGGGGTTCATAGCATGGAAAACAAAAAATTCTACCGCATGCACACAAACAAGCCAAGATCTATCTACTAGATTGTAGTAACGAGTCAATAGAAGCACTCACCCTCGAAGATTCCAAAGCGGTTAACGAGAGCAGATTCTCGTGTGTGATGTAGTCGTACAATTGCCGATCTCAAGATCGCGTAGACGATCCTTCCGGCGTTGCGTTCCGGCAGCGCTTCCGTAGTCGGTCACACATTCGGTACTCGATGAAGACCTTCCTCTCCCTTGTTCTAGCAGGCAGCAGAGGTTGTAGTTCTCCCTCGTGATTCCGGCAGCACGACAGCATGGTGTCGGAAGTAGAGGGAAGATCCCGCAGGGCTTCGCCTAAGCTGGATGCGAGTTATGGTGGATTAGGGTTTCTCGGAAATCTAGGGTTTAGAAATCCGGGAGGAGGAGGAGGTGTCGACGAAGGCTAGGGCGGCAGCGACAGACCGGCGGCAGTGGCGCGGCGGCGCTGTGAGGCGGCGCGCGGGCGGCGGCGGCGCGGCGGCGGGTCGGCGGCGGCGGGCTCGGGTGGAGAGGGCTTGGAACTTGTGTGTTGTGTTGGGGCAGCCCTCCCCCTCTATTTATGAGAGGGGGGCAGCCTTGGGAGGGGTGGGTTTGAATCCAAACCCAAACCCAAGTTGGATTGAGAGAAGGACTTTTTTCTTCTCCCACTAGGAAACCATTGTTCCAGTTTGACTTTTCAAACTTCCGTTTGACTTTCAATTTAGAGCTTTATTTCTCTCTCGCATATGCCAACACCAAGTGACCTTGGATATGATCCAATCATTCCACATACCCATGACACATTCATGGACCATTCTCCTTCCGGACCGGTTAACCTTCTAGACCCTTCTAGAACCTCTCGGATGAAATCATCGGAAACTTTCCCGAACTCCTAAATAGGACTTTCCTTATATGAATCTTATTATCCGGACCATTCCGGATCTCCTCGTGATATCCCGGATCCCATCTGAAAGGATCGTATGGGCACCTAGAGGGGGGGGTGAATAGGTGCTACTTCAAATTTTCTTCTTTTTCAAATTAAGGTTTGACAATAAGGTAAATTCTCTAGATAATGCAACTAAGGTGAATTTACCTATATGACAAATATGCAAGAGCTACCACAACACAAAGTAGGAACAAGTAAGTAAAGTGCGATAAAGGATAGAAGTAACCAAAGTGGTGGACGTGGAGACACAAGGATTTGTTTCCCGTAGTTCCTTCCTTTTGAGGGGAAGTACGTCTACGTTTGGAGAGGGGGTGGTTTCAAACCACCAACGCCACGAAAGGCCTCCCTTGTTCTCCGATGAATCTCACCCCAACGGGATTGATTCACCTTCCACTATATCGGCAACCTTCAAGGTGGAAGCCGGCACCTTTACAAGTTTGGGGCACACATCCACAACTTAATCGGAGGATCCCAAATACAAGCAAGCTGTCAAAGCAATCAAAGACAAGCTTGTAAGAACCAAAACAAGAACTAGGGTTTCCAAGAAAACACTAGAACAAAGGGGCTCTCAATGAAATGAGGGGGAAATGAAGATCTCTTTTGGTGAAGTAGTAGATCGGGGCCTCCTCCTTCGATTCCCCAAAGATCAAGGACTTTGGGTGGTGGAATGAGGAGATCTTGAAGATTTGGTGGCTCCAATGGTGGTCTTGACTTTAATGTGGCTGAGCACTTTGTCCCAAGGTAGGTAGAGAGGTATTTATACCCCTCCACGAAATATGGCTGTTGGAGCCATTAATGCACCGGTAGTATCGGTACTCAAGCGATAGTACCGCTGGCAAGCGGTACTACCGGTCCAGTACCGGACCAGGTACCGAAGATGCTTCATTTGGTCGAGCCTGCTTCAGGTTTGGCCGGTGTCGCCCTTGTGGTACTACCCCCAAGCGGTAGTACCGGTCGTATGACGCGGTACTATCGGTCCGGGCGGTAGTACCGGTCCCAAGTACCGCTTGGTACTGAGCAAAACAGAGAGGGGTGGATGTTCTTCAGAACGGCCCGGTACTGCAGAGCGGTACGACCGTGTCCAAGCGGTAGTACCGCTTGTCTCAAGCGGTACTACCGGTTGGACCGGTAGTGCCGCTCCTTGGTACCGGGTGGTACTGACTAGAACCCACCCTTATCAGTCTTGCACGGTTCCAACCGGTACTGGAACCGCTAGTACCGGTGTCAAGCGGTAGTACCGGTCGTAGTTCCGGTACTACCGGTTGGCACATTGGTTTTTTGCAAAGGGAATTGTTATGCCAATATTTGTGCCACCCCCTTATCAAACCTGTGATACACTTAGCACACGATTAAACCGATAAGTGTGTTGTTATCAAACATCAAAATCAGAGGGATAGGAAAATGCTCTTTCAGTCTTCCCCTTTTTGGTGTTTGATGACAATACACTTTTGCAAGTTGATTTTAATAAGAAACATATGGGATTTGTAAAATAGAGATGGGGCTCCCCCTAGATGTGTACAAACAAACCCCACCTCTATTTTACAAACCCAACATGGGTGCACAAATATAGATACTATCATTTGAAATCATACCTTTGCACGATAACATGTGATGAGGAATATATAGACAATAGATAACACATATCATCACAAGATGGATCCAATGAAATAACCACGAAATAACCACATAGTCTCACACGACATAATCACATAGTCTCACACATAAATAGAGGGAAATCAAAGTTCACAAGCAATAAAAGGATCAAAATAAGAACGAGCTTGTGACTTCCCATGCAACACCCGTGCCTAAAGTGCAACTTCTCCCCCTTTGGCATCAAGACGCCAAAAAGGGACAAGTGCAAGACTACCGTCCCGACAGTCAATCCTCCTCCTCCTCCTCATCCTCAAAGTCATCCTCGTAGGGGGGTGGTGCGCGGTGCGAGGAAGAGACATCATCGTCCCAACGGCTGTGCTGAGAGATCCACTGATCTTCTGGAGTGATGTTGGTCTCGGACCCCTCGGAGACGGTCAAACCCTGAGCAACCATCATGTCCTTCTGCCAAGCACTGGCCTTCTTGGCATACACATGCGCCTCATACATGCGCTTCTGGTTGTCAATCTGGAAGCAGAAGATCTTCTTGAGCTTGGCCTCCATCCTTTTGGCCCAAGTGGTCTAAGCATTCTTGCCACGGGAGACAACATAGTCAGTGTCATGACCACTGTCAGCATCCTCAGAGTCATCCTCTTCCTCCCCACCCGCCATAACGCGGGGTTTAGCATGTGTCTTGATCTTGAGTGCCTTGGGCCTGTGCACAATGAGAGGGCGAGTGGAGAGTGTCCTAGCAATGGGAGGGCACTTTGACACAATGAGGGCCATAATATACGGAGCAAATGGTGGAACCCTCCGAGTGTATGCAGCAGCAACCATCTCATTCCATATATAGTCTGACACATCAAGAGGAGTGCCAGAGTCGCGGTTGAGGAAAGTGTTGAACAACAAGTCTACAGAGAACCCATGTATCTCATCCTTGTTTCCCGCACGAGGAGCAACAGTCTCACGGAAAATGCGATGGAGAATGTCATACGTGGGGAGAAGATCCTTGATCTTGCCAGCAATTCCGTGGCCCTGGATATACAGAGGTGTAAGAACATCCTTCTTGGAGGGGTGCTCCCGTGTGTGACAGCGAAAACCACAAGGAGTGTCCCGGCCGCGATCTTCATACCCCAAGATTGCAGCAAACTCCACAAGTGTGGCCTCCTTGATTGCACCTTGAGTCATCCAGGTAATCTTCCGAGTACGGCCAGTGGAGAAATGTGTTGTGGCATAAAACTATGCAATAAAAAGTGGCTCATAGTCATGCTGGAACTCCATAATGGGGAACATGCCAAGGTGAGAGCAGATTTACTTAGCTTCTGCAAAGTAGTCAAGATTCTTGTTCATGTGTTCCATGTCAATACACTGCTGAGGCACCACCATCTGAATATTGTTCAAAAGAACCTCATGATAAACACGCTCTTGGAAATCATTGAAGAAAAGGCTGTCAGCTCTGTCCTCGTCCCGGTTGCGAGAGTATGCATTGTCAATCCTAAGAGCCCTAAACTCTGAATCTGAGATGTCAGACAGTTTCTTTGGTCCTGATGGCCCTGAGCTGAGACTCTTGGTACGCCCTGAGGACGGGGGCGAGGGGGAGGAGCGCTGCCACACCCAGCAGAGCGCTTGGTAACCCCCTCACGACCCCCACGACCACCTCGAGTGGCAGGAAACTTGGAAAGGTGTCTTGGATGTGGCATAACCTCTTCATCAGACTTCGTCTCTTCCTCAACAATATCATGGCTCGTCTTGGAATGCTTGCACGCACCCCGAGAGCCACCTGCACCTGTGAAAGCACGAGGGAGGATAGCAAGGGGGTAAGGGCACAAGAATCACAAATGGCAAATGAGAGAACTGAATAGTGAACAGAGAAATGCGATCAGTTTGGGCCGGTACTACCGGAGCTGACGACCGGTAGTACCGCTTGCAAGCGGTAGTACCAGAAAAAGTTCCGATACTACCGGTTGAGCGGCACGGGTTCGTCAGATCTGGTAGAAACGGACCAAAGTGACGGCAATAAACTGTAAATAGACGATTCTACTCGATGACAAGGGAAACATATGGCAGTACAACCTTACAACAAGTCAATTTCTCCACAAATCTAAGCCAAAACCTAGATCCAATGAGGAAATTAAACGGAGAGAGAAAGGGCGGTTGTACCGGGATCCATGGCGGTGGAAAGAGGTGGGAGCCCGCCAAGAGGCTGAATCCAAGGGGGATCCGGGGAGAGGAGGGCACGGCAGGGCTCCGGCGGCTTCAAGGTATCCGACGGCGACGCGAGTATGACTGGAGGGCGTGGGGAAGAATGCGGCACTAAGGGGTGCCTCCCCACGCGCGTCCAACATATACCTGGAAAACGCCGACCGGTAGTACCGGTTCCCCAACCGGTAGTACCGGTGACCGGTAGTACCGGACATGTGGGCGCTAGTACCGTTCCTAGAGCAGTTTCTAGGAAACAACCTGGGAACTACCCAGGTCAGGTAGTACCGCTCGTACATCCGGTAGTACCGGTCCCATCTGATTCCAAAGCCAGGAAACAAAGGTGATTCTTGTGCGGATAGAGAGAGGGTTCTTTTGAGGGAGTAAGGATACTTGGGTTGAGACAAGTGTGCTGGGAAGCACATGCACTCTAAAAATCGAGAAAAAGATGTTCAAAAACAAACTAGAGTGCATGAGACTAAGAACGGTGAAGACAATTCAAAAAGATGACAACCATGAGTAAAAATCAAATAAAAAATGACAAACACGAGTACGCACATCAACCTCTCGATTGCGAGAGGGGTGGTGGCCTAGGCCTCCATATTTGAGTATACTCGGCTTAGCACCACGAAGATATATCTTGGGTCCATTACCGAAACTCATCATTAAGCTCACATATCACAAAATGATATTAAGAGGAATGATTTTGTTTACTTTGCGCATAATGGGGGGAGGGATGGTCCAATCAATTAGGACCGCACTCCCCCTATGTCCATGCCTACACCTAAACCAAATATGGGTCGAGTATTAGGTGAGAGTGCAAGATAATCAAGTCAAGCTCCTTGAATCTACGATATTTAGTTCATTCCTCAAGTAGCAAAACCTTGCTTCATCAAGTGGCTTCGTGAAGATATCGGCAAGTTGATCTTTGGTTGAAACATAGGATAGATCAATATCACCTCGAGCAACATGATCTCTAATGAAGTGATGACGAATCTCAATATGATTTGTCCTTGTGTAATCCACCGGGTTGTATGCAATTTTGATGGCACTTTCATTGTCACATAGAAGAGGAACTTTGTCACAATGGACACCGTATTCCTTTAAAGTTTGCCTCATCCATAGAAATTGAGTGCAAGCACTAGCGGCAGCAACATACTCGGCTTCGGCGGTGGAGAGAGATATACAATTTTGCTTCTTAGAAGACCAACATACCAAGGACCTACCAAGGAATTGGCAAGCACCGGATGTTGATTTTCTATCATCCTTGTCCCCCGCCCAATCCGAATCCGTGTATCCACAAAGAGCAAATGTTGAACCTCGAGGATACCAAAGACCATAAAATGGGGTATGAACTAAATATCGAAAGATTCTCTTGACCGCCATTAAATGGCTTTCCTTAGGAGCCGCTTGATATCTTGCACACACACCTACACTCAACACAATATCGGGTCTAGATGCACAAAGGTAAAGCAAAGAACCAATCATGGACCGGTATACCTTTTGATCCACATCTTTACCATTTGGATTTTGTTCTAGATGAGTCTTTGTAGCCATGGGAGTGGGAGCTCCATTTAGATCTTGCATTTTGAATCTCTTGAGCATATCTTGATTATACTTGGCTTGATTGAAGAATGTCCCTCCTCTAACTTGCTTGATTTCAAAGCCAAGAAATACTCTCAACTCTCCCATCAAAGACATTCAGAACCTACTAGTCATAAGCTTTGAGAATTCATCATTAAAAGCTTTGTTAGATGAGCCAAGATAATATCATCAACATATATTTGGCATACAAAAAGCTCCCCATTAACCCTCTTAGTAAAAAGAGTGGGATCGATTTTCCCAACCTCAAAGCCACGGTCAAACAATAACTCTCTAAGGTGCTCATACCACGTGTGTGGGGCTTGCTTGAGCCCATAGAGCGCCTTATCAAGTTTGTAGACATGGTTTGGGAAGTTGGGGTCCTCAAATCCCGGGGGTTGCTTAACATATACCAATTCATTTAAAGGACCATAAAGAAATGCACTTTCTACATCCATTTGTTGCAACTTAAAGTTATGATGTGCCGCATAAGCAAGAAGGATACAGATGGACTCAAGGCGAGCCACGGGTGCATAAGTCTCTCCATAATCAATGCCTTCAATTTTAGAATACCCTTGTGCAACCAATATAGCCTTGTTACTTACTATAGTTCCATGCTCATCTTGCTTGTTCTTGAATATCCACTTTGTTCCGATAACATTGCGGCAATCCTTTGGCTTCTCAACTAACTTCCATACTTTGTTTCTCTCAAAGTTGTTGAGCTCTTTGTGCATAGCTTCTAACCAATCCGAATCTTCAAGAGCTTCCCACACTTTCTTTGGTTCAATCATGGAGATGTGTGCTTGGTGTTCACTAAACCTCTTCAATTGTGCTCTTGTGGAGATACCTTTACTTAGATCACCAACTACATTTTGGAGGGAGTGGTCTCTTAACTCCAACATTCTTTCCTTTCTAGCTTCGCGGCGAGCGTGGATCTCCGTATTGTTTCTTGGAGGACCCTCTTCATCATTTTGATCCTTGTCTTGACCATCATCTTGACCTTGATCATCATTGGAATCATATTCTATAATTGGGGGCAAATATTGACCTTGGTCTTGATCAAGTGCTCTTCTAGCGTCAATTCGAGCTTGTCTCAAAACAGTTTGTATGGATCTTCCTTGACAAATTGACTTGGCACCACTTGACAACCCGTCGAATGGACCAAGCTCCCCTTGACTAGAGTTGACACTTTGATCATCATGTTGAGGGTCCACATCTTGTCTTTGGCTTGGGTCAATGTCCTCTTTGGTGGATGGAGCATGTTGAAGTTGTGAAGATGAGGGCTCCACTTGAGTGGAGCATAGTTCTTCTCGATCCACCATAAGGGGTTCCTCAACGGGGCAGATATATCCTACACCCATTCTTCCTATGGCATCCTGAGACATTTCATCATCTGCATCACAATCATCAACACGCCCCCATGGGGACCATCATATTCTTCGAAGGTCACACTACAAGATTCTATGACGGCTCCGGAGAGCTTATCATAGATTCTATAAGTGTGAGATTCGAGACCATAGCCAACAAAAATACCCTCTAATGCTTTAGACTCAAATTTAGACAAACGAACACCTTTTATGAGATAGAAACACTTACAACCGAACACCCGGAAGTAAGATATGTTGGGCTTGTTACCGGTAAGTATTTCATATGGAGTCTTGTTGATTTCTTTGTGGAGGTAGAGCTGGTTTGAAGCATGGCAAGCGGTGGAGATGGCTTCGGCCCAAAAGTTGTATGGAGATTTAAACTCCGCCAACATGGTCCTAGCCATCTCAATAAGAGTCTGGTTCTTCCTTTCGGCCACACCATTTTGTCGAGGGGTGTATGCAGCGGAATATTGATGTTTAATCCCCTCACCACTAAGGAAATCATTCAAGGTGTAGTTCTTGAACTCGGTGCCGTTGTCACTTCTTATAATCAACACGGGAACATTGTATTACCGTTGAACCAAGTTGATGAAGTCGATAAAAGTCTTTTGAGTCTCACTCTTCAACTTGAAGAAATAAACCCAAGAGTATCTTGAAAAGTCGTCAACAATCACCAAACAATATTTCTTCCCACCAAGACTTGCATGAGATGGAGGACCAAATAGGTCCACATGGAGGAGTTCCAAGATCTTGGTAGACTTGATTTGGTTCTTAGGCTTGTGAGGAGCGTCATGCATCTTCCCTAGAACACATGCCATGCAAACACGATCTTTGGCAAAGGAAACATTTTCTTTTAGTCCAACTATATGACCCTCTTTATGGAGACTTTGCAAAGTTCTCATATTGACATGGTCTAGTCGGCGATGCCATAGCCAACCCACATCAGCCTTTCCGAATAAGCACATCGGACCTGTAGTGGTTTGCTTCGAAAAGTCCACCACATACAAGTCATGTTCGACGTACCCAACAAAAGCGACCTTGAGAGACTTGCTCCACAAGAGGACCACAATATCTACATCAATGAAGACGGCAAAGCCCATCTTACCAAGAGCAAGGACAGAAAGTAAATTGTATCCAAGGGTCTCAACAAGCATGACGTTCACGAGTGTAATGTCGTGAGCAACCACAACCTTGTCGAAACCCATTACCTTAGACTTTGATTTGTCGGCATATGTCACGGTAATTTGATCATCATTTGCCTTTAACTCCTTGACAATAGACGAGCTTCCGGTCATATGACTTGTGCAACCACTATCAAGCACCCACTTTGACCCTCCGGAAGCATAAGTCTACAAAAGATCAAGCTAATTTTTAGGTACCCATTTTTCAATGGGTCCTCTTTTGTTAGCAACAAGGGTCTTGGGAACCCCAATAGACCAAGCAATATAACTATCATAAGGGCCAACATATTGTGCATACACATCACCATAATAATCACGCATTATAACATAGTGAGGGTTAGCACTTCCCGCAAAGTCATCATGAGACATAGTTTTACCACTTGTGGTCTTACTCTCCATAATGGTCTTGTTGGTCTCTTCTGCGGGCTTGGCCTTATTCTTCTTATTGTTCTTCTTCTTGGTTTTGGAAACAAAACCAATGCCCCCTTTGTCACCACTACGCCTTTGCTTGCTCAAAAGATCATAAATGTGGCCTTATCAAGCTCCCCCTTCAACCTAGCATTCTCTTCAAGAATAGTTGTGCTACTAGATGGTATGAAGTTACTAGGTGAAGGAATATTGGCCAATTGAGTTTGAAGCGTTTCATGGGACTTTGTGAGTGACAAGAGTTCACTCTCCAAGGCCTTGTGAGCCTTGTTAAGCAAACGAAAGTCCTCGGCAAGTTTTTCATGAAACACACCAAACTCAATCTTGTCCTTTTTAGCCTTTTTGTATTTAGCAATAGCATGATCACGCTCCTTGATGAGTTTGTTAACAATAATGTCATTGGCCTCATCAATCCCTTCAAGTTTTAATTTAAGTGACAACCTAGTTTCTTGTTCTTCCTCTAGAGCATTGTTTAAAGCCTCTAGCTCAACCATATGTTCATGCCAAAGTTTACATCTTACATCTAGAAGCTCCTGAGTATGTGAGAGTTGATCTAAGATGTTCCCAAAATGTAACTTAGCATCTCCTTCTAGGTTAGTCATGAACTCATCAAAGGCAATTAATTCCTTTTTAACATCAAGAGACATCTCATCATCAAATTCATTATTATCTAAGGGAGTAGAGCGGGATGATGAGGATACCTCCGTTCCTCTTGCCATAAGGCAAGTGACGTTCTAGTTGGGAGAGTTCTCATTTGGAGAATCGAAGAGTGAGGATGTCAGAGTAGAGGTGGTGGCTAGAGCAGCCACACCATGAGAAGTTTCCTCTTCCTCATCTTCATCATCTTCATCGTCGGAGGAGTATTCTTCATGAGTGATCAAGACAATTTCTCCCGACTTCTTGTTGATGGGGTTCTTTTTGATGAAAGGTTTCTTGTATGGTGCCTTGAGAGTCTTTTTCAACACAAGTTTACCACCATGATCTTCTATCTTCTCATAGGGTCAACTTGCCACAAAGTGATAGCGGTCACCACAATTGAAGCAAGTTCTCAACCTAGTGGTATTCTCTCTTTTCCCATTTGGATTGCTTCTTCGTTGCATTTACATCTTAGCCTTAGTGGGGTTCTTCCAAAAGTTCTTTGCATAGAAGTCCATGTATTGACCATGAGCAATCTTGACTTCATCGCGATGATCCATGGAGAGGCCTTCATCACTATCATCTTCATCCCCATGATCCACAACTTTGGCCTTCAAAGAAACATTGACAACATTACTCATACCAAGGGCACGAGCACATGCGTCTTTGGCATTCTTGGCGGCAACCTTGAAAGCGGCCATCTCTTGCATAACTTCATTGGAGGTCATGAGATGGTAGTTGTGTCTACCTTGTAGGCTCTTCAAGTCCGTGGGCTCAAAAGGCATGAGTGCTCTCACATATTTCCTTTTTATCCATGCATCATCCACATGTGAGGCACCCACATTTCTAAAAGCAGTGGCGGTGATTTTGAGCCTTTGGTACATGTCTTCGTGATCTTCACCTTCTTTCGTGTAGAAGCCTTCGGCTTCATTGCTTAGAGCATCATATCGGTTCCTCCTCATACTCTCATTTCCAACAAACAATACGGTAAGGGCATCCCAAGCTTCCTTGGCAATGCTCAAGTGCTCAATGTGTGGATAGTCCTTTGTCCCCAATCCTTGTTGAATCATATGCAAAGCGGTGGCATTGAGTTGACTATTGACAACCTCTCTTCTTGTCATGTTGTTTGGATCTCCAATAAAGAGTCCATGCTCGATGATGTTCCATAGTTCAATGCAAGAGCTGCGCACATGAGTTCTCATTAGTGATTGCCATTGAGCAAAAGTAGCCGACTCTTCAAGCTTAGGTGGGTCACCCCTATTGTACACATGAGGGTGAGGGATGGGAGGATCAGGAGAGTACCAAGAATCACGGTGCTCACCCTTCCCCCATCAAGTTGTGTGGAGGAATTAGCGTGGTATTGTTTACCCCCCACCATCATACCCTTGGGGGATACCGACGTATTCCCTTTAGGTAAAATGGATGGTTGATCCTCTTGAGGAGATGGGGGTGATGAGCCTTCTTTGTCTTTAAGAAGTTGCTCGAGCATCTTCTTGACTTCGTTGACCAAGGAAGAGATCAATCTTGTTTCCAAGTTTTTGAGATCTTCCATGGTCACCGGTGTTGGCTCACTACCACCATCCCCTTCGTCGCTACCCATATTCCCTTAGGCGGTAAAGCCCGAATAAAGAGCCGAGGCTCTGATACCAATTGAAAGGATCGTATGGGCACCTAGAGGGGGGGGTGAATAGGTGCTACTTCAAATTTTCTTCTTTTTCAAATTAAGGTTTGACAATAAGGTAAATTCTCTAGATAATGCAACTAAGGTGAATTTACCTATATGACAAATATGCAAGAGCTACCACAACACAAAGTAGGAACAAGTAAATAAAGTGCGATAAAGGATAGAAGTAACCAAAGTGGTGGACGCAGAGATACAAGGATTTGTTTCCCGTAGTTCCTTCCTTTTGAGGGGAAGTACGTCTACCTTTGGAGAGGGGGTGGTTTCAAACCACCAACGCCACGAAAGGCCTCCCTTGTTCCCTGATGAATCTCACCCCAACGGGATCGATTCACCTTCCACTATATCGGCAACCTTCAAGGTGGAAGCCGGCACCTTTACAAGTTTGGGGCACACATCCACAACTTAATCGGAGGCTCCCAAATACAAGCAAGCTGTCAAAGCAATCAAAGACAAGCTTGTAAGAACCAAAACAAGAACTAGGGTTTCCAAGAAAACACTAGAACAAAGGGGCCCTCAATGAAATGAGGGGGAAATAAAGATCTCTTTTGGTGAAGTAGTAGATCGGGGCCTCCTACTTTGATTCCCCAAAGATCAAGGACTTTGGGTGGTGGAATGAGGAGATCTTGAAGATTTGGTGGCTCCAATGGTGGTCTTGACTTTAATGTGGCTGAGCACTTTGTCCCAAGGTAGGTGGAGAGGTATTTATACCCCTCCACGAAATATGGCCGTTGGAGCCATTAATGCACCGGTAGTACCGGTACTCAAGCGGTAGTACCGCTGGCAAGCGGTACTACCGGTCCAGTACCGAACCAGGTACTAGAGATGCTTCAGTTGGTCGAGCCTGCTTCAGGTTTGGCCGGTATCGCCCTTGCGGTACTACCCCCAAGCGGTAGTACCGGTCGTATGACGCGGTACTACCGGTCCGGGCGGTAGTACCGGTCCCAAGTACCGCTTGGTACTGAGAAAAATAGAGAGGGGTGGTTGTTCTTCAGAACGACCCGGTACTGCCGAGCGGTACGACCGTGTCCAAGCGGTACTACCAGTTGGACCGGTAGTGCCGCTCCTTGGTACCGGGTGGTACTGACTAGAACCCACCCTTATCAGTCTTGCATGGTTCCAACCGGTACTAGAACCGGTAGTACCGGTGTAAAGCGGTAGTATCGGTCGTAGTTCCGGTACTACCGGTTGGCACATTGGTTTTTCGCAAAGGGAATTGTTATGCCAATATTTGTGCCACCCCCTTATCAAACCTGTGATACACTTAGCACACGATTAAACCGATAAGTGTGTTGTTATCAAACATCAAAATCAGAGGGATAGGAAAATGCTCGTTCACCATCCGAGACTCCGAATAACATCCGGTATCCCTACTAACATTCCATATCTACTAAACAATATCGAATCCTTAAGTGTGTCTCCCTACGGTTCGTGAATTATGCGGACATGATCGAGACACTTCTCCGATGAATAACAATAGAGGAATCTGGAAATTCATATGGCTCCCACATATTTCAACGATTACTTTGTGATCGAATGAACCACTTAGATATGATACCAATTTCCCTTTGTCTCACGATAGTTTACTTATCCGAGGTTTTGATCGTCGGTATCTCTGCATACCTAGTTCAACCTTGTTACCGATAAGTACTCTTTTCTCGTTCCCGTGATATGTGATCCCTTGTGAGCCAGTCACATGCTTGCAAGCCAATTGGATGACATTCCACCGAGAGGGCCCAGAGTATATCTATCCGTCATATGGATGGACAAATCCCACTCTTGATCCATGTGCCTCAACCCATACTTTCCGAACACTCAATGCCACCTTTATAGCCACCAACTTACGGTGTGGTGTTTGATGTCATCAAAGCATCCTTCCGGTGATGGTGATTAGCATGATCTCATGGTCGAAGGAATTAGGTTACTATGTATCAGAAAGCTTATAGCAAACGAACTATTAAAATGACTTGATCTTTATGCTACGCTTATATATAGGAGTATGTCCATCATACCATTCTCCTAATGATATGATCTTGTTATTAACAACATCTCAATGTTCATGATCGAGAAACCATGATCATCTATTAATCAACAAGCTAGTATTATAAAGAGGCTTTACCAAGGACTCTAATTTAGTTTACAAATCACACAAGTATTAATGTTTCCTATTAATACTATTATAGCATGAATGTAAACATTTATCATAAACACAAAGATATAATAATAACTGCTTTTATTATTGCCTCTAGGGCATATCTCCAACAAAAACAGGCATCTGACACTGTTGCAACTTGTTAATAGGTTAGTACCAGAAAACATGTAAAAAGCACCTCAAAGTGTGGACAAGTAAAGTAAAGTAGATACTAAACAAGCATGAAACATCAAAAATTATAGATACGTTTCCAACGTATCAGCATCCCCAAGCTTAACTCCTGCTCGTCCTTGAGTAGGTAAGTGATAAAAGATCCAACCATTTGCAAGCATTGAAAGTTGGGATCAAAAAACTCTAACCATGTGCATGAAAGATGGAGTTCTAACAATAGGACATAGTAATTATGCATGCAATATGGCAAGCTACAAACAAAGATCATGAATAATATGTATTTAAAAACGTTTATTTGTTTCACATGCAGAAAACATAGCATAGTGGTAATCAGTTTGTCCCTCATAGAGTAGCAATATAATGCATAGGACACCTGCAAAGTTCACAAGGGTGACTAGAAACAGATAGCACATGAACAAGTAATAATACAATATGCATCAATTAATAAGCTTTGGAACATTGCACACAGAATGACAACTATGCTCTTTTAATGGTGCCTAAAGGTAGAAAGTGAAGACTCAAATAATGGTGGAAGAAAGGCTTTTTTATAAAGGAAGCAGGGATTACAAGTTTCAAAAAGAGCTTCCAAAAATTATGGTACTAGTTAGCTTTCAGCCCTCATTGCCCCTATCACAAGCATCTTGAAGTGGTTAAGGTTAAAGTGACAAAGCTGGAGTATATGCTTGACGAAGTATAAGTTGTCAATCTCATGCCCCTTGAATACGAGGGTCACACCTCATGCATACTCAACTTTGGGTCCAGGTAAGGTCTTGTCACTGTAAGTATTTGCATATCATTGAGAACCGCCAACGGGGTACCCCTTGCGCATGGCACAAGAGCTTTCCCATAACCAAAATGACAAGGCAAGCAGATAATGAGCATCTCAGCAATTCTTCTTATGTACCATGGGAATATGGTGCTTTTTTTTCTCTTTCCTCTTTTCTCAATGTGTCTCTTTTTTTATAAGAAGAATGCTTCATAGATGTCACTATGGTGATGCTGCAAGTTTTCATCATGATTAGGCATGATTAGATGTCACTCCAGCTCTGCCGCCGGCCCTTCCACCCACCATGGACGAAGATGAGACCGATGAGGAACCCTAGGACGCCGGGGATCTGGCTGCTCAAAACCTAAGCTCTGCCTCCAAGTACGGGTGGAAGGCCCACTACCGGCATATAGCTACTAATCCTACCCCTAGGTACTACGGTGCCACTTCCTGTCCAACTCCGACTGGTTGTTCTGGCAAAGAGGACCCTTTAAGGGCCCTGTTGACGGCGAGTCGCGCTTAGAAACGGAAGCACCTGAGAAATAAGAGGAGAGGGAAATGTCCAAGTCAGGAGTTGGGAGATGGGAGATGGGGTAGAGGCACTCCGATATGGAGCTGGTGAGGATGATTTCGAATGGTTGTGCATTCGTGGTTGTTGAAGGGTAGAGGGAGAGAGATTGTGAAATATGATGGTTGTATTATTGAGCCTCTCGGGCGAGTATATATAGGCGTACAGGGACCGACTTGAAGTACAAGACAAGTAACCTACTGTTGGAATTATGCCCTAGAGGCAATAATAAAGATGTTATTATTATAATTCTTGTTCATGATAAAGTTTATATTCCATGCTAGAATTGTATTAAGCGGAAACTTTAATACTTGTGTGGTTTGTGAACAACACCGTGTCCCTAGTACGCCTCTATGGACTAGCTCATTGATCAATGATGGTTAAGGTTTCCTAACCATAGACATGATTTGTCAATTGATAATGAGATCATAACATTGGAGAATGATATGGTGGATAGACCCAAACTAAGCGAAGCAATTAGATCGTGTCATCGTGTTCGTCTTTGCGAAGTTTTTCTTATGTCAAATATTGTATTCCTTAGACCATGAGATAATACAACTCCCTGGTATCGGAAGAAAGCTTTGAGGTCATCAAACGTCATCCTATGAGAGGGTGATCATAAAGGTGTCTCTCAGGTAATCGGAAAGTATCTGTTGGGTTGTATGTATCGAGATGGGATTTGTCCCTCCCAAGTCGGAGAGATATACTTCGGGCCCACTCGGTAATCGATATCAACACCGCTTGCAAGCATGTGGTTAAGGAGTTAATCACAAAGTGATATCGGATTACGGAACGAGTAAAGTACTTGCTGTGAACGAGATTGAACTAGGTATGACGATACCGACGATCGAATCTCGGGCAAGTAAAATATCGCGAGACGAAGGGAATATATATATGGGATTGATTGAATCCTGGAATCGTGGTTCATCCGATATGATCATCGATGAATGTGTGGGAGTCAATATGGGTGCCTAGACCCCGCTGTTGATTATTGATAGAAGATCATGTCTGCATATTCTCGAACCCGCAGGGTCACACACTTAACGTGTCTCGACGCTAGGATAGATTGGATACTTGGTTTATGAATTTTTGTTCGGAGTCTCGGATGGGATCCGGGACATCACGAGAGGTTCCGGAATGGTCTGGAGAATAAAATTCATATAATGCAGTGCAGTTTTTGGAGTTCGGAATTGTTCCGGATTAATCGGTATTGTACCGGAAGCTTCTAGAACCTTCTGGAAGGGGGCCAACGTGGTCCCACCTTCCGGGAGGGGGCATGGGCCTATGAGGGAGTGTCCTGGCCGCATTGGGCCAGGGGCACAAGGCCCCATAGGGCCCAGCCGATTCTAGAGAGATTTAACTCGTTTAAATCTCGGGATAGAATTTCTAGATAAGGGGAGAGTTTAAATCGTTTAAACTAGAGATAGGCTTGGAGGAGGGGCTAGGGCTGGCCGCCCCCTCCCCCTCTATATATAGAGGGCTGGTGCGTCCCCTCCCCCTTACACACATCTCCCTCCAAGCCCTAGTATCCCTGCTGCCTTCCTCTCTCCCTCCCGACTGTTTGCAGGTGAAGCCCTGCTGCAGAAATTCTCCACCAAATACACCACGCCGTCGTGTTGTAGATCCAATCCATCTCTCCACCATACTTGCTGGTCCAAGGAAGGAGGAAACGTCGAGGTGCTGCACGTGTGCATCTCACGGAGGCACCGCCACTTGTGGTGCTAGATCGGATCGGATCGCGAGGAGGAGAAGCGAGTACGACTACATCACCCACGTTCCGACGAACGTTCCGCTGTGCGAATCTTCAAGGGTATGAAGATCTAATCCAATCTCTCTCGTTGTTTGCATCTCCTAGATTAGATCTTGGCTTTCCCTCTGTTCGCTTCCGTAGAAAATTTTAATTTACTATGCTGCGAAACCCTTCACCTACTTGGAGTACAAGATAAGTAACCTAGTCTATCCCTAACAGATACGTATACTCTAACATCCCCCCGCGGTCGTAGCGGTAGCATCGTGAACAACTAAAACGTCGCGAACGGTCAGACTAGAGAGTTGAAGTAGACCAGTGTGCTGACATACCCCCGCAGTGGTAGCGGGAACATTGTAGACGGTGTCACGTCGCAAAAGCTTGGATCGTAGAGGATGCTGGTGAGGAGCTCAGGCGAGGTGGTAGCCCTTATGCCGGTGTCGAGTGAGCCGAGAGCGGTGGGTGCTGCAACCTTGGTTGAGGTAGCCGCGCAAGGGGTCGTCGTGGTCGATGTCATGGTCGGGGTTGCCGGTGTTGAGGTAGCCGCATATTAAGCCGTGTGCGCGTAGTGCAGCCAGTAGAAGGACGGAGACGCGTCAAGGCGGTCGTCGGAGAGAGCGATACCAAAGCCGATGCAGTCCGAGCCGTCGAGGACGAGGTGCGGCCATGGCTTTGCCAGAACCAGGCGCACGTCGGGAACGAAGGCATACTCTGGTTGTGTCAAAACCGCTGCCGCTGCCGCTTCTCCTCCACGAGTTGCGGGTTGAGGCCGGCAAGCGCGGCCGCCGTCATCGTGTCGCGGCGCTCCGCCTTGAGGCGCTCGCGGGCCTTCCTGTCCCCGAAGACAAAGCAGAGGCGCAGACGAAGCGGAGACCCTCCAACTCCAGCTTTGACACCGGCCCTTCCACCTCGAGGGGGAAATTGAGCTCGTCGCAGACGAAGCTGTGGAGGCGCACATTCTCGCTGTCGTACACCCTGGGGATTGGTGCCGGCGAGCGTTGGGGATTGGTGGCGGAGACTGCCGGCGAGAGGATTCGACCATCGCGGGGCTCCGCCGGTGGTTGTGGTGGCGGCAGGGGGTGTCAGTGGTCGCCGGGGATGGAGGAGAGCACGAGGCGAGTGATGTGAACGCAAAGGAAATGCGGAAAAATCTTTTACTCATCGGTGTGGCCGGTGAGTAAATATAGGATTCGACCACACCGATGAGTAAAATTTGTACTCCTCTAACACCGTTTGGGCATCAGTTAGGTGCGGTCAGAGAAGTAATAAAGCAACTGATTTTTGTACACCGGTTAGAGAAGCCTTTATCTTCCAATTTTTATATTGCGTTTGGTCCCTCGATCTCGTGATGTACACGAAATTGGAAGAACCAAGAATTCCGGTGAAAAAATTTGTTGAGAAAAGGATCGTGTGGTGGATGGGGCGGAGAGCGATCCCGTGAAATTAATTGCTGGTTGGTACTACGTTTAGCCCATGCATCCATTAGGCTGGCAGGGAAAGGTGGCGTTGCTGATGTTGCAGACACGAAACTACCCAGTCCCAAGTCCTTGCTCCAAATTCTGCCGGCACACGGGTACCAGTAAGGTCCTCTCTCAGAAATTCTGGCGGTACACACACGGTACACGGTACATCGCCGGGACGACGCGCACCAAGTCCTAGGATACGAGGGAGGGAGGAGATACTGATGAGAACTCAAATAATCACGGTGCTGTGCTGTGCTCTGTTCCTGCCTGGGGGGTCCTGGCACGTTGACGACCGTGGTGGTACCAAGGGAGGGCCAAGGAGGGGAGGCGGCGTCAGCAGACCCGACCCCACGCACGCTCGCGTCGTCCCGGTCTGTCGGCCAAATCCCGTGCACGTTTCGGCTTTGCGGTTCGGCCACCTGCGTGCGTCATGCGACGGAAAGCGAGCGGGATCATACGGTGCGCACGTGGCGGGCGAACGGTGGGGACAAGGGTTGACGTGACGTGAGGGTGCCGAGGAGGTGACGGTATATGGAGGTGGCGAACCATTGGGGCCGAAAGTTCAGTCTTGATTAGTATGTTTCTCAAAAAAAAATCATACTCATCAAATCTAACAAAAGGTACTACGTAGCCTCTAAACAGCTTTTTCCTCGGCGTTGAAATTTGGTTACCCAAAAAGCCTCGCATGTCTACGAGCCAAAATATCTCTCATGGTCAACGCCACCACGAAAAATGGTGGGGCTGCGATCGATGATGTCAAAAGACCAAAGTACGTGACTGATGAGACTAGCGATCTCATTACCTCGTACATCTAGGGTCGGCAGTAGTGTATTCAAAGCTGGGATCATGGTGCTTGTCAGATTTCTATGACGCATCATATACGCTAATGGAGCTCCGCCACTCGCGATAAACGAAGACGCACCGGCGAATCCAGCCTGTGTTTTGCAAGGGTGAGGCAAACTCACTTGCGCCGGGCTTTTTCTATTTTTTTTTCATTTTTTAATCCCAAAAAACTTTGCATTTTCCATGTTGTCGAAGAGGCACCGGCGAATCCAGCCGACGAGGGGCCATGGTCTGTCACACCCCCATGGCTCCAAGACCAAGGGAACGAGCGGACCACCGACATCACCGACGAGGGGACAGAACCCTAGATGGGTTTAGAGCCACCACCTACAACCGCTTGTCCGTTTTCCATGTTGTTCATCGCCTCTGTCAAATTTAGGTATAAATGAAAGAGGGTTTCATCTTTTGTTTTGGCCAATTGCCTCCATGTTGCCTTCTAATATCTTCCAACCAATATCGATTACATTGAGCATTTGCAACTAACGTCCCAATTTTTTTTTCCAAAAAATTCCATCAATCTATCAATAATCACCAATACCAGTAAAAGGATCCGATAAATAAATAAAATTATAATTAAGTTCTTGGACCAGCTAGCAGCGACTACAAACACTAGCATAAACCGAAGGTTCGCTGTTATTCTCGTCATTCCATCACCGGAGCCGGACAAAGTTTGCCATAGTAGATCTTGTTGTAATAGACACACGAAAAGTTGTCGTAGTAAGCCCCAAAGGACTACCGGAGCAGCAACCATGACAATAATGACAATCTTAGATCAAAACAGATTGAACTGAAACCACACAAACGAATACGATCCGAGGAGATCCGCCGGACACATGCTCCCTCCGTTTCATAATATAAGTCTTTTTAGCAAATTAAAACAGCTTGCTAGAGAGACTCAATTCACTAGAAAAAGCTTATATTATAAAATAGAGCTAATAACTTTATTAGGACTTTAGAATATAGCGCCGTCTCACCATTCTTAAAGAAGACTTCAGGATACGGAAGCCATACTGGCGCCGCTTGTCGTGTTGCTCGGGGTACGGGGAGCGGGTGCCATTCGCAGTCTTTGGCGTCTTTGGGATCATCGGAGGCCTGCTGGTGTTCTATCTAGTGGAAACCATGAACTAGCCTCCGTATGACACCATAGCCGGCTTGGAGGAAGGGGAGAAGACCACATTCAAGTAAGAGTAAACTGTACCAGCGGTCCTAATTCTTTTCGTGTGCCTTCAGTTTGATCCTAGTTCTTTTAAAACGCATATCTAGGTCCTAAATCTTTCGTATGTGATTCACGTGAGGTTCTAAATCGGGTTGACCTACGTTTACCGGTGCCACATCGACATCAGATATGTTGCAGTTGGAAAAAATTACGGATGGACCCTTATAAGATGTGAGGTTCTAATTCCTAGGCCCCTGTTCTTCTCCATCTCCGCTCTTTGTCGCCGAAATTCATGGCGCAGGACCACCTCGTGCCGTTCTGCTACATCTGCGCTCACCGATGTCCTTGCCACCTACAACCTGGACCCAGAGAGCGCGCCCCTTCCGCCCCGCGTAGGAACTCGCCGCCGTGCGGCGTAAGCGGAGACAAGACATGAGTGTGGCGTAAGCGGAGCTGTGACATGCACCTAGCCGCCGCACGATCAACGGAAAACGCCAGGTCCGACTCAATGACGCAACATGCCTGGGTGCCAACATAGGAGCAGCGTGCAGCCCGCCGACAACACGCGCATGGGAGTGGTGTGCAACCCGACAAGACAGGATAGCGACGCACATTTGTTGGGATCTAGCGTTGCTTGTGTGGGCACGATGGATGAGGCGAGTACATGGGTGAGTAAGGGGCACAACTCATGGGCTCCATCCTCACGGCAATCGTCTCACCGGAGCTGCACCTCCACTGCCGGTCTACGGTGCAAAGGCAGGGGATTTGGAGATAAAGAAATACAATCTCAAGGGTCTATTCGCAAATATAAAGGGTGGCTGGTATGCCACGTGGGACTCACTTTTGACGCGGCACCGGTCAACGTGGATCAAACCAATTTAGGACCTTGCGTGAATCACTTATGAAAGATTTAGGACCTAGATATGCATTTTAAAAGAACTAGGACCAAACTGAAGGTACGCGAAAAGAATTAGGACCGTTGGTGCGGTTTACTCTTCAAGTAATGTGCACTCTCGATTTCCATGTCTCTTTGTCCTACCCAAACTTGTTGCCAAGGAGAGTGAATCACACTCATTTGTAGATTTTTTTTTTGCTTCGAAAGGTTTCTACTTTATTCTTTCTTTTGAAACAACTTTACATTATGTCAACAAAGGATTTTTTTTTTTAAAATGAGCATATATATTAATATCATAGGATACCAATTACACCCGGTCTCCGCAACAATGCATTGCCCTAGCGGCCATACGGATGCACGCGACAAAAAAAAGAATTACAAAAAAGAAAAGTCCCACTATAGTGACTCATGCATTGAAACAATAGTACTACCACCACCAAGAGAGCACCAGAAGTCCAGCTTCTCTAAAAACGACGCCTCCAAGAAGGGAAAAGTGCACAAACACCGTCATTGTCCGATCAAAGATCTAGGTTTTCACCCTGAAGAAAGTCCACGCTCTCAAAACAATACCTTCAACAAGGTCATTGTGAGGCACACTAAATTAAGGTCAGACCCTAGGTCTTCAACAAAAAGGTAGGACCATGAACTTCTCCTGTGCAGTCGCCCCCACTTGCATGCCACTGCTCCAATTCACAAGTCACCTAGCCAATTCCTCATCACCACCCAAACTCGACCCACCATTGTCAGTCCTCAGATCTCGGTCTTCATAACTTTCTCCGTCAGCACCATGGACGAGAACATGCCCCATAATAATAACAGCCAACACAGCTTCAAAGCGCACCCTCTGAAACCAAACGGTCAGAGTAAAAGATGGATGCACACGATCGAATCCAATTCGATCCAGCAAACTCACGACATGGGCACACTATAGAGTTCGCTGGCGGAGCCTTCCGAAACACGACAGATAAAATAAATCAATGGAGACCAACATACGCTAGATATTCGTCTTGGCTTGAGAGGGATCCAGGACCACCTCCTTTATTGAAACCGCGCTAGCAGCCCCCACGCCACCCGTCAGGAACTAGAAGGATCCGCTGCACAACGGCAAGACCACCCGACCGACCGCTCCGACGAAGAAGAAGGCCACCACCATCATACCAAGGGCTGCTGCCCCAGGCGTCCCCATGCTGCGTGGGAGGCCCCAAGAACTCGTGCCGTCGTCAGAGAAAGGAGATGCATCTGGCATAGAGATCGAGCCCGTCTGAACCCATGTAGGCCTAAAACAAGCCCGTCCACCGCCGCTACCCTTTGTCCGTTGCCGATTTAGCATACATCCCCGGGTCAACGCCTCCCCGCTGCGCCGCCATCGACACGCCGAAGCAACCCCCCGCCGCCGCTACCCTTTGTCCGTTGCCGATTTAGCATACATCCCCGGGTCACCGCCTCCCCACTGCGCCGCCATCGACACGCCGAAGCAACCCCCCGTCGCCGCTGCACAGTCACCTTTGCCGCAGATGGCCAAGGCGAGCCGCTGCCGCGAGAACCGCCGCCGCGCCGCATGGGCTTTGCCCAGCGACGCCCAGGGCGATGGCGGCGGGAGAGGAGGCTAGGTGGGGGAGGAGGGATGGCGATTGGGTGGGGGAGGAAGTCGCGAGTGTTTATTTTAATGGAGGGGGGTTACACTTCCTCGACATCTGCACCAACTAGGGATGCACACAACCATTAAGCATGAGTATCGGGATTTTTAAACTTGGTTAAGTATCAAACTTGGTCCTCAGGATAAATTGCATGAGTATCAGGAGAGCCTAATCCTCAAATATAAATAGGAACCTTAATTCGCTTTCGTGAGGATTTGAACTTACGTGTTAGGTTTATACATCCACCACTCTTCCAACTAGTTGAACATATTTTCTTAGAATTGACTCAGATATTATTTACAATAAAACATGTAACGTCTCATCCTCACACATTCTAACTAGTTTAGATAAAAACTATAGCTTATGAGGTTCCTGGGCTGCCCCATAGATCGGCACAAAAAATCATTCAAAACCATCAATCCTAGATCGCATTTGTCGCTTGACAGCGTAATCACCAGCGTCGACCTTCTTAACTTGAAGTTTTTTTTTTAGGTTTCTTAACTTGAAGTGTTAATGTATTTATTAATGCCCATGAGTATATCAACTGAGACCGTCCACGTGGATAAAGACATTGATCGTGTTTTTCTTGGTTGCATGCATGAGTAGATTGTAATCCGATGGATTTGGTGTTAATTAGTCTTGTAGATTCAGGATCCAGTTCTAGGCGTTTTCTTTTCCGGCAAATTCCCCGGGTATATGTGCATGTGTCACGTGCTAGCCGGAGTATATGCTCCTCTCCTGTTGACAAAACGTTGCTGAATCAGTTAGCTAGCTATGGAGAAAATTATGTACGCATATCTTTTGTACTGGTTTCGGTTTCTGCAACCTAAGGAACCTATTTTATTATGGTCTCCTGTGCATGTACTCGTGTAGTATGTGAATAATACATGTTACTGAAGACAGTACAAGAGCAAGAACTGCATGAGGAAACAGACAGGTAGAGCACAGAATGACGACAGACGCAGAGACTCTTATTAAGTCTTAATATACCATATTACAATATAAGAAGTAATAGAAAACGGTAGTAGTTTAAATGAAAGGAAAAAAAAAGACCATGGCATCCATCTCTCAAAGTCTCAACAGCCACAGAGGCGGAGCACCAAATGGATGGTAGCTCCCGCCTGAACTTTGTAGTCCGCCAGGGTGCGGCCGCTATCCAGCTGCTGACCACCAAAGATGAGGCGTTGCCGTCTCGGGGTATTGCCCGACACTTGGTAGACCTTCACCATCAAGCTTTCGACGGTATCCGAGCTCTCAACTTCAAATGTTTCGACCTTTCCATCTACCATCTTCACGAAGATCTGCATCTTACCGCCAGGACTGGCCGGGCGCAGGACAAGGAGAAGAGTGGACTCCTTGCAAACGTCGAGATCTGCCAAGGTGCGGTGGTCCTCCAGCTGTGTGTCGGCGAAGATGAGGCACTGCTGGCCCTTGGGGAAGCCCTCCATGTCTTGAATCTTGGACTTCACGTCGCCGATTGTGTCCAAGTCATCAACCTCGACAGTGATCGTCAAGCCTCTCAGGGTATCCCTCACGTAGATCTGCATACCTTCTTCGAGGCTAAGCGTGGACTTATGCTTGATGCCATAGTCCTCCAGTGTACGGTCGTAGTCCTCTAGCTCCACTCCGTCAAAGACAAGCCGGTGTTTCTTCTGAATCTTCGCCTGGACACTATGGAGCGTGTCCGATGGCTGGACCCTGATGAGGCTGATTGTCCGACCCGTGGGGGTCTTCACAAAGAGCTTCATTAATCCTGCCTGAACGAGCAAAATATAGTAGCTTTATTATTAGGGTCTATATAGAACAACGCATGCACAAAGGCTAGTTATCTAGATACATACGGTAGAAGCAAGATCTAGCTATCTAGATATCGTAGAAGCAGCCGTGTGACAGAAATAGACTGCATAGAATAATTGAACTTTACATGGTTCACACACACTTCTATACGACGAATTAAAGAGATCGATAGAGCGAGTTCTCAATCAACCTATCGGACACATTGTATAACTGAAAACATAGAACAGATGGAGCTAGAATCTTTTTTTTAGAGCTTCTCTATCGATCGAAGTGAAAGAAACGGAATATGTGTGCAGCGCATCTGTCCACAGCTGATGCATCTGTCTAGATTTTATTTGGAAGTAGTAGATCTGGAAGATCAACGTTTTTCATAAAAATTCACAGCAGATGCATCTGTCCAGCTTTTATTTCGAAGTAGTAGATCTATAGATAAGCAATCTAATTTATCTGCAAATCATATGAGATGATGTAGCCACAGACTTGCACTAGAAATAAAAATTCACAGCAGATGCAGTTGTCCAGCTTTTATTTCATTCAAAGTAAGTATTCTCTCCGACTCATATTAGTTGACTTGGATTTGTCTAAATTCTCATATATCTAGACATGTTTTAGTGCTAGATACATTCGAATCTAGAAAAATCTGAGTCAACTAATATGGGTCGGAGATACTAGATCTAGAGATCAAGAACAAGTTTACCCGCAAGAAAACAATTGTAACGCTCTCCATCTAGCCAATCACAAGATGCAACCAATCATATGAGATGAGCAATGACAGAAGGTTTCCAGAGATGACCGCTACCGTGAATATGAACGATACATAGTAGCTAGAGAAAAAGGTACTTACTACCTTGAAGTCGACGAGATCGAGTGGCCGGCTGGTTGGGGTTGGAAGTAGAAAAGTTAGGGTTGGCCGCCGGTTAGGGTTTTATGGGTCTGATCGGCTGCAAGGTACGATATTATATAGGGAATTCCAAAGCCTATCGCGCGGACTCTTTCCCGGATGCGACGTGGAGTCTTTTAGTGAGAGAAAAAAAGGTAAAACAAGACGAAAATCTCAAACTGTCCGTATGTGTTGCGCTTCCTTGATACCAACTAAGCAACTAAGGATTGGCAATTTTATCCATGGGTACAGGTACCCGCGGGTACCGTACCCGCATGGGTAGGGTATAGACATACTTTTATACTCATGGATAATTTTCATATCCTGCCCGCTAAGTCGCGGGTATGGGCATGGGTATAGGGTTATAACCGTGGGTATACACATACCCTGCTCATTTAGACTGACTTGTAAAACTTACCTGTAGAGTTTCAACCTATGTAGCCGAGTAGCCTAGGGGAAAGTATGAGATGACGATTTCTAAACTTTGATAATTGTCATGTACTCATCTACCTATTATTGAGTAGAGATACTTATTGTTTTGTCAAATATAATATTGATTAATGTAAAATTGTGAATAACTTGTGCACTATTGGATCTACCCGTCGGGTACCCAACGGGTACGGGTACCCGCCGGGTATGGGCATGGGTAAAGATTTATACCTGCGGGTACGGGTATGACGGGTATGAGTAAAGTTTTCTATCCATTGACTACACGGGTATGGTATTGTTCTATCCTGCCCATTGCCATCCTTAATACCAACCACGCCCGAGCTGCCTCCATGGCGCCCTCGTCCTCATCATCAAGGACCTCAACCCATAGCTACAACTCGTCGTTAATTCTGCCGCCGACCGAGCTGCTCGCTGGACGCTTGTTGTATCATATCGATGCAGTTGTGTATCCCCCCTTGGAGGAGGGATTGTGTGTATATGGAGAGGCTCTTGTTATTGTCGGACTATTGGCACCGAGGGTACCTCGTCCCGTCGAGGCACCGGACCCACCGGTCGTACCCTGGCGGGGCTCGCGAGGAGCGTGACCCTCGCGAGGGCATAGGAAGAACACAGAGCACCCCGTGCCTCCAAGGTCGACTGCGCCATCCACCAAGGCCCCCGGGCTGAGTTCTCGCGAGGGAGTGGCTCGGCGACTGCGAGTACAACGCGCTAGGCGACGCGCCAACAGGCGGTCCATCCAAGGACTGGTCTGCCTCGAGAAAGCAAGATGTTGCCCCCCCTTTGGTGCAAAGGGGCAGGAGATGGCGCAAGGTGATGGCGGCGCATGACGTGCTGCTTTGGTGTAAAGAGGCTAGGGCGGCAGGCCAAAGCAGCTGTAGAGCAAGAAGACCGTCCATTACCCTGGTACAACAGTTGGCGGGCGGCCACAAGAAGACAATACAAGCCAAATCCCTTAGCACGGTAATGTGGAAGCCCTTCCCGCCCAATGTCTGCGGGAAGAGGCCCGACGTCGCCCTATATAAGGAACTATTTTCCTGCCGTAGAAGGGGTCGATCCTCCGCGATCTAAACCCAAGACATACACCCACCATTGTACCCTCGTGAAGCAAGAGAGCAATACAACAAAACAGGAGTAGGGGATTTACCTCTTCACAAGAGTCCCGAACCTGGCTAAAAAAAACCGTGTCATCTCTTTGTTGTGTGTTTGCTCCGCCATCGCCACCGTCGCTAAGGCTCCTTGGAAACGCGTGTTCAGCCCCCTCTCGAACTAAGGGATTGTTGGACCCTAGTTCCTTCGCGGGACAAATCTCCGACATTTGGCGTGCCAGGTAGGGGGCTAAGGCGCGCCGAGGGACTCAGCCGACGGCATCGACATGGTTTATCACAACAAGCCTTGCGACACTCGATCCCGATGAGAGCAAGCAAGAAGGCTCTAGTGCTCGCGCCACGCCACCCCCGTGCCCTCGCCCCGCCTCGGGGCCGGAGGTAGCTCCCTGCCACGCCTTATAGCAGGGGCATGCGGGGAGAACTCCTCTGCAAGTACCTCACCGACTTGAGCGTGCTGCTCCCCACTCACCCCAGGGACGGCCCGCCTCATGGCGAAGGAGTTTCTCCGCTACTCACCCGTTGAGGACATGCGGGAGGAGTGGCAGGCTCGCCTTGCGGCTCTGACGGGCATTGCTTAGGACGACCCAGGTGTGTCCGAAGCACATCCCGGCGACATAGCTCGCGGCGCACCTCCACCACCTCCTCTCCACGTTGGCCTTGGGGTCTCGGGGGGTGTAGAGCTGCTCGCCGTGGAGTATCCAGGGCAGATCCAAAGTCGGGCCAAGGTCGCCCCTTTGGCGGAGGGCACACGGATAACCCTGGCAAGGCGTCAAGGTCGTGAAACCTGCATTCTACTGGCCATCTCGATTGCGGGGTTCCAGAACAGGGTAGCCCTTGCCAGCGGTGTGGAGAACCGCTGCTCTAGCTGCCATGCCCTTGTAGAGCACCCCCGCAAGGTGGTGTGGCCACCCAAGTTCAAGCGGAGATGCCGCCATGCTACGACGGCACCAACAACCCTACGGAGTTCCTGCAGCTCTATACCACGGGAGTCGAGGCGGCGGAAGGTGGTGACCGCGTCCTTGCTAACTGGTTTCCCATGGGCCTGGCGGGGGAGGCTTGCACTTGGTTGCTGAACCTCCCCGAAGGATCCCTCAGCTCATGGTCTGAGCTCTACAATCTCTTCGTCGCCAAGTTCGGAATCGCGGACAGGCCAACATGCACCAGCGATGACCTTAGGAGGGTCCGCTAGGGCCAGACGAGTCCCTGCACAAGTATCTGTAGCGCTTTGACCAAACCCTTCTCGGGGTCACAGGGGCCTCCGACGCGGAGGTCATCGCGGCTTTTGTCGAAGGGGTCACCGATGCCCGGGTGCTCGACAAGATTGGTAACCACGGAGAGAACCTTTTAATGGTTGTCGAGCTCTTCATGATGGTCGATCGTTGTGCCAAGGCGGAAGCGAGAACCCTGTTCGCCTGCGGCAACGACGAGCTGGCAGACGGGACCATGGATCCTGAAGAAAGCACCTACCGGCGTGCGTGAAAGGCCGCCAGGAAGCGCCTCGCGAGGCAGGGCGCGAACGATATGCCCGACCAGAACCCGTACTGCGTCTTCCACTAGAGACAAGGCCATGACACTAGTGAGTGTGTCAAGCTCAGGGAGGTAAGGGAGGAGTACGACAACAAGAGGAGGCATGAGCTGAGCAACAAACGCAGCAAGGCCCAGCGCCCCAGGGTCGTAGCTTCCGCAAGGGATTCGGGGGCTGGCAAGATTCACGACACGATAGCCGCACTGAAGGGCTCGCGAAGCCAGAAGCGCCTTCCTGCCCCAAGGTCGAACAGGCCACGCCACGGTTCAGCCCTCTCAAGGTAACCTTCTTTCTCCACTCTTTTTTATCGGGGCAATGTTTTTCCACCCCCTCGAGGGCTAGGTCTTGAGGAAAGGAACTACCGTTGCTGTCAACAATTTCTTCCTACTTTTCTTGCAAACCCATTCGTTCTGCTGGATGTTCCTTTCTTCCCACGTGCTTGCTATGTTCCCGTCTATTCACCGTACGAGCGGGGGTTGGGACGGTAAACATCGTCGGACCGCCCCCGTCAATGCCAAGGATCTAAAGCGTCGAGCTCTGAACTTGCGGACTATCTCCTGCGATAAATCACCTCACTCACGATTCCCGGTGCTTGAGACCCTCACATGGTGTATAAATAAAACAGGCCATCACTAGAGACACGATTTGGCTAGGGCACGTTCGCTCTTGGTTAGGATCACCAAAACATATGATACCTAAGGTCCCCCTCGGGAGGATCATGGGCGAGCACCGGGCCCCATAGTGCTCTCCTTGAGATGCCTATGGGGTGGCTCATGAGGCCCTGGCCTCTGCGGCCCAAATCTTCAGGACATAAAGTGTTGAGCTCTAAACTTACAACCCGTTCCTTGGTCGCAAGTTACCTCACCAATGGTTCCTGATGGCTCATGAGGCCCTGACCTCCGCGGCCCAAATCTTTAGGACCTAAAGTGTTGAGCTCTGAACTTACGGGCAGTTCCTCGACCGCAAGTTACCTCACTCACGGTTCCTGATGGCTCATGAGGCTCTGACCTCCACAGCCCAAGCTCGCTAGGACCTAAAGTGTCAAGATATGAACTTATGGACCGTTCCCTGGCCGCAAGTTACCTCACCCACGGTTCCTAGCCCTTAAAAATAATAAAAACAAAATCTTCATGCTACCCGTTGGCCCCTCCTCGAGAGGTCGGTGGAACCAGCATTTTCCCTACAGTTTTCTCCTCGAGAGGCTTTCGAGGCGGATCGCGAGGCTCTACCCCTCCAGCTTCGGAAGTTGGTGGGACCGAAAACCTTTGAGTTGTGAACTTACCACCTAGGGGCGACAATAAGTTACCTCATTCCAGGTTCCTAACATACCACGTATGCGTTTCTATAGGTCTGCACAGTCTTATCCTTGAGAGGCCTCGGGGGACCACAAACTCCCTGACAGAAGTGCAAGCGGGTACACGCGGAAAAGACATGCAAATCACTTCAGGTCCATGCACGACCAACAAGCCAAGGTTCGCCAAACATGGATTACAACGAAAGGGGCCTCTCAGGCCAATGGCTCCGAAGCACTGCCTTCGAGAGACTGCTCGCTGCACCCACCAGCAGAAGGTGAACCACCCCGAGGAACACCACCTTCACCCTCTGGAGTCGCGTCAGCCTCGGTGGAGTCAACCACTTTAGTCCACTCGAACAGCAGCAGGAACTCATCCACGAGCTGCTGGAAGCGGACAACCTCGATTAGCGGAGTCCTGAACCTGGCTAAAAAAACCTGTGTCATCTCTCTGTTGTGTGTTTGCTCTGCCATCGCCACCGTCGCCGAGGCTCCTTGGAAACGCGTGTTCAGCCCCCTCTCGAACCAAGGGATTGTTGGACCCTAATTCCTTCGCGGGACAAATCTCCGACATTTGGCGTGCCAGGTAGGGGGCTAAGGCGTGCTGAGGGACTCGGCCGACGACATCGACATGGTTTCTCACGGCAAGCCTTGCGACACTCGATACCGATGGGAGCAAGCAAGAAGGCTCTGGTGCTCGTGCGACGCCACCCCCGTGCCCTCGCCCTGCCTCGGCAGATCCAAAGCCGGGCCAAGGTCGCCCGTTTGGCGGAGGACACACGGATAACCCTGGCAAGGCGTCGAGGTCGTGAAACCCGGATTATACTGGCCATCTCGGTCGCGGGGTTCCAGAACAGGGTAGCCCTTGCCGGAGGTGTGGAGAATTGCTGCTCTAGCTACCATGCCCTTGTAGAGCACCTCCGCAAGGTGGTGTGGCCACCCAAGTTCAAGCGGAGATGCCGCCATGCTACGACGACACCAACAACCCTACAGAGTTCCTACAGCTCTATACCACTAGAGTCGAGGCGGCGGAAGGTGATGACCGTGTCCTTGCTAACTGGTTTCCCATGGGCCTGGCAGGGGAGGCTTGCACTTGGCTGCTGAACCTCCCCGAAGGATCCCTCAGCTCATGGTCTGAGCTCTACAATCTCTCCGTCGCCAAGTTCGGAGTCGCGGACAGGCCGATATGCACCAGCGAGGACCTTAGGAGGGTATGCTAGGGCCAAACGAGACCCTGCACAAGTATCTGTAGCGCTTTGACCAAACCCTTGTCGGGGTCGCAGGGGCCTCTGACGTGGAGGTCATCGTGGATTTCATCGAAGGGGTCACCGATGCCCGGGTGCTCGACAAGATTGGTAACCACGGAGAGAACCTTTTAACGGTTGCCGAGCTCTTCACGATGGTCGATCGCTGTGCCAAGGCGGAAGCAGGAACCCTGTTCGCCCGCGGTAACGACTAGCTGGAAGACGTGACCATGGATCCTGAAGAAAGCACCTGCCAGCGTGCATGGAAGGCTGCTAGGAAGCACCTCGCGAGGCAGGGCGCGAACGACACGCCTGACCAGAACCCGTACTGCGTCTTCCACTAGAGACAAAGCCATGACACTAGTGAGTGTGTCAAGCTTAGGGAGGTAAGGGAGGAGTACAACAACAAGAGGAGGCGTGAGCTGAGCAACAAACACGGCAAGGCCCAGCGCCCCAGGGTCGTAGCTTCCGCAAGGGATTCGAGGGCTGGCAAGAGTCGCGGCACGACGGCCGCGCTCAAGGGCTCGCGAAGCCAGGAACGCCTTCGTGCCCCAAGGTCGAACATGCCACGCCACTGTTCAGCCCTCTCAAGGTAACCTTCAGTCTCCACTCTTTTCTATCGGGGCAATGTTTTTCCACCCCCTCGGGGGCTGGGTTTTGAGGAAAGGAACTACCGCTGCTGTCGACAATTTCTTCCTGCTTTTCTTGCAAACCCATTCGTTCTGTTGGATATTCCTTTCTTCCCACGTGCTTGCTATGTTCCTGTCTATTCACCATACGAGCGGGGGTTGGGACGGTAACCATCATCGGACCGCCCCCGTCAATGCCAAGGATCTAAAGCATCGAGCTCTAAACTTGCGGACTACCTCCTGCGATAAATCACCTCACTCACGATTCCCGGTGCTTGATACCCTCACATGGTGTATAAATAAAATAGGCCAGCACTAGAGACACGACTGGCCAGGGCACTTTCGCTCTTGGTTAGGATCGCCAAAATGTATGATACCTAAGGTCCCCCTCGGGAAGATCATGGGCGAGCACCGGGCCCCACAATGCTCTCCTTGAGAGGCCTATGAGGTGGCTCATGAGGCCCTGACCTCCGCGGACCAAATCTTCAGGACCAAAGTGTCGAGGTCTAAACTTACGGCCCGTTCCTCGGTCGCAAGTTACCTCAACCATGGTTCCTGATGGCTCATGAGGCCCTGAACTCCGCGGCCCAAATCTTCAGAACCTAAAATGTTAAGCTCTGAACTTACGGGCAGTTCCTCGGCCGCAAGTTACCTCACTCACGGTTCCCGATGGCTCATGAGGCTCTGACCTCCACGGACCAAGCTCGCCAGGACCTAAAGTGTCGAGATATGAACTTACAGACCGTTCCTCGGCCGCAAGTTACCTCACACATGGTTCCTAGCCCTTAAAAGCAATAAAAACAAAATCTTCATGCTACCCGTTGGCCCCTCCTCGAGAGGTCGGCGGAACCAGCATTTTCCCTACAGTTTTCTCCTCGAGAGGCTTACGGGGTGGCTCGCGAGGCTCTACCCCTCGAGCACCGGAAGTTGGTGGGACCAAAAACCTTTGACCTGTGAACTTACCGCCTAGGGGCGACAATAATTTACCTCATTCCAGGTTCCTAACACTACCACGCAGGCGTTTCTATAGGTCTGCACGGTCTTATCCTTGAGAGGCCTCGGGGGACCACAAACTCCCTGACAGAAGTGCAAGCGGGTACACGCGGAAAATACATGCAAATCACTTCAGGTACATGCACGACCAACAAGCCAAGGTTCGCCAAAAAAGGATTACAATGGAAGGGGCCTCTCCGGACAACGGCTCCGAAGCACTGCCTTTGAGAGACTGCCCGTTGCTCCTACCAGCAGACGGCGAACCATCCCGAGGAACACCACCTTCACCCTCTATAGTCGCATAAGCCTCGGCGGAGTCATCCACTTAAGTCCACTCGAATAGCGGAAGGAACTCATCCACGAGCTGTTGGAAGCAGACAACCTCGATTAGCGGAGTCCCCTCGGGATGCTCCACCTCCTACAAAAGCACCCTCTAGGGGAAGTTGGCGTCATGCTGGTAAAGGGTGGAGAAGACCTGGGCCGCGACGGTCCACATCATCTTCTAGCACTCGTCGAGATGATACCTGTGGTAGACAGTGCTCTTCCCTCCAGCGCCGTCGTGGATCCAGAAGAAGAGTTCCAGGAAGGTGCAATCCTCATCGACATCAGCAAGGGGCCCAGAGTAAAATTTAGTTACCCTGAAGTCCCGAAGGGTGTCGCTCGCACGCTTGGAGAGCGCCTGGTACATGCTGCACCGCTCCTTCTCCAGCACCCGGAGGTCTCGCTCCAGTTCTTTGCGTTTGTTCCAACGCTTCTGTAGGTCCTTGTGGGTGGCCCGCAACTCCTTCAGGCCGTCCATCTCGGCGATGGCCTCGGCCAGGCACTCCTCCATCTTATGGTTGGAGGTCTCTAGTGTGCGCCTTTTATCGGTGAAACGAGCCTCTTAGGTTAAGGCCTTCTCCTTCCATTCATCTCAGAGGGCTTGGCGGAGCCGCGAGAGCATCTCCTCGTTGGCCTTCTTTAGCTGTTCCCGCTCTTTGTTCACCTTCGCCTAGCAGTGACGGAGGCGATCGTCAAGCTTGGCGCTACGGTGGTCCACGTCAAGAGAGCACTCATTGGTCCTATGACGAGTGGTCTCCAGCTGCGCTTCCAGCGCCTCCAAGCGACTTATCTCCGGCTCGGCCTCATCCTCATGGAGCCGGATTGCCTCCTCCAGAAGGGCCACATCCGCTCCTGCTGAGCAATCCTCTGGTGGTCTCCTTCGGCCTCCCGCTTAGAGAAGGCATGCGTGTAATCACACATGGAGAGGTCGCCCACCATGCGGCTCAGATCTATGGAGGGGCCAGCCCCCCAGAAGGCAGAGCCAAGCCTCGGGAGAGCTCTAGAGCCTGCACCATGCTAGGGGCGTGAGAACCTCGTGAGGCGCTCGCCTCGCCATGGTCTGCCCTGTTGGAATTATGCCCTAGAGGCAATAATAAAGATGTTATTATTATAATTCTTGTTCATGATAATGTTTATATTCCATGCTAGAATTGTATTAAGCGGAAACTTTAATACTTGTGTGGTTTGTGAACAACACCGTGTCCCTAGTACGCCTCTATGGACTAGCTCATTGATTAATGATGGTTAAGGTTTCCTAACCATAGACATGAGTTGTCAATTAATAATGAGATCATATCATTGGGAGAATGATATGGTGGACAGACCCAAACTAAGCGAAGCAATTAGATCGTGTCATCGTGTTCGTCTTTGCGAAGCTTTTCTTATGTCAAATATTGTATTCCTTAGACCATGAGATAATACAACTCCCTGGTATCGGAAGAAAGCTTTGAGGTCATCAAACGTCATCCTATGAGAGGGTGATCATAAAGGTGTCTTTCAGGTGATCGGAAAGTATCTGTTGGGTTGTATGTATCGAGATGGGATTCGTCCCTCCCAAGTCGGAGAGATATACTTTGGGCCCACTCGGTAATCGATATCAACACCTCTTGCAAGCATGTGTTTAAGGAGTTAATCACAAAGTGATATCGGATTACGGAACGAGTAAAGTACTTGCTGTGAACGAGATTGAACTAGGTATGACGGTACCGACGATCGAATCTCGGGCAAGTAAAATATCGCGAGACGAAGGGAATATATATATGGGATTGATTGAATCCTGGCATCGTGGTTCATTCGATATGATCGTCGATGAATGTGTGGGAGTCAATATGGGTTTCCAGACCCCGTTGTTGATTATTGATAGAAGATCATGTCCGCATATTCTCGAACCCGCAGGGTCACACACTTAACGTGTCTCGACGCTAGGATAGATTGGATATTTGGTTTATTAGTTTTTGTTCGGAGTCTCGGATGGGATCCGGGACATCACGAGAGGTTCCGGAATGGTCCGGAGAATAAGATTCATATAAGGCAGTGCAGTTTTTGGAGTTCGGAATTGTTTCGGGTTAATCGATATTGTACCGGAAGCTTCTAGAACCTTCCGGAGGGGGACCAACGTGGTCCCACCTGTCGGGAGGGGGCATGGGCCTATGAGGGAGTGCTTTGGACGCATTGGGCCAGGGGCACAAGGCCCCATAGGGCCCAGCCGGCCAATCAAGGGGAAACCCTAATTGGAGCTTCTAGAAGAGGGGGGTTTCCTTGCCCCCCACTCCTCCCTCCTTTGGCCGCCGGCCTAGGGCTTGGGGGAGGGGTTAGGGCTGCGCCCACCCCTTCTATATATAGAGGGCTGGGGGCGCACCACCCCCACACACCTCCTCCTCAACCCTAGCCGCTCTGCTGCCCTCCTCTCTCTCTCCCTCCCGACTGCGTGTAGAAGCCCTGCTGCAGAAACTCTCCACCAATTGCACCGCGCCGTCGCGTTGTAGATCCAACCCATCTCTCCACCATACTTGCTGGACCAAGGAAGGAGGAGACGTCGAGGTGCCGCACGTGTGCATCTCACGGAGGCATCGCCACTTGTGGTGCTAGATCGGATCGGATCGCGAGGAGGAGAAGCGAGTACGACTACATCACCCACGTTCCGACGAACGTTCCGCTGTGCGAATCTTCAAGGGTATGAAGATCTAATCCAATCTTTCTCGTTGTTTTCATCTCCTAGATTAGATCTTGGCTTCCCTCTGTTCACATCCGTAGAAAATTTTGATTTACTATGCCGCGAAACCCTTCAGTGGTATCAGAGCTAGATCTATGCGTAGATGTGTTTCACGAGTAGAACGCAACATGGTTGTTGCTGGCGTTGATGTTTTCTGTTGCAAGTCTCTTATTTGTGTTCTTCTTATGACGCGGGATAGTGATATTGAAGCGGTCCAGGCCAACCTTACGCGACGTCGTTCGCGAGACCGGCTGGTGGATGCCTGTTTCTCTCACTATAGTTGTCATGGGTTTAACACCGGAGTTTGGCAACCATAATATCACCGTTGTGGCTTTCCGTAGGTAAGAATCGTTCTTAGCTTGCTACTCCCATAAGCCACGTAAAACATGCAACAACAAAGTAGAGGCGTCTAACTTGTTTTTGCAGGGAGTGTTTTCTGTGATATGGTATGGCCCAAGATGTGATGTGTATAATGTATGCGATGATCATGTTTTGTAATGTTTCACGACTTGCATGTCGATGAGTACACAACCGGCAGGAGCCATATGGTTGTCTTTATAATTGTGTATGACCTGCGAGTCAACTTCTTATACGCCATGTAATAGCTTTACTTTATCGCTAAGTAGTTAGCAATAGTTGTAGTTGCTATTCATGGTGGAGGCAATCATGGTGGAGTGATGGAGATCATGCCGGCACGCACAAGATGGAGATCATTGCGCGAAGATTGGCTATACCATGTCACATAAAGTTATATGCATGTGATGTTTATCCTTTTATGTATCTTATTATGCTTAGATCGCGACGGTAGCATTATAAGATGATTCCTCACTTAAAGATCAAGATAAAACTGTGTTCTCCCCATGTATGCACCATTGCGAAAGTTCGTCGTGTCCAAGCATCACATGATGATCGGATGCTATAGACTCTACGCTCACATACAACGGGTGCAAGCCAGTTTTGCACACGCGGAAATACTTGGGTCTAACTTGACGAGCCTAGCATGTACAGACATGGCCTCGGAACACATGAACCGAAAGGTTAAGCATGAGTCATATGAATGATATGATCGACACTTCGTTGTCCACCATTGAAACCACATCTCTTCTCGTGATGATCGGATTAGGTGTGGTGAATTTGGATCATGTTCACTAAACAACTTGAGGGATGTTGAATTTAGTGGGAGTTCATCTAGTAATTTGATTAAGTTGAACTATTTATCATGAACATAGTCTAAATTGTACTTGCAAATACTGTAGATCAAATGGCTAAGTCCAACTTCAACTTCAACGTTTTTGCTGAGATAGAAAAGCTTAGAAACAATGGGTCTAACTTCACCAAATGGTTCCGCAATCTGAGAATCATTCTCGCTGGCGGACAAAAGGACTATGTCCTTGAGAAAGCGCTAGGTGACGCCCCTGCTATAGATGCGCCGGCTGATGAGAAAGCTGTTTATCAGTCGCGCAAGGATGATTATGATTTGATTGAGATCGCCATGTTGTTTGCTATGGAATCAGATCTTCAAAATCGTTTTGAGGAGTTCGCCGGGCCCTTTGAGATTCTTGAAGAGCTGAAAACTATGTTTCAGACTCAGGCCCGTTCTGAGAGATATGAGATCTCTAAGAAATTCTTTAACTGCAAGATGGAGGAAGGGGGTTCCGTTAGTGAGCACGCCATTAAGATGTCGGGCTACACTCAACGCCTTGAGCAACTGGACTACAAGATTCCAGAGGTGCTCAAGATTGACAGAGTTCTGCAGTCACTCCCTCCTAGCTACAAAAATTCTGTAGTTGCTCACAATCAGATTGGTTCCACCGATATGATCACTGAGCTCTTCGCTAAGATGAAAGTAGCGGAGGTGGACATCAAAAGGAATAATCATGTGTTGATGGTCAACAAGCCCCCCACCTTCAAGAAAGGTAAGGGTGCAAAGAAGCCCTTCAAGAAAGGTGGCGGAAGCACGTTGCCCCTGCTGAGAAGAAGCTCAGGTCTGGTCCTAAGCCGGACACTGAGTGCTTCTATTGCAAGGACAAGGGTCACTGGAAGCGCAACTGTCCGAAGTACTTAGCGGACAAGAAGGCTGGCACCATCAAAGGTATATTTGATATACATGTTATTGATGTTTTCCTTACTAGCCCTCGTTGTAGTGCCTGGGTATTTGATACCGGTTCAGTTGCTAATATTTGTAACTCGAAACAGGAGCTACGGAATAGACGGCGGCTTGCGAGGGATGAGGTGACGATGCGCGTTGGCAACGGATCAAGAGTTGATGTGATGGCCGTCGGCACGCTCTCCTTAGTTTTACCTTCGGGATTAGTTTTAAACCTTAATAAATGTTATTATGTGCCTGCGTTGAGCATGAACATTATTTCTGGATCGTGTTTATTGCAAGACGGTTATTCATTTAAATCGGAGAATAATGGTTGTTCTATTTATATGAGTAACATCTTTTATGGTCATGCACCTCTTGTGAATGGTTTATTTCTTCTAAATCTCGAAAGGGATGAAACACACATCCATAACATTGAGGCTAAGAGATGCAAAGTAGATAGTGATAATACTACTTATTTGTGGCACTGTCGTCTAGGTCATATTGGTGTAAAGCGCATGAAGAAACTCCATTCTGATGGACTTTTGGAGTCTCTTGATTTTGAATCATTTGACACATGCCAACCATGCCTCATGGGCAAGATGATCAAAACCCCGTTCTCCGGAATGATGGAGCGAGCAACGGACTTGTTGGAAATCATACATACCGATGTGTGCGGACCGATGAGTGTTTCGACGCGCGGTGGATATCGCTATTTTCTCACTTTTACCGATGACTTAACTTGATAAGGGTATATCTATTTAATGAAACATAAATCTGAAACATTTGAAAAGTTCAAAGAATTTCAGAATGAAGTGGAGAACCATCGTAACAGAAAGATTAAGTTTCTACGATCCGATCGTGGAGGTGAATATTTGAGTTATGATTTTCTCACGCATCTTAAAGCAAGCGGAATCGTTTCGCAACTCACGCCACCCGGAACACCACAGCGCAATGGTGTGTCTGAACGCCGGAATCGAACTCTATTAGATATGGTCCGATTGATGATGTCTCTTACTGATTTGCCGTTATCATTTTGGGGTTATGCATTAGAAACCGCTGCATTCACTTTAAATAGGGCACCATCTAAATCCGTTGAGACGACACCGTATGAACTGTGGTTTGGTGCTAAACCTAAGTTGTCGTTTCTTAAAGTTTGGGGATGCGAAGCTTACGTCAAGAAGTTGATGCCGGACAAGCTCGAACCCAAAGCGGAGAAATGCGTCTTCATAGGATACCCTAAGGAAACTATTGGGTATACCTTCTATCACAGAACCGAAGGCAAAGTGTTTGTCGCAAAGAACGGTTCCTTTCTTGAGAAGGAGTTTCTCTCAAAAGAAGTGAGTGGGAGGAAAGTAGAGCTAGACGAGGTTATTGAACCTTCTCTTGAATTGGAGAGTAGCGCAGCACCTGAAATCGTTCCAGTGCCGCCTGCACCAATAATAGAGGAAGCTAATGATAAGGATCATGAAGCTTCGGATGATGATGCTACTGAACGTCGCAGGTCGACAAGGTCGCGTGCCCCTCCTGAGTGGTATGGCAACCCTGTCTTGACTGTCTTGTTGGTAGAAGACAGTGAACCTACGAACTATGAGGAAGCGATGATGAGCCCAGACTCTGAGAAATGGCTAGAAGCCATGAAATCCGAATTGGGATCCATGAGCGAAAACCAAGTATGGACTTTAGTGGACCCTCCTAGCGACCGAAAGGCCGTTGAGTGCAAATGGATTTTCAAGAAGAAAACGGACGCGGATGGTAATGTTACAGTCTATAAAGCACGGCTTGTCGCGAAAGGTTTTCGACAAGTTCAAGGTGTTGACTACGATGAGACTTTCTCTCCCGTAGCGATATTTAAGTCCATTCGGATTTTATTAGCAATTGTTGCATTTCATGATTATGAAATATGGCAGATGGATGTCAAGACTGCATTCCTCAATGGCAACATTGATGAAGAGTTGTATATGATGCAACCCGAAGGTTTTGTCGATCCTAAGGATGCTGATAATGCAAACTTCAGCGTTCTATTTATGGACTGAAGCAAGCATCTCGGAGTTGGAACCTTCGTTTTGATCAAGTGATCAAGAGCTTTGGATTTGTTCCAAATTGCTATGAAGCTTGTATCTACAAGAAAGTGAGTGGGAGCTCGGTGACATTTCTGGTACTATATGTGGATGACATATTGATTATTGGAAATGACATTAACATGCTTAACGATGTGAAGAGTTATTTGAACAAGTGTTTTTCAATGAAAGACCTAGGTGAAGCTGCTTATATATTGGGCATCAAAATCTATAGAGATAGACAAAGACGCCTGATAGCTTTAAGCCAGAGTACATACCTAGACAAAGTTCTGAAAAGGTTCAGAATGGATAAGGCAAAGAAAGGTTCAGTGCCTATGTTGTCAGGTAAGATATTGAGCAAGGCTCAGTGTCCAGCTACGGTAAATGATAGGGAAGCTATGAGCAAAGTGCCTTATGCCTCGGCCATAGGTTCTATCATGTATGCCATGCTGTGTACTAGACCGGATGTGTCCAATGCTCTTAGTTTGACGAGCAGATATCAAAGTGATCCAGGAGTGGAACACTGGACAGCCGTGAAGAACATCCTAAAGTACCTAAATAGGAATAAAGAAATGTTCTTAGTCTATGGGGGTGATGAACAGCTCGTCGTAAAATGTTACGTCGATGCAAGTTTCGACACCGACAAGGATGATTCTAAATCTCAGACAGGATACGTGTATATTTTGAATGGAGGAGCTGTGAGCTGGAGAAGCTGCAAGCAAAGCGTGATCGCGGGATCTACAGTAGAAGCGGAATACATGGCTGCTGCAGAAGCGTCAAGTGAAGGAGTTTGGATCAGAAACTTCATCACTGAGCTTGGCGTGGTTCCAAGTGCATTGGACCCACTGGAGATATTGTGTGACAACACTGGCGCCATAGCACTCGCTAAGGAACCAAGATATCATCCAAAGACCAAGCATGTCAACCGCAAGTTTCATATAATCCGAGATTATATAGCAGATGGAGATCTGAAGATTAGCAAAGTACATACAGATCTGAATGTCGCAGATCCATTGACTAAACCTCTTCCACGTGTAAAACATGATCAGCACCTCAGTGCCATGGGTGTGAGATTGTTGCCAAATGTAAACTAGATTATTGACTCTAGTGCAAGTGGGAGACTGTTGGAATTATGCCCTAGAGGCAATAATAAAGATGTTATTATTATAATTCTTGTTCATGATAATGTTTATATTCCATGCTAGAATTGTATTAAGCGGAAACTTTAATACTTGTGTGGTTTGTGAACAACACCGTGTCCCTAGTACGCCTCTATGGACTAGCTCATTGATCAATTATGGTTAAGGTTTCCTAACCATAGACATGAGTTGTCAATTAATAATGAGATCATATCATTGGGAGAATGATATGGTGGACAGACCCAAAAACTAAGCGAAGCAATTAGATCGTGTCATCGTGTTCGTCTTTGCGAAGCTTTTCTTATGTCAAATATCGTATTCCTTAGACCATGAGATAATACAACTCCCTGGTATCGGAAGAAAGCTTTGAGGTCATCAAACGTCATCCTATGAGAGGGTGATCATAAAGGTGTCTTTCAGGTGATCGGAAAGTATCTGTTGGGTTGTATGTATCGAGATGGGATTCGTCCCTCCCAAGTCGGAGAGATATACTTTGGGCCCACTCGGTAATCGATATCAACACCGCTTGCAAGCATGTGGTTAAGGAGTTAATCACAAAGTGATATCGGATTACGGAACGAGTAAAGTACTTGCTGTGAACGAGATTGAACTAGGTATGACGGTACCGACGATCGAATCTCGGGCAAGTAAAATATCGCGAGACGAAGGGGATATATATATGGGATTGATTGAATCCTGGCATCGTGGTTCATCCGATATGATCGTCGATGAATGTGTGGGAGTCAATATGGGTTTCCAGACCCCGTTGTTGATTATTGATAGAAGATCATGTCCACATATTCTCGAACCCGCAGGGTCACACACTTAACGTGTCTCGACGCTAGGATAGATTGGATATTTGGTTTATGAGTTTTTGTTCGGAGTGTCGGATGGGATCCGGGACATCACGAGAGGTTCCGGAATGGTCCGGAGAATAAGATTCATATAAGGCAGTGCAGTTTTTGGAGTTCGGAATTGTTTCGGGTTAATCGGTATTGTACCGGAAGCTTCTAGAACCTTCCGGAGGGGGACCAACGTGGTCCCACCTGTCGGGAGGGGGCATGGGCCTATGAGGGAGTGCCCTGGCCGCATTGGGCCAGGGGCACAAGGCCCCATAGGGCCCAGCCGGCCAATCAAGGGGAAACCCTAATTGGAGCTTCTAGAAGGGGGGGTTTCCTTGCCCCCCACTCCTCCCTCCTTTGGCCGCCGGCCTAGGGCTTGGGGGAGGGGTTAGGGCTGGGGGCGCACGACCCCCACACACCTCCTCCTCAACCCTAGCCGCCCTGCTGCCCTCCTCTCTCTCTCCCTCCCGACTGCGTGTAGGCGAAGCCCTGCTGCAGAAACTCTCCACCAATTGCACTGCGCCGTCGCATTGTAGATCCAACCCATCTCTCCACCATACTTGCTGGACCAAGGAAGGAGGAGACGCCGAGGTGCCGCACGTGTGCATCTCACGGAGGCATCGCCACTTGTGGTGCTAGATCGGATCGGATCGCGAGGAGGAGAAGCGAGTACGACTACATCACCCATGTTCCGACGAACGTTCCGCTGTGCGAATCTTCAAGGGTATGAAGATCTAATCCAATCTTTCTCGTTGTTTGCATCTCCTAGATTAGATCTTGGCTTCCCTCTGTTCGCATCCGTAGAAAATTTTGATTTACTATGCCGCTAAACCCTTCATGCCCACCGTTTCTAGGCCTCGTCAAAAGCAGCTCACTCTAGGAGTAGCTGGCGCCACGTGCCGGCAAGGCGATGCTCCTCCGTAGCAATGTCCGCAAGAAACCGGTCGAACCCGGAGTGCGCAGCTGCCACAACATCGCGAAGGCGTCCCGACCGGATGAGGGAAGCATCCGAGGAAGGAGGCAGAGCGAGATTGCTCGGGACTGCGTTCCTAGAGGCTCGGGGGATCCCCTCGGGAATATCACCATGACCACCACGGGATGGATACGACGACACGCCTTGCGTGCCCACAGGGTCCTCAACCAGCGGGGCATCGTCACTCACGAAGACTAAATCAAGATCGTCCCGGTCTTCCTCGAGAGAGCGGTCCCCTTCCCCAGGGCCAGGGGCTCCATGCATTAGAGGCCTCTAGACATCCATGGTGCCAGACGAGAGGCTCCTCCGCGCTGGCGGAGAGCGGGCGCCGCCCTGGCGCGCCCCAAGGCTCCGTCGGAGCATGACTTTGGCGTCTCCTTCATCCTCTTCTCCTAACGCCTGCATCAATACAACATACTTAAGAAGTAAGAAGGGAATGTGGAGAGGGGACTTAGGAAAGCCACGCGAGGCCTACTCACCCCGCAACTACAACTCTCGCCAAGGACCAGTTGGCCCTCCGCGCTCTAGGAGGAAGGAAGGCAGGACCCTCATTGGGTCTTGGTCACTTCCTGGTCGCCCGCGCCACAAGCACAGCGGGGGTCGGTCTCGTCCGTGTTGCGGTGACATGACCTGCCAGGCCGACGTGGGTATCACCCTCGGGAGGCAGAAGAATACACACCGTTGATCATCCTCCCGCGATGGACAGACCGAGAGGATCCGGGGCCATCACCCGACTCCACGTCCGCGTCATCAAGCTCGACAAGGGAACACTCGCCCCGAGCGTTAAAGGTAGGGAGCTCGGCGCAAGAAGCATGCATGTCGCTCTCCAAACACAAGGGTCGCACGCCGAGAGGAAGCTCCACCATGAGCTCTACGCCTAGAAGCAGGCACAATAGGGCGGCCACCGTGTCCTAGGGATGGAGCCCCTCCGAGAGCCTGGGCCCATCTCGACCAGGCGCTAGGACCTATAGGGGCCTCCAGTGTTCCTAGAGAGGAGCAATCTTCTGCCACAGTTACTCCCGCACCACCATCTCGCCAGTCAGGCCCTGGCTCCTTATTGCGCCACACACCTCGTGAGGGGGCCCTGAACCATGCAGGCAGCCGCCTCGCGAGCCCATCCGGGGTTCTCCACAGTTGCCCTCGCCAGGACTCGTTGTTGCGGCCACTCCCGGCCGGCCTCGACCAGCACCCAGTCATGGCGGAACTCCGATGACACTCCAAGAATTGAGATGGGCACGAAATCCCCCTCCCCGCCGGTGAAGAATCCAACGCTGTCGACGGTATATTCTGGCGAGAGGACGAGGAGGCAGTAGAAGTGCCAGAACAAGGCCACGGAGGGCACCACACGGATGAAGGCCTCACACCAGAACACGAAGGCAGCAAGGAGCATCACGCTACGCGGATGAAGGTGGAGCAGCTGGATGCACTAATGCTCCAGGACGGCGAGGAGAAAGGGGGACAAGTCCCGCGATGATGGAGTGAGTGAATACCTTGGCGACGGTAGGGCGCCACCCGTCTCCTCCAACACAGAGGCACGAGGCACGCGAGGTGCCCCACTCATTCGAGTTGGTAGCCATGAGCTTCTGAACGTTCTCGAGCCCCTCCATGCTGAGAATGGTGGCTTGAGGCAAGGCCCCCACGTTCAGCGCATGGAAGCTCGATGTGGAAGCGGCGGCACGGTCTCTCTTGGGGGGAATCTCGAAGACTACTTGGGTGGATCGGCGAGAAGGTCATCGGTGGAGAAGGTGAAGTGTCCCGGCTCTAACAAGGTTTGGGGTTTTATGGGCCATGCGAACCCCAACACCTCCAAACGGGAGCAGCGTTCCCGCATCGAGATGGTGCCACGCCCTGCATGGGCACGTGGAAGACACATGCGACATCTTCGGGGAAGCGCGCACGGACGTGACCGATCATGGGCCCGGCATCAGATGGTCGCTTGACTTCCACACCCCTTCATCATGCGCGTACAAGGCAAGCAACCGGGGGATACTTTTGGACTTTTGGCATCAGGGGTACCTTGTCCCGTCGAGGCACCGTACCCACCGGCGTACCCTGGCGGGGCTCGCGACCCTCGTGAGGGCATAGGGAGAACACATAGCACCCCGCGCCTCCAAGGTCGACTGTGCCATCCACCAAGGCTCCCGGGCTATGGCCCCGCGAGGAGGTGGCTTTGCGACTCCGAGTGCAACACACTAGGTGACGCGCCAATGGGAGGTCCATGCAAGGACTGGTCCGCCTCGGTAAAGCAAGATGCTGCCCTCCCTCTTTGGTGCAAAGAGGGGAGGAGATGGCGCAAGGTGATGGTGGCGCCTGACGTGTTGCTTTGGTGCAAAGAGGCCAGGGCCGACAGGCCAGAGAAGCGACACAGCAAGGCGACCGTCCATACACCGGTACCACAGCTGGCGGGCGGATACAAGAAGACAAGACAAGCCAAAGCCCTTAGCACGGGAATGTGGTAGCCCTTCCCGCCCAATGTCTGCGGGAAGAGGCCCGACGCCGCCCTATATAAGGAACTCTTCTCCTGCTACAGAAGGGGCCGATCCTTCACGATCTAAACCCTATACATACACCCACCATTATACCCTCGTGAAGCAAGCGAGCAATACAACAAAGCAGGAGTAGGGGCTTTACCTCCTCACGAGGGTCCCGAACCTGGGTAAAAACCCCGTGTCATCTCTCTATCATTGTGTTGCTCCGCCGTCGCCACCGTTGCCGAGGCTCCTTGGAAACGCGTGTTCAGCCCCCTCTCGAACCAAGGGATCGTTGGACCCTAGTTTCTTCGCGGAACTAATCTCCCAAAGTTAGTGATCACCACAAGACGTTGGACATGCTGAAGTTTATCAAAGCATCCTCTCACCTCTTGTGGCTATGCATTGGAGAGTTCAGTGAAGTACTCCTCCTGTAGGAGCATATGGATGTGAATAATTGAAGTAACACTTAGATACAGACTTTCAGGGACACTGTTGATGTGTCGATGAAATTGCGTGGGATCACCGTCCCGCCATCGCTCTCGTCGGAGCTGTCGCTCTCTCTGGGCGTCGTGTAATCGCGATACCCGGAGCTATCGCCCGATGGAGACGGCGGGCGTGGCCGTGACGAACCCGCCCCCGACGAGCCTCTTTCGGTGGGCGTAGGGGAGGAGGGAGGCCGGCATGTGAGACAAAGACACTAACCGGAGCATCGCGCGCTTTTTGGCGTCGATGTTGCGGCTACGCTTCAGCTCCTCCTTGGTCTAGGGGAGCTGGCCACGCGAGCCGATGCGGCGCTTGCTCGAGGCGCTGTCGGGGCGCATGGCGGCGAGGCGGGTTGATTGGCAGCGGCGACGTAGCAAATGGGGCGGCGAGGCGGCCGGAGTTGGGCGCTGGAGGGCTTGCCGGCGGCGGCGGAGAGGGAGAGGAAGCATGGCAGATGGGATTGGGTTTCCGCTCGGGTCGCCCTCTCCGACCGCTAGATATAATGGTTAGACGAGGGAGGGGGGTTAAAAGGGCCACCAAATAAATTTTACTGACCGAAAGACCAAAATAGTATACGAGCTCTGATCTGCTCTAAAAACTGAGCGCGGCCTATATATCATCGGAAAAGTTTGGTTTCTGCTACGGATGCTCTTATCGTATGGTGCTATCCGAAAATTTGTCCACATGCGACAATTGCAGGTACCCATGGGATCTTTTGAATGGAATAATTTCACTTTTTCAAAAACAATCATATTTCTAAGTATAAAAAATTCAGAAAAAATATCAAATGTAGCCAATGATACAACCCACAAATATGCAAAACGTCTACTCTCTCCGTCCAAGAATAACTGACTTTGGTTTGACTAGAGTTAAATATATCTATACACTACATTCGAATCTAAACAAACTCAAATTATTTCTGGATAGAGGGAGTATTATTACAAGCTGCAAAAAATGACAAAAATATGGATTAAAAAATGTATAGTTTCAAATCTTCAAATTTTATTCGACGTTGTCAGTTGTGTGTAGCGCACAATATACAGAATTCTGGTTGCGATTTTGCATTTTTGTAATATACAACACTGATGGTGCCGAGAATTTTTTATACTCCTTCCGACCCATATTAGACGAATCTAGACACTATTTAGTATATAGGTTTATCTAAATTTTGCCAAATGCAAGTCAACCAATATGGATCGGAGGGAGTACTTATATCAGTGAATTTGTAAAGAAAAAAGTTAATGGAGCACTGGATCCCCAGGAGCCGGCGACACTTCTCGTAATCTTTTCTGCTATTTTGTTTCCATTTTGAGATTTTGCACAATCGTGGGGAGGCCTACGTGCCAAATATTTTGAGACGGAGGGAGTGTCAAAAATTAAAAAGAATCTTACACCGAGATTTTGCGCGATGATAGAATGCACCATTTACTACATCCACAATTTTGTTTCAGAATTTTTGAACGGTGTAAATATGATTTCTGGATTTATTTATTTAGAAAAATAAAGGGAGCTCGGCTAGTGTTTGTCCACGTTCCGCGCGTCATTGTCAAACGCGGCTTCTTTTCTGCGCGTTTTTTTTTTCTCTTGCGCATCGTGAGCATATATGTCCTGGTACGGTACGTGGCGCGGCCAATAAAATGCTGACACGAACCGCCGGCAGTACGTGGCAAGAATATTTTCTGTTTTTTTTTTTTTTTTAGATTTTAGACGATCGGAGGAAGACCTGCTCTGCTGGTAAAAAAAAGTCAAGCCACTCGTCGTCGTGCACGCACGTGCAAAAAAAAAACAGAGAGAATCTTCGCGAGGTGCCAAGGTCTCCCTCGGTGGTACGCCGCCCTCCTCCCGTCCGTCCGTCCCCGTCCCCACTCGTCCGGACGAGATTCCGCACGATCCCAACTGCCGCCCACTCCCTATCCTGCTCGTCCGGCCGCTGAGCTGCTACAAGATCGCCCGCCGCAGTCTCTTTCTTATATCGCCCACCTGCGCCACCACTCGCTCCTCCCCTGCCGCTCGTCTATCCAGTCTTGGTGGCGCCCCTCCTCCTGGCCCCGGATCCCAGCCCCCAAGGTAAGCTCAAACCGATCTCCCCGCCTCCCTTGCCCACCATGTGCTCGACGGAATAGCCGCCGCGCGCGTGTGTGCTCTCTTCTTGTTTGCTCCGATTCGGGAGTGCTGGGCGATTCTGCTTATAAGCCTGTAACAGAGCAGGGACTCTGAAGCTTCAAGCTGTTTAGGAGTTTGAGCAGGTGCAGAAAGATGCATCTTTTGTGCTGTCGGCTGTGTGCGTGCATAAGCTTGGCTCAGGACAGGAATTTGAGCCAGGCTATTTCTGTTACTGAGGCTGTTTACGTGTTGTCCCTGTCTGGATAGGTAGCCAAAGCAAAGCAAAGTTTCCGCTAGAGTTTCAAGTACCCCCAACCCCAGTGGACCTCATCGTTCGGTCTTGGGCCCACTGAAATCTGCCCCCCACCCCCCGTCCCCCGTCCCCGCCGCCGGCGGCGTAGCCTCCCGGTCGCCGTCCCACTCATGATCGTCTTTCTGGTCGCCTCCCAGCTCTTCGTTGTCTTCCCGGTCGCAGCCTAGCTCGTCGTCGTCTTCCCGGTCGCCGCCCAGCTCGCCGTCCTACTTGGCTTCCTCCCTCCCAGCGGTTAGTGCTCCAGTCTTCTCTAATCCAGCACAAATTTCTTGGTTAGGGGTCGTTCTTGGTTAGTGCTCTACCTAGTCAGTAGTTAGTCCAGCGGAAGTGTGGGTACGCGCTGCCGCCCCTACCCGGGGGTCGAGTGCGGCGGGTACACGGAGAGGGTTGGGGTGCCCCGGAGGGGATGTCGCTGACGGATGCAGCCGGCTTGGCCGAGGTGGCCTGTACTGTCTGGTCGACTGTCTTCATGACCAGCCACCTCTCCCCCTGGTGAATCATTCCTTGTAGTAAGAAATATTTCCGGCTAATTTTTTCTCCGTGGGATGATTGCTATCTGCAAGCTGCACACAAGTTCTCTAGATATGGGATTGCCTGTCAAAATAATGTACACAGCTACACATACTTGACTGGCTGACAATGTGGATAAATCAGCCTCAGTCATCACAGCATATGATTTCTAGGAGCTGAGCGTTGAGTCAGATCTTTGGTACAACATCAAATTAGCATGCCACAACTGACGGAAAATTTGCAAAGAAGAAGATGCTTACTCCCTCCGACCCATATTAGTTGACTCAAATTTGTCTAGATTTGAATGAATCTAGACACTATTTAGTATATAGGTTCATCCAAATTTTGACAAATCTAAGTCAACTAATATGGGTCGGAGGGAGTACTAAAAACTGAGTATGAAATAGTTTAGTAGTACTAGTGGTTACTTATATGCAAACACAGGTGCACAGTTGGTTTGAGCATTTGATTTGAAGTGAATTTCAATCTGGACCCCAGTTTCAAATACTCCTCTCCGGTTCATATTAGTTGACTCAAATTTGTCTAGATACAGACGTATCTAGCACTAAAACTTGTCTAGATACGATAGATGAATCTAAGTCAACTAATATGGGTCGGAGGGAGTACTAGGATCTATGATTTGATTGTCCACGAGACCACGACTATTCGCTTTCCTTTCTCAAGAGTGTTGTTGGTCTGTGTTGTCTTGGGTCATGGTCGTGGCGTGTTGATATTTCCTTGGAGAAGCATAACTGATTAGTTGTTGCCTGAGATCTGCATTTTTTTTCCCAGTACACATCTCACTTAATTCTGCAGTAGTAGGATGCATTATTTGTATACTTCACACTCATGTGATGATGGTAAACATTCACCTTTCCCCCTTCCCCCCCAAGGAAGCCTGAAATCTTATGTATTTTTCTCAGTGCAGCTTTGATATTGGCGCATTGCTTGGTTGACCCCCTCCTCGTGGAAATGCTCGACTCGCTCTTTAGCCATGTAAATATCCTCAAACAGCTCTCACTCTTTTTTTTCTCCATTGACATGTTCTCTTCTTATGATGCCTAGTAAAAGCACTCGTGAGTTGTATTTATCTTGTTGGTCTAGGACCCGAAGATGTTCAACGAGAAGAAGCCTGATGAGATCATTGTAACTGGTGTTCTCGAAAGTCTGCAGAATTTTCTGCGCAAGTGTGTCACAGCCGTCCTCTCCTATGGCCCAATGCCTAAACACATTGCGTTTATCATGGACGGTAACCGTAGGTACGCTAAATCCAGAAGTATCAAGGAAGGCACCGGTCATAGGGTGGGCTTCTCCGCTCTTATGGCGAGCCTTCTCTACTGTCACGAAATGGGCGTGAAGTATATCACGGTGTATGCATTTAGCATCGACAATTTTAAACGGGGCCCAACTGAGGTGCAAACCTTGATGGAGCTAATGGAGGAAAAGATCAACGAGCTACTGGAAAACAGAAATGTCATCAACAAGGTTAACTGCAAGATCAACTTCTGGGGGAGCCTGGACATGCTTACCGAACCAGTGCGGCTAGCAGCTCAGAAGCTGATGGCGAGCACCGCCCAGAACACAGGATTGGTCTTCTCTGTCTGCATGCCATACAACTCGACTTCCGAGATCGCCAACGCAGTCAACGAGCTCTGCAAAGAACGCAGGGACATGATACAGGGGCAGCACGCTGGCAGCTGCAACGGCCAAACTGCGAATGGTGGCACACGTTCAGATATTTCAGTGGCTGATTTGGATCGCCATATGTACACCGCCGGTTGCCCAGATCCAGACATTGTGATCCGGACCTCTGGCGAGACTCGACTGAGCAATTTCCTCCTGTGGCAGACCACGTTTAGCCATCTGCAGAACCCAGACCCTCTGTGGCCTGAGTTCTCTTGGAGGCACCTTGTGTGGGCAATATTACAGTACCAGAGAGTCTACCCATACATTGAGCAGAACAAAACTCTGGCAAAGAAGCGGCTCTGAATGAGGGATCTCGTCTCCTTCATAAGTAGACATGCAGATGATCAAGAAGATAACAAAACAGAAGGCTGGCAAAGAAGCATTTCTGAATAAGGCATCTCATCTCCTCTGGGAGGAGATAAGAAGATACCAAGAAAAACAGTAACAGCAACCTGTCCAAAGTTGGCCCCTGTACCAAAGAGTGTAATTATAGGAACCATGTGTATTATGATCTTATGATTCTCCCTGTACCAAAAGAGTAATTATGAGAACCTTGTGTATTATTATCATATGGTGGATAATCCTTTTGATGTCGTGATTAGCGTTAGTACTAGCCTGGCACAGAGGCATCACAATGTATAATCAGTACTCTGCCAACACTATGGCATGATTTACACTTGCCACGTTTTCATATACATTCATATTTCACATTTAGCATATGCTTGGTTTTTACCACACTTTAGTGCTACTACATTTTACTCCCTCCGTTTCAAAATATAAGATGTTTTAGGTATGTGAAGCAAATATATCTAGACTTGTTTTAGTATATATATGTTCACTCAACTTAGGAGTGAATCTAACACTAAAAGTAAGTCAACATCTTATATTTTGAAACGGAGGGAGTATTATTTATGGGGTCCACTTATCAGGGTGAATATGTTGCCAACTTTTTCCACACTCCGCGGCGCCTAATTTTTCACCCACACTTACTGTAGATTTGGCAAAGCGTGACTAGGAAACATGCGGACCCATAGAAATAAGAAAAACACAGATGCCACGTCTCATGAATTCTGTAGGATTTCAAAACACATGAAATTTTCACATGATTTGATGAGAGAGAGAGTGTGTGTAAGTGCATTGGACATCTCAAGGAAAATTAAAATGAAGGTTTGAGATCATGTTAAGATTCCTGGAGTAGAAGGCATAGGCATAGTTTTCATAAGAATTTGGTGACACTAGTCCTATAATCCAAAGGACTGTTATAGGGGAAAAAATGTGGTTTAGAATCCTCCAAAATTCCTACTCCCTCCATCTCAAAATAGATGTTATAGGTTTGTTTAAATCTGGATGTATCTAAACACCATTTAGACACTAGATGCATTTAAATTTGAGTAAATTACGAAGAACCACATATTCAGATCAACTTATAACAGTTTGCCCCAACTTTTAGGAAAACTTTCAGATTACCACAACTTTTGAGCTAACCAGCAACGACTCATCAGAACTCACATTCGATCGGATGTGCGTGACTGGCGACGGCTCAGTGGTGGGGGAGAGGCGGCGGCTCAGAGGTGATGTTGCGAAGACGAGCTAGCCGGAGAAGACCGGAGGCGGAGGGGTGGACGCAGACCAGAGGTATAGGGACGACAGCGGCTCAGCGATGTGGAAGAGACGGCGGCGGCGGAGGGGCGGACGCGGACTAGAGGTGTAGGGGCGACGGCGACTCAGCAGTAGGGGAGAGGCGGCGACAGTGGCTGGCCTAGCTTTGCACCACGCTGTCCTTGCAAGTAGGATCGATATGTCAAATTTGGACTTTATTTTAGATGAGACGACGCTGCTTAGCTCAAAATCTAGTGTATTCTGAAAGTTTGCTTAAAAGTTGGGGCAAACTGTTATAAGTTGACGTGAACGTGTGGTTTTGAGTAATTTATTTTTTAAATTTAAACAAATTTACGACATCTACTTCAAAACGAGAGAGTGTGACATTCCTCCGAGCCAAAGAGGCCTTTGGTCTATACCTTTTCCTACCGCCATATGCTCTACGGAACGTGATTCACTAGATAGCTTGCACGAAATCGTACAAGGTTACACACAAAAATGCAAAATGTTCCATTTGCGCGGAAGCAGCCAACCTCCCACTTAAAGAAACTATCAGGTGAACAACCCATCCACTTGTATCTTGACTTTTTTCCTTTACTAGTAAAATGCCCCGCGCGTTGCGCCGGAAGAAGTTAGTCTTTGTTGTGTTGGTGGTGAGTTTTTTTAATCAGTGGCACGTTGCAGTATATTTAGTTTTTTAATTGATCAGTGACATAATATTTCCTTTCTTCAAACCCCCTCTTTCTCTTTCTTGACATACTCCCCTTTCATCAACGCACTCTAAGATCTAGTGCACGATTATAGATCACTCACGCTCAGTTTGTCTGTATGCAATTCTCTAGGTGAAAAGGTTCAGAAAAAGCTACATGTCTATTTGTTATTCCAATCGGATCAAGAAAAGTAGCACTAATAAGATATCGTTTGTAGGGTAGTGCACCGTACCAACAGGGTCCGGCCGTGTATGTATTTATATGAGTAAAATAGAGAGCTACAAGTACATGACACGGTTTGTCTAACCAAACCGTGTGAGACTAGAATTAGGCTATAATCATTATCCTACTACTATACATAGTTTATCACTCTCCCTCAATCTCAACCGAGGCACAAAGATTGAGATTGCGTACACAAGTCTGAAATAACGGTAGAGGTAATGGTTTAGTGAAAATATCTGTCAGCTGATCTTTGGAGGAGATAAACCATATTTGGAGCAACTTCTGAGCAACTCTTTCTCGAACAAAGTGGAAGTCAACCTCTATGTGTTTTGTACGGGCATGAGACACAGGGTTGGATGAAAGAAATGTTGCTCCAATATTGTCACACCATAGAACAGGTAGACTACTCTGAGAAACTCCAAGTTCACCAAGTAGAGCTTGTACCCATATAATTTCTGCAGTGGCATCAACAAGAGCTTTATATTCAGACTCTGTACTAGAACGGGAGACAGTCGCTTGTTTTCGCGCACTCCAAGCAACCAAGTTGCCACCATAGAATACAGCATATCCTCCCGTGGATCGGCGATCATCAGAGTTCCCAGCCCAATCCGCATCAGAAAATGCTGACAAGAGACCAGGAGACGTTGTAGAACGCCGCAGTAACAAGCCATGCGATAAAGTAGCCTTGACATAGCGAAGAATACGTTTGACTGCCGACCAATGAATACAATGAGGATCATGAAAGAATTGACACACCTTGTTGACCGCAAAGGACAAATCAGGTCGTGTCATGGTAAGGTACTGTAAGCCTCCAACAATACTGCGATAACGAGTAGACTCTTCAGCAGAGAGAGAAACACCATCAGTAGCATTAAGTTTTTCTGAGGACGCCATGGGTGTTGAAACCGTAGTACACTTCAACAAACCAGCACGACGTAAAAGCTCGGATGCATACTTCTTTTGACTAAGAAGAAGATAACCAGGTGAATGTTGAACTTCAATCCCAAGAAAATAATGCAAAGTGCCAAGATCCTTGAGAGCAAAAGAATCACGAAGCTGATGGATAAGGTGATCCGTAGCAGTAGATGAAGAGCTCACCACAATAATGTCATCAACGTAGACCAGTAAGTAAAGAGTTACATTAGGTCGACGAAGTAAGAAGAGAGATGTGTCAGCGGTAGATGCAGTGAAGCCAAGACTGGCAAGAACAGTACTGAGACGAGCATGCCATGCGCGAGGTGCTTGTTTCAGCCCATAGAGTGCTTTATCAAGGCGACATAGATGAGTAGGATGATGAGGATCCTCAAAACCAGGTGGCTGGCGCATGAACACTTCTTCTTCCAAAACCCCATGAAGAAAAGCATTTTGTATATCAAGCTGACGAAGGTGTCAATTATGAGTCAATGCCATGGACAATAATAGGCGAATAGTAGTGGGTTTGATAACTGGGCTGAAAGTATCTTCATAATCCAAGCCATATCGTTGTTTGAACCATTTGGCCACAAGGCGTGCTTTATACCGTTCAATAGAACCATCGGACTTTTGCTTGATCTTAAACACCCATTTGGAGTCTATAATATTCACACCGGGAACTGGAGGAACAAGACGCCACGTCTTATTAGACTGTAAAGCAGAAAACTCAGTTTCCATTGCAGCGCGCCACTGCGGACAAGTCATTGCCTCTGTGTGATTGCGTGGCTCAGTACGCAGTAGATGAGCGGTATGAGCAGAACGGATAGCTTCCCACGCAATTGTTCCATCTGTTCTCTGTTTAGGATTCCGAATACCGCGCTGTAATCGCGTGATTGCACCACGCGGTTCTGGAACCGGCGCAGGAGTTTGCTGGGGCACATCTGATCTAGTGGTCGGAGCACTAGTGGACGAGGCCGTCCCAGGTGAAGAGGCGTCAGGCTCCAGGGCAACCAACGATCGTGCGCGTAGAGGAGTAACTTGGTCTGCATGGTCCAGGTCTAGATGGTCCAGGTTTGCATGGTCCAGGTCTGCATCGTACGTATCAGCATGAGTTGAGGCAGGATCAACTTGCTCTTGAGAGGTAACTACCGAATCATTAACAGGAACCGAATCATCCAAGAGTTCCAGCCGTACTCCACGTCCCAAACCTGCACCATGGTTAGCTAATAACAGAGGTGTATATGCGACATCATCAAATTGGTCAAGATTTAATGGAACATTAGATGAAGAAGTTTGTGTAGAATTGGATGGCATGTTAGAAAATGGGAAAACGTTCTCATCGAAAATGACATCGCGAGAAATATATATGCGATTGGTAGGTACATGGAGACACTTGTAGCCTTTGTGTAGTAAGCTATAGCCAAGGAAAACACATTTTTTAGAGCGAAACTCAAGTTTACGTTTGTTATAGGGGCGAAGATGTGGCCAACAAGCACACCCAAACACCTTGAAAAAGGTATAATCAGGTACTTCTCCAAGAAGGCGCTCTCCATGGAAATAACACGACTAGGAAGTCGATTAATAAGAAAGCATGCAGTAGAGAACGCATCACTCCAAAAGCGATATGGGACAGAAGCATGTGCTAAAAGAGTGAGACCGGTTTCAACGATATGACGATGTTTACGCTCAGCAGTACCGTTTTGTTGATGGGTATGTGGACATGAGACACGATGAGAGACACCAATATCTAAAAAGAATTTGTTTAATCTATGATACTCGCCACCCCAGTTGGTTTGAACATGTAGAATTTTCCTACCCAAGAGGCGTTCAACATGTTGTTGAAAATGAAGAAATATTTGGAACACATCAGACTTATGCTTGAGTAAATAAAGCCATGTGAAACGACTATAAGCATCAATAAAACTGACGTAAAACTGATGTCCACTAACAGAGGTTTGGGCAGGACCCCATACATCAGAATAAATAATCTCAAGAGGTGTAGTAGTGACTCTAGTAGACAAAGAAAAAGGCAACTGGTGACTTTTGCCTTGTTGGCAAGCATCACAAATTACACTATTATTATTGGACACTGATGAAAGCTCATGACGATGGAGAACATGTTGAACGATCTGGGTAGCTGGATGACCTAAGCGTGAGTGCCACCTCTCACGTGACACCTTGATACTGCTAAAGACTTGCTTGACGGAGGAAACATCAAGATTATAGAGGTTGCCACGCGTCCCCCCTCTAAGAAGAACCTCTCTCGTATCTCGATTTTTAACAAGAAAATGCCAAGGGTGAAACTCAAAGAACACATTATTGTCTAAGGTAAATTTTTTAACGGATAGGAGATTGCGAGAGACTGATGGAACATGAAGGACATTTTTTAGGAGTAATGGATGTGATGAAGTAGGAATAGTGGATTGACCAATATGAGTAATGCGTATACCTCCACAATTGGCGGTGTGGACTTGGTCGTTACCATGATACTGCTCCTTGGTAGTGAGTTTATTCAGCTCATTGGTGAGGTGGTCTGTGGCACCAGTGTCAGCATACCAGGTAGGATCGGCAGGGTAGGATGAAATAGACCCCTGTGATCTATGAGTGACCGAGAACGCGGCCACCTGTTTTCCATGTAGCGCCCATTGTTTCCAGCTCCGAGAAAATTTCGGTTGAAACGCTTGAAGCAGCATGATGCAACGTGCCCTACTTTTTCACATATCTGACATACAGGACGAGTGCCACTCGGTAAACTGTTAGGACGACGTTCATCAGTACGATCGCCTCTTGACTTGTTGAGCTGATACGGTTGCAGCTGGTAATTGGACTGCTGCTGGTAGAAGGGCTGCTGGTAGATGGGCTTTACTTGGCGCTGATCTGGGCGGTAATTAGGCTGGTAACCAGACGTAGGACCTTGGAAGACGGAGGAGCCGGCGCTGAACGCCGTGGAGCTGGCGTTGGTAAAGGCCGGCAAAGTAGCCATTGAGGCGGCAGTGATCTAGTAGGATATCGAAACAGCGTCGACGAGTATATGCGGAAGTGATCTAGTAGGAGATCGGAACAGCGTCGACGAGTATATGCGGAAGCGATTAGCGACTAGGCTGATTCGTAGGCTCTGATACCATAATAAAATATCGTTTGTAGGGTAGTGCACCGTACCAACAGGGTCCGGCCGTGTATGTATTTATATGAGTAAAATAGAGAGCTACAAGTACATGACACGGTTTGTCTAACCAAACCGTGTGAGACTAGAATTAGGCTATAATCATTATCCTACTACTGCACCTGCCTCGACCACTACAACAAAGGTTACGAGATCGGAGAGAGAGATCGAGAAAATACACGACTGGTTCGTGGCAAGGATCGACCCTCCGAAAAGCTACGGAAGATGATGCCGACTCTGCCGAGAGAGGGCGGTGGACTTGTGCCGTATTTGTTCACCGTGATATTGTAGCCTGTAAGTTTTTATAGGTGACGCTGCTAAACGAGTTATTTTTTTATTAGAGTAGGGCATGACTTCTACTCGCATGCATCAAACGTCAATGGCTTCTACAAACCCGTGCGTTGCTATTGGTGCCGACGGAAGAAAAGTTCTTTACTATGTAACAAAAGGACACGCCAAAGAGACTGTGGAACACGGCAAAAGCTTTTGCCCTATCGGCAAAACACAGACAGGGTAAAGACTTTGCCGTATAGCAAAGTAAAGTGAGTTACGACGATAGCGCTGCTAACGGCTGCAAGGTCTGCGAGTGTGTTACCCAGAGACACGACAAAGAGGTCCAGCGAATTAAAAAAAATTGACACCGTCCGCCGCGGGCCATGCACATAGCTAGAGATGCTGCCCCGTCGCTGACGAGCTGGCAGCCGTGCCCATGCGCGCTCGCTCATGCCCGCTCGCCGCTGCGCCTGCTTGTCGCTGCCACCTCTCCGGCATGCCCGCTTGCCGCCCTGCTCGCTCTCCGACGCGCCTGCGCTTCGCCGCCCGTCGCGGGCCACACACATAGTTGGCGAGACGTCGCCCCCCGCCGCCAACGAGTCGGAAGTGGTGCCCACGCACGCTCGCTCATGCCCGCTCGTCGCCGCCAGCTCTCCGACGTGCCGGCCCGCCGCCGCGCTCGCTCTCAGTCGCGCCTACTCGTCGCCGCCTGCCGTGGGCCACGCACATAGCTGGCGAGGCGTCGCCCCCGCCGCCGACAAGCCGAAGGCTGTGCCCACACTCGCTCTCCGGCGTGCCTGCTCGTCGCCGCCCGCCGGGGGCCACGCACATAGCTGGCGAGACGCCGCCCCCGCCGCCGGCGAGACAGAAGTCGTGCCCACACACGTGCTCGCCACTGCGCCCACTCGTCGCCGCCCGCTCTCCGACGAGCTTGTTGGCGCGGACTGCCCGGCCTGATCGTCGCGATAGAAGACAGAGGCGAGGCGCACATACATATGAGCCCATTCTGCTTCACGTGATGCGAGGGCCATGCTATTTATGCCAAGGTAAGAAATAGCACGCTATGGTATTTAGCGTCTCCCACGATGCTATACACGCTATAGCATGTTATAGCACACGCTATTTAAAATAGCGTTTGCAAAAGAAATGACATGTTTAGTCTAAACATAAATGATTTCATCGTCTAAAATTTGCTCAGAAACAATTACATCCATAACAAAGTCAAGAATAATCCATGACATAAAAACAGAGTCACACAGTCAGTCTTATCGATATGAGGCACATACCCATAAACATGTCAAGAATAGAGAACAATATAGTTTTAAGGTAGCCTAACAACAACATAGCATGAAGTATTATTCAGAATCGGATGGAGAATACATGTGGAAGTCATCTTCTGAATCACAAGATGAACTAGCAGAATGCACTTCATAATTCAGATAAACAGGAAGGAGTCTTCCTAGGGTGGGAAACTCTTTTTTTTTATCCAGCTACTTGTTCAGCTTTAGCTACAACTTTATCTTGCACAACACATGTGATCCACTCATTATCTTCATATTCTATTACATTAGCAAATGTGTTGTCTTCAAGTGGGTCCCTATTTTTCATCCCTCGCGAACTGGAGAAGCACCGCCGCCACCACTCGCGAACTGGAGAAGCACTGACGCCGCTCGCGAGCCAATTTGGTGACTGCAGGAACAATCTGGTGGGGGGGGGGGAGGGGGAGGGGTGAGATTAGGTTTGCCTATGACTCGGGAATGGTTTTGGACTTTTAGGCCGATGGGCTATAGAGTGTAGTTTTTGGATTTTTTTCAGCGCTAAAAAATATAACGACGCTAAAACGTGTTGATAAATAGCATGATTTAGCGTGCTATTTTTAAATTAGCGACATAGCGTCTAAAATAGCTTAAACATAGCGTCAACGCTCTAAATTTGCTATAGCGTGCTATAACGTGTGCTATAGCGTGCTATTTTTTTTCTTGATTTATGCACAAGAGGAGGACATGAAATCAGTACTGGGAAGTGAGACGGAAAATTCGCCGAGTTTGCTAGGCAAGTGCAATGGTTTTGCTGGGCCAAGGATTCATGTTAGAAGGTTAATATAGCAATATTACTCGTATTATATTATCAAATCTCCATGAAATTTCCAATCTAGTAATTTCCATGTGAACTTGAGCTCACAGCGATCTTTCTTTTGTTCTCGTCCACTCACCGACGCATATAAGCCATCTCTCCATTATTTTTGCTTTAATGATACTTATGCATGACGCTTCCTGAAGCATCAGTCTCATTCAGAATAGAAGAGTAGCATAGCATGCACGGGATCGCGAGCGCTTCGCATGCAGGCGACGACGTTCATGTCTATCCGGTGCAGCGGCGGCGTTAGATCGTACGATGACCTGCCAATATGCCATGGGATCTCGCGGAGATGTTCCAGCAGCTATCTTTATAGAAAGGGGCGGCAGCCGATGTTCCATTGTCTATGGACTATGAGCGCGGACCGGTAGCCGTAGCCGTGCTGATCGCGCAGTATGTAAACTGATTCGGCGGCAGCGACAGACAGCCATTGTCGCCTCACGCCGCCGCCTTTTCCTCCGCTTGTGTCCATTTGTGCGACGAAAGTTGTCTAGGGCTGGATACCCTAATCAATCGGAGCTGACCAGGGATGGCCGATCGTGTATATATTTTTGCATGCCATGCAATTGGACGTGGGCTGGGGGATCACATTGTTCCCGTGGAACAAATCTGAGTGTTATGGCCGATTTTTTTTATTAATATGAGCGTTCTTTGTTTTTCTTTTCACTTAGGGGTGGCATGTGGAAAATATATGATTTAATGCAGGGGTAAAGCCGTCCAAAAAAGTGTAGGTACTACAAGAAACGCTCCTTCCTTTATTATTAGGTACTAGCTGAATGCCCGTGCGTTGCCACGATCTGTCAAGTCTACGTCTTGTTGTGGATCCTGTTACTATTAAGTTTTGTGTTCAACTATGTGTGTGGTACAGTCGACGATGTTATCATGTATGATGCACCAAATATTAAGGAAAATGATACGTACCATCCAGGGGATGAAACGGTTTCATCCTCCCGCATCCGCCACTCGCGTGAACACAACACGTGTGTGGGCCCTACTCTAGGATGCTGGAATATCCCAACCTTATCTTCTCCCATGTTCTCCTCCTCTGTCAGAAATTATCCCCATCTCGCTGCCCATCTTCTCCCGGGTCCTCTTCTCCCACCTCGCGCCCCGTCCTCTCCCGCTGTTCTTCTTCCACAACACCACCACATGCCATGGCTTCAATCCGCCGCAGCAAGGTGCGCTGCCGCTGCTAGTTCTCAGCCTCGTCGTTGCAAGTTGGTATTGCCGTGATGCAAGGAGCAGGCGCAGAAGCTCCGAGCGGCGGGAGGTGTACGGGGACTACATGCTGATGGAACGGAGATGGGCGACTGTGACCACGACGTGAGGGAAACTGGTGGGTTGTGAAGGGTAGGCCGGCGATGCTACCGGGGCTCGACCTCTATTGCCCCCGAGCTCCATCTCCGGCGTATCTACATGTGGCTCCGGCGGTGGTACCTTGGGCGACATGCCATGCTACAATTGGTTGACATCGCTGATACAACTGGCAATCGTCCTTGATATAGTCGTTGCCACCCGTGGAGAGCATCGTTTGCTAACTATGGAGACAGTTGTTGCTACCTGCGGCATCTAGAGCTGCTACCTACGGTTAGTGGCACTGCTACACAAAGCGACCGGCGTTGCTACCTGCGGCGAGCGGCCCTGCTACACACGGCAACTAAACCTGCTACATATGGATTCTGGTGTTGCTACATGCGGTGAGCAACATTTTTCTTACAAACTTCCCTCGATGTCTTCGGCGAAGTCGGCTTTTGCTATATTAGCATGATTATTTTGCTACATCATTTTTATGATTTTGCTACAATAGCTCAAACTTCTTGCTACACATTATCCGTCGAGGTCTCCGGCGAAAGTCTCCGCGACATTAGCACAAATATTATGCTACATAGTTTCCGGCTCAACTCTGGTGAGGTCTCAGGCAAGATTTGTCTTTTTTAAAAAAATCTCATGAACGAATCGTTTTTTTCTACATGTAGCAAAAGCGGACCGTTTGTAGTAAAAACGGGTTAAATGGTATTTTTTGGGACACGTGTCGCTCGGGAGACTCGAGAATTTAGAGAAATTATCATCCTATAATATTGCCCAAAGTGTGTTTTTCTTCTTTCCTTCATTCTCATGTCAGGCTTAAAAATATATATTAAAAATGTGATATGGACAATGGAGGGTATAGGTCCACTGTCATATGCACTTATGGTTCAGACTAACAACGGTATTGTGTTTCACATAGCATTTACTTTTCCCCTTTTGATCCCTCTCTGCTAAAACATTCATAGAGTAATAACATAACATAAAATCTAGTAAGAAGCGTTGTTATGGATTTATGTAAAGAATAAATATCATAATTACCCTAGGCAGGAAAACCTATGTAATTTCTTCATGGGGTGGAAACAAAGTAGTGCATTTCCTCGACACAGCGATCAGGTCTGCCACATCTGGAAATTAATGTTGTAAGCAGGAACTGATTCTTTCTCCACGTGTGCCATTGTCTCTATATGCAACTTTTTTAAAAAAATGGTACTTCCTCCGTTCCATATTACTTGACTTGGATTTATCAAAATTTAATAACCTATATACTAAAAAGTGCCTAAATTTATTTAAATCTAGATAAATTTACGTCAACTAATATGAGTTGGAGGAAATAGAACATTCAATTGGATGCCTTCTTACTAAGACACATGGTATGTATATGTCTTTTCAAAGCCATGTACAGGTTATTTTGTTCTTACGTCTTCTTTCTTTTTGAACGAAATAGCTAACCTTGAGTTACTAAATTGGTTATGGACAGGCAGTAGCAAAACTCGTTAGTCCTTCCTTCTGTTGTTAGAACTCATGAACTGCAACAGGTTCCGTTTCCAAAAAAATGCAACAGGAAAATGTCCATATATCGTTGGTGACGATCTGGAACTCGAGGTTCTTGCTGAGGTCATCGCAGCTGACGAGGGAGAGGTTGTCGGGTCAATCTCTCGAGCAGCACATCGTTTGGGTTCTCGTCCGAGGCATGGCGCTCGGTGTCGGGCTTGAGCCAGACGCGACGGCGTGCATGGACAGAGAGGAGGTCCAGCGCGTCGATGGTGAGGTGGATCGGCGGTGCCTTGGTGAACTTGCTGATGTGCGTGGCCACCCTGTCAAGGCTCCTGCGGGGCAGTGAGGGTTGTTGTGGAAAAAATCCCCAATTGTTCCCATCCCGAGCTCTCCATTGACGCAATCCACCGGAAGACCTCCGAGAATCGGTCTCGTCTAGTTCTGCCGAGATCCCATCCCACCGGAAGACCTACTCCCAATGAAATAGATTAATCAGTTGAGTATTTCAGGCATTGATTGAAGCAATTGAGGACCTGCACGACCAAATCTAGATGGGGATGCGTGGCTAGGGTGCTCGCCGGCGTCTAGAAGAGGAGCAGGGTTCCGCAGCGTCTGGGCAGAGATGGTGATGCGGTGGATAGGAGGGGGAGAATGGGTGCGGCGGCCGGTGGCGGAGATGGGGGTGCGCCGGCGGTGCGCCGACGGTGGAGGAGGTCGCCGGCAGTGCGAGGGGGAGGAGGTAACTTGCCGGCGATGGTGGAGCGGTGGAGGAGCTCACCCGGTTGAGAAAAAAAAGATACGGAAGTTTCACTATGCAGTGGTAGGACGGGAAAATATTTCGAAATAGCAGGGGTAAATTCGTCTAACGAAAAATCGGAACCAAGATAGATGCGGACGAACCTACCTCTGTGTAAATTAGTAGATAGATAGATATAGATTTTCTTTTTAAAAATATTACGAATCTGTTAATAATCATCAATAATGGTATAGAATGAACCGGTACGTGAAGTGAGACTAGTATTGGAAAATAGACGACAACTTTAACAAGGTAACAATGAAAATGTCACTATTAGGCTGGACCTATAAAGGTTAGAAACAAAGTTTTCACCCTCGACGTGAAGCGGTGCTCGAATCACCATCTTATATTGATGAAAATTCAATAGTCATGGCAAGCAATACTCCACATGTAGGTCTTAGTGGTGCTAGCGGATGGGTGCGCTTTCCTGCGTTAGACTATTGCCCCGCCGTCAGAGGCCCATGTCACTAGGAGGATCTAGCTTCCGCCACCGTTTCCTATTGCGTTTTTCTCATTTCCACCGATTTCGTCACTGTTTCCCGCCACCTTTTCTTCTTCCCGCGCTCTCCCATCGGAGTGGCTGCTCTGCTATAAAAAGGGGGTGATTCTGTGGAGGAGCAGCACACAAACACTACTAGGAAAAGGGCTATAGGTAATCTGCACATCTGTGGCTCACATGGTTGAAGTGCCCCACGGGTAAAATAGGCGTGGCTTACCTGTGGGTAGTGCCCTACTAGTAACTAGAACAACCGTGACACACATGGGATATGTGCGCCACAGATATGTATGGGCCAGGGGCCTGCCAGCCGCGTGCCACGTACCCGTAGCGCACATGGGATAGGTACGCTACGGTTGTGGCAAGTTCTGTGGCGCACTATGCAATGTGCGCCACTGTTGTGGCAAGTTCTGTGGCGCACTGTACCATGTGCGCCACGGATGTATAAACATAGTAGTAGGACACCTTGCCCAAGTGCCCTACGCCTAACTATCCTGCACCAACTCCACCCCCCGGTGGATCGCCTTTTTAGCCTTTGCAAAAAATAAAAGAAAATGATAAACACTTCAAAAAATTAAATCCTTTCATATTTAGGAAGATAATGTGGTATAGTTTCTAGAAAAATTAACAAACATGAGTTTTGACTTTTTCTGTAAAAAAAAGTCATGCCACGATAAAAAGGCCGTAACTTTTGCATACGATGTCGAAAAAAATCGTATAATATACCAAAATGACGAGAACGAGATTTTGCATCCGCTCGCAACCACCTTTGGTTGTTTAGCAATTTTTTAGATTTTCAAAATTCGAAAAGAGTAAAAAGTTACGGTCAAAAGACCGTTTTTTCCTGCAGAAAAAAAATAGAGGGCGACTTACCCGTAGCGCACCACCACCTAGTGCGCCACAGATAAGCTTGGGCTGGATTCAAATTTGAATCCCCACCCCGCCCTCGCTCCTCCCTTTTCCTTTCCCCTTTTCCCTTCCCCTTTTCCCTCTTCCTCTCCCTTTCCCTTCTCCTTCTTCCTTCTTCCTTCTTCCTTCTCCCTTCTTCCTTCTCCTCCTTCCCCTTCTCCTCTCCTTGCAGTGACGGCGCGACGTCGACCTCCTTCTCCTCCTCCTCGCAGTGACAACGGGCGACGGCGGTGCAACGGTGGCCTCCTTCTCCTCCTCCTCGCAGTGACAACGGGCGACGGCGGCATCCTTCTCCTCACCGACCTTCCTTCCTCCCTCTCTTCCTCCATCTCTTCCTACCTTCCTTTCTTCCTCCATCTCTTCCTTCCTCCCTATCTTCCTCCATATCTTCCTTCCTCCCTCTCTTCCTACCTTCCTTTCTCCAACCACACCCTTTCTACCACCTCGACGCCGGCGAGGACTAGAGCGGCCACGACCCCTCCCGCACCTCCCTGCCACGGCCATGCTCCGGCGAGGTGACACGACTGCGGCGGCGATGCACGGACCCGATTGCTTTTGCAATTCAAAACGAGGGTGTTTTTTTGCATTTTTTTTTGTTTTTTGAAAAACACATCCGTGGCGCACCTGAAAAGGCCTTCTGTGGCGCACTACCAGGTGCGCCACGCCTATCTTGACACAACCGTGGCGCACCATGCAGTGCGCCACGGCTACGAGATAGCCGTAGCGTGAGGCCCGTGGCGCACTGCTAGTGCGCCACAGAAGGCCTTTTCAGGTGCGCCACGAACAAACGTTTTTCTAGTAGTGAAAATCAAACAACGTCTGGCCGTCTCTCCACCACTTGGGCGATGCTCTCCACGGCCGCTCGGCCCGCTACCCTGTGCTAGAGGAGCTATAGCCACATATGGAGGAAGACGAGGACGGCGACGACGATGAAAAACTGGACTGGCTCAACGAGCCCGTGGATCAGCGGGCTATCCTTGCCGACATTGAGTCTACACGCGCCTTCGAGGCGCAACATGCCATCACCGAGGAAGAGTTTGACTTCACCGACTACTACGAGCATGCGGAGGCACCTGTCGGCCACCATGCGGCCGCAAAACAACGGGCATGTGAGCATTGTGCGCGTGAAAACCAAGGATTCGCCTAAGAGCCTGACATGGATATGCCCTACGGGTACCTAATGTTAGTCTACCTGGTCCAGCCCAGCGGGAGCCCATGGGAAGGACCTACTGCGATCGTGAAGCCTAAGGAGACTTCGGATGTCCCAAGCCCGGAAGAAACACGACTTCTCGGAGGACATAGCTAATCTATATAGGAATTCAAAAGGGTTAACCCTAATCTGTAACCGACTCGACCTACCCGGGGACCTAGCATATCTATATAAAGTCCAGAAGGACACAACGAGGAGGAAAACTCATAATCCTAGCACACAACTCACGCCATATCTCATCTGCGCACCCCTGTAATCATCAGCATCGCCATCAATCAAGAGCAGACAAGCAGGACTAGGGTTTTCCCTCCGGGGGGCTGAACCTGGATAAACCTTGTGTCCCCGTGTTGCAAGTCTGTTATTCGTTCCGCGATCTCCAGTGTCCCCTCCTTATCCAAAACCCAAGTCCATAATAATGGACGTTGACGAGTCGAACCCTCGTTAATTGGCGCCGTCTGTAGGAATTGGGGTTGCTGATCGTGCGATCGTGATGACTCCATCCGCTACGATCTTCGACTCCTTTGCAGCGGAGAACCATCTTCTCTTTAGTGCCCTCGACTTCACCGCCCACTCACCAGCAATTCGCAAAGATTTTGACTCCGTAGGAGACGGGGTGGAGATGACGTTCGGGAGCTTCAGCTTCCTACTGGGTCAGCTCGGCACCCTTCGTCTCCCTGAGCGTGTGTTGCCTCCGGCAATCGCACCCGCTTCATGGATACCACCAATCGGTGTCCTAGACGCACCATCGCTGACATACGGTTCAGATGATAGCAGCAACTGCAACTCCCATATGTGCAATCCTCCTACAGATGAAGGGACCTACTGTTCTAGGTCTGAAGCTACGGGAGCAATGGCCTTCCCCACCACTACATGTGCGCGGCCATCGTCGATGAACATGTCAATGAAGGAGGCGATCCACCGGCTCCTCCTCCCGATCCGAAGGCTGCTAACACCACGAATGCTGTCAACGGCACATACCCGCCAAACCCCAACGGGAACAGGCCAGCCAAAACTGTTGAGGGCATTAATCGCATCCACCAATAGATCCGACACAACGACGCTCAGTGGGAAAGAGTGCGAGAGGTTGTGCGAGATATCAATCCTCTTCCACTCGACTCCTCTTGCGACCTGCTGATGGGCTAGCACTGGCTACTCATAAAGGAGCATAATCGGTAAGTCGAGCAACACAAAGGGCTTGAACAGCGCAGGAGAATAACCGATGAGTTGAGCGCTCGACGGTTCGCGCTCTCCGCTGGCGGGTCCTCTTCGAAAGGCAACAACGGCCACAAATATCACTCTCGACTGGAGCACATGGATCCCGCCGCCAGACGCGAGGCCACCAGGGCACTCGATCCGTCCTTTATGACGATGAACTCGCATGGCAACATCATGCCCAAAACACCCCAAGCCGCGGTCATGGCAGCTACCACGTACCTGGCAGCGAACCCACCACTTGCAGGAGATCCCAGGCAAGCGATCCACATATCTGCGATTGCGGGTCTCAGACTCGTAGGAGTTGCGCCGGTCGGTGAACCGACCCCGGAGCCAAAGAAAAAGGCCGCGCTGACATTCACCCGAAGCCAAACACCCTCATTCGACGAGGACGAGGACGAGCACGAGCTGTCATGGCGACGCCGCAGCCCGTGGCGAAGGAGCCACAACTACGACGCTCGCGACGAGCTCACTGATACGTCGGAAACGTATCTATAATTTTTAATGCTACATGCTTGTTTACTATCTACTTTGCTTTGTTTTGTCCACACTTTGAAGTGTTTTTATATGTTTTCTGGAACTAACCTATTAACAAGTTGCCACAGTTCCAGTTGCCTGTTTTCTTCTATTTTTGATTCTAGAAAGGCAGAAAATCAATATTCTCGAAATTGGACGGGACAAAAGCCAAAGTCAATATTTTACCGTGGGCAACACGAAGCCAGAATACGAGACGGAGGAGGCTCACCAAGAGGCCACACCCCCTGGCCGCGCGGGTGGGCCCACCCGCGCCTAGGGGGTGCAGCCGCCCTGGTGCCCCTGCCTCGCCTCTTCGCTTATAAAGTATCCCCCGATGCCAAAACCCTAGACAACCAATCAATATTCCACAAAACCGTTTGTAGCGGCCGGCATCGTCGTCCCTAGATCGGGGGGATCTGAAGCTCTTCTCGGCACCCTGCCGGAGGGGAGATCATCTCGGAGGCCTTGATCTACATCATGCCAGCCTCCAGTATGAAGCGTGAGTAGTTCCACCTTGGACTACGGTTCCATGTAGTAGCTAGATGGTTGTATCTCCTCCTTGTGCTTTCATGTATAGATCTTGTGAGCTCCGTTCATGATCAAGATCTAATCTATTTGTAATCATGCATGTTGTGTTTGCGGAGATTCGATGGATATTGAGATTACTATGTTAGATTGATTAATGGTTTTGTCTTTATGATTCTATCATGTCTGTGTTGTTTGTGATCTTGCATGCTCTCCATTGTTAGTAGCTATCTTGGCCAAGTAGTTGCTAGTGACTCCAAGAGGGGGTATTTATGCTCGATAGTGGGTTCATGTCTCTAGTTTTCAAGGGAAGTGACAGAAATCTCTTCGGATGTAGACGTGTTGTTGCCACTAGGGAGAAAACAACGGTCTCTTGTTCATGCAACAAGTGGATTGTTTATCTTACACACTTTTCTTAAAGTAGTTGTCTGTTGCTTGCAACTTAATACTGGAGGGGGTTCGGATGATAACCTGAAGGTAAACTTCTAGTCATAGATGTAGTTGGATGACGGTCTATGTATATTATTGTATTGCCCAATCGAATCTCATAGGATATTTTTTTTCTAGTATTGCAATGTTATGCCTTGCTCAGTCCCGTCAATTGCCCTGCTGTAATTTGTTTACCCTGCATGCCATGTTTGTTTATCTAAGGAGAGCACCTCTAGTGAACTATGGACTTCGGTCCAATCTTTACAATTGATACATCTTCCACTGTTACTCGTTTATTTGCTGCAAACCATCATCACCTTCCACACCGTACATTTAATCCTTTGCGCGAGGCGGTAAATCAAGGGCTCGTCCCTGCCCCGGGAGCCGTCCCATATGATGCCCCACCTCCGCCACGTGAAGCACCCCCACAGCCTGCGGCTGCCCCAACCCAGAACAATGCGGGAGATCCATACCCGCGATCGCTGGACACCATGATGATACAAAAAGGCAAGGTGAGGACAGTGGAGGCTGACACTTGTCTGGGACCTTGGACCAGGCGGAGTCCTCATCAGCGACATCGACTGTGGAGCGGATGGAGAGGAACCGCCGCCACGTGAGGTCGCGTGAAGATATGGAGCACCTATCCGCAGAAAGATAACAGGGGCGAGGCCGAAGCGGCTAGGAGGCAGAGGGAGCTACGGGTAAAGAATCGAGCCGACTTCAATGCCGAGATGTAGATTTTATTTGTATCTTTAGTTTTAGAAATAGGACCTTCAGGAATTTCATGTATAAAAAGATGTTTTAAATTACTCCCTCTGGCCTATATTAATTGACTTTGATTTGTCAAATTTTAGATGAACCTATATACTAAATAGTGTCTAGATTTATTTAAATTTTGACAAATCTAAGTCAATTAATATGAGTCGGAGGGAGTAATAAAAGTGACTTAGATTGTTGGAGGTCGCCGTTGTGGAGATGCTCGTAGAACCGTAGAAGACGTTGACCATTGTACTTCTACTCCTATTTGTTTCAGAACTCTGGTCTCAAAGCGCTTGATTGCATAAACTCTGACCCGTTTACAGTTACAGCACAGACGCGCTTTTATTTCCCACATGTTTTGTAGGTGTTCAGCTCCGCCGACCCGACCTAAAATAAAATAAAATAAAAACTCCGCCGACCCGCCGCATCTCCCGCCGGCGGCCGGAGCTCCTCCTCCCAGAGGTGGGTGGCCGACCTCGTGCAAGGCCTGGTCGTCAACGACCTCGTCTCCGCGCAGCTCCCCAGACCCGCGCAACGGCGGAAGGACAAACTCATTCCAAAACCTCAAAGCCTCCCCCCAAATGCTCCCACCCCTGCTCACCAAGTCAACCTCTACCTCCCCACGCCCATGGCTCCCTCCCCTCCCGCTCCCCTCCTCCTCCTGCTCGCGCTCGCCGGCCTCGCCTTCGCCGCCGCCCAGCCCCCTTTCCCGCCGTCGCAGCAGCCCACCACCAACGCCTCCGACGGTAATCGCTTTCCCGCTCCCGTTACCGAATTCGAAGCTAACGCGGGCCGTCTCACAGATCTCTCCTCCCGTTCCCTCTCGCAGCGGATGCCCTGCGCGCGGTGTTCCAGCAGTGGGGTCTCGAGAATGGCGGGACGGTGACAGCGGAGGACCCGTGCAGGAAGCTGGTCTGGTTCCCGTCCTTCGCGACGAACGCGTCAATCGGCTGCAGCTGCGACGGCTCGACCGGCCAGTGCCGCATCACGCACCTGTGCGTCGCGTGTGCCGTCCTCCTCGCATGCTCGCCCGCCCGGGGCATCTGCACTGCTGTTTCTCATTGCCTCCGTGCGTGTGGACTAACGATTTGGCTCTGCGACGATGCAGGAACGTGACTGGCTACTTGAACCTGACCCAGATCCCGCCAGCCCTCTTCAACTTGACGGAGCTAATCTCTCTGTGAGTTTCTCGCAATGATGGCTGATACTGTGGAAACTGCTTGCTCTAGGAATTACGAAAATTCAACTGCCCTATGTTATGTTTGCATTGAGTATTATACTACTCGATGCAGCTCTGAAATACTTGCTGTTTTTTCACAAATAGTAGAACCAAACCTCCAAACTTTGAGTACTGTTATATTTTTAGAACATTTAGACAAATACTTGAAAATTTATGTGTAACCTTGCCTTGGAAAATTGTCATAATGTATAGTTTTGTTCAATTTACAGAATCATTACAATAGAAATCCCAGCAGCTCGTTGCTGCTGCATAAGGATTGACTAGCCCTGCAGAATCACTAAAAGCATGTTCATCAAAAGCGTTCAATGTATTGAAATAACCAGTGCTCCCTCTGATCCATAATAAGTGTCGCTCATTTTGTACTAAGCTAGTACAAACTTTGTTCTAAGTGGGCGACACTTATTATGGATCAGAGGGAGTATTATTTTTTGTATACTCTACCCTTGCACCCCCAGTGCTACAAAAGCTGTTACATTTGCTGAGTGATAACAAGGATTCTTAATACAGTTGATAGTCACTTACCATTTCCTTTTGTAGGGATTTGAGCAGCAACAACTTAACTGGTCCAATACCTCCAGAAATTGCCAATCTCTCCAAACTGGAAACATGGTGATTACAAAAGCTTTTTAGTTCTTCTTACTGTCTACATTGTAAATTTGTTTTAGAACCTCATGTAATTTTCATGTAATCGTCATCAAGGAATATGTGCATTGAAAGTTTCATCTCGCTGAACTAGTGAATGTGTACATTCTATTTCTATGCAAAGAATAGTCATAAAAGCAGACATCTCTCGGTACTCGAATCATTTCAGTTGCAAAGCTATCTGTCGTCAAAGACATCTAATATTCTCATAGCTGACTGTGTGCTCTTCGCTTAGCCAGGCACTTCAACAACAATCAACTCAATGGTTCTTTTCCCAATGAAGCTTCACGCTTAACGAGTCTTCAATCCCTGTATGTATGCACCCTTTTCCTTTACTTTCTCCTACAACAAATTAGCAAGTAAAAACTATTTGAAGTAAATCTGGAGAGCAATATATTATATGACGTCTTGTTGGAAAAGAAAGATCGCATGATCGTGCAATTGCTTGTGCAGGTGGATGTTCGATAATTACATTGAAGGGACACTTCCAGAATTCATTGCGAACTTCACCAATCTCACAGACCTGTATGCATAAGTACTTGCTTTATTTTCATTAGGCACAGAAGTTTCTTAATTTTGCAATCTTGAAAAGCTAATGCACCTGTCTTGCTAGGAGAATATATGGGATGAAACTTCAAGGACCTATTCCAAATAATTTCTCTAATTTGATCAATCTGGAAACTCTGTAAGTACCTTCAATGGTTTCTTTTATTAAATATAGAATAATATAGTACTTCTAAGTAAGGGATTGATATTAAAGTAAATAATGCATTTAATCTTTGGTCATCTAATCTGGTGAAGTTATTGTCCACTATATTAGAAAAATCATAGAGTTATATGACTTCTTAGAAGTCACACAAATATGATTGCGTACTAATAAATAGTTTATAGAGTTAATAACTTGGATTTCCTTACAGGATGCTTGGCGATCTTGATGGTGGGAATTCTACTCTGGAATTTATTGCAAGTTGGGCAAATCTTTCAACATTGTATGTCTGCAACTATTCTGCTGAACTATACTTTGGTTTCATTATTTTTATATTTACTTATGACGTTTTTTTTGTTAAGCAGATCACTGAGAAAATGTGGAATCAGCGGCCAACTTCCTAATGTGCTCCCAAATTTACCCAATCTAAAATACCTGTGGGTTTTCTAAAACTCCTACTTGAAAGACAATTCTCTTGTCGAGCTATGATTCATAGAACTATAACTTCGTACTCTGGGATAATATGTTGTATACTAGGATGATATTGTTTGTAATATTATTATAGTTGTGAATATAGTTTTTTTAGCCCAACTTTTTTGTCATGCTATTAGCCTATCACTATCTATCTGCAGTTCTGCAGTATGTATTGTCAATTATCAACATGCTATTAGTTGTAAAATCGAAACACTACGAACAGTTCTTATGCATGCCTTTCTTCAAATCTTGTACCATTGCAATGGTAGTTGTTATGCTCCCCAAATATTTTTAAATGGATGTTTATAATGTTTTAGTTGAACTTTCGAAATGATTTTGAACATTTTTTCTCAGCACAATGGAAGACCTGGGAGCAGTAAAATATCAATTCACTATAGTCATATCTACTTTATCTCGTTTTTAGATTTTTTACGATATTTGGCAGTGGAACATATGCCATGAAATAGATCTCCTTATATTGTTGAAAACTACAATCCATAATGTTATACTCCCTCCGTCCTAAAATAGATGTCTCAGATTTGTCAAAATTTGGATGAATCTAGACACTATTTAGTATATAGATTCATCAAAATTTTGACAAATCTGAGACATCTATTTTGGGACGGAGGGAGTATATTTTTTAAATATATTCTGCTAGCATTCCATAGTTATCTAAATTTTGTGGATGCTCTATATTTGCAGAGATTTGGGATCAAACAACTTATCAGGCCGAATAGAACCATTGCTTTCATATAGGAGTTCAGGCCCACTGTAAGTTGTAGTTACAGACCTATAACCCTTGCTTAATGTACTACATTCAAAACATGTCTATCAAGGGTTAATTGCATAATAAATTTGGTGCCGTTTGCAAGCAAAGTTTAGATAACTTTTTGCACATGGAGCAAACTGCGTGAGGGCGCAATGCAATTAATCTACAGTTTGTTATATAGTTAGTCACCTTTGAACTGTCATATTTATTTACTACCCCAGTTAGGTGGCAGGAGATGTTCTGCGTTGCACCTTTGCCATCTCATTCACCTCAATAGTTAGTCACCTTTGAACTTTTTCTATTGTCTGTATAGCTCTGCGTCTACCCAAGTTAGGTGGCAGAAGATGTTCTGCGTTGCACCTTTGCCATCTCATTCACCTCAATACTAGATTCCTTGCTGGCTTTGGTTTTTGCCAGGCTTTGCCTGTATTTTTCTGGCCTAGCATAAATATTTGGGTTATTTCAGCCGGGAACTTTGGTCGTGTAAGGTCAGCTGATAAGAATGGAAGGCTGTATGAGAAGACGCTATCACTATTAAGTATTACGTTTGTTGGTGATAATTACTTAATTAGTCAATATTGGCGCATGCTGACTTAAATTAATTTGAGTGCATTATAGTTTATTCGTTGTTCTTGCACTGACCTTTTCCAAGTATTTGGTGATGGTCATTCCCACCTTTCAGTTCCATTTATCTAATGAAAATTTCATCCTTTTAGATATATTGGTGGAAACAACTTTAGTGGAAATCTGCCTTCTGAAATGGTTCAATCATCACGTCCTTTGTAAGTATGTTTATTTTTTCTGTGTTTCCATGGGTCGATGCCGACATGCCGTGATGGATGCTTTTGTGCTAATATAAAAGATGCCATTGGGCTGCCACTTACCGAAATATGTTAAAACTAAGCTTCAGGTTACCATGCTAGTTTGTACAGATGGGTGTATCCACCTATGAGCCAAAGTGGATTTCCCCTTAAACACATACTACTATTCTAACACTTTTAAGACATCATACTTTTTCATAAATTCCTGTTAAGAGAAGATTATTTCTAGTCATGCTTTTATGACTTCTACACAAACTTCTGTACCATTTACATATATGTTTCGTAGCATAGGACATTCAGAATAGCAACTATTTCTCATGTACCCTGCACGTTATATTTACATGGATGCTCACGTATCCTGGTTGTGATACCATGTTAATTGTCGGGAGAGATTGCACAAATGGGATTTTGTATTGCATCAAGGCTCATAGGGTTAGCACATAATAGAAGAGACATAGCATAACCCAAGACTAAAAACTTAACAGCTAACATACACATGATATTACACTTCTACCCTTATCACTTATATCAGATCAAGCTTGAGACTACCACAGCAAAACTAATTTCGGGAAACAGCTTAGGCATTGGTGTATATTAAACGTAGGAATTTTGAACCTCTGGATTTGAAGTGTTCTGTAGAAACTAGGGAGAATGCCTGTCTGGATCAGCAAAGAGATTGGCATGATATTTATTCAGATTGGTATTAATTAGATTTGCGGATAGCAACTTAGCATGACGTAATAGTCTAAAATTACGCAGAATATGTAAGAATTTATTGGACTGCGATAAGTTCAAAGTCTGGACTAGGCCATTATAGTTCTTATTTGTTTTCTTGTGACTCTGTGGTGTCATATTCTGTGATTCTAATTATTGTTTCTGCACTGCAGCCAGATCTTCAAACTGTCTTAACTCTTCTGACTTTTAGTATAATATCTCCAGGGATGTTTCGTATAACCCATTTCTTAATGGAAGCCTTCCTGACAATCCTGCTGGTCAGAAGCGGTCAATGTATTTATTTTTACTTTTAGTCGATAAATTAAGCATGAACAGCAATAGCTAAATTATCATTCTTATTCTCTTGCAAACATGTTCTTCTGTGCAGAAACTATATTGGAACTTCAATAGATGCAAGCAGAACAATTAACAGGTAATCGGCCTTTAGTGATCATGCTTGCTATTGTTGATCAAACAAGTAACAACGCAACTGGAGGCGGTGTTTTGGCTCACGGGTTTAGATTCCCCCATTATGAAAAAACATTGAAAATGTTCAGAAATTGTTTTTAAGAATATTTCTTTCATAGGAATGTACGTGTATCTTTTACATGTCCTTAAACATTTTGTGAAGAAAAAACATATGTAGTGTCGTAGGCAAAAAAGACAAAAAAAAAGTCCTGTAAGAAGTCATTTTGTAGCACGGAAAATTGTCTTTTTTTACACAGGTTGCAAAAAAATGTCTTCTTTCCATGAAACTTTATATGCGCATCTAGAATATGTAGATGTACAACCTGAGTTTTTTTTCAGAAATTTTTGACATTTTGTAATGTGTTTTTTCACAATGGGAGTATCTAGTCCTATGAGCCAAAGTGGATGTCCACAACTTTCATTGTTATTGTTTGCCAACAGTTCTATTTTTGCAAATTTTAAATTGTGATTACTGGACAATCTTCACGGTGAACCGTCCATTGCTACCTGTTTTTAAAGACTGAGAAGATGGGCACGTAACACATAAGTGTGAATGAAGAGAGCTTATCTAATACCATTGATAAAAATTATTTCCTTTTTTATATTATATTTAATATATGCTGTTCAGCATTCACTTTTTTCAACCCCAAAATACTTTATAATTCAGCCATTTTGCTCTTGTAAGGTCGTGATTGCTCTTTTGTCTTGACGCACTTTGAAGAATTAACCGAACATGTTGGTCAATGGAAGGGCCATGGATTCCTTCTTTGCAACTCAATAGCATTACAAATTTTTCACAAGTTAGGCGTATCTTTGCATTTTACAAATGGCCTGGGATAGAATAATTGGGAAGTTCAGGAGTTTTGTAACAAAAGGAATGTTAAAAAGAAGGTGTAGCTTACTGTGTCCTTTGGTACTTCTGTAAATAGTTACAAGCTAGTCCTTGTAATTTGAAGTAGAATTAATGTTTACGTCCTCGTAATACTGTTCTTCTGCTTCATATTTCTCACCTTGCTGTATTAACTATCAATATGCAGTGAAAACCTTACTCTCCTCAACTGTCTCAACATGAAAGAATGCAACTACAACAGTAAGTTTCCAAACATCTTCACTGTTTGATATTTGAACAGACTTCCTTTGCTACTCCCTCCGATCCAAATTAATTGACTTTGATTTTTCTAGATTCGGATGCATCTAACACTAAGACATGTCTAGATGCATCCGAATCTAGACAAATCTGAGTCAATTAATTTGGATCGGAGGGAGTACTAAACTTCAAGTACTCAATTAATCATATATTCCCTCCGTCCCAAATTAATTGACTCAATTTTGTCTAGATACGCATATATCTAGACATAATAATGCAACAGTCATTACACTGGTGTAACTATGATGGAGTTCTGAAGTTATTATGATTAAAGACTTGTTAATTCTTCTAAAACTGCACTTAGATTTAGATATCGTCATTTTATTTCAGAACCTATCATGTTCCACAATCCACTCAAGCAATTACTCATTCCACATCTGATCGTAAATGCAGACCTTATAACTTCCCTCTCTGTAAACTGTGGCGGGAAGCAAATGACTTATCCAGATTCATCGTCAAACACGTTCTATGATGACACCAGTGAGCTTGGAGCAGTAGGCTTTCATGTTAACACTGACAGGCAATGGGTGGTTAGTCAGGTGGGTTCTGATCCTCTTAGCGACTCTCCTGGTATTGTTAATGCAAGTGAAGTTATTCTGGGAATAGACATGCCTGAGCTCTATCGAACAGCAAGGACATCAAGAAGTGATTTGTGGTACTATGTTGTTGGTCTGTCTAAGGGGAAATATACAGTTCAACTCTTCTTTGCGGAGATAGTTATTAAAAGAGAATTGAATAATGGTCCAGGAAGGCGTTCATTTAACATTGATATTCAGGTTTGTTCTCTCAAAATCACAAATCGAACATTTACATTTAGCGCATCCAGTCTGTATGAGCCAAACCAAAATCGTGGGATTAATTGCAGGACCAGAATATCAGGACAGATTTTGACATTAGTAAGGAAGCGGGGGGTCTCGGAAGACCCACAAACATAACTCATGAAGTAACTGTAGAAAACTTGGTACTAAAAATACATCTGTACTGGAATGGACGGGGCACACGCCGTATTCCATATGAAGGAGCTTATGGGCCTCTGGTGTCAGCAATACGAGGTACCTATACTACCCTTGGTTCATATCATTCTTTGTTTATTGGAAACGCATTTGCTGACAAGGATGAAATGCTCATATTCCTGCAGTTTTCCCCCCTGAAAACCCGATCAACAGCCCCCCTCCCGCACAGCCAGAGCCAGTGCCACAGGATAATAATAACGAGGATAACAAGCGAAGAGGAGTGGTTGCGGGCATTGCAGCCCTGTGTATAGCTGCGGCGGTGATCTCTTCGTCCGTCGTTTACCTCTGGTGGAAATGGGTTTCACTCGTGAAGCATCCGAACGCATGACGAGTTCAGATGTGTATAGCCTGTGAACGAACCTCTGAGTACTGCATCATATCTTAGTTGACCTTTGGTGGGGGGACATGGACGCCTGTACAGGAAAACTTAGCGGCATAGCATGAAGAGGAGAACAGCATCGATGTACAGTTCGGTTCACTGTCAGAAAATTTTAGGTCCATGGCTTCGTTTTGTTTACCACTCGTCGACTGTAACTTGTAAGAACCACTGATGTCATCTTACTTGACATATTGCATGTATTTGTTTATTTGTTCATTCAAACTAATTTTCCCTGTAGTGATGTCTTGTTCAATTGTTCAATGGAGTTAACACACCGAGGTTCTCTCTGGAATGTTGACTTTGTTCTTGCAGGATTGAACTGTTTCGTTTGACTCTAGCGTCCCAGACATACACTTAGCCCCCCCCCTTTTTTTTGTGAAACACTTAGGCCCCCTTTGAATGAGAAGACCTATAACAAAAGAATTTATGGGATTCTCAATCTGTCGAATACTTTTCCTACAACTCAAAAAGAAAGGAATACTCTTGCTACGGGGGATATTTGTATCAAAGGAACAAAACATTCAGGCCCTGTTTTGAACATCGGAACTAAAAATCGTGATTTTCTTTATTTAGAAGAGGTGTCATGCATCTCAACGGTGTCGCCATAAAATCTCACAATATCATTTGGGTGTCACATGAGTATTATAGACACAAACACAATAAAATGTGAGATCATAGCTCATGTTTAGTTTCCTCTAAAATTCCTATGGCTCATTCTGTAGGAATTCTAAAGTAGTCATCTTCTCAGATTTTTTTTTATATATTTCTCTTTTCCTTTGTTCCATACAAGGCCTTAATTTCCAATGGATTGTCATCCTACACGGCCCACTCAATTGTTTTTTGGGTTGGAAGCTTTTTTGTTGTTTTTTCCGATCCTTGACCGTTTTGGTTTCCTGCAGAATTCGTTTTGGCTTCCACCCCTCAAAACTAAGCCAAAATCCAAAACACAGCCTTATGTTTTACTTGCCTTACAAGTTGATCCCTCGTTTTCTGAGAAAACAAGTAGATCCCTCCCGACGAGTTGCTTCCTCACTTCTCCCCCAATCCCCAGAGAAACTCCCCCAAATCCCTCGCCGCCGCCTCCTCCTCCTCCTCAGCCCCCGCCGCCGCGATGTCTCGCCGCTATGACAGCCGCACCACGATCTTCTCTCCGGAGGGCCGGCTGTACCAGGTGGAGTACGCGATGGAGGCGATCGGCAACGCCGGGTCGGCGCTAGGTATCCTGGCGGCCGACGGCGTGGTCCTCGTCGGGGAGAAGAAGGTCACCTCCAAGCTCCTCCAGTCCTCCCGATCCGCCGAGAAGATGTACAAGATCGACTCCCACCTCGCCTGCGCCGTCGCCGGGATCATGTCCGACGCCAACATCCTCATCAACACCGCGCGCCTCCACGCCCAGCGCTACGCCCTCTCCTACCAGGAGCCCATCCCCGTCGAGCAGCTCGTCCAGTCCCTCTGCGACACCAAGCAGGGATACACCCAGTTCGGAGGCCTGCGCCCCTTCGGCGTCTCCTTCCTCTTCGCCGGATGGGACAAGAACCACGGCTTCCAGCTCTACATGAGCGACCCCTCCGGTAACTACAGCGGCTGGAAGGCCTCCGCCGTCGGGGCCAACAGCCAGGCCGCTCAGTCCATGCTCAAGCAGGACTACCGCGACGGCATGACCCGTGAGGAGGCGGTCGCCCTTGCCCTAAAGGTCCTCAGCAAGACCATGGATTCCACTAGTTTGACCGCGGAGAAGCTGGAGCTGGCCGAGGTGTTCCTGCATCCTGGCAGCGGGGAAGTGCAGTACCAGGTCTGCACCCCAGATGCCATGGGAAAGCTGCTTGCCAAGGCTGGGCTCACGCAGCCGACGCCTGAGGCCTGATGTGCTGGTTTGCTGTGGCTTGTGATTGCCTACTGCTCTTAGATGGCTTATTAATCAGTTATTATGCTTCTGTTGTTTCAACCAAACTATCCGATGATTACATGTTTTTAATTTGATGTCGAACATGCTTGAACGGTTAATGATATTTGCTTTATCTGACGCATTGTGGTGAGTTTGGTCACGTCCTGTTTGTTATTTGTGATTAGGGGGTTCGGAAACATACGTGCCATCATATTTGTCTGCTTAGTGAAACAGCCTGAATTGTGACCTGATGCCATAGTGCAAGGAGATTCTTGTGCTTGGGATTACCTAGAAGGCCTGTGGTTGTAAAGTTTACTGTCTAGGATATATCTATCTCAGTCCACCATGTAGTTTGCCATGGAGAAGTTAGTAATTACTTATGAATAGTGTTAGATTGTAGGTTGGAACCTTGGTTGGTACAGGCTTCTTGTTTCTGTATGGTAATTCAACGTGATCAACTAACTGTAGACAACAATGATCTGCTAAGAACAAAATATGATGGAATACTAGAGTCTAGAGGTAATATGTGCTGTCTTTCTTTTCCTTGGAGAGTTACCTCAACAATAAGAGATGAACATTGAGCGACATGTCAACTCAAGGTACTATTTGCATGTTTTCTGCACAAGGAGTATATCTTGGTCCAAGATTGTGTAGTTCCAGTTGCATGTTTATCCTGTATGTGCCTTGCCTAGGATCATCTTGATTTATCTTTTGTACTGGTCTATTGGACTAGCTGGTCATGTGTTCTTTTGAGATAACTTGGGAGGCATAACATGCTGCTCCACAGTCTTAACTGTGTCACATGTGGTCTATCAGTGCTAGCACTTCTCTTAAGATGTGAGTATTGCTGAATTTTGATAAGTTCAGCATTAAGCAAGCGTTCTAGGTGTTCGATTCCAGTAACCAACTGTAGCTCTAGTTTAGTTTAGAAAAAATGTGTTGGTTGTGTCTTTGCTGCATGTTAATAGTGCTTGCATTCATCAAAGACAAACTGTATTTATGTTTACTTGCTGAGCAAACTCAATGCTGGGAACCTGGAATTTTCCCAGTTAGCTTTGAACTGGAGTGCCTCTTCTGGGATCATGGTTTTTAAGGCGTCCGCTTTAGGATGTCTAGGCGTCAAGGCGCCCACCCTCCGCTTTGCAAAAATGACCGCTTTAGGCGCCTAGGCGTCCAAAGTGCCCGCCTAGGCGCCAAAGCGTCCCCAGGTCGCCTTAAGACGCCTTAACGCCTTAAAACCCATGTCTGGGATTATGGTAATGAAGCCATGAAGTTGTATAGGATTTTTTTGATGACTCCTGAGGTTGACTGGGATATCCCTGTGGAGTTGAGAAAATGAATCCGAGTAAAAGGTGTGAACCATGATCATCATTTCAATTGGATTAAGATACGGGGTACTGGAACCGTCATTTGAGTTGGCTAGGATAATATGTTGTGTGAGGTGGGAAGAAATCCGGAACACTGTTTGAGTTGGGTAGATATATACTTGACTTTCCCTTTACACGGCTTCTTATTCTTGTGCTTAGTATTACCTAGAAGGCATGTGGTTATGAAAAAGTTCAGTGTCTAGGATATATCCAATATTTCAATTCGTCAAGTTTGTCCACGGAGTATTATTAACTACTTATGAGACATGGTGTTAGATTGTAGGTTGGAATCTTGGTTGGTACATATTCTCATTTCTTGAACAGTATTCATCGAAGACAAAATGGCAAAGAACTGTATTTATGATTACTTGGCGAGCAGCTCAATGCTGAGAACCTGGGACTTTCCCAGTCAATTTAAACTAGAGTGCTTTTTCTGGGGTTACAATGCTGAGAACCTGGGACTTTCCCAGTCAGATTTGAACTACAGTGCTTCATCTGGGATTATGGCTATGAAACCATAAAGGTGCATAGAGTATTTCCTTTTCGATGTCCCCTGCGGTTGACTGAGATATCCCTGTTCAGTTGGAAAAATGAATCAGGGTAAAATGTGTCAAACTAGTATCATCATTTGAGTCAGGGGTACTGAAACATCATTTGAGTTGGCTAAAATGATATTATGAGGTGGGAAAAAAACCCGGAAACACTTCCAGTTGGGTGGAGATGTACTGATTGTTTTCCCATCACATGGCTTCTTATTTTGATAGTGGGATTACTTTAGTTTTATTGTGCGGTAGATTGAGTATTTGGGTGCTATCCTTGTTCAGTGCATTATAAATGTTTGCTTTCCTTGCCTGCTATTCCTATATCATGCTTATCACCACATCATATATTTGTTACTCCCTCCGTTTCAAAATATAAGATGTTTTAGGTTTGTGAAGAAAATGTACCTAGACTTGTTTTAGTGTGTAGCTCTACTCTAAACCCAAGTGAACCTACATACTAAAAGAAGTCTAGATACATTTGCTTCACAAAGCTAAAACATCTTATATTTTGAAACGTTGGGAGTACTTGTTAGCAATGTGAGTATGTCTTGATGGGACTGCTGGAGCCCTTTGCTCCAGAGAATTTTGCCTTAACATGGCTTCTTATTTTGAGAGTGGGGTTACTTCAATTTTATTGTACCAATGATATCAAAGTTTTTGTTCAGTGCATTATAAATGTCTGCTTTCCTTGCCTGCTATTCCTATATCATGCTTGTGACCCACATCATATATTTGTTAGCAATGTGCATATATGTCTTAATGGCACTGCTGGATCGTTTTGTTCCAAGGAATTTTCTCCAGCGTTGATTGTGTTCTCTGCATGTTTACCTGACCTGGTTTTCTGCATGTTTCTATTTTCTGAATCACATGAAGCACTGAATGGGGCGTTCTTAACAAATAAACCTGCCTTTTATTGGCATCTGGTGCAATGTTTGATTAGACACAAATGCTAAAGAGATGCTTAGTTATATCTTGCACTCGAGTAAATAATGTTTACATATTTGTTTGATGCTCTATGTCCTCACATCTAAGCACTCCTTAATCCATACCCTCGGAGAAACAAGCATATATAGCTCATTGTTCCTGCCGACACGAACCCACCAGCCATGCCTACCTTTTCGTTTGTTTTTAGCATCAACCTGTTTCTTATTCAAACTTAAGAAATTACAAGGATATTCACACCCTCAGGTGGATCTAAAAAACAAAATAAACGACCAAACTAGTTATGGACAGCAAACCTTGCCAGGTTATGAGCCTCATGATAAGTTGATCTGCGTTTGAAGACTGGTCGAGACATCCTGGAACTCGCTCATTTCCTGAATAATATGAGCACAAACTCCTTTGGTCCATTACCTTGGGTCAACATCCTTGATAGATGTGTTTTCCCCTCTCTCGCTACAGTGCCTGAGGGCGATTTTTGGAACCTCTCCCCGTCAATCCACCTCGCCGCCGCGGATCCGCGGGCTCCCCCTCCTCCGTCGGCTGCTCCGGCGGCGGGAGGCTGGGGGAACCCCCTTTCTCGGTGTGTATATAGTGTAGGATATGGTAGGGACCCGGCCGGCGGCGCTATGGAGGCGGTGGTGTCGGCGGTGGGGTGTTTGGCGTCGGCGTGCTCCCCTTCCTGCGGTGGAGCTCCACGGAGCTCTCCCGCGGCGCGCGTGACTTCCCCGAGCTCGAGGGTCGCTGGTATCCTCAAGTTCTTCAAGATGCCGGTTCATGTCCGGCCGCCTCGATCTGGTTCGGCGGTGCTGCGCCCTTCTTCCTCTACTCCGTCGTGCGGGCACGCAGAGGCCGAGAGCGACGACTTCTCGGCCGCGACAAAACCGTCTGCAAGCTCCAAGGCGACGCCGGCTCCAGGTGGGAGCGGTGGCAGTGGCGCGGCGGCGCGTCCTCGCTCCGCGTCGGAGTGTGTAGGGATAAGGGTCTCCAGGGACCTGGATGTAATTTCGGTGTTCTTTGGGGTGTATTGCGCTGCTGCTTAATAGATCTGAGGTGTTATTCGCAAAAAAAACTCCTTTGGTCCTTTCATGGTAGTCCTTCACGACCGATAGGCAATCACTTGCTATCTGCACTGGAGGTGCAACAGTGCCCGACGCTAGCGACATTGCTTCTCAGCGAGCCAAAGCTTCCAAAGTCTCTGGATCACTATGCACCATATAGATTCCATTGATGTTCCTTGCCATGGCAGCAACTGCACCCTTGTTCATAATTTTTGCAACAGCCGAGCTAGTAGGATCTGCTGATCGGAGACCCACACGAGATACTTTCTTCTTTATTTCTTCTTCAGTACTCCCAAGATCAGCCAAGAAACTCTGAATGAATGCATATGTAGATAGAGGGCTTTGATAAACCTCCCTCGTGGATCACCTTCCTCTTAGCATACCATGGGTGACACAAATTCACAGAACACATAACTTGATCCTTTAGTGACAGAGTATCAATCATAATGAAGATAAACTCTAGACCATGATCAGTGGCCGAATTACACATGTGCTCCACATATATTTTCATCCACTAATGCCCAGACGCTCCTCGCCATATTGCATTCAATAAAGTGAATGTTTCCAAGAATCTCGAGACCCGCATACATGTCAGCTGTCATTGCCACCCATATTCCTGTGATGGCGAACATCAGCGGCGGGGAGGGAATGCTTCACCAACCTCCATAAGAACACGCTGATTTTTTATGGCACTTGTGTTCTTCAAATCAACGACCAATGTTTTTGCTGCTCTCCATGATCAGAAACCGCAACGGTTACTTCCAGTAGGGTTGCAAAGTGGCACCCGATCCATCCTACTTCATAGAAAAAATTTGTTAATCTAGTTCAATTTTTTAACAAACCTAGTCTAGCTTAAATTAAACTTTGCTTTCGCGGGCAAACCAACCTGTGGTTGAGTGGTTAGGAGGGTGCTTGTATCCCCAGTCCACCAGAGTTTAAATCCCAAGTTTGACACTGTGTGTTGCATAAAAGATGGAATGTTTTTTCAGTGAGAGGCGACGTCCTGTCGACAGCGAGACGCCCGTGGTGACTTCGTCAATCTCAAGACCCAATCCACCAGCTCAGTCTCTCGAGGGTGCTCATAGGAATAGGTTCTGCGTGTATGTGTTTATAGGAATGGATGTATATATGTGTTATAAACGTTTACGATTATACTATGTTTTTCAAAAGAAAAAACTTTGCTTTCGCGGGTTTATGCAGTTTACCGCCTTGCAACCCTACCTTCCAGCCATCTTCGGTCTCTCCTATCGGCCATCAACTCGGTCGACTCGTCACTCCGTGGGCTGGTCTGCGTCGTCATCCTGGCCTGGTCGAGCCCACGAGCCCATAAACAAGCCGAATATAATAACAGGAGACGAGGAGGAGAGGCACCGAATAAGAAAACTTTTCTTTCCCCAAACCGCCCTCGTTGTTTCCCCGAAACCCGAACCAAACCCCTTCTGCAAGCTCCCCTCCCCTCCCCTCCCGGCGATGGCATCAGCGGCGACAACGGCGGCGGCGGAGTGGGAGGCCGAGGCGCGGAAGGTGCTGGTGGCGAGGAAGCCCGCCTTCGGGCTCCCCACCGCCTGCCCGACCTGCCTCCCCGCCCTCCTCTACCTCCGCATGGCCAAGGTCCCCTTCGACATCCACGTCGATACCTCCTTCCCCGACGCAGGTGAGCCTTCGCTTCCGCCTCCGCCCTATTCTTTTCATGTCGTACGAAATCTACAAGCTAAGATCTCCCAGCGCCGAGCATCCCCGCTCAGGTGCCGTTCCTTGGGATTTAGTCGCGGGGGCTTGATGCTGAACTGTTGATGTGCTAGGTTACGTGTCTAGGTTGCGTGAGATGATTGCATTGCTTGGGGATGTCCTTGCGCTTGAGCTGTTACAAATCCCGTGCAGGTCCTCAGGTGTGCCTAGGTCAGGCACGCTGATCCATGGGATGCGTGCTCACCCACCCTGCATGTCCTCTCTTAGGTTCCGAACTTGTATGTATTTTCATGGCAGGATGAGTAGTCAACTGCCCCAATTTGATTAGATAGGTATGATGCAAGTCTGATGATGAAAAGTAACGAAACCTGGGTTTCTGAAAAATAAGCAGAAGTCCTTTTGAAATTTGAAGTACACTATGTGATCCTACGAAGGAACCTTATTCACACAATAATGTAGCAGAAGATAACTGGCTGTTTGCATAGACTGCTTCCAAGATTGGCTGGGGACCTGTCTTCGGGCGTCTTGATTGTGTCAAGGAGCAAAGTGGTTCGCAGTTAGCAATTATAGCTGTATCAAATGTCAGATGCTCTGCTTGAGCCACATTTTCTAGACATACAAAACCATTTGAAATGATCATACTTAAGAAATTCTGTGTTTGTTACTGAATTCGTAGCTGACTAGCACCTTTTGAATCATCTTATGCACTTGTTCTTGGGAGTTAAGACCTTACATAACTACCAGATGACAATAGCAACACATGCTATTTTACTAAAAGTATATGTTTGCGACACGAAGATAAAAGACATCATCATATCTCTAATTTCAAACGGCACGATGATGTTTGTGTCATGATCCATGGATACCTGGTAGAAAATTTAAGATTACCTTAGTGACCAGGTTGAAGGTGATGGTGAACTGGGGCACCATGTGGGTGGCAGTGTGGAGGTGAATGGCGATTGTAAAATGACAGATTTGGAGCAAAGCAGCAGCGTACAGTCTTGGATGGACAGCGACCACCATTAGCTGCATTTAAGTCACCTCAGATCTGCCCCACCTCCCTTTGCCCTGCCATCTCCAGACCAACGCCATGGCTGAGTTGTGGCAGTGAGATGTGGTAGGTTGCAGACCCTTGATAGGGGGAAGGCTGGGATCTTTCCTTTCTTTCCTGTGGGGATGGAGGGGATTAGGATTGAATGAAAATGAGCTAGGATAGAGTTTGGGTGCAGTAAACAGGCGAGTTCTGCTATAGCAACTGAATAAGTAAATGAGTGTTCCAAACTCCAGCGGGCTACAGTCCCTCATCAGTGCAAACAGGGGTTACAAGGATAGACAAAAGAAACAACGAAGAACATAGCACTAAACATTTAATAATGCTCCCTCCATTTCAAGGCTTAAGGCATATAACCTTTTTGAAAAGTCAAGCCATGTAAAGTTTGACCAAATTTTTAGAAAAGACTATCAAGAACTATTATATTATATAGATACCATGTGAAAATATGTTTCATGATGTATTAAAGGGTATGGATTACGTATTGTAAATATTAATATTTTTCTCTTAAAACTTAGTCAAATTTTAGTTGGTTTGACTTTTGAAAAAAGTTATATGCCTTAAGCCTTGGGAAGGAGGTAGTAGTAAATTAGTGATGTTGTATTCCTTATACTGTTCTCTAAGTATATTTACTGCTCTTACACCTTAGATTTTGTTCCACAGATCACATACCATATGTTGAATTTGGCGAGTGCGTCGCATTCAACAATGAGAAAGGAGGTGTAATTGAGTATCTCAAGGAGGAGAAAATTGTGGACTTGACCTCAAACCTCCCAAGCGATTCTTACCCTGATCTACTATCCACAAAGGCCATGGTTTCGACCTGGCTTGCTGATGCTTTGCAATACGAACTCTGGGTGGTCACTGACAGGAGTGTTGCACAAGACATCTACTTTTCTGATCTTTCCTGGCCTATTGGAAAGATACTGCACTGGAAGAAAACTAGAGATGTGAAGCAACTACTGGGTATAACAAAGCTTAATGCTGCAGAAAGAGAAGACGAGGTCACAACTGCTATACTCATGATTTTCGCAGGCTTATTTTTTCGTCCGACACAAGTAGCTTATAGAATACCTATCTTGTTTTGAGCAGATATACCGGAAGGCTAATGCTGCTTATGATGCTTTATCAATGAGATTAGGTGATCAAGCCTTTCTTTTCGGCAACAGGTATATTGCTTTCTTGTGTTTTGGTCTGTATGCAACATACTTCTTTGTACTCCCTCCGGTCCATATTAATGGCCTCAACTTTATCTAGATCCGTATGTATCTAGTTAAGTATTTAGACTAGATACATTCGTATCTAGACAAAGTTGAGAACATTAATCTGGACCGGAGGGAGTATTAAGTTACAATTGTTTACAGTAATGCAACATTTGCTGATCACTAACTATTCTATTCTTCTGTCTGTGCAGCCCTACAGATGTTGATGCTCTTTTCCTTGGCCATGTTCTTTTTGTCCTCAATGCATTACCTGTGAGTTCTACTCAGGCTTGAATACTCAGCTCTGCTTCTAGCCAAAATGCAGCATGCATGAACTTTCAGTTTCATAGATAAATGCATCTAAAACACAAATGCATATTCATATTCAGTAATCTACTCATAATCCTGAAGCATGAGTGTACATCTCAAATGTTCCATATCTTACTAATAAGGTTTTTTATATGGTAGAGGACTGGGCATATAGTTTCTTCTAAATAAAGTGCCTCATGTGCTAGGCCTGTTGCTCGAGTCTTCTTAGATGCTGTGATTGTCCTTCTACTAAGTTCTAGCTGTCAAATACATTCTCCCAAACCATGGCTTGAGTTATGTTTTGACAAATGCTCTGACCTTATGCTTTGTAGGGTACATCTACACTGCGAAGCTACTTGCAGAACTATGACAACTTGGTAAACTTTGCTGAGCGTATGAAGGTCCAGTTGCTGGCAGTCGACTCATCATCAGGAGGATCAGGATCATCCGCTCCGTCGTCATCATCCATGCCCAGGAAAGGAACATCTTCTGGACAAAGTAAGTCATCACATATTTATTTGTTATAGTACTTCATTTCATAAGTTAGTGATTGCTTAATAATGGAAGATCATGTAGCCCTAGTTTTCTTTTCTATTCATGAGTAATATAATTTTTCTTAGCTTTGCGCTCAAATCTTCTTTTAACAAAATTCAGTGATTGCTAGTTGAATAGTATGTTTGATACACTTCCATTGTTATATAGCTGTTCCGAAGGAGATAGTGTCGACAGGCACTTAATGTACTCATTTAGGATAACAATGAAAAATGAGTATTGTGTACTTATTCTAAGGCCCCTCCACCAGTGATAAAGCTATTTGTGCCACTTCCTATAGAATGAATATTTTTAGGTATATTTTTGTATTGTACAGTTTGCCCTAACAAGTTCACTTGAAATGGAGATAAGTAAGACGGTAATATGGTGATAAATTCAACCAAAGCAATATGTATTGAAACATTTATTTGCCACTTTGAGTTCTTATTGGCCTGATGTTTTTCTAGGTTACAAGCCGAAACCCAGAGCTAAGAAGGAGCGGACTGAGGAGGAGAAGAAATTTAGGCAAAGAACAAAGTACTTCCTTGCAACCCAACTGGTCGCGGTCCTTGTCTTCCTATTGATCATGGGCGGGGTCGATAGTCCTGAGCTAGATGATGAGTACGATGTGGAGTATGAAGATTAAACTCTCCCCTTCCTTCCACTAGAAGAATATACTTTCTGAAGGTCTAATTTGCCATGGCATGGGCTTGTGGTACTTTTGGGAGTTTGTTCCCTTGGTAGTCAGGGGGGTGTCACAGGTCATGCCGTAGTTAGAGAGGGAATACGCCGAGTTGGCTGGTAACCGGCCTTTCCATGATTTCAGATGTGAAACATCTGTTTCCAAATTTTGTATGGCTTCGTGGCAAGCGACTTGAGAGTATTCGGAAGTCCTTTTTCTGCGTGCCCCTCTGTTTTTTTTTGTGAAATAAATAGTGTGGTTTGGAATTGGAAGTGAATACACATCTCGCTTCGTTTAAACTCTAATTTCTTTTGCCATCCTGTTTATAAAACTTGTCTTGATACTGAAGAGCTTATAATTTGAACAGTTGCAGAATGTTTCAGGCACTATATGGTCAGCTGCAGTGCCGGAGAAACTATTTTGGTTGTTTGGATGCTTTCTTAAAGTCACCCCTTTCCTTCACCTTCAATGTTCTTTCTTCAAACAGTCTGCATCGCCGCATAATTGACAAAACTCACTTGGTCTACATCTCTATGAAAGCTTGTTAAGGTTGGACAGCCCACCCTTGAGGCGGCCCTGTAACCTACATCTTATATTTAGAAACAGAGGTTAATAGAAACAAAAACTGGCTTTTCCATGATTTCAGATGTGAAACATCTCTTTCCAAATTTTGTATGGCTTTTTGGAAAGCGACTTGAGAGTATCCGGAAGTCCTTTTTGTGCATGACCCCTCTGTTTTTTTTGTGTTAAATAAATAGTGTTGTTTGGAAGTGAATGGCATTTGGTTCCGTTTAAACTTCCTTTTTGTTTATTTACCATCCCCTTTTCTTTGAGTCTTAAGAGTGAACATGAGCATGATTGCAATCGTGCTGAATCTGCCGTGCAATTTCGTTACAGAGAGTGCGTGGTACTCTTGTGGATCGCCTAAAGGCACCACGGTCCTCCCACCGAGCCAGCCGTCCTTGATTTTTTTTGTTGTGTGAACAACTTAGGACTTTATTTCTCAGTGAACAATGTTCGGCTAACAGGAAAGCCAATAGAAAGTCTGGCGGATCATCGAGCCACACTTTTTATTAAAGGAGGATACGATGATACTAATTATATCTAGCCTTTATAACAATATCTCTATCTACTACTCCCTTCGTTTCAAAATATAAGATGTTTTAGGTTTGTGAAACAAATGTATCTAGACTTGTTTTAGTACATAGGTTCATTCAACTTAGGGGTGAATCTACACACTAAAAAAAAGTTTAGATTCATTTTCTTCACAAACCTAAAACATCTTATATTTTAAAACGGAGGAAGTACTATATAATTTTTTGTCTAGAGAGGTGGTTTTCGTCGGATTTTCGTCCGTCGTCCGTTCTTCCGGCCCCCGCACGACAACAGAGTCCGGCTCGAACTCGATTCCTGCCTCCTTGACCACGAGCAGAGTTTGAGCGCGGAGACGGATGCGGAGCTGCACGCTCTGGCAAATCCTTCCGCGAGGGAACAAGGATGACCGACCGGGGCCTGCCTTCGGCCTCCCAGAATGATCCTCGAATGAACTTACCCCTGAGTACAGTTCCGCCGGTTCCCGAGTAAAATGCATCTATAGTCCTGAAACTTACCGGCCATGTCCAAAACCATCCCGCAACTTAGAGTTTGCTCTAATACAGTCCTTAAACTTGTCCTTAACGTCTACGTACAGTCCAAAATACGACAGGTCAGCGTATAGCCGCTTACGTGGAGATAAATCGAGCGCACAACGGTGCAAACACGTGACAAACTGAGGAAAGAGTGTTCCCCGACGCCACGAACGGCAAGACTGGAGACGACATGAAGTTTGAGTTTCCCTGCTTCGCCGGCTTGGACGGCTCCCCCGCACTCGCCGACGACCTCTTTGCTGACGGCCGCATCAGGCCCGCCACTTACTACCCGGCGTCCGTTCGGGCTCGCCTCGGCTAGCGGCACCAGCCCCAGTGGAGAAAAGTACGGTGGGGCAACTCGGGCGGCTCTTCCTCGAGGAGTTATGTGCGTGGAACAGCTCCTCGTCGAGCACCGGGTCGTCTGCGTAAAACCCGTCCTTGTCTGCGGCTACGTCGGTCTGCAACGCGCGGCGCCGGAGAGCTACTGCGTGTAGGCCCGGTGGCACCTCGACATCCCAGCGCGGGCGACACATCGCGGCGCACGTTCTTGCTGGCGGCGCTCGAGGGCGTGCTCAACTGCACCGAGAACATGAACGCCGGCAAGACACACCGGTACGTCTCGTTCGTGCTGCGGTTGTTCGCCGACGCGTCCTAGTACCGTACGACTACGCCATGAAGGACCGGCGACAACATGTACCATGGCCAACGAGCTCCAGTGTAGTTCATGCACGATACGGGGTACAACGCGCCGTGGGACATTGCGAGCTGGACGACACAACGACATCCCCGACCTTAAGTATTGGGTCTACTAGTACTATGTATCTGCATGTAGCCAGAGTGTTAATATAGGTGTGCAGATGGGAGTGGATGCATGGTGAAGCTGCGTTGCTGGTACGGTGATGCATGCAAATGTTAAAGCCAGCATGTCTGCATGGGATTTAGAAAATGGAGTGTCATGGTTAGTTGATTGATTTTGCGCATGTATCCGCTAGACTAGGTAGCATTCTTCTGTATTTTATCGCCACGTCAGCGGTATACGCTCACCATTCGTATTTTGGACCGTATGTGGACGTGAAGAGCAAGATCAAGGACTGTATTATAGCAAATCCTGAGTTTCAGGACCGTTTTGGACATAGCCAGCAACTTCTGGGACTATAGATGCATTTTACTCCCGGTTCCCTGACCCCAAGCTCCAATCCTCCCGTTGCCGAGTCCTCATCCCGAGGTGTCCATTGATTGGGGGCGTGCGAGGCAAACTGCTGAGCAATCTAGACCCTCTCCGCCTCCGAAGACACGACGCGAGCCCATGAGGCTACCTTCAGGATGCTAGCATCATCAGCAGCGGGAGACATGGCCGCGGGGACAGTGGCGGCACGGAGGCTGGCGCAGTGGCCGGAACACAACGGCGGAGCTTCAGAGAGAGGGAGGTATGGAAGTGGGAGCATGTGCTGCGATGGTGGCGAGGATTCCGGTGGCCCGGCCGGAGGAGAGGAGCCAGGCCACGCCAACGGCACCTTGTAGCTTGTGGGGAGTCTGACAGAGGTTGGATTTGGGACGCAGCAAGGGATAGGGAGCTCGACGACGCTTGCCAAAGACACCGAGCGACACACGCAAAAAGGGAATTTCACGAGGCCTGATACGTTCTTGGTATGGATGATGGAGCCTGGTGTGTTCCCATCTAATGATTCTAATCCCTCTATCCTCAATTTTTTATTTCCAATTTCAGGTTTGACCGCTCATGGACGGTGAGATCTTCAGATGTGGTCATTCCGGCCGGCGTCCGGCGGCCTAGCAGCTGGCACTCGCAAGCCAAATCGTGGCGTCTGACGATCATGGCAGGTTATGGATCTTGCAGTTAACTGATTTTGTTTTTGGTCAATGGGCCTCTGATACAAGCCAAAAGAACAAAAATAACATGAAAAGGAGAAGGGGTGAGACGGAGATCAATAAAGACAACAATGTTGTACGGTTTACGCAGTTCCACTTCTATTTCTATTTCTATTTGTGTAACTCCTAATTTCTCTCAGTGTTGTTATTAGTCACCCTTCTTGCAACACAAACATCTGTAATTAAATTCACCGCACCAAAGCTTTACAACCACACCACTCTGACATCACAATAGTTCCAAATCCTTGAGAAAGAATGATCTAAATAGTAGCTGAACGGTTTGACTTGGATACTATCATAGCTAAATATGTCTTCTTTATCACCCGAAAAAAGATGTATTCTTTATCACCCAAAAAAAAACTTTATCACTTATGTAAGATGAAGCCGGGTAGAAAAGTCTAGGGGTCTATTTGGTTCATGCCCCAAGATGCCCTGCCAATATTTTGACACAAGAATCTGCCGCCCAGACTTGCCCACTTATTGGCAAAAATTACACTGCACATTCGGACTAAGCTATGGGCTTGCCAAAATTTTGGTGCCCAACCAAACGATACTCAGGGCTCACGAGTGTGACAATATTTTGGTAAGGCCGACTTTGGCTCAAATCCAAACAGACCGTAGAAGATGCTATATGCATAATTTTATGTTTGTACTATCTGGCTGACTATTCAGTAGATTCTTTTGACATTCATTCAACTAGGTTGACCAACCTCATCCAAAGGGATGAATGCAAATGAATTTCAAAGGATCCATCAAAAGGGCGATATCAGTGTCTTCTAACACATATAGGTGGCCACTTCATAGATACACCTGTTTATTTTCATGAAACAAAACAACATTTCAAACAACTATCATAACGAGTGGTGTGCTTGACATGTGTTTTATATCAACAGAATGTCTCACGCATTGTCTTGGTACACCTATTTGGTGTATCATCCCCAGCAATGTACCGACACATTTACTACTTATATTTGAAAATAAACCAATAGTCTAAAAAGTAGATTAAATAAACTTAAATTTAAAAAGAATAAGAGAGTAGATCAAATAAAAATATAACAAAAAATATGGATTAAACTAAAATGGCAAACTAAGACTAATGTGTAGACTCTAGGGTAAAATTTGGATGGCACAAGTATAAATTATTTTATCCCATAGTAACGCACATGCATATGTGCTAAAGTTACAATGACAACACATTTCTATAGGTATGCTAAAGTTTTAAGAATATGGCAAGTAAGAAGAAGTCGGACAAATAATTGGTATTCGTCGCATCTTTAACATTTTTTAAAATTTAGGATCATTGTTTCTTCTACGTGTATGTATTTTTATTATTATTCTGTGGCAACGCACGGCATTCAACTAGTATTACTTTATTAGCATTATGGATGCACACAGTATATTAGCATTATGGATACACACAGTAAATAAAATAATTACAAAAAAGAATCTGCTACTGTCACACGTTCAATGAAATTTTAATTCCAAAAGATCAGACAATTCTTCTTCCAACAGGCCACCATGCAAGCGGTGATGCATGCGGACAACAAAAAGTGAGCACCGCGCGTGCATGTGGTTAGGCCACTAGTAATTAAGATTTACTTAGTTTCTAAACACAAAACGACACCACATGCTGTATTGTATTTATATTTAAAATATTTTGTAGGTCAAACCGTTTGTCGGATTTACGATCTGTTTTTATCGTTGGACTAGTTTCGACGAGATCTTCGAAACTAGATCTCATATTGATATGTTTTGATAACTTTTTTTAGACCTAAAAGTTATCCATCTATAACACGTAAGTTGTCCAGACTTTAACATGTTCTATCTTCGAAACTTATTTTGCATACGATAATATAAACAGAGACTTATGCCCCACCTCACCCACCATCCTAAGTTATAGTAAAGAGCGTAACATACAACCAGTAGTCTAACGGATTAGTTTTATAGTCCGTCGCCGATACTGTAGCGTATGGATGACGAAACCTCGAAGAGTATTAGGGTACCGAGCCTCATCGTTTGTCGATGCGTCCCAATTAAACTATCTCATACCACACATTTAATTAACTAAACTAAAATACATAGCACAAGCGAGATTTGATGAGCAAAAAAAAGTTACACATATGAGAAATGCTAGAACGTCTCTACCCAATTTATTTATATGGTGGATAACTTATATGTTACAGAGTGATAACTTACATAGGGAATAACTCACTTGTTAGGGGTTGATAACTTTTTGAACCAATTTTTTTTCTACAAAACATCAACATGAGATCTACTTTCAAAGATCACGTCGCGACTAGCCCAACGATAAAAACGGATTTTCGATCGGATACATGATTTGAGCTACAAAACTTTTAAATATTTGATTTTCTGCATTAAATGCTGATGTCAGCAGTTGGTGCATGCATGCGGTGCCTGTATCGATGTCCGTCAAGTTTTAACATTTGCTGACCGGTCTGACCCTAGATTTCTTTAAAAAAGAAAAGTCTCACTATAGCGATAAGATCCTTAGTAGCAGCGACACTAACCCCATCAAAACAACATCAGAAGTCCAACATCTCCAATAGTGACACCTTCAAGAAAGAAACATAGCACAATCACCGTCGTCCCCCGATCAAATATCATATGTTTTCACCGTGAAAAAAGTCCTCGCTCATAAAATAATATCTTTAACAAAGTCATTGACAGACACAACCAATTAAGGTCAGACCTTGGATTTTTACCCTGCAAGGTAAGACAGTGAACTCCTCCTATGCTGCCGCCTCCACTTTCCGATGCCGCTGCTATAAGTCACGATTCACCAAGCCAAATTCCTCATCGCCACCAGAACTCTACCCACCCTTGCTAGTCCACAAGTCTTGGCTTTCATGACATTCTCCGTACACTGACTTCACCATGGAACTAAAGACATGTTCCACGACAACATAGTGCAGAGCTTTGCCTCGCTCCCTCTGAAACCAAACAGTCAAAAAAAAGGTTGCGCGCGACCGGATCCCATCCGTTCCAGCAATCTCAAGGCATGAATCACCCATGGGAGTTTGCCGGCGAAGCCTTCCAGAACACGAAACTACCACCAGGTCACTGAAAATAGGCTGAAGGTAGATCTTCGTCTTGGCGCGAGAGAAACCCTAGGACTGCGCCCCTGCCAGCAGATACGACCCACGCCACCATCCGCCGAGGAACCGAGGCCGCCGCCCGGGCTTCCAAACCCCGCCGCCATCAGATCGCCGTCGGAGCGACAACCTTCGAACGCTCAAGGGGCTCCCTACGGGAGAGAGGCCACCACGCGAGGAAGCAGCGCCGCCACCACCGTCAACCGCCTGTGCCGTCCCCACCGAGAGCGACGCGTGCGGGAGATAAGATAGTAGCACATATTGCTCGCATGAACCCCTAGCTACTCTAGCTAATTCGTGAGCCACACAATTGGCCTCACAATATGAATGATCCAGAATAATCTTGAGGAACTCGATGGCCAGATGATAATAGTCATCAAAAATAGCAGCTGCTAGTCCGAGTGAGCCTCCCTCCTTCATGGCGTTGATCGCTTCGATACAATCCGACGAGAGTAAATCTTCTTGCAACCAATTGCCTGAGCAAGGATCAATCCTCCCTTTATCGCCTGTGCCTTGGCAGATAAAGCATCCAGCACCACATCCAGTTTAGTATTCGCCGCCGCAACAAATGTGCCTTTTTTATCTCGAATCAACACTCATGTAGCCCATCGGCCTAAAAGTCCAAAACTATTCTCCGAGTCATAGGCAAACCTAATCCCCCCACCCACCAGATTGTTTCTGCAATCACCAAATTGGCTCGCGAGTGGCGGCGGTGCTTCTCCAGTTCGCGAGTGGTGGCGGTGGTGCTTCTCCAGTTCGCGAGTGGTGGCGGTGGTGCTTCTCCAGTTCACGAGGGATGAAAAATAGGGACCCACTTGAATACAACATATTTGCTAATATAATAGAATATAAAGATAATGAGTGGATTACATGCGTTGTGCAAGATGAAGTTGTAGCTTAAGTTGAACAAGTAGCTTCATCAAAAAGAAAGAGAGTTTCCCACCTAGGAAGAAGAAGCTCCTTCCTGTTTATCTGAATGACAAATTGCATTATGCTAGTTCATCTTGTGATTCAAAAGATGACTTTCACATGCATTCTCCATCCGATTCTGAATAGTACTTCATGCTATGTTGTTATTAGGCTACCTTAAAACTATCTTGTTCTCTATTCTTGACATGTTTATGCGTATGTGCCTCATATCGATAAGACTATGACAGTCTGACTGCGTGACTCTGTTTTTATGTCATGGATTATTCTTGACTTTGTTATGAATGTAATTGTTCCTGAGCAAATTTTAGATGCTGAAGTCATTTATGTTTAGACTAAACATGTCATTCTTTTGCAAATGCTATTTTAAATAACGCGTGCTATAACATGCTATAGCGTGTATAGCATCCTGGAAAGCCGGGCGCTAAATACCATAGCGTGCTATTTCTTAGCTTGCATAAAACACAGTTATATCCAGAGTCTATATGCCAGTGACTTATGGCTATCATATATCGTGTATTCAAACGGTCAACCAGCACAAGCCATACAAATACCTTCTGCTTATTTAGTCCTTTGCTTTTCCGCAATTATTTAAATACCAGAGACATCTCTAAACCGTCCAACATAAATTTATATAATAGTCAGCGGGAAAAATATTCAGAAAAGAATAGAACGAAAGACGCATCGATCATCGTTGCTTTAAAAGTCTAACGCTCTAGGGTTTCCTGGCGACATGGGCGACTGCGCTGGCGACCGCGTGCCGCCGCCGCCAAAACCCTATGAGAGTCCATCGGAAGCCCGTCGGAGGGCAAGAAAGGAGTCAACGCGTTACACGCGATCATCAAAGGTAAGGTTGGGGAACGGAGTCCCGGTGGAGCATGGCTTGGAGGGGAATACGGAGAACCCTCTGTTAAAAGCCTCCACCGGTGGTAACCTAGATCAAATCAGCCAACGTAACCCTGCGAGAGAGTCAGCCTTGTTTTCTGCACGGAAGCCAGATCGGTCTACTCCTTGGGCGGCGATGGCGGCGGAAGGTGGATTGGGTGACAGTGGCGATGGCACCCAGGGAGGACGGAGCTTCGAGGAGGGGCAAACAGATCAAGGCATGATGGGGAACCCTAGTGGGCGGCAGGTGCGACAGGGGACGCCAGGGCCAGTGCTACCATTGGTTTCGCTGCCGAACGGTGGGGGTGATCAAGGGGATCCTGCTGAGGGATCTACCCGCCCGAAGCCGAACGGCAGTGAACTAGTTGTGGCATTGCAGCAGCGCCGCCTTAGTCCAGAAAGAAGCCGAGAGGATGCTGAGATGGGGAACTGGGATGATGGAGACAATATGGATGAGGAGATGGGTTTCAGGCGAGGACCGGAGACCAAGATAGATGGCACGGTGGATATGGAAGATAATGTCTTCCTTGAGTTCGATGAGGAAGAGGAAACTGTGGCGGAACCAAGAGCCCCGAACACATGGCAACTGTTAGCAAGATACATGGCGAATTTCAAGCCTAATACAGTGTCCATGTTTAATCACTTTATTGAGAAGGTTTGGCAGCTACGTTGTGGGATCAGTTACTCGGAGAGAGGCAAAAACTACTACATGATCACCTTATTCTCAAAAGGGGACTATGATTTTGATGCGAGGAGGGCCATGGATTTTCAACCGGAATGCACTGCTGGTCAAAATTGTTGATGATGTTACTCGTCTGTCAGAGATGATCCTAGATTCTGTGCCAGTGTGGGTGCGTATCTATGATGTGCCATGGGGTAAGCAGAAAACAGATGTGTTTGGTATGCGATGCGGTAATGGCCTGGGTAGGGCTTTGGATGTGGATGTTCCTTCTGCTGAGGAACATATGCACGAGTTTCTGCGCGTCCGAGTAGACATACCATATAACAAGCGTCTGCAGATGCAGATTACCACATGTGTAAAGGGGAAGACAGGGTGGTGACGACCTACAAGCTGAAGTATGAGCGCATTCCACGATACTACGAACATTGCGGTTTTATGGGTCATTGTAAGGAGGAGTGTGAGAAACGTCGGAGGGGGACACCGTCAATAGATTATGATGCAAATGAGTTAAGGTGCAGTCCCTATAAAAAGTATGAGTATAAGACTCACCTTGTTCCACCTAGGGGGCAAGCGGCGGTGAAGAAAGGATTGAGTTTTGCTAGCTTTGGTACTGCGGAATCACACCAATCTACTCGGACTCATTCATCTCAACAGGACGCGAGGAGAGACCAGTGCCAGAGGGCACATGCGAAACACGCGGACTCACAGGAGGATTCTGGAGAAGAGCAGATGCCACCTCTGGTCGATGCAACGCCACCTCATAACTATGAATCGGTGCCAGTGGGCGCCTATGATGATTTTGACGAGGCGATGGAACAGGGCATTGGGGCAATGGAACAGGAATTATCTAATCAAGTGGGAGCTATGCAGATGGGGAACAACAACCAGGGGGTGTCCCATTCGCGCCGCCTAGATAATAATCAACCTATCATCCATTTCCCGGACGACGAACCAGTACATGCTACGGCGGGTTAGGAGGAGGAGCGTAGGGAGACGGCGTTGCAGACTAACACAAAAGTGCAGGTGGAGGCTGTCCAGACGTTGGAGGATAGGAACGGTGGCGTGATGCAAAACCTGAGGAAAGGTTCTCCTCGATCCTCGGACATGATCCCGACTCTACATGGGCTGAGTTCTCTAGCTGTGTTCTATGGAGATTCAGATGAAATTATGGAAGTAGTAGACCAGCTCCCACGGAAGCGTTCAGCGACGGAGGCAAATAAAAAGTACTTCCTCTTTGGCCAAGATTTGTAGGTGGTTCCTTATGAAGAACCAGAAAAGGGAGGCGAGACGAAGCGTGGAAAGAAGATAAGCATCGGGCACAACAAGGGGAAGTTGGCGCACACGAAGACTAGGGGTACTGACGACGTCCGCAAGGAAGCAAGACCAGCCGGTAAGGGGTTAGCTTGTAGACTGATGAGGCCTAATGTCTGGTCTCGTCAGGATCAATGAATTGTCTAGGTTGGAATTGCCGGGGGTGCGGGTGGAACCTCGACAGTTCAGGAGCTTGTGACTATCTCCAAAACTTTGCGTCCTAGGTTAATTTTTTTGTGTGAAACTCGTCAGCATAAAAATAAAGTTCATCATCTTAGGGGTCGTTTAGGTCTCCGTGGTTTTACTGGTGTGAGTAGTGAAGGTTTTAGTGGGGGCTTAGCCCTCTTTTGGCATGAATCTCTGTACGTGAAAGTTGAAGTTTTGAATAAAAATATTATCGATGCTTATATCAGGCTATCACCCGATGAACCGCTGTGGCGACTCACCTGTATCTACGGTGAGCCAAGAGTGTAAAATATATACTTAGTTTGGTACCAGCTACAAAATTTAAAAGGTACTTCCAGGTTACCTTGGCTGGTTATGGGAGATTTTAACGAAGCATTATGGCAATTTGAACATCTATGAAGGGTTCCCAGGCCTGAAAATCAGATGGTGGCTTTCAGGAAAACTCTTCAAACCTGTGGACTACATGATCTAGGATTTAAAGGCCTACCGTATACTTTTGATAATAAAAGACAGGGAAACAATAATGTCAGAGTGCGCCTGGACCGTAGCTGTAGCTGACAAGGATTGGCGTGATATTTACAGTGAGGTTGAGGTAAATCATATTGTTACTACACGTTCTGACCACCTAATGATTTTGATTAAGTTGCAGAAGGAACAAGTCTTACCACGTCGGTAGGCGCCTCGGCAATATGAGATCTTATTGTCAACACCTGGATTTTTCAATCCTAGATGCCTGTTATGCCATACATCGCAATCCCAGGATTACCATTTTTGCGAGACATAACAGAATTGGATACCATAGTACATCATCCATTATAAACGATACATAAGTTATTACACAAATAGGGATCTCATGATCCAGTTCTTAATACAACATCAAGCAGCGGAATACGTAATAATAACGATAGCGTAGGCGAAGCTCCATCTTCGGGGTCACAGGCAATGCTGACGATGGGAGATGATCCTAGTTGTCGTAACCTTCCTGGGGTCCATCCTCCAGGTACTCCTCTTCATAGTCTGGCCATGGGAATAGCCAGGGACAAAGCCATGAGTACTCTTTAAGTACTCGCAAACTAATACTAACAGGTAAAAAGGGGTTTTTGGGTAATAGGACACTAGGCTCTAGGGTTGTTTTGCAAAAGCCAGATTTATCTCTACTAAGTTTCAAAGCTAGTCACAATTTTATAACTCCTAAGTGGGAACTTGTATTTCAGATCACAACCCTGTTGTGGTCAAGTCAAAGTTTCAAATCATTTTACAAGTCATTTTGAAAAGTCTGACGGGGGAATAGTATGGCCACTCCAACTGTCCATAACCGCGGACGCGGCTATTCGAATAGTTTGACACTCTGCAAAGATTGTACACTTTCACCACAACATTCGATACATCCATCAGGAACAAATCCTGAATTCACCATACTCAGTATGCGGATAATCAATCCTAACCTTTCAATTACACGCCCTAGTATGAGCACCTCTCCTATGAGTTTGTCCTCCTAACCATGACCAACTGTCATCTTGGGTACTGCACAGGTGGACAATCTTCACAAGGTAGCCTCAGCTCAGACCTTGGCCGCGAGGGAACTGATACTAAGGTATATAAGTTTCCAGTCAAGCCCTACCCAATCTTCGGGTATTGTGGTTGTACGATAAAATTGGAATGGTATCGCATCCAGACAACCATCAGTTTTATAAAGGCCTAAGGCTCATGCCTCAACATTTTCATCACCAAAATCACCAGGTGTTCGGAAACACATGTCCAAAACATTTCAATAGAATGATCTATCATTCCAAGGTTTTCATAACCATTTTCCACCAAGTATTCCCATCTAAAGTTGATCAAGTTTTATGCTTAGCACTAGCATCTACAGGTGGGGGTAAGCAATAATGAGGGATGGTAAACTAGTGGAGTTTCAACTGAGTTTAATCTCATGCCTTAAGATGACATCAAGATTATCTAGCTTAGGCCAAATTTTATGCTCTTTATGCAACCTTCACATATCTTTCTAGTATCTACCATTTATTCTAATCAACTCTAAGTAAGAGCTTTGATAAAGAAATAAAGTAAGAAGCTTGCAAGTAAAACTAGGATTGGTCTGTCAAGTGAGTATAATCACATATGCTTAAGGCATATAGTGGGCATAGTAACAAGTAGTGGTTTGTGGCATCAGTAGGGTATCTTGCAAGGGTTAGCTTGCACATTATCAGTATAAGCTTGCTAAATTGCAAGTGTTAGCTTGCACATTCAACTAGTAGCATTAGGCTTGCTAAAGTAGAGTGTCTTTGCAAGTTTTAGCTTGCCTTGTGCAGAGCAGTGGTTGAAGTTTTCCTCGGCTTCTTCTTCGTAGAATCCTCCTTCCTCCTCGTATCCTTGGTCGGTACTAGCGTCTATAAATAAATACGATGTACACAATCACCAAACAATACTTAACTACTTGCAATCATCACACACAAGGATCCTATAGATGATCTAGCATCATCTCTAACATTACAAGATTAAAGCTTGGTTTAATTCCTTTTATTTTTAGAAAAGTAATTTCTACTCATTGAAAAACTACTTAAGATTTAATATTCTCCAAACCAAACATGGGATCATGTTGACACATGTCATCACCACATATTATAGTCCAAGGGAATGTGATTTAAAGTGGTGTCACAATTTAATAAGGTTTTACCCTTTTATTTTAATTAATTAATGTGTCTAGAAATTCCTATGTAGCATTCTTTTATTACTTGAACATTATTTCTGCAAGTAAACCTATACATTTTTATATATTCTGAAAGGTATGGTTAAATGTGATTTTTGAGAGTTGCAATCAACTCAAAAGCTATTATGGTTTAAATTTGAAAAATGTTTGAATGTAGAAAAGCTTCTGCCTTGTTATTTTTACCATGGGTGATCTATAGATCCAAATGACTTGAATCCAACGGGCTTGGATTCAGCATTCCCAGTCCTTTCTAACAAAATTGGTTTCATTCAATTTGGTGCACTGAATCGATCTGGGTTAAATTTTGAAGTTGGGTACAGAAGTGAGTTTGAAATAAAATAGAAAAGGTTTAATTTGAATAACTGGGCTGCGCGGGAAAAGTTAACGGGCCGGCCTGCTAAGCGCAGTGCTCCCACGGGCTGCTTAAGTGGGTGTCCCCACTCGTCAGTAAGACAGGGAGGGGCGAAGCGGTACGGGGCAACGTGGGTCATTCGATCTGATTCTAATCCAACGGCTGGGAGTCATTGTCGACGTGAGGCAACGCCGGCGAGAAAGAAACCTAGCGCGGCCAGTGAGGGGTGCTGGGGGCTCACCGGGGTGCAGGCGAGGGTCGGCGAGGCGGGCGAACGACGAAGTCGATGACGACGAACTCAGGGGTGGTCGCGGCAGCTCCTGGGGTGGACGAAATCGATGGCGCCCTTCTTATCTAGAGGCGGCGGGCTCCGGTGAAATTCCGGCGAGGTGGTGCTCGCCTTGCTCCGGGAACGGTGTGGCACGATCAGTGAGAAGAGGGGAGTAGAATGGTGTGAAGAATTCGAGCGGGGGTGGCCTCTATTTATAGTCGAGCGAGAGGACCAACGGGGCGCACGGTGAGCCCGTCGGGGGCGATGTTACAGGCGGCTATTGGCATGGGCGACGGTAGGGGTTGGTGCGGTGTTCCCTGGCGATGCTCAACGACATGGTTTTGAGGCGTGGGGCGGTGTGGCTTGGTCTGGAACATGCGACGCTCTACGCGGCCGAGGCGGCGTCTTCGACGGCGAGCGGTGGCTACGGGGCACGGGCGGTGAAATGGGCATGTCTGGCGGTCTCCTGGGTCAGTGTGGATTGTGTATGCACGCGGCGAGGGCGGCGCATGGTCTGTGGGCTTCGGTCGAGGGTGGCGCTCTAGCGCATGCTCGGCATGGTCGCTGGCGAGGTTGGAAGGGTTCGTGCGTGTGGTCCAGGGCTTGGCAACGCTCGCGGCTGGGACAGGGGGTGGCGGTGGACGGTGGGCTGCCTCCCAGACATGCTGGCTAGGCTTGCTTCTCTTCCTAGCTTGCTGTCGACATGGGGGTGACAAGGTTGGCTTCGGCTGTTCACCATTGATGGTAATGCCAAGCTCACAGTGGTGCTAGTGTTTAGTTAATCTTGATAGATGATCTACTGAGCTGGTTGTGAGCTAGAGAGGGAACAAGTTAGGCTTCAATCACTGCTCACTATAGTGTTTAGGATTTTGATGATTTGTGTCTGCAACCTGTTTGATGAAATGGCCGCATGAAATCAAGTTTTGAATTTTGAAAAGATTTTTGGTGGGTTTTCTAGATTAGTGCTGGTGAGTCTGCAGATGCTTGGGTTTTGAAAGTTGAGCTTGTTTGAGTGGTTTTTGAAAAAGTGGGATCTTCCCATATGATAAAGATTCAATTTTGAATTGTCATTTAAACTATGCATTTGAAAGTTTCTGGATGATCACAAAGTGGGCCTTGATACTTTGTTAAGAGTACATTCAAGCGGTGCAAAGATCTAGAAAAGTTTCCATTAGGTTCTGAAAGTTTGAGGCAGCCAAAGTAGGCATGGGAGTTAAATTGGTCAAAATGACCATTCCTTTATTTTATTTGTTTTGATTTACTTGTCTTTAGGAAAAGTGTGGGAAATGTTTTAGATGATGTTTATTTCACCTAAGAAACATTTTACAAGCAAGGAAACACACAAACAAGGTGGTTCAAAAGAATTTCAAATTTAATGCATACTCATATGCATGCATTCATAATTTTATTTAACAAAGTTTTTGTTAACCCTAATTTTGATGATTAGAAATTGATGATCCAAGTTTAGTATTTTTGGGATGATACAAACCTTCCCCCCTTAAACAAAATCTCGTCCCGAGATTTGAAAAAGGACAAAGATTACCTAGGATTTGAAGAGATCGGGAAACTCCGTCCTGATGTGATCTTCGCGTTCTCAGGTGGCTTCCTCTTCTGTGTGGTTTCTCCAGTGAATCTTGAGAAACTTGATGCTTCGGGTTCGGGTAGTTCGAAAAGCTTCTTCCAAAATACGGATGGGTACTTCGGGATAGGTCAGGTCATCGTTGATCTCTATGGTCCGATGATCGATATTCTTGAATACTTCGGTCTTCTCGGGGACTTCGAGACACTTGCGAAGTAACAAGATATGGAACACATTGTGCACGGCTGACATCTCTTCAGGTAGTTCCAATTGATATGATACTTCTCCTCGACGGTTCAGAATCTTGAAAGGTCCGATATATCTGGGGGCTAACTTTCCTTTGAGTTGGAAACGCTGCATTCCCTTCAATGGCGACACTTTCAGATAAACAAAATCTCCTATATTGAAGGCGAGATCTCTACGTCTCTTGTCGGCGTAACTCTTTTGTCGGGATTGGGCGGTCTTGAGGTGCTCACGAATCTTGTGAACCTTCTCTTCTGCTTCCCGTAGGATGTCGGGTCCAAAAATCTGACTCTCTCCTACTTCCGACTAGTTCAAAGGGGTGCGACACTTCCTTCCGTACATGAATTCAAAGGGGGCCATTTGCAAACTGGCTTGATAACTGTTGTTGTATGAAAATTCTGCAAACGGCAGACAGTCTTACCACTTGGATCCATATTCTAACACACATGCTCTCAACATATCTTCGAGTATTTGGTTTACTCGCTCCGTTTGTCCATCGTTCTGAGGGTGATACGCGGTGCTGAAATCTAGGCGGGTTCCTAAACCTTCTTGGACTTTCTTCCAGAATCTTGAGGTAAACTGAGTTCCTCGATCCGATACGATGTTCTTGGGGACTCCGTGCAAACTGACGATTCTAGCGATGTACAACTCCGCTAGCTTCGAACTCTGATAGGTGGTCTTGACGGGCAAGAAATGGGCGAGTTTGGACAATCTGTCCACTATGACCCAAATAGAGTCATTTCCCCTACTAGAAGTAGGCAGTCCAGTGATAAAGTCCATTCCTACGGAATCCCATTTCCATTCCGGAATCTGCAATGGTTGCAACAATCCAGCGGGTCTTTGATGTCCTGCCTTGACTCGCTGACAAATATCACACTTGGCGATATAGCTTCCGATTTCTCTCTTCATCTTATGCCACCAAAATTGCTCTTTCAAGTCTTGATACATCTTAGTTCCTCCGGGATGGATAGAATAAAGAGTATCATGAGCCTCCTTCAAGATAACTTCTTTCAACTCCGAATCTGATGGTACACAAAGGCGTCCTTTGTACCACAAAACTCCTTCTTCATCCTCGGTGAATCCAGGTACTTTGCTTGTACCGATACAACGCTTGATTCCGTCAATACTGGCATTTCCCTTCTGCGCCTCTTTAATCTGACTGATCAAAGTGGGCTGAAGTTCTATGCTAGCCAAAAATCCTTCACTTACTAATTCCATTCGAAAATCTTCCATATCTTTGTGCAAGCTTGGTTGCTCCTTCAAGATCATGGAGTTCAAGCGGCACGGCAATCTGCTAAGGGCATCGGCTACTACGTTGGCTTTACCTAGGTGATAGTGAATGTCCAGATCATAATCCTTAATTAGCTCAATCCATCTTCTCTGCCTCATATTCAGCTCCTTCTGAGTGAATATATACTTTAGGCTCTTGTGATCCGAATAAATTTCACAACGGTTTCCCATCAGGTAATGTATCCATGTTTTCAGGGCTAGAACTACGGCTGCGAGTTCGAGGTCATGGGTTGGGTAGTTTTTCTCATGTTGCTTCAGTTGCCGCGATAGATAAGATATAACTTTGCCTTCTTGCATTAGCACACATCCGAGACCAATCTTGGATGCATCACCATACACATCGAAGGGCTTCGTGATATCTGGCATGATCAAGATTGGGGCTGAAATCAATCTCCTTTTGAGTTCTTGAAAACTCGCTTCACATTTGTCGGTCCATTCAAACTTCTTGTCCTTCTTCAGCAGTTGGGTCATGGGTCTAGCGATACTAGAGAATCCTTCTACAAATTTGCGGTAATATCCCGCCAATCCGAGAAATGCACGAACTTGGGTTTGAGTGGTTGGGGCTTGCCAATCTTCTACATCTTTCACTTTGGCAGGGTCAACGGCAATTCCTCCGGCTGATACAATGTGACCGAGGAATCCTACCTTCTGTAACCAGAATTCACATTTGCTAAACTTTGCATACAACGGATGCTCTCTAAGGGTTCCAAGAATGGTCCTTAGGTGTAGCTCATGTTCGTCCTATGATTTGGAATAAATCAGAATGTCATCGATGAAAACAACGACAAACTTATCCAGGAAGTCCATAAAAATCTTATTCATGAGATTCATGAAATAAGCGGGGGAATTGGTTAATCCGAAAGACACGACCGTATACTCATACAATCCACACGAATTTTGAGTTGATGATAGCCGGTTCTAAGATCAATCTTATAAAACACTTTGGCACCGGTAAACTGATCAAACAAATCTTCTATCTTGGGCAAGGGGTACTTGTTCTTGATGGTGACATCATTCAACTTCCGATAATCCGTACACAAACGGTTACCTCCATCCTTCTTGTCCACAAACAAGACAGGTGATCTCCAAGGTGACGCACTTGGTTGAATCAATCCAATTTCTAGCATGGAATCCAGTTGCTTCTTCAATTCTGCTAGCTTCGACGGGTTCATACTATAGGGTCTCTGGGCTATGGGTCTGGTTCCGGGGATTAGGTCGATGATAAACTCGATATCCCGATCTGGGGGCATACCGGGCAAAACATCTGGAAATACATCGGGGTATTCACAGACTATCCGGACTTGGTCAATGGTAGGTTGGGCTATACTCTTGTTACACTTGAATTGGCGAGGTAAGGTTTCAGATATATGCTCGACTGATATTCCGGCGGTACTGGTCATAGTTATGGCTTTCTTGGCACAGTCAATTAATCCTTTATGTTTGGACATCCAATCCATTCCTAGTACCACTTCCAATCCTTTAGTTCCAAGTACTATCAGATTTGCATAAAAATCTATGCCATGGATTCGGATAGGGACGGCTTTGCAAATTTGCCTAGCCTTGGTGGTTGATCCGGGAATTTGAACAATCATGACATGCTTCAGCTTGGTTGGTTGAATTTTACTAGTGCATGCAAATTCTTCGGTGACAAATGAATGTGATGCACCAGAATCAAACAACACTCTTGCAAGTACTGAATTAACAGAAAACATACCCAGCATGATGTCTGGCGCTTCCTGAGCTTCTTTAGCATGCATGAGAAAAAGACGGCCATTGCGGTTGAGCGAATTCCCTGGGGCAAACCTTCTTCCTGGCTGAACACGACGCTGCTGCTGAGCTGGGACATTGGCATTGGGGGTTGTAGCATTGTTCTTGTTGGGGCACTCGTTGGAATAGTGGCCTTTATTTCCACAGTCATAACAGGTCACTTGCGACTTGTCCTTGGCTGCTACAGGCACAGCATTGCTTCCAGTCCTCGGGGCAGTGTTGGTGTTGGCGGTAACATTGTTGTTGTTGAACTTGGTTGGAGCACGGTTGAAATGGCTAGAGTTGCCGGGGTTGTTGTGGTTTCCTCCGGGTCTAGGGTTTCCACGGTTGGGATAGGTGGGACGGGTCATCGGGGGTCTGTTGGTCCTTGGGGCAAATCCTGGAGATGGGTTAGGGCGATACTTTGGGGTCTGATGGGTTCCTGGTTGATGCATCATGCGACGCTTGCGGTTCTCATTGGCTTGGTTGATCTTTCCTTCTATCTGGATAGCTGAGTCCACAAGGGCTTCAATATCCGCAAAGGGAATATTGACTAACACCGTATGCATCTCATCATGCAGACCATTCAGGAATCTTTCTTTCTTCTTGGCTTCAGTGTCTATTTCATCCGGGGCATACCTAGCTAATGACAAAAATTTGTCACGGTATTCCACTACAGTCATCCTTCCTTGCCTCAGCTCTCTGAACTCGTCTCTCATTCTCTTGATCAAACCCGGTGGCACATGGGTTCTGCTAAACTTGACCTTGAATTCCTCCTAGGTCATCATTTGGCCTCCGGTCATTGCGCGAACACTGTTCCACCATGCTCTGGCATCTCCGGCTAGATAGTGGGTGGCGAACAGGACTTTCTCGTTGGCTTCCACTCCTGCTACTTCTAAGTTATTTTCCATGGTTTGCAGCCAATCATCGGCGTCTAGGGGTTCTTCTGACTTAGTGAAAATAGGTGGGTTGGTATTCTAGAAATTCCTGAGCTTAGATCCATGGTGGTCCTGATTTCCATGGCCTTGGTTGTTATGGGCTAGCTGGGCTATCTGCTGAAGGGTGGCTTGACGTTCCGCTCTTTCAGCTTCACGATCAGAAGTCAACATTTGCATAATCTGCAGCATCGGGTCCGGAGATGAACCACTTCCTCCACGTGGCATCTGAAGATTGAGGTAGATCATGAGAAAAGAGGGAAATTTCTAAAGATTTGGGTTTTTGAAAAGTTTTTAAAGTTTGACTCAGATTTTTCTAGCAACTTGCTTTTTCATTCATTCATTCATTCATTCATTCATTCATAGCACCCGATACAACACACACCACAACAAAGAAAAACAGATGGTTTTAAGAACCATTCTGAGAACTAAGATACAATGGGACCGAATACTACTCACTACGTTGGTGCTCAAGTGCTACTATTCCTCGGAATCTGTGGCTTCTTCATCTTCATCATCATCGATGAAGGCGAAATCGTCCTCATCGGTGAATAAATCCATAGCCTGATCCTCCAGAAAATCGTCGTCATCGCTGAGATAGGAGTAGGGGTCTCCACGAAGATCCTCTCCGGCATTCTCCCTTTCCTCCAACTGCATGTCTCTCTCGTGGATGGTCTCCTCCAGAGATGAGATGCGGTGGCGAAGACGGGAAATAATGCGCTCCTTCTTGTCGAGTTGACGGCGGCGAGACTTGCGATCCTTTGCTAGCATGGCGATGGTCTGGTCCTTTGTCTTGATGATGGCAGACTTGTGGTTGCAGTAGTCACGACAGTTGTCTAACTCCTGCTGACGATCGTACATCATGAAGCTGAGGTGGTCCAATTGGGTCTTCAGCTCGGGGTGGTATGGGGCTTCCAGTGGTTGTCCATTTGCATCACGCCTTGGGCAAAACTCAAAGCGAGTACCCTTGATCTAATTGATGCTCTGCCCACACAGACGGGAAAGAGCTTCTTGCATGGCTCTGGCATGTCCATCGAGCCAGTTGTTTTCTCTCAAGGTAAACTGAATTCCCTCAGCAGTGGGAGGTTCAATCTTTCCTCGGAGACTTGCAACATTTAGCCACTGCAGATCTTCTCCTCCTTGATCATTGAGCTGAGCTCCGAAGAACTCGGGGTGCGGACGCTCCAGAAGTTCCGAAAGCTGGTCCAAATCCCTCTCAAAGATCAGGTCTCCTCCATTCCCCAATTGGTAAAACTTGCTGTACTTCACGTCCATCTATAAGAATAGAGGATGAGTAGGTTAGCAGACTGATTAAGTGTGCCAAATTTTATGTATTTTGCAAGAGTTTTTGAGGAACATGAATTTTTAGGAAAGAATCAAGGGGATAAGAATGAGAATAGTTTTTTGTAAATATTTGTTTTTCTTTGGTTTTGGAAAATAAGTTTTTGGTTTAAACGTCCATTCTAACTAGGGTATCCTATGATCAGGATGGCTCTGATACCAACTTGTCAACACCTGGATTTTTCAATCCTAGATGCCTGTTATGCCATACATCGCAATTCCAGGATTACCATTTTTGCGAGACATAACAGAATTGGATACCATAGTACATCATCCATTACAAACGATACATAAGTTCTTACACAAATAGGGATCTCATGATCCAGTTCTTAATACAACATCAAGCAGCGGAATACGTAATAATAACGATAGCGTAGGCGAAGCTCCATCTTCGGGGTCACAGGCAATGCTGACGATGGGAGATGATCCTAGTTGTCGTAACCTTCCTGGGGTCCATCCTCCAGGTACTCCTCTTCATAGTCTGGCCATGGGAATAGCCAGGGACAAAGCCATGAGTACTCTTTAAGTACTCGCAAACTAATACTAACAGGTAAAAAGGGGTTTTTGGATAATAGGGCACTAGGCTCTAGGGTTGTTTTGCAAAAGCCAGATTTATCTCTACTAAGTTCCAAAGCTAGTCACAATTTTATAACTCCTAAGTGGGAACTTGTATTTCAGATCACAACCCTGTTGTGGTCAAGTCAAAGTTTCAAATCATTTCACAAGTCATTTTGAAAAGTCTGACGGGGGAACAATATGGCCACTCCAACTGTCCATAACCGCGGACGCGGCTATTCGAATAGTTTGACACTCTGCAAAGATTGTACACTTTCACCACAACATTCGATACATCCATCAGGAACAAATCCTGAATTCACCATACTCAGTATGCGGATAATCAATCCTAACCTTTCAATTACACGCCCTAGTATGAGCATCTCTCCTATGAGTTTGGCCTCCCAACCATGACCAACTGTCATCTTGGGTACTGCACAGGTGGACAATCTTCACAAGGTAGCCTCAGCTCAGACCTTGGCCGTGAGGGAACTAATACTAAGGTATATAAGTTTCCAGTCAAGCCCTACCCAATCTTCGGGTATTGTGGTTGTACGATAAAATTGGAATGGTATCGCATCCAGAAACCATCAGTTTTATAAAGGGCTAAGGCTCATGCCTCAACATTTTCATCACTAAAATCACCAGGTGTTCAGAAACACATGTCCAAAACATTTCAATAGAATGATCTATCATTCCAAGGTTTTCATAACCATTTTTCCACCAAGTATTCCCATCTAAAGTTGATCAAGTTTTATGCTTAGCACTAGCATCTACAGGTGGGGGTAAGCAATAATGAGGGATGGTAAACTAGTGGAGTTTCAACTGAGTTTAATCTCATGCCTTAAGATGACATCAAGATTATCTAGCTTAGGCCAAATTTTATGCTCTTTATGCAACCTTCACATATCTTTCTAGTATCTACCATTTATTCTAATCAACTCTAAGTAAGAGCTTTGATAAAGAAATAAAGTAAGAAGCTTGCAAGTAAAACTAGGATTGGTCTGTCAAGTGAGTATAATCACATATGCTTAAGGCATATAGTGGGCATAGTAACAAGTAGTGGTTTGTGGCATCAGTAGGGTATCTTGCAAGGGTTAGCTTGCACATTATCAGTATAAGCTTGCTAAATTGCAAGTGTTAGCTTACACATTCAACTAGTAGCATTAGGTTTGCTAAAGTAGAGTGTCTTTGCAAGTTTTAGCTTGCCTTGTGCAGAGCAGTGGTTGAAGTTTTCCTCGGCTTCTTCTTCGTAGAATCCTCCTTCCTCCTCGTATCATTGGTCGGTACTAGCGTCTATAAATAAATACGATGTACACAATCATCAAACAATACTTAAATACTTGCAATCATCACACACAAGGATCCTATAGATGATCTAGCATCATCTCTAACATTACAAGATTAAAGCTTGGTTTAATTCCTTTTATTTTTAGAAAAGTAATTTCTACTCATTGAAAAACTACTTAAGATTTAATATTCTCCAAACCAAACATGGGATCATGTTGACACATGTCATCACCACATATTATAGTCCAAGGGAATGTGATTTAAAGTGGTGTCACAATTTAATAAGGTTTTACCCTTTTATTTTAATTAATTAATGTGTCTAGAAATTCCTATGTAGCATTCTTTTATTACTTGAACATTATTTCTGCAAGTAAACCTATATATTTTTATATATTTTGAAAGGTATGGTTAAATGTGATTTTTGAGAGTTGCAATCAACTCAAAAGCTATTATGGTTTAAATTTGAAAAATGTTTGAATGCAGAAAAGCTTCTGCCTTGTTATTTTTACCATGGGTGATCTATAGATCCAAATGACTTGAATCCAACGGGCTTGGATTCAGCATTCCCAGCCCTTTCTAACAAAATTGGTTTCATTCAATTTGGTGCACTGAATCGATCCGGGTTAAATTTTGAAGTTGGGTACAGAAGTGAGTTTGAAATAAAATAGAAAAGGTTTAATTTGAATAACTGGGCTGCGCGGGAAAAGTTAACGGGCCGGCCTGCTAAGCGCAGTGCACCCGCGGGCTGCTTAAGTGGGTGTCCCCACTCGTCAGTAAGACAGGGAGGGGCGAAGCGGTACGGGGCAACGTGGGTCGTTCGATCTGATTCTAATCCAACGGCTGGGAGTCATCGTCGACGCGAGGCAACGCCGGCGAGAAAGAAACCTAGCGCGGCCAGTGAGGGGTGCTGGGGGCTCACCGGGGTGCAGGCGTGGGTTGGCGAGGCGGGCGAACGACGAAGTCGACGACGGCGAACTCAGGGGTGGTCGCGGCAGCTCCTGGGGTGGACGAAATCGATGGCGCCCTTCTTATCCAGAGGCGGCGGGCTCCGGTGAAATTCCGGCGAGTTGGTGCTCGCCTTGCTCCGGGAACGGTGTAGCACGATCAGTGAGAAGAGGGGAGTAGAATGGTGTGAAAAATTCGAGCGGGGGTGGCCTCTATTTATAGTCGAGCGAGAGGACCGACGGGGCGCACGGTGAGCCCGTCGGGGGCGATGTTATAGGCGGCTATTGGCATGGGCGACGGTAGGGGACGGTGCGGTGTTCCATGGCGATGCTCAATGACATGGTTTTGAGGCGTGGGGCGGTGTGGCTTGGTCTGGAACATGCGACGCTCTGCGCGGCCGAGGCGGCGTCTTCGACGGCGAGCGGTGGCTACGGGGCACGGGCGGTGAAATGGGCATGTCTGGAGGTCTCCTGGGTTGGTGGGGATTGTGTATGCACGCGGCGAGGGCGGCGCGCGGTCTGTGGGCTTCGGTCGAGGGTGGCGCTCTGGCGCATGCTCGGCATGGTCGCTGGCGAGGTTGGCAGGGTTCGTGCGTGTGGTCCAGGGCTTGGCAACGCTCGCGGCTAGGACAGGGGGTGGCGGTGTACGGTGGGCTGCCTCCCAGACATGCTGGCTAGGCTTGCTTCTCTTCCTAGCTTGCCGTCGACATGGGGGTGACAAGGTTGGCTTTGGCTGTTAACCATTGATGGTAATGCCAAGCTCACAGTGGTGCTAGTGTTTAGTTAATCTTGCTAGATGATCTACTGAGCTGGTTGTGAGCTAGAGAGGGAACAAGTTAGGCTTCAATCACTGCTCACTATAGTGTTTAGGATTTTGATGATTTGTGTCTGCAACCTGTTTGATGAAATGGCCGCATGAAATCAAGTTTTGAATTTTGAAAAGATTTTTGGTGGGTTTGCTATATTAGTGCTGGTGAGTCTGCAGATGCTTGGGTTTTGAAAGTTGAGCTTGTTTGAGTGGTTTTTGAAAAAGTGGGATCTTCCCATATGATAAAAATTCAATTTTGAATTGTCATTTAAACTATGCATTTGAAAGTTTCTGGATGATCACAAAGTGGGCCTTGATACTTTGTTAAGAGTACATTCAAGGGGTGCAAAGATCCAGAAAAGTTTCCATTAGGTTTTGAAAGTTTGAGGCAGCCAAAGTAGGCATGGGAGTTAAATTGGTCAAAATGACCATTCCTTTATTTTATTTGTTTTGATTTACTTGTCTTTAGGAAAAGTGTGGGAAATATTTTAGATGATGTTTATTTCACCTAAGAAACATTTTACAAGCAAGGAAACACACAAACAAGGTGGTTCAAAAGAATTTCAAATTTAATGCATACTCATATGGATGCATTCATAATTTTTTTTAACAAAGTTTTTGTTAACCCTAATTTTGATGATTATAAATTGATGATCCAAGTTTAGCATTTTTGGGATGTTACTGGGAGCGAGCTGGAGAGCTCCCGGAAATAATTGAAAACATGTGGAAAGAGGAAGGGGAGCAGCGAGATCTACATGGAATGATGCTCAAACTGGACAGGGTAATGACTAAGCTTCAAGGATGGAGCAAAAGAAAGTTCTGGAACGTACTGCAGGAGCTAGAGACCCACAAGAAAAAGTTAGAACAACTAATGTTACATAATCTAGACGATATCAACAAGGAGGAGATCCGTCGTACGTCGGATTACATTGATGAATTGCTATACCGTGAAGAAATGTTGTGGCTACAAAGATCACGTATTGCATGGCTAAAAGAAGGCGACCAAACACAAAAAATTTCCACCAAAAAGCGATCTAGAGAGCGAGGAAAAACAAAATCCAAAAACTCAAAGACAACAATGGAGTCTAGAAGACGGTACCATCTGACATGGAGAGGACGTCGACATCTTTTTTCAAAGAGCTCTTCACCAGGGACCCAACACTCAATGCAAACGAAGTTCTACCACTTTTAACTAGGAAGGTCTCTGACGAGATGAATGAGACCAAAACCCAAGTCCATAACAATGGGCATTGACGAGATCAAACCTCGTCAGAGATGCTCTTACGGGACTTCACAGATGAAGAAATATCCAATGCCCTATTCCAGATCGGTCCTCTCAAAGCCCCAGGACCAGATGGTTTCCCGGCGCGCTTTTACCAACGAAATTGGGGTTTATTGAAAGGAGAAATAGTCGCAGCGATCAAATTGTTTTTCCACACAGGACATATGCCGGAGGGTGTTAATGAAGCCACGATTGTCTTAATACCAAAGGTGGATCACCCGACTGAGCTTAAAGATTTCAGACCAATTAGTCTATGCACAGTCCTATACAAAATTATTGCTAAATGTCTGGTTAACCGCATACGTCCTATACTTGGTGAATTAATTTCACCGAGCCAAACGCCTTTGTCCCGAGGCGATTAATAACGGATAATTCCCTCATCGCGTTTAAATGTTTACATTATATCGAGCATAACAAGAAACCATCTGAAAATCTCTGTGCCTATAAACTAGATTTGTCCAAGGCTTATGATAGAGTGGATTGGGATTTTTTAAGGAGTTCGATGGAAAGGCTAGGCTTTGCTCACCGTTGGATCGACTGGATTATAGAGTGTGTGATCACGGTGAGGTATAAAGTTAAATTCAATGGAGCCCTGCTGAAATCGTTCTCGTCTTCACGTGGCCTTCGCCAAGGTGATCCCTTATCCCGGTTTTTGTTCCTTTTCATTGCTGATGGACTATCTGCGTTACTTTGTAAAGAAGTGCAGGATGATCAGATCACACCTCTGAAAATCTGTAGAAGAGAGCCAGGTATCTCGCATCTCCTGTTTGCAGATGATAGTCTTCTATTTTTTAAGGATGAGCCAGAACAAGCAAATAAAGTGTTGACGGTTCTGAACAAATATAGCAAAAGCACATGCCAACTAATTAATCTGTCAAAATGCTCAGTTTATTTCGGGCCAAATTGTGAGGAAGGACTAAAACAGAGCGTCATGGATACCTTGCAAATTACGGTGGAGAGCTTTGAAACTAAATACTTGGGTCTTTCCACCCCTGATGGCCGAATGACAAAAGGGAAGTTTCAGAGTTTGTAAGGGAAATTAGCCAAGAGACTTTTGCAGGTGGGCGAAAATCACATGGCTCAAGGAGGCAGAGAGGTCATGATCAAAGTTGTTGGACAGGCCCTTGCTACATACGTAATGGGCATTTATAAATTACCCCTAGGTCTCTGTGATGATTTGGAGAAGATTATCAAGGATTTTTGGTGGGGTACTGAAGAAGGCAAAAGGAAAACCCACTGGGTGGCATGGGACATGATGCTGAAACCAAAGAAGCAAGGGGGTATGGGCTTCAAAGACATGAGAATTTTTAATCAGGCTTTACTCGCAAGAGAGGCGTGGAGGCTCATAAGGTTTCCTGATTCCCTCTGTGCATAGATCCTGCGGGCTAAGTACTACCCGAACTGTTGGAATTATGCCCTAGAGGCAATAATAAAGATGTTATTATTATAATTCTTGTTCATGATAATGTTTATATTCCATGCTAGAATTGTATTAAGCGGAAACTTTAATACTTGTGTTGTTTGTGAACAACACCGTGTCCCTAGTACGCCTCTATGGACTAGCTCATTGATTAATGATGGTTAAGGTTTCCTAACCATAGACATGAGTTGTCAATTAATAATGAGATCATATCATTGGGAGAATGATATGATGGACAGACCCAAACTAAGCGAAGCAATTAGATCGTGTCATCGTGTTCATCTTTGCGAAGCTTTTCCTTATGTCAAATATTGTATTCCTTAGACCATGAGATAATACAACTCCCTGGTATCAGAAGAAAGCTTTGAGGTCATCAAACGTCATCCTATGAGAGGGTGATCATAAAGGTGTCTCTCAGGTGATCGGAAAGTGCCTGTTGGGTTGTATGTATCGAGATGGGATTTGTCCCTCCCAAGTCGGAGAGATATACTTCGGGCCCACTCGGTAATCAATATCAACACCGCTTGCAAGCATGTGGTTAAGGAGTTAATCACAAAGTGATATCGGATTACGGAACGAGTAAAGTACTTGCTGTGAACGAGATTGAACTAGGTATGACGGTACCGACGATCGAATCTCGGGCAAGTAAAATATCGCGAGACGAAGGGAATATATATATGGGATTGAATGAATCCTGGCATCGTGGTTCATCCGATATGATCATCGATGAATGTGTGGGAGTCAATATGGGTTTCCAGACCCCGCTGTTGATTATTGATATAAGATCATGTCTGCATATTCTCGAACCCGAAGGGTCACACACTTAACGTGTCTCGACGCTAGGATAGATTGGATAATTGGTTTATGAGTTTTTGTTCGGAGTCTCGGATGGGATCCGGGACATCACGAGAGGTTCCGGAATGGTCTGGAGAATAAGATTCATATAAGGCAATGCAGTTTTTGGAGTTCGGAATTGTTCCGGATTAATCGGTATTGTACCGGAAGCTTCTAGAACCTTCCGGAGTGGGACCAACGTGGACCCACTTGTCGGGAGGGGGCGTGGGCCTACGAGGGAGTGCCCTGGTCGCATTGGGCCAGGGGCACAAGGCCCCATAGGCCCAGCCGGCCAAAACCCTAGGGAAACCCTAGGGAAACCTTTTAGAAGGAGGGGGAAAACTTGCCCCCCACTCCAACCCTTGGGGCCGCCGCCCTAGGGCTTGGAGGAGGGGCCAAGGGGGCCGGCCAGCCCCCTATATATAGAGGGCAGGGGCGCAGCCCTCCTCCCCCACTCCTTCAACCCTAGCCGCCATACTGCTTCCCTCCAGATCTCTCTCTCCCGACTGCGCGTAGGCGAAGCCCTGCCGCAGAAACTCTCCACCGCTTGCACCGCGCCGTCGCGTTGTAGATCCAATCCGTCTCTCCACCATACTTGCTGGACCAAGGAAGGAGGAGACGTCGAGGTGCCGCACGTGTGCATCTCTCGGAGGCATCACCACTTGCGGTGCTAGATCGGATCGGATCGCGAGGAGGAGAAGCGAGTACGACTACATCACCCACGTTCCGACGAACGTTCCGCTGTGCGAATCTTCAAGGGTATGAATATCTCATCTAATTCCTCTCGTTGTTTGCATCTCCTAGATTAGATCTTGGCTTTCCTCTGTTCGCATCCGTAGAAAATTTTGATTTACTATGCCGCGAAACCCATCACGAACGGCAACCTACTGGATACCGTATGTACGGGCAATGGTTCGTTGACCTGGCACGCCATCGAGCACGGTTTGAAACTTATTAAGCAAGGGGCCATCTGGAGAATCGGTAATGGGGCAAAGGTCAGGATCTGGAGGGACCCTTGGATTCCAAGGAATCATCAACTGACGCCGATTTCACCCAAGGGAAGATGCAGACTTAAGTGGGTATTGGAGCTGATAAACCACGATGGATCGTGGAATAGACAGCTGCTCCATAGATGGTTCCTACCGATAGACATTGAGAAAATCACCCAGATAAAATTGGCGACGATAAACGAAGACGATTTTATAGCTTGGAACCCTGATAATAAAGGTCTGTTTTCAGTCAGGAGCGCCTACCGACTTGGGATGGAAGCTAAGATGAGGGAGGAAGACAAAGGAACCTCAAGCGGACGACCGTATGGAGATAATAGTGAGTGGAAGCTAATATGGCACAGTATAGCGCCGCCAAAAGTGAAAACATTTGCATGGAAAGTTGCAACGAATGTCCTGGCGACAAGGAGTAATATGGCAAGAAGGAAGATGATCCCAGAGGGCACTTGTCCTTTATGTGGCAATGGAGAAGAAGATACATACCACGCCCTGGTTATCTGCCCTCAAGCGAGCAAACTGTGGCAGGAAATGCGCTCGGTTTGGGATTTGCCAAAAGCGAGTGATCTTAGGAGGGATGGAGCAGACTGGGTTTTACCTCTCCTCAACAGGCTTGATGAGAACCATCGTCTCAAAGTCCTCATGATCTTATGGAGAGCATGGCATGTTCACAATGAGTTAACACACGACAAACCTGCCCCTCCGGTCAAGGTATCCAACCGATTTCTTTGTAGCTATGTGAATACCCTTATGTCTTTACAGAATTTGCCGCAGGAAGATGTGCTGAAAGGGAAGCAAGCGGAAGGAGCGGAAATAGGAAAGAAGCCCAGAAGCAAGGATGTGCAGCCAACAAAGTGGTCGAGACCAGCGAGAGGACGAATGAAGCTCAATGTGGATAGTAGCTACTTGATGAAAGACGGTACAACGGGCACTGGGATGATATTAAGGAATTGGGAAGGGGATGTGAGGTTCTTAGCATGCCGTGCGTGTCATAACTGTGACTCTGCCCTGGAAGCTGAGCTCCTGGCATGCAATGAAGGTTTAAAACTAGCCCTAACCTGGTGCACGGAACCGATCGACGTGGAAATGGATTGCGCTATGCCTATCAAAATGATCAGCTCAACAGATAAGGATTGCTCTACACTGACTCACCTCGTTTCCAGCATCAAGCAATGTCTTCGCGAACGTTTGTGTTCTTTTCACAAAGTCGATAGAAGTCAGAATATCATCAGCCACAAATTAGCTCAGTTTGGTAGAACTACGAATAAAATTCAATTCTGGATTGGGGGTCTTCCTCAGAAGATTCATAAGGATGTAATAGATGATTGTAACACTCTGATTACTTAATGAAAATCCGTTTTTTCGCAAAAAAAAAGTCAGCGGGAGAGTACTCCCAACCAAAACTTCCATGTATCGGGCAGCCTAGCGGCTAGCGGGCGCATCTGATTTTAACTCCTGTAGCACCCCAAACGCTTGTTGCAGCTCAATCAAGGCTTGCTCCAAAATGGGGATGGCAAAATGCTGAGCTAATTGTCCCAAGGAACTGCTTGAACTGAAACATCAGGGTCCAAAGAAAATGAATATAATCTTGGACAAGCAATCGCCAAAATATGCTGAGACCAACCATCTTTCCAATACAGAGTAGAAGCTCCATCACCGGGTGTGTAAACCGATATACCCCTGAAATTTATGACGAACCGACTTGACCTGCAGCATGAGAGACTGCATTTTGATAATATGCTTGCCAGACCATGCTGACCCAAGGTGCTTCTTAGAAATCCGGCGGCCTCAGGACCTTGGAGACGTGGCGGACCTCGGCACCTTACTGGCGGGAGGTCTTCGTGTTTTGTTTAGACAGTTTCCAGTTTCTTTTTGAGAATGTTGAGGTGACGGCTAAGTCTTAAAATCAGAATAAGGTCCTCCCGGTGGTGCGCCTAGCATCGAAGGAGGACGCGTGGAGTCGTGTGTCGAGCGGATCTCTTGGGATCCCATCATTTTTCGTATTTGTTGGTGTGGTTTGAGGTCAAGTCTTTTTTGATCTATGTTTTTCATCTTCGGTGATGATTGTTGTTTTGGTGTGCTCGTACTTTAGGGTTTTAGCACGATCACTTCCCGCATGTCTACTATAACAAGCTTTACTATGACAAGCTTTCCCTGGCTTCGATGCCGAAGCGGCGAAGACGGCGGCGCGCCTTCGGCTCGTGCTAATGTATGCAGCCATTGCTAGGTGGTCCAATGACCTATTTGTATTTATTATTATTTTTGCGACTCTTTGTACTGCTGTGGACGACTATTAATACCTTTGTTGTGGACGGCTATTAATAGATCATTGGAATTTCATAAAAATAAAATAAAAAACATCTAATTAGACACGACATCTCAATGCGTACTATTTCTATCCATGCATCAAACGAGCCGTATTCTTTTCTAAGAGAAAGCACCTCATGGAGTAGGTAGGATTAAGCTTGTGATACAGTAATTGTGCCATTATATGTTTCAATTTGGGATAGATTGGTTTGGTCCGTTCCCCTCCCTCTCCTCCTCCCTGTAAAGACGGCTAAGATTTCTTTGCCACCCGTCGGCGTTGCCGCATATCTGTCTCGCTTCTGTGGATTTAGGGCCATGGAGGCGGGATGGATCTAGCCTCCCTGGCTCCGTTTTCCATTTTTAGGCTTTAAGTTTGGTGGGGCAAAGCTGAGGTGCACGGTTGTGGAGTGGGTTGATAAACCGCACACGCATGAGCTTTCTCGTGCGTTGTCTGAGGAGAACTAAATCAACGTGTCAGACAAGGAGTTCGAGCATGCGGTCGAGGTAGCAAGGAAGGAAATACAACAAGAAGAAGTTGACGCGATTAAATCGAAGTGCATATCTTTGGCCGATGAGCTGCGTCCGATTTGGGAACAACTCGATGCTGTTGCTGGTGCTGATCATTAATTAATGGAGTAATGTCATGTAATATATATGTATGTTTTGTGTGCTTTGTTTCTTTGAACTTGTTTTCTAGCTGTATTTGTTTCCTATCATCGATGTAGTTTGGTTGATTTCTTGAAATAAGTAGATTAGCATTGTGTGTTAGTTATTTCATAAACATATAATCCCAGACTCACATGTGTGCAATAGCCACTAATAAAGGCTTAATGAGCAGTTACGGTCTATATAGCTAGGCCGCACTTTCTCAATAGGCCCATACAATTTTCTATATAAACATGGAACACTAACCCCCACTCCTCACCCCTCACCGCACTCGCCATTCCCAAGTACCAACTGTCCCAGGTCGCCACGAGCAGAACTAACCATATCAGCACTCCTCTACTCCCGGATCACCATGAGCAGAACTAACCATACCAGCACTCCTCTACTCCCAGAGCACCACGATTAAAAGCAAGCATAGATGGAATCACCCACTCCACTGCTATTATCCAAACTCCATACTTATCCATTCAATCTGTCCACCCGAGTTCTAGGTATGTTGGTCAACCTTTCTATACATCACATTTTGACTTATTTCGCAGATTTTTGCTTTTTTGTTTGTTTTGTCCGAATATGTTCTTTCTCTTGAATAACTCTTATCTTTCTTTTAGATCCGCGCCGTCAACGACTCAGTGTACGTGTGATTTGTGGAGAGCGGCCAGATCCACAACGATGACATCAACATATGCGCTAGAGGATGGTGCTCGAAGATCCTGCACCCAGTCGCGATGTAGTAGTTTGCAGAATAGAGAGACGCCCAATAGTAAGTCTTCTCTTAGTTATTTTTTTGTTTTTTGTTTAGTTTATTTGGATGGGGTGCTGAATAAAGAAGATCTCAATAGGCTTCCTTCTTTGAAAAATTATAATCAGCACCCCTTAATCCAAATAAAAAGTCAATAGAAGTGGTTGAAGTGTAATGTAATGAATTTTATGTAAATAAAATATTTTTTATATTTTAGTAAACATTTAATACAATCCAAATTTAATGGACAAACTAATTTGATAGCCTTAGATGTAATTAGCATTAGTGTCGATGAAAAGTGTACAAAGCACGCTGAAAGGGTGCGGTTATTTCATGGCAATAAAGGCTCCCCGTGTATTTTGTATCGAGACGCATCCACTGTCGCACCGCGGAATTGCTAGGTCGGCGGATGACGTTGTGCCGAGAAAAAAAAATATCGCCATTGCACTTACCCGACGCAGTTATCCCTGGCAGCTTTTTTTTGCTGTGCCAGCATGAGCGTGGCGACTAGACATGTGCTTCGACGTCTATAAGCACCAGGGCCTTACGACAGTGTCGTAGTGACAATCAATACTCTCAAGCATGCCCGACCAACCTCTCTCTTCATTGATATTCATGAGGCTCTTTGTATCTTTTTCGTTGGGAGCTTAAAGGTACACCTTATCGAAGACCCGGATCATCACCTTGCCAAACACCCGCATACACTCAAGAGTTGTGTCTTCGCCAATGCAAGGATACTCGTCGGTGTATTCTGCAGGAATGCCATATGCGATAACTCGCATAGCTGCCAAGATTTTTTGATATTGGCTAAATCCAAGAAGTTTGGCAGCGTTCCTCTGGCAAGTGAAAAAAGGGAGTTGGCCCAGCAAGCTTCACCGATTTTCACAAACAAATCCCTACGCATTTGGTAGCATCTACGGAAGAGTTACGCGGGTATGTTATATCTCGACGAAGTAGTCTTGCTTGAGCTTGTTGTGGACGATGCGTGGTTCCAAGGGATGCAAAGACATCCGATGCGTGGTTCCAAGGGATCCACACCACTTCTTATTCCTATCCCCATGCTCCTTCACGGCGAGGATGACTATCAACGGCTTGATATCCTTGTCGTGGAGCAAGTCCTCAATGTCGGGATTATATGACGACGACGAGACTTCATAAAAATGGCGCGCTCAGGCTCATCGTTGAACTCATCTACAATTATGGTAGGTCAAAAATAAACCACGGACATAAAATATACCTAGAACAAGGAGAATCGAGCAAATCTTACCGCGCCGGGTCACCGATAGCCACACGGGGTCTATACGGTCTATTTGAAGCGGCCCCCTCGTGCTCAGCAGAAGAGGCGACAACTGCCGCTATACGACCGAATCTGGCGGCCTAGGTCAACGATGCGGCGGAATCAGAGCTCCACACTACATCCATTGTGGCCACTACTTTGGTGACCCGCGCTATAGAAGGAACCCGGTCAAATCTCGTCAAATCGTGAGATTTGACCTCCCAGCGGTGAGGAATGGGAGAGGGGACATCGATGCGCACGGCCACGACGAGGCGTGGCAGGAGAATAGGTGGCGGTAGTAAAAAAATTAAGGGGCTCAGGATTTTTCACGATCTGCGGGATGATTTTATCGATAGAACCATAAAAAAAATACTCCTTTTGATAATACTCCCTCCGTTTTTTATTACTTCGCGTTCTAGTATTTTTCAAAGTCAAACTTTGTCAACTTTGACCAAGAATATAGAAAAATATATCAACATTCATTATTCCGAATGTATATATTCTAAAAATATTACTCACGAAGATTCTAACACTATAAATTTTACATCATAGATACTTTTATTTTTTGCTAAATATTTAGTCAAACTTTTTTTTTGATTTTGACTAAATCCAAAATGCAATCTAATTGTGAAACGAAGGGAGTAATAAGTATCGCTGATTTAGTATAAAACTAATACTATACTAATTTGCCGACACTTATTGTGAATTATGGATGGGAGAAAGTATACTTATTTTACGGGTTTCTCGGTTTTACGGGATAAATATGGATATGGTAGAGTTGCTCTTAGTCGGTCGCAGGTATGTACGCGTCCCGATTTCTTTTTCCGAGTTGTCGATTCCGGATCCGACTCGAACTCAGCCATCGCCAGGAGGCTCCCGGCGATCTCCCGCTGCCACTATATATGCTTGGCATACACCGGCCTTGAGGCTCACGAGCCCGACCATCGCCAGGAGCAGATTCGAGCGACGACCCATCAAGTACGAAGCCTGGGCTGGGAAGGATAACCGGGGGGACAGAACGAAGCTAGCTAGCATGGACAAGGAGTGCCTGCAGGCCATGCTCGAGGAGTGCGACGAGGAGCTGCGCCGCCTCGCCGGGATCAGAGCCCACTTGGCCGACCTCAGAACCTTCGCCGACGAACTGGAGCGAGACGCCATGGCCGACCGGTTCCACGGCGTTCCGCCTCGCCTCCAGGAGCTGCAGCGACAGACGGAAGGCATCTCCGACGCGCTGCTGGACCTCCGACCGTCCATGGACCGCGTCCTCGCCGTGGGCAGAGCGTGCCAGGAGGAGGAGAAGAATGCTTTGACGTCGCCCAACACCAACAGTACCGCCTGCTAATCTACGCAGATGTTGAGTGGTTGTACTTGTGCTGCATCTGTCTGCACGTCCTTACATATTTAGGGTATCAAAGAGCCGAAGGTGTGTAATTAACATGCCTAGAGTAACTGATTGTATATCGGAAAAGTAACTTCATTGATTCAGAGTATTTCGAAAGGAATAGAGATGTACTACACAGCTTGCATTTTTATTAGCCTCCGCAGCTCTTCAGTACGTACTACACAGCTTGCAATAATTTCCCACTGCAAAACAAAGGGGTTTTATTATCAAGATTTTGTAGCGCACTTCATATATAAACTGGATTTTTCCTGTAAATTTATCTCAATGAGATATCGGTATTCAGCTTCAGCTAAAAGGTGAATGTAGCATGTTCAAAATGAAAAGGTCCATGATGTGGTCAAGGTAGAGAGCTTTAGTTAGACCTTACGAGAACACGGCCCAGGACATCTTCAAAACTTCTCAAATTCCTTCCCTCCCCGGCCAACCATACCCTCCTCTCACCAGGCGAGGGTTTTTCTTTCTTCTGGAAACCTGACAGGTGAAGATGTAATCACAACTTCGATAACTTTCCTAGTTAGTTAGTTAGCAAGATCTACGCCTTGTGATCCATTTGGTTGGAGTGTAAAGCTATGCTTTCACCTTTGCTTATCGCGGACAAGATCAAAGATCAGTTCAGTGAGTGGAAATCGGTTGGCAGTAGTAGCTTAGGAAGAGTTGTTCTGTGATTGTAAGGGTGGAGTGGTAGTTCTTCCGAGTTGTGGCACAAGATTCCCATGTAATTAAACCTCTTTCTCTCTCTGTCTTAGTATATAGATTCGCAGAGCTCCTACGTATTCTCCAAAAACTTCGGTAACTTGCACCATGCATGATATCCGAGACTTTCAGACCCACTGCTTGGACGCTCGAGAACGCAATGGCTAGGGTTTCACCGGATTGTTGCCCTCAAGGGTGACATGGGACGGGTGGGTGTTATCAGTGTTCAGGTGATGGTTCTTCGTCTAACGCTAGCACGGGTCCAGGTGAAGGCAAAGGGGCGACCATCACAATATATTTCAATTATCATTTTTTGGAGAATTGTTATTTTCTGCAAAATCTCAAAGACATTACACTCAGTTCCTGAAATAATAAGAGAAGAGAGAATTTATAAACTAGATTTTGTGATTGTAGTCGTCTATAAATTGTGGAACCATAAGACAAATAGAGACGTGACATCCCTTATTTCATACAACGGATTGCACCTGCGACTAGCAAGAGGATATATAAATATGACACATGAACCAAAGAAGATGTAGTTGTCGCAGTATTCAGAATATGGAGGCAAATGAAGCCAAGCTTGAATTTTAGTTTGATCATAAAAGTGTGTTAATTGACAGAAGCATGCAAAGTCTAGATTCAGGTAAGAGATGATGCACATCTGGTTCTGTAATCTTCGGAAACCTTTTTTCAGTTAATTTATCGGCTACTCAATGACCCTCCACGGGTGAGTATTTTGGTTGTAACTAGGCCGGTAGAGGCTCATTCGGTGTGGCCTCTACCAGGCTAGGGTTGGCCCATGTGGATATCATATCCCCTTAGTCTATAAATAAAGGAGCAATCATTGTAAGAGAGTTTACCGAAAGAAAGATCAATAAAGTTTTTCCTTTGTTTCCTGTACCATTTTCTTGTGTAATCTGTGTGCCTTCGACTCTAGTCTTCTTCCTCGGGTGTGGAGCAGCCTCGGGACCAGCCAGCCGGCAGGGGGTGTTCCAACACGTTATCAGCACGTGTCTCTCCGTCGAGCCTTCGTCAAGCCACCGTCGAGCCTGCATCACGCAGGCTTTCGTTGAAGGTAACCCGAATCTGACCGCAAAAATGGATTCGTCTCTCGATTTTCTTTCAAGATTTGCGTTCAGATCTTAGATCAGATCCCATCTAAGGTGCGGAATTTTCTTCCCGGGAGTCGAGCTGACCTGCTGTCGCCGACCAATGTCGATCTAATCACTCCCGGATTAGAATTTTGTTGACTGTACCGTCGATGCGTGCACCTGCTGTGCCGATCTGGATTTTTTTAGTAGATCCGATTGATCTACAAATATTTTTTCTATCTTGTACTGTGCATGCACGAGTTGGATCTACTGGATTTTCCTTGCATGCACACGCGCGTGCAAGCAGCCGTCGGGCACTGGCCGGCCGCATACGAGCCTTGCTGGCCGTCGCCGAGGGCCACGCCGCCGTCGCCGCTGCACTGGCCCTGCTGGCCGCGCCGCCGAGCGCTGGGCCGCCGACGCCTCGCTGGCCGCTGTCGGCTATGGCCGGGCCGCCGCCCCGCGTGCCCGCGCGCGCCTCCGCTGCGGCCCCGACGGCCACACGCGCCTGCGCCGCGCCGCCTCTGGCCGCTGCGCGTGCTGCTGCGCCGCCGCGCGCCTCCGGCCTGCTGCACCCGCCTGCACGCGCGTCGTCCGCGCTGAGCGCCGCCCCGCTGGCTGCCTGCACGCGCGCCGCCCGCTGCGTGCGCCTGCCGCTACGAGCTGGCCGCCGCGCCGCACCGCGCCGCGCTGGCCGCCGCAGCCCCGCAGGCCGCGCAGGCCGTGCGCGTGCCGCCGCCGAGTGCACCGCCGCGAGCCGCGCTAGCCGCCCGCTGCGTGCGCCTCGCCGCCTGCGCCTACGCGCGTGCACGCCGCACGCCTCGCCGCCTGCCGCTGCGCGCCGGCCGCCGCGCCGCGCCGCGCTGGCGCGCCACAGCCCCGCATGACGAGGTTTAATCTCGTCAATGCCCATTGTTATGGACTTGGGTTTTGGAGAAGATGGAGATGCTGGAGATCGTGGCACGATTAACAGACAAGCAACCAGGGGACACGAGATTTACCCAGGTTCAGGCCCCCGGAGGGAAAACCCTACTCCTGCTTGTCTGCTCTTGATTACGGCGGAACCGAAGGTTACAGGGTGCACAGATTCGATCTGGCGTGGATGCGTGTGCGAAAGTATGAGTCGAGAGAGAGAGAGAGAGATTGTAGATCTGTAGATCTGTCTATTGTGTACGTGTCCTCCTCGTTGGACCCTCCTAGCTTTTATATATGGGGAGGCTAGGTCTCAGGTACCGATACGAGTAGGTTACAAGTTGTATTCAAACTCTAGTCTTGAGGTTTTCTTGTCTTGCACGCTTGAGAGTCTGTGTCCATATGGGCTTCATAGTAGCCGAACCGTCATAGGCGTCATGGACCCTGGTAGATCGTCGAGTGGGCCTTCTGTCGGGCTGGACCAGGTATGCTAACATCGGATACCCGTAGGGTATAACCATGTCACCGCAGGCTGCGTGTGGGCCGCCGCCGCCCCATGGCCTCGCTGTTGTTGCAGCCTGCGCCTGCGCGTGCCGCCGCCTCGCCGCCTGCGGCTGTGCGGGTGCACGCCGCATGCCGGCCGCCGCTCGCTGCGCGCTGGCCGCCGCGCCGCGTCGCACTGGCTGCCGCAGCCCCGCAGGCCGTGCGCGTGCCGCCGCCTCGCCGCTTGCGCCTGCGCGTGCTGCCGCATGCCGGCCGCCGCCGCTGCTGCGCCTGCTGCCGCCGCCGCACCGCCCCCCCCCCCCCCCCCGCCACCTACCCGAGGTCGTCGGCCTGCTGCCGCCGCCACCCCGTCCTAGTCGGGGGCAACCAGCTCCGTCCACCCCGCTAGCCGGGCTGGACAGTCTAGGATGGGCCGGTCCAGTTGGGCCGTTTTTTCGGCCCAGGCGGTATATAAAACGGAAAAAAAATAGTGGGGCGTGGGAGCATGCGTTTGCTGGGCTGTTGGACCGTTTTGGTCTTGTTTTCGGTCCGATTTTGCACAAGCTTTTGTACTAAGTTTTACTACAATTATTAATTATCGCATGATTTTAATACTTTGTATCTCATAGTCAGCTTGTACCATTTTTATATTAAATTTTGGAACGCCGTCATATTTGAATTATTGTATCGATTATCGCATTTATGCAACTGATTACCTGCTGTAATCTTACACACTTTGCATAAATTGCAGATGACCGGAATCGTCAGCCGCGAGTTCCCGGAGTTGAGCCAGGATGGGATTAACTACCTGACTTGGGCCGGCCTCGGACGTTGAGATCGTCCTCGAGGGCCATTGCATCAAGGATGCGTTGATTGCGGGGACCCCGACGGCCCCCAGCAAAACCATCCCGGCGGACAACGTCAAAGCCCTGCACTTCCTCCGCCATCACATGTGTGAGACTCTTAAGAACGAGTACATGGCAGAAACGAGAATAATGAAGTAGTAAGGTACAAAGCAAGGCTCGTTGCTCAAGGTTTCACTCAGCGACCAAGTGTCGACTTTGAGGAAACTTACTCCCTAGTCATGGATGGAATTACCTTTAGATACTTGATCTCAATGGCAGTAAACATGGACTTAAAAATGAAACTAATGGATGTTGTCACCGCTTACCTATATGGTAACTTGGATTCGGACATATACATGAAAGTATCAGAAGGTATCCCTGTCCCGAACTAGGATAGAGCAAACAAGAGCTTATACAGTGTTCAACTTAAGAAGTCATTGTATGGACTAAAATAGTCAGGTAGGATGTACTATAATCGTTTAAGCGATTTCCTTCATCAGAAGGGCTACGCGAGCAATGAAGATTGCCCATGTGTTTTTATACGGAGATCCCAGGATGGTTTCTATATTATCTCGGTGTACGTGGACGATTTGAATATAATCGGTACACCTGACGATATTGAGGAAGCGAGTTCCTACCTGATGTCGGAATTCGAGATGAAAGACTTAGGCAAAACCAAGTTCTGCCTGGGTCTGCAACTTGAGCATTACCCTGCTGGGATTCTAGTTCACCAGTCGGCCTACACCCAGAAGGTGTTGGAACGATTTGGGTTTGAAAAGGCATATCCTTCTAAGACCTCGATGGTCGGAAGATCTTTGCAGCAAGACAAGGACCCGTTCAGGCCTAAATAAGAGGGGGAGAAAATTCTGGGACCGAAATTCCCCTACTTAAGTGCAGTTGGCGCACTTATGTACCTCGCAAATTGTACACGGCCGGATATTGCATTCGCCGTTAATCTGCTTGCTAGGTATAGTTCTGAGCCTACCAAGAGGCATTGGAAAGGCGTTAAGGACATTTTTAGGTACATACAAGGGACCAAGGACCTTGGCTTGTTTTACCAAAAGAACCAAGACCTATTTGTTGTAGGCTATGCAGATGTTGGGTACCTTTCGGACCCGCACACATCCAAGTCGCAGACTGGATATGTTTTCCTTTGTGGTGGAACAGCAATTTCCTGAAAATCGTCTAAGCAAACTCTTGTGTCAACTTCGACGAACCACTCAAAAATCATAGCATTATATGAAGCATCACGAGAATGTGTATGGCTTCGACGAGTAGTCAGCCACATCCAGATGTCATGTGGACTGAACACCGTACAAACCCCAACAATTATCTATAAAGATAATGCCGCTTGTGTTGCACAAGTCCAGACGGGTTACGTGAAGAGTAATCTCACAAAGCATATAAACCCCAAGTTCTTCTATGCACATGAACTGCAAAAGATGAACGAAGTGAAAGTCTTGCATACTAAGTCGTGTGAAAATCTCGCTGATTTGTTCATTAAATCATTGCCAGCATCTTCTTTCGAGAGATGTGTCCGTGGGATCGGCATGATGAGACTTAGGGAGATGCAAGGTTCAGGGGGAGAATCTTCACAAACTCATCGCTGAAATCTTGATCCCGATGATTGAGTACTTAGCCTTATAGTTAAGTGAATTGTACTCCTTTTTCCTTAGTGATTTTTTATGAAGTTTCTCACATGAGATTTTTAATGAGGCAATTCGTGCAATATAGCAAGAAGTATACCATGTGCATTTCTCCATATTTTTCCCACTGGGTTTTTCGGAATTTTAAGCCATGGTTGTACAGATAAGATACCCAGGGGGAGTGTTGGGAAACTGGGCCGATAGAGACCCATTCGGTGTGGCCTCTACCAGGCTAGGGTTGGCCCATGTGGGTATCCTATCCTCTTAGTCTATAAATAGAGGAGCAATCATTGTACGGGAGTTTACCGAGAGAAAGATCAATAAAGTTTCCCTTTGTTTCCTGTGCCATTTTCTTGTGTAATCTGTGTGCCTTTGACTCTAGTCTTCTTCCTCGGGTGTGGAGCAGCCTCGGGACCGGCCAGCCGGCAGGGGTGTTCCAACAGATCTAAAAGATAAGTCAATCATCTTAATTTTTTTAAAAATAGATTACAACAACACACTCACTCATAGGGTTGAAAACGAAAAGAGAACTTTCCATTTGTTGTTTCTGAAGAAAAAGAAAACAGAGAGCTAAAAAGGGAAATGCAAACGGTATTTTACGGAAAAGGAATAGAAACAGAATATTCTATATGGAAATGGAAAAGAAAACGGAGGAGCCATTTTTCAAATGTAACAAACTAATTGACTTTTCCAAGGTCAGTAAAAATCTACATGTTGTTCGCCATTCTTTTTCACCTGGATCTCCTGGTCCAGTTGACATTTGGCACCTTGGCTCGCAAGTTAAGAATCAATGAAAACGGATAAAGTTTCTGTGAAGAAAGTTGTCCAACGACAGCACGAACCATCAACGTGTGTAGGTTTACAGCAAGAAAAGACACAGTTCTAAAATCTGATATGAATTTTTCTGCTGAACTATATACTATGTTCTGAAGCTACAGAAATTTTCTGCTGAACTATATACTATGTTCTGAAGCTACAGGACGAGCTGCAGGCTCACAGTGCGCGGCGGAGGAGTGCCCTAGAAAGGTTATCTCGTGCCTTGGTGACTTCTTCTTCAGCCACGGCAGCGACTTCATCTAGTTTGCCCATCTTTTCATTTAATTTCCTGATTTCTTTTATGACAGATTTCTTCTCCTCCTTGGGGAGAGCAGCAACGTTCTGTTGGAGGAGCTCCAACCTAGCTGCATCTTTGTTCTGTTCTTTTGCTATGCCGCGGCTTCTGTTGGTTGCAAGAATGAAATGTGCCCGAGCTGCCTCGACTGAGACATCTGGGTGCTCAGTAAGTGATTGCCTAGCAGATCCTACACAGAGTTTGAAACATAGAATAACTATTGTAGCTAAAGCACAACATATACAAGGTTGCAAGAGAAAATTAAATAAACTGCAGCATTAGGTTCCCAGATTTTGTAGTATATCTTTCATTCTATAGTTGGACTGCAAAAAACGTTTTAATGGGAAAAGCCAATTTCATATAGAAACATGAGTAGAATTCATCTTTCTATAGCAGTTCTTTCGTATTTGTAACTTGGGAACTTATTCCAAGTACTAAGTAAATATAGTACAACTAAGCTGGTTTTGTTACAGGAAGTGTACCAGTACTTCAAAGTAATTGTCGAAGTATGAGTTCAGAGTAAAAACTACGTCTTAGACTAGGCATTGCAGAATGACGGGAAAAGATGCACTGAAAATCATGCATCTGTAGCTTCCACCTGAAAGGAGAAACAAAAAGACAAAACTAACCTGATGGATTTTGCAACAGCTCTTGCTGAACAGATTCCTGTAGCCCAGTACAGCAGATATATAGTGCTGGTCCACTATTACTGACATATCAAACAAAAAGAAAGACAGAGTATAAATAAATTGATTTAATCTTCTAATTAACTATTATCACATAAGTGAGAATACCTCAATATGATACTGCTTACCATGTTCATATGGGAGCAATAGAGAATATTGATTACCATTACTGGCACATACCAATGGAAATCGTTTCAGCATATGCCCATGATATTTAGTGGATACATGCAATGGCAGAATAATTCTTTTTTTTAATTGATATATATATCAGAAGGTAGGGTTTTAGCCCTGACCTTGTTGGTACAGCGGCAGAATAATTCACAATACTTTTGGGATGCTAATATTCGATAGGAGTTCAATATTACAATTAATTATCTGAAACTTCATATGAATAAATTGAATGCATCAGGCATTTCCAATATTGAATAATCACAGTTTCCTTGAGCATTAGATAAAATTGCCATTGAGCCTGCACAGTGCACAAAAGATGATTTAGCAAGACAAAACAAGACAGGTTATCTATTCCCTTGAGCAGACCTTTTTTTCTTTCAAATTTCGGTTTCTCTCTGTGCTTTCACAAGTGTCCTCATTCCCATAGTCTTGTACTGCCTATACTTTCGAACAGACCATTCTCATTCTCATAGTCTTCTACTGTATATAGACTATTCTCATACCCATAGTCTTGAACTGACCATTCCCATTCCCATAGTCTTGTACTGTCTATAGATCATTCTCATACCCATAGTCTTGTACTGCATATACTTTAAAAGAGCATTCTCATTACCATAGCCTTGTGTTGCCTATACTTTCAAACAGACCATTCTTATTCCTGCAGTCTTGTACTGCCTATACTTTCAAACAGACTATTCCAGCAGCAACTAGGAATACTTAATCAAATTAACAAGTTCTTGAGCAGCAAACAAACAACAATTCTTTCCATAGTAACAGCGCAATAACTCCGCAAACCATAATAAAATCAAACCGTTTGTTCCACGAGTAACAATTCTGCACAAACAAAAGGAAAGAACCAAACATTTAATCACTTAATGATAGAACCCCAAATTTAAGATGTGTAAGGCCACACCTAATAAGCATACAAAGATCGGAATATTGCAAGCCCCGTAAGAACATGTAATGGAGAAGACACATGTCTCGAGGAAATTTCAGATACTAACTAACCTGGAGCTTGTACGGCCCTGCCCTGGAGCATAATCTTGCAAGTGTCGCATGTCAAGCTTGGCTCTGGAGAAAGGGGAGGAATTGCACGAATCAGAGCAAGAACATAACCAAATAGTGAACAGACTAAAATAACCTTAAAGAAGCAAATCAATAACTGGACAAATCAGAATCATCAGAACAAATGACAGGGTTAGGAGAAAAGGACCTCGCCAGCGCTGATACTTCCAAAGCCCTCGGGTAAACATGATTGGAGCTAGAGCTTAACCTGCTGATTCTGCTTTCCTCCTGCCCGGAATCCATCTCTACTCTAAGTTCATCGCCCCTGAAGATTGCCAGCGAGAACATCAAGAAAAGTAACAATAGCAGGACCACCCTCAAGAAGGGAACTTACGAACAATCGCAAGTTCGTATTTTTTTGAAATTGGTTAATAATATATTAAAATTGGTTTATGAGTTTTAAAATTTGGTTCATATTTTTTTGAAATTTCGTTCATAATTTTGAAATTGGTTCATGAGTTTGCAATTGGTTTATGATTTTGCAAAAAATTGTTCATGGTTTGGAAAATGGTTCAGAATTTTAAAATGTTCATGATTTTCTGAAAAATCGTTCATGATTTTTTAAAATTGGTTCATGACTTTCTAAAAATTGTTTAATGATTTTTTTAAATCTGTCCATGTATTTTAAAATTGTCTCATGACTTTCTAAAAATTTGTTCATGATTTCTCAAAATTAATTTATGAGTTCAGTTTTTTAAAATGTTCATGATTTTAAAAAAATGGTTCATGTCTTTCAAAATTGGTTCATGATTTTCTGAAAAATTGTTCATGATTTTTTGTTGAAAACGAAAAAAAGATGTTGCAGTAATCACGGTCATCAAGCGGTGTATGACAGGCACTCGTACTTGCGTCGGCTGCATGCATAGCAAGTAGGCCTAGCACGCATGACGTCTTGGTTTATTCCTGGTAGACTCACTTAATGCAGGCCGAGGCACCGGGCAGTGGGCAATAGGTTCAACAGCAGCGAAACAGTAAAATATGGACCGAGCCCACTATCGCAGGGGGGTATGCGGTGCCTGGCACTTGTGCCGCTAAAGGCGACAAATATCACCTCCCACTTGTAAGGCTGTATGGATGTGTCCCCTTACTACACCGGCCCACTCAAACGATAGGCTGCATCATGACAAATGGTTCCTTGATTTACATGATTTGTTTATTTTCGCAAAAGATACACAATTTGGTCATTCTTTGTGATTCCCTAAGAGGTTATAATTTCTTAATTTGTTGTTAAAATATCTAGAATAATGTACATAATAGTATTGTACTAAAAATATAACTATAAAAAGATTCATGCTAGTTTTAATAAAAATACCGAGGTGGAACATGAACACAAAAAAGTGGTGGAACAGGAACACAAAAAAGTGTGAGGAAAAACAAATACAAATAACAATAAACACAATAGAAATTATCACAAGTAAATATATACATGATAGAATTTCATTTTTTATTTTGGTCACAAAAAACCACCGTGAAAAATTTATACACATAAAAATTCAAATAAAGGAAATATTAGTGTGATAGAAGTCACCAAAACACATTCCATAAGGAACAAATGAAAGAGCTACAATGAGAGATAAATAAAAATGCAAAGTTTTTATTCAACACAATTGTTACAGCGGGACGTAGTGGTGATGATGGTGCTGGCGGAGATGATGGTGTGGATGATGATGATCCCGATGAAGCCTAGCTTGATGACCGTGTTGATGGCGACGATCTTTCCTCTCCGGGAAGGAATTCCCCCGGCAGAAATCTATCTGCCGGAGAGATCTTTCTCTCTCGGTGTTTTCCGCCCGCAGAGGCGGCGGAAATCTATCTGTGGTCGCCCCCTGGTGTTAGGGTTCTGTGAGGAAGATATAGGCGAGAGGGCAGAGTCGGGAGCCGAGCAGGTGGGCCACACCTACCCTAGGTGCGGCCCCGGGTAGGCCGCGCCTAGGGGGGTGTGGTCCCCCTATGGCCCTTCTTCGCCCCTCCTTCTGGCTTCCTCTATCTTCTGGAAAAATATAATTTTCCCATTTTTTTCTGGTATTTTTCTGATCTTCATGAAATTGCATCAAAACACCTTTTTTTCCATCAAAATCCTGACTCCGGCAGTCCATCCTCCAAGAATCATCCAACATGCAAAAACAAAGGAAAAGACATAAGTGATACTCCCTCTGTTTGTGTATATTAGACCGGAGAGCTTTTTCAGGTTATTCGAAATTATAAGGCCGGAGTATTAATTTCCCTTAATTCTCGTGCAGTAATTAATTCCCTACCGAGAAAGTCTTGCATGTGGCAGGCACATGCGAGCCTCATGGTCTCCCTCACTCATAGTTGATTGGCAGGCGGAAGAAAAGGGACTGCATGGCTGTTTCGTGGAGTTAATTTCGCTGCAATTAAGAGGGCAGTTTTAACCTTCTCAATGCTGATCCTTTATGTTTCTAGCCCACGTCTTGGTTGTTACGACATGGCCCTCCGGCCTAATAAACCCGAATAGAGGGAGTACCTCGAAATAAGACATATATCAATGAATAGAGGCAAATTATGATATAGAATGGTGATGCAAATTGAACGTATCAGTGACAGAAATCTATTTGGTTGTAGATGTGATGTTGCTACCAGGGAGAAAACAACGGTCTCTTGTTCATGGGACAGGTGGGTTGTTTACCTTACACTTTGCTTAAAGCAGTTGTCTGTTTCTTGCAACTTAATACTAGAGGGGGTTCGGATGATAACCTGAAGGTGGATTTCTAGGCATAGATGCAGTTGGATGGCGGTCTTTGTATATTGTTGTATTGCCCAATCGAATCTCATAGGATCTTTCTGACTAGTATTGCATTGTTATGCCATGCTCAGTTCCTGTCAATTGTCCTGCTGTAATTTGTTTACCCTTCATGCCATGTTGTTTATCTAAGGAGAGCACCTCTAGTGAACTATGGACCCCGGTCCAATCTTTACCATTGATACATCTTCCACTGTTACTTGTTTACTTTCTTCAAACCATTACCTTCCACACAATACGTTTAATCCTTTGTTACAGCAACCGGTGAGATTGACAACCTCAATGTTAGTTGGGGCAAAGTCTTGAGTTTGTGTTGTGCAGGTCTCCGCGTTGCTTGCAACACCTGTGTGACGTTTCCTTCCACCTACTGGTTCGATAACCTCGGTTTCTTACTGAGGGAAGACTTGCTGCTGTGGTGCTTCACACCTTGGTCTTGGGGTTCCCAACAGGCTCCACATCAACTGAGCCATCAACAAGTTTTCTGGCACCGTTACCGGGGAGGCTAAGGACGTCTTCACAAGGGGAGTCCTTCACTTTCTTTCTCTTTACTTTATTTTTAGTTTACTTAGTTTCTTTTGCTTGGTTTTGTTTGCCTCTTTTAAAAAAACCAAAAAATTAGTCTAGTTTGGTTTGCCTGCTTTATTCAAAAACACAAAAAAAATTAGTTCCTGCTCTAGCTGCTGTTGCTATTTTTGGCTTGCCCACCTTTGCCAAAATGAACTCTGCTGAGAACACCAAGTTGTGTGAATTCACTAGCACCAACAACAATGATTTCCTTAGCACTCCTATTGCTCCACCTACTCCTGATGCTACCTTTTATGAAATTAAGCCTGCTTTGTTGAATCTTGTGATGAGAGAGCAATTTTCTGGTGCTAGTTCTGATGAGGCTGCTGCCCATCTCAATAACTTTGTTGAACTTTGTGAGATGCAAAAGTATTAGGATGTAGATGGAGATATTATTAAGCTCAATCTTTTTCCTTTATCCTTGAGAGGAAAAGCTAAACAATGGTTGCTATCTTTGCCTAAAAATAGTATTGATTCTTGGACTAAGTGCAAAGATGCTTTTATTGGAAAATACTACCCTCCTGCTAAGACTATATCTATGAGAAGTGACATTATGAAATTTAAACAACTTGATAATGAACATGTTGCTCAAGCTTGGGAAAGAATGAAATCTTTAGTTAAGAATTGTCCCACTCATGGATTCACTGCTTGGATGATTATCCAGAATTTTTATGCAAGTTTGAACTTCTCCTCAAGAAACTTGTTGGATTCAGCTACTGGAGGTACCTTTATGAGCATCACTTTGGGTGCTGCAACTAGACTCCTTGATAATATGATGGTTAACTACTCTGAATGGCACACTGAGAGAGCTCCACATGGTAAGAAGGTAAATTCTGTTGAGGAAACTTCCTCTTTGAGTGATAAGATTGATGTTATTATGGCTATGCTTGTTAATGGGAAAGCTCCTTTAGATCCTAATAGTGTTCCCTTAGCCTATTTGGTTGCTCAACAAGAGCAAGTTGATGTGAACTTCATTAGAAACAACAATTTCAACAACAAGGCCTATAGGAATAATTTTGGTGGTAACAACAATTATAGGCCTTATCCTCCTAATAATGGCAATTCCTATGGAAGCTCTTACAACAATGCTAGAAGTGCCCCCTATGAACTCGAAGTCATGCTCAAAGACTTTATTAGTAAACAAACCACTTTCAATAAGGCTATAGAGGAAAAGCTTTTAAATGTTGAGAAAAATATATCCTCTCTGTCTGAAGCTCAGTCCTCCTTGATTAATAAAATGGCTGCTAAACATTACCTTTGCTGCTACTCATGCCATACAAGTTACTATTGATGAAAATGTTAGGCTGTTAGCTCAACTTCATGCTAGGTGGGAAAGGGAAGCTGAAATTGATAGAAACAATAGGTGTGCACCATCACCACTAAACCACAAGTAGTCCCTATTCCTCCTCCTACTATGCTTAAGCCTATTGATCCTACTACTAGTGATGCTAAGTTTGATTTTTATATTGATGGTTGCAATATTTCTGAAGTGATTATGTTCCTACAAAAGCTTTCTAGAAGTCTTGATGTTAGTGATATGCATATTGCTTTCACCAAACACATTATAGATGCTCTTTTTAAGATTAAGGAAGAGAAGCTAAAACACAAAGCTTATATTCCTAGGAAAGTAGAAGATAGTTGGGAACCCATTATTAATATGCAAGTGAATGACTTTGATCTCAAAACTTCATGTGATCTTGGTTCTAGTGTCTCTATTATGCCTAGGAAGATTTATGAAATGCTTGATTTGCTACCGTTGGAAGATTGTTATTTGGATGTCCCACTTAATGATAATGCTAAGAAGAAACTCATGGGGAGTATTAATTATGTTCTCATTATGGTTAAAAATGCTTATGTCCCTGTGGATTTCTATGTTTTGGATGTTGAATACAATGCTTCTTGTCCTATTACTTTGGGAAGACCTTTTCTTAGAACAGTTGGTGCCATCATTGATATGGAAGAAGGCACCATTAAATATCATTTTCCATTCAAGAAAGGTATTGAACATTTCCCTATGAGGAGAGAAGTTGCTTTTTGCACCTCCTTTGAAAGCAAGGTTTGATGTTAATGCTTCTTCATTTGAAAACACTTGATTCTTCTTGCTTCTTGTGCCTAACTTAAAGGCGTTAAAGAAAAGTACTTGTTGGGAGATAACCCAAGAGTTTCCTTGAGTCTTAGAAGTTATTACTTCTGTAATGACCTCTCCTTATCCTTTTTGTTTGCTTTTTGTGCCAAGAATGACCTCTAATGAGAGAGAAGTAAGATTTGGGGAGTTGGTGTCCCGAAACAGATTTCTGTCCTCCACAAAAAAATTCGTGAGGAGTCTCTATAACTCGGATTGAGCTGAAAATTTACAAATAAATCCCCAGTATGTTAGCTAAATTTTGTTAGTTCAACACTTGTTGATTTGAGTAACAAAATATGTTTGAAAAAATCGGTTTCTACCCGCTGGTCTGTTTTGATAGATTTCTGCCATTATTTGCATTTGCTTCTTATTGATTCCTTTTTGAGTTCTCTTTTGTGGAATTGAGCTTTTTGAAGGAGTTGCTACAGTAGCTTGTGTTTTTAGTGATTTTTTGTTGTTGTTCCAAAGCTTTGCCAGAGGTCTAATATCTTTTGAATACACTAATATTGCTAATGAAGATTGTGTGAAGTTTTGTATGAAGGAAAAAATTTCAGGTGTAGAGAGAGAATGATGTAATGAGATGAAGAATGGACAAAAGCTCAAGCTTGGGGATGCCACCCCGGTGTCACCCCAAGAAATATCCAAGAGGTACAAGCGTCAAAGCTTGGGGATTCCCAAGACATCCCCTTCTTCATCAATAAAAAGCTCAGGTCTGTCTAGACACTTCATTTTTATTGTTTCATGCACAGTTGTGTTGTTCTTGGAGCGTCTTAGTTTTCGCTTGGTTTACTTGGGTTGTTTAGTTTGCTTTAATAAAGTAGTTTGGACCCCCGTTCTCGCTGTGTTGTTTTGCAAATAAGTTGCTTGGTGTTGGAAAGGAGTAGGAAGTTCTTGCTTGATAAGTGCAAGAGGAGCTTGCATTGACTGTGATTTATACTTTAGCATGACATTCTAGGTGTTGTTTTGACCTTATGCTTAGTGATTATTAATGTAGCATGTCTTGTTCCAAATAGTTGGGATTGCTTAGTGTGCCTTGAAGAAATTAGTCGTTGTTTTAGCATGCAAAATCATAGTATTGTGGTATTCTCCTTTGATGCTTTGTTTGGGTTGACTTGGCACATGCTTTGATTAGTCCTTGACTTGTAGTACCACTTTATGCTTTGATTAGTAATGTTTTGTTGCTCTGCATGATTATGGCCATTATTGCTCTCTTAGTTGGTTGCTCCCAGTCTTTTGCTAGCCTCCACTTGTATGAGTAAGTTCTACTCATGCTTCCAAATCCCAAGAAACCAAGTTATTCCAAAGTGTCCACTATAAACTCCTATGCATGGTGTGTTACACCATTCCAAGTATATTCTTGTTTTCAGCTATCTTCCAATTAAAAACTATTTTGTTATGTGAAAACTTAGTGATTAAAGCCCTCACAAACTTGATGGCACACTTTATATTCTTTGCTCCTAATAAACTTGAACCATTGTGTCGTCTATGTTGTATATGCTTGCACTTATACGTTGGAATTAGCAGAACCATGTTGTCACGGGGAATGTTTCAACATTGCACTTGTACTTTGTACTCAGTTGATATCATGCTCTTTTGTCTATGGATGTCACCGGTGTGAAATAAAGAGGGAACTTGTAAGTTCATGGAGTTTTTATTTTGTGTTAGAGAAACGCCTGGGCCGCTAGCCTAAGCCATGCCTAATCATGGTGGAAACTTGCAGCATCACCATAGTGAGCTATCTATGAAGCATCCTCAATAAAAAGCTATGCACATAATAAATAAAAAGATCACTGAGATGCTCATTGTCTGCTTGCCTTGTCATTTTGGTTATGGGTTAGCTCCTGTACCATGTGCAAGGGGTACCCCGTTGGCGGTTCTCTATGATATGCATGTACTTACAATGGCAAGAACTTACAGGTGACTGAAGTTGAGTAGCATGAGGTGTGGCCCTCGTATTCAAGGGACTTGAGATTGCCAACTTATACTTCTTCAAGCATATACTCTATAGTTTGTCCACTTTAACCTTAATCACTTCAATATGCTTATGATAGGGGCAATGAGGGATGAAAGATAACAAGTACCATAATTTTTGGAAGCTCCTTTTGAAACTTGAAATACCTGCTTCCCTGTGTGAAGGGCCTTTCTTCCACCATTATTTGAGTCTCCACCTTCTACCTTTAGGCACCATTAATAGAGCATAGTTGTCATTCTGTGTGCAGTGTCCCAAAGCTTATTGATTGATGCATATTGTGATATTACTTGTTCTTGTGCTATTTGTTTCTAGTCACCCTTGTGAAATTTGAAGGCGTCCTATGCATCTATTTGCTACTCTATGAGGGACAAGCTGAATGCCACTATGCCATGTTTTCTGTATGTGAAACAAACAAATGTTTTTAAATGCATGTTATTCATGATCTTTGTTTGTAGCCTTTCATGTTGCATGCATAGTTACTATGTCCTATTGTTACAACTCCATCTTTCATGCACATGTTTAGAGTTCTTCGATCCCAGCTTTCAATGCATGCAAATGGTTTGATCTTGGTTTTGATGGTGCATGTCACCTCAAAAATTATTCTTTTTATCACTTACCTACTCGAGGACAAGAAGGAGTTAAGCTTGGGGATGTTTGATACGTCGGAAACGTATCTATAATTTTTGATGCTCCATGCTTGTTTAGTATCTACTTTGCTTTGCTTTGTCTACACTTTGACGTATTTTATATCTTTTCTAGAACTAACCTATTAACAAGTTACCACAGTGCCAGTTGTCTGTTTTCTTCTGTTTTTGGTTCCAGAAAGGCAGAAAATCATTATTCTCGGAATTGGACGGGACAAAAGCCAAAGTCAATATTTTACCGCGGGCGTCACGAAGCTAGAAGGGAAGACTGAGAGGTGCCAGAGGGCCACCACACCCCCCCAGGCGCGGGCTAGGGTGGACTCGTGCCTGGGCAGGGTGTGGCCCCCCTAGTCACCTCTCGGCCTCGCCTCTTTGCCTATAAGAAGCTCTCGATGCAGAAACCCTAAGGACCCGATAAAAACACCACGAAACCTTCTGTAGCCGCCGCCACCATCGTCCCTAGATCAGGGGGATCTGAAGTTCTTCCTAGCACCCCGCCGGAGGGGAAATCATCCCGGAGGACTTCGCTCTGGTATGAAGCGTGAGTAGTTCCACCTTAGACTATGGGTCCATGTAGTAGCTAGATGGTTGCACCTCCTCCTTGTGCTTCCACGTATAGATCTTGTGAGCTCCGTTCATGATCAAGATCTAATCTATTTGTAATCATGCATATTGTGTTTGCGGGGATTCGATGGATATTGAGATTACTATGTCAGATTGATTAATGGTTTTGTCTATTTGATACTATCATGTCTGTGTTGTTTGTGATCTTGCATGCTCTCCGTTGTTAGTAGCTATCTTGGCCAAGTAGTTACTAGTGACTCCAAGAGAGGGTATTGATACTCAATAGTGGGTTCATGCCTCTAGTTTCCAAGGGAAGTGACAGAAATATCTTCGGTTGTAGATGTGATGTTGCTACTAGGGAGAAAACAACGGTCTCTTGTTCATGGAACAAGTGGATTGTTTACCTTGCACACTTTGCTTAAAGCAGTTGTCTGTTTCTTGCAACTTAATACTGGAGGGGGTTCGGATGATAACCTAAAGGTGGACTTCTAGTCATAGATGCAGTTGGATGACGGTCTATGTATATTATTGTATTGCCCAATCGAATCTCATAGGATCTTTTTGACTAGTATTGCATTGTTATGCCATGCTCAGTTCCTGTCAATTGCCCTGATGTAATTTGTTTACCCTTCATGTCATGTTGTTTATCTAAGGAGAGCACCTCTAGTGAACTATGGATCCCGGTCCAATCTTTACCATTGATACATTTTCCACTATTACTTCTTTACTTGTTGCAAACTATTACCTTCTACACAATACGTTTAATCCTTTGTTACAGCAACCAGTGAGATTGACAACCTCACTGTTAGTTGGGGCAAAGTCTTGAGTTTATGTTGTGCAGGTCTTCGCGTTGTTTGCAACATCTGTATGACGTTTCCTTTCTCCTACTGGTTCGATAACCTCAGTTTCTTATTGAGGGAAGACTTGCTGATGTGCTGCTTCACACCTTGCTCTTAGGGTTCCCAACAGGCTCCACATCGACTGAGCCATCATGCACCACTGGATTTTAAGTGTGGCGCATGACAAGAAATATACATCACAGAAAGAATTTCTATCAATATCTATTTTCTAGTAGTGCACTTATATATTAAACCTGTATCCAAATAAAGTACTACCTCTATAGAGGCATACGTATCGGGGTTTGTAGTTATACGCAATTCCTGGATGCACATAATCCGGCCTACCCCCGTCGTCGGTCATCGTCACGACCGCCGCCGCCAAGCTCTCCCGCGCCTCCTCCGTCGGACAAGTCGCCCGACAAGTCGCCAGTCCAGCCGTTGCCGCCAAGCTCTCCCGCTCTGCCACGCCAGCCCTGCCGACACACACCTACGAGAGGCCAAGCTAAGGTGTGGGCCGCTCAGGCCGAATCATCGGCTCGCGGCTCGCCAGATCCAACCACCACGGGTGGGTATGGCCGGTGTACTCCATCAGTTTCAAAATATAAGATATTTTAGCTTTGTGAAGCAAAATATATCTAGACTTTTTTTTAGTATATACTCGGGTTTGGAGTAAATCTACACACTAAAATAATTGTAGATACATTTTCTTCACAAGCCTAAAACATCTTATATTTTAAAACGGAGTGAGTACAACCAAACTTTTTTTCTTTGTGTAGAGCTCATACTAGTATAGGTATGGCTAGAAACACGTATTATTTAGTTGAGTTATATAGGGTTTTATATAGGGTTACATATACATGTATATACTAATTATGAAAGAGTATCAGACGATCTAAGCTGTTCTTGTGTTTGACATTATACAAGTTTAGGGAAAAGGGGTAGTACTGGAGCTCTTCTATGTTTTACATGGGATCAAAATTTCACATTGTGAAATCTAAGTTATCAAAGCTGTACAAATCCCTGTATCAGATTAGCGGTTTAAATTTTAATGACTCGTCCTTCATCGCACATACATTAAAGCATAAGAAATACCGCCTAAGTTCCCATCCGGCCTCTCCTCATTCCTCCGTTCCAACTTAGGCGACCCATAAAGTTGCTAACAAGTTCACTTGAAAATGAAGATAAATAAGACGGTAATATGGCAATAAATTCAACCAACACAGCAATAATGTATTGAAACATTTACTATTAGCCACTTTGAGTTCTTATTGGTTTGATGTTTTTCTAGGTTAGAAGCCAAAATCTCGAAACAAGCATGTATCCCGCTTTATAAATAAAGCAATATATAGACACAACCGAGAATTCACAACAAGCCAAAATCCAGATCTAAGAACGGGGGACTGAGAAGGAGAAGAAATTTAGACACACAACAAAAGGATTTCTATTTCCGTGTCATTGGTTCGTTAGGTGTACTCACTTTTTCCCAGCCGCTTAACTTTTTCTCACTTTTGACCTTCTTCTTCAAAACTATCACAAGATCTGAAACTCGCCGTCCGTTAGACTTGTCGTTACGTGCTGACGAGCGGGGCCACGTTCAGTCGGATCCCGTAGTGGACCCTTTCCGTTACGATATTAATAAGTGGGCCACGTTCAGTCGGGTCCCGTAGTGGACACCTCTCTCCACTTACCCAGATCAGCGTGGAACTCATAGCTTATCCACGTGAGCGCCGGACCCACAGCTTATCCACGTGAGCTTCGGACCCACATCTTACCCAGGTTGGCGTTGTAAGATGGGAGCCCAAGCCAGTCCTGTGCCCATGCCCGTGTTGTTGCCTCCCCTTTATTTTTCTTCTTCTCCGGCGACGGCGGCCCTTTGTCTAGCTTCACTTCGGTCTCCTGTTCATCATGGCCGAAGTATAGTACCGTCCCGTTGACCTGTATGAAGGATGACAATGGCAATCGTGAGCAGGAAAGGTTAGATCTCACACAAAACTGTTCCAATTAGAGTGGGGCGCTTGCTATGGATAATCAATTGGCGCAACTCGGGAGCTTAATTGGGAGCGCTCTTTCTATGGAGAATGCGGCCGACAAATGTGCCGTTCTGATGATTTAATTTGTTTATCGAGTTAATTTCTTAGTTGCAATCAAATTATTCTATGAGGTAAAAGTGAAACTTTAAGATTTAGGGAGATGAAGTATAAAAAATAATAAAATGACACAACTCTTGAACACTTTCAAATTAAAAAAATTATACAACTCTTAATGTAAAAGAGTGTTTATAATTGACACAACTCTTGAACACTTTCAAATTACAATTTGGACATGATAATGTTGTCCTAAGAAATTTTTGAGAGTTTACCATTTTTAGGGCGTGAAAAGTGATCCCTAAACTAAAATCTTTATACCTCGTGCATATAAGAAAATTATACAGCTTTGAACACTGTGAAATCACACTTAATACGTGATAATGATATGCTAACAAAATCTTGAGAGATTATCATTTTCATAGAGTGAAATGTAATGGATAAGCTTGCATATACTAAAATTATACATCTTTAAACTCTTTGAAATCCCACTTAGGACATTGTAATGTTGTGCTAAGAAAATCTTGATCATTTATTTCATAGAGTGAAATATAATGCATAAACTTGTGTACACGAAAATTATACACCTTTAAACACCGTAAAATCGCACTTAATATGTGATAATGATGTGCTAACAAAATCTTGAGAGATTATCATTTTCATAGAGTGAGATGTAATGCATAAACTTGCATATACGAAAATTATACACCTTTGATTTCTTTGAAATCACATTTAATACGTGATAATGTTGTGCTAACAAAATTTTGAGAGATTATCATTTTCATAGAGTGAAATGTAATGATTAAATTTGCATATACGAAAATTATACACCTTTGAACACTATAAAACCACACCTAGGACGTGATAATGTTGTGCTAAGAAAATCTTAAGAGATTATCATTTTCATAGAGTTGAATGTAATGCCACTAGAAGAAATGTGTTAACTTGTGACCTTCTCATAGTGACGGGGAATAAAATCGTCATAGATCTATGACGATTTCGCACAAGATGGTTATAGACCGTTTCACTACTAGGAAAAGGCCTATCAGTGGCGCATCATTTTGGGACTTCTGTGGCGCATATGGGATATGCCACTGTTATCTCGCCACCAAAGTATAGTTCTGTGGCGCATATTGAAATGCGCCACAAAAGTCTCAAAAACTTCTGTGGCGCAGGACTTCTGTGGCGCATATTGCCAATATGCGCCACAATTTTTTTCAAATTAGAAAAACGGCCAGATCTGGCCGGAGGTGGGGCTCGCCGGACGTGGGGGTCACTGATGGAGGAGAGGAGGAGGTCGCTGGTGGAGGAGGGGCTCGCTGGAGGATGAGGAGGCCATCGGTGGAGGGGAGGAGTAGGCCGCCGAAGGAGGAGGAGGAGGAGCTCGCCGGGATGGAGGAGGAGGGAGGTAGGAGGAGGAGGATCTCACCGGGATGGAGGAGAGAGGAGGAGCTCACCGGGTTGGAGGAGGAGGAGCTCACCGGGGTGGAGGAGGAGGGAGGAGGAGAAGGTGAGGGAGAAAGTGAGGAGAATGAGGAAAGAAGTGGAGGAGAAGAATGGTGGAGGAGGAGAAGGGTGGAGGGGTGGAAGAGTATAAGAGAGGGAGAAGGGGTGGCGGGATTCAAATTTCGAATCCCGTCCAAGACTTCTGTGGCGCATATGGAAGAAATGCGCCACAGAAGTTTGTCCTCCCTTTTTATTTTTTTGCAGGAAAATATGATCTTTTGGCCATAACTTTTTACTCTTTTCGAATTTTAAAAATCTAAATAATCGCTGCCATGTAAAAGTTACGGCTGTTTTTACTCTGCCATGACCTTTTTTTGCATAAAAAGTCGAAATGCATGTTTGGTAATTTTCCTACAAACTAGACCACATTACCTACCACTATGTGAAAGGATTTTATTTTTTGAAGTGTTTTTCATTTTCTATTATTTTTTGCAAGGCTAAAAAGGCGATCCAAGGGGTGAAATCTGTTTTTCCTACTCCAATTCTATGGCGCATACCTATGGCGCATACCTCTATATGCGCCATAGAAGATGAACACTTCTATGGCGCATATAGTCATATGCGCCACAGAATGTTGGTCAGAGTACAGTCAACGAGATTCTATGGTAGGGTCCACCCGAGCTTTCTATGGCGCATATGTCCATATGCGCCACAGAAGTTTCAACTTCTATGACGCATATGGACATATGCGCCATAGAAGTTGGAACTTCTGTGGCACATTTTTCCTATATGCGTCACAGAAGTGTGAAGATTTCCGTGGCACGTTGTCTGAAATGCGCCACTGGACAACTTTTATGACGTATGGTCAGAACCATGCGTCACAGAAAGTTCGTCTATTTACATCTAGTTTCCTAGTAGTGTTTGGAGAGGTAAAAATCCTATAGACTTACGACGGTTTGTGTAAAAATCGTCATAATTTTATCATACAAATCGTCATAACCAGCACGATGCAGCTTATAGCATTATTTATAGCTGACTATGACCAACTTAAATCGTTATAATTTATAAAATATAATACTTTAAAATGATGGGTCTACGTGTCATGTCTATGTGTTAATATTTAGATAAGTATGTTTGTATCAATATGGACTAGCTGACACACTGAAGAATAGCAACCGACTAACAATCAACATGCCCGCATCCTTTTCCAAAATAATGGACAATAATGGACAAAAATAAGGCGCCACAATGGATAAAAATAAGATGCCAGGGGGTCGAACCCGCGACCTCCCTCACTCTACCGGCAACGACTACGCCAATTTTCTTTGTTGTTTCAATATGGCGTACATTAGTTATTAACAAAAGTTTTGACTATTGAACCATGGCCACGGAGGATAACTAGGTCCGGCCCACAAAGCAGACATAGTACTTGGGCCGGGTTGATCTTCCCGAGCGAATATTACAACCGGGCTAGCTCGGCTGGCCGGTTATGATTTTTTTCTTCTTTTTTTATTTTCTTAATTCTTTTGTATCTTTTTCACAAGAAGTTAAAACGAATTGATTTTTGTCTCTAAATGTTTATAAAATTCAGTAAATCAACTTAGGGTGTTAATTAAAAATACTTTGACTATTTTAAAATAGAGGATTTCCTAATCTCATATTAGTCCATAGTAGCAACAATATCATACTTCAAAATATGATTTTAAATCTAGGGTTTTAAATTCAACATTTTGGATGAATGCAATGGATGAATTATCGTGAATGAATATCTTATTGTGAAACTAAAGCAATTTTTGTAAAAAATCACGAGCTTTAAATCATATACCTATAGTTTAAATCGGACCAAGATGCACACGCGTGCATAATACAGGCACATTATCACAAACTATGCCTCGATTCTAGCCATAACACTGGTCGTTTGGTCCGAAAGCCATGAAACCTCGAACATGATAGGTCATTTTTAAGAAGGTTTTTTCGAGACGCAAACAATATATCAAGTTTGATATTTTTCCATGGAACTATGTTATATAACATGACACCATGCGAAGGATTTACATTGTTCGGACCGTATTTAAATTTTTTATGTCCATTTCAAACAATGGTCAAAACGGCGGGCATGAAGGTTCTTAGCTAGGGGCCGAGCCTAACTAAACTTGCATTGGATCTATGAAGAAACATCATATTGTGAGTCTAAAAATCATTTTTGCAAAAGATAATGGGCATCAGATATTGTACATGTAGTTCAAACCGGACACACTTCCTATCGATTCGACAGCAATTTGTTTTTTGCCAGGGATAGACGGAAAGTTTTGAGATACCTCAATTGTGACATTTTCCATGTAATGTGGTATAGTATTTTTGAAAAATATGGTGGTAGCATTCTAAAAATGTCTTTTGGTGGTTGCTTCACAAAATGCCCCGTTTTTGGGCGCTCGGAAAATGGAAAATGGATTTTCCGTGCGTCGAAAAGGAAAACTTCCTTCTACAATATTATTCGCCATACCAAGATGCACACACGTGCACAATACAGGCACATTATCACAAACTATGCCTCGATTCTAGCAATAACACTGGTCGTTGGCCCAAAAGCCATGAAACCTCGAACATGATAGGTCATTTCTGAGAAGTTTTTTTCGAGACACAAACAATATATCAAGTTTGATATTTTTACTTGGAACTATGTTATATAACATGATACCACGCGAAGGATTTATATTGTTCGGACCGTTTTTGAATTTTTTATGCCCGTTTCAAACAATGGTCAAAACGGCGGGCATAAAGGTTCTTAGCTAGGCGCCGAGCCTCAGTAAGCTTGCATTGGATCTATGAAGAAACATCATATTGTGAGTCTAAAAACTATTTTTGCACAAAAATAATAGGCATCAGATATTGTACCTGTAGTTCAAACCGGACACACTTCTTACCGATTTAGCAGCAATTTGTCTTTTTCGTCAGGGGTGGACAGAAAGGTTTGAGATACCCCAATTGAGACATTGTCCATGTAATGTGGTATATTATTTTTGAAAAATATGGTGGTAGCATTCTAAAACTTTCGTTTGGTGGTTGCTTCACAAAATGCCCCGTTTTTGGACGCTCGAGAAATGGAAAATGGATTTTCCGTGCGTTGAAAAGAAAAACTTCCTTCTACAACATTATTCGCCATACCAAGATGCACACACGTGCAAAATACGGACACATTATCACAAACTATGCCTTGATTCTAGCCATAACGCTGGTCGTTTAGCCCGAAAGCCATGAAACCTCGAACATGATAGGTCATTTCTGAGAAGGTTTTTTCGAGACGCAAACAATATATTAAGTTTGATATTTTTCCTTGGAACTATGTTATATAACATGACACCACGCGAAGGATTTATATTGTTCGGACCGTTTTTGAATTTTTTATGCACGTTTCAAACAATGGTCAAAACGGCGGACATGAAGGTTCTTAGCTAGGGGACGAGCCTCACTAAACTTGCATTGGATCTATGAAGAAACATCATATTGTGAGTCTAAAATCATTTTTGCAAAAAATAATGGGCATCAGATATTATACCTGTAGTTCAAACCGGACACACTTCCTACCGATCCGGCAGGAATTTGTCTTTTTTACCTAGGATGGACGGAAAGGTTTGAGATACCTCAATTGGGACATTGTCCATGTAATGTGGTATAATATTTTTGAAAAATGGGTTTGTACCATTTTGAAGCTTTCATTTGGTGGCCGCTTCACAAAACGCGCCGTTTGTTGGCACTCGGAAAATAGAAAATGGTTTTTTCGTGCAACAAAAAGGAAAACTTTCTCATGCAACATTGTTCTCTATCTTAAGATGCACATGTATACGCAATATGGGAACATTATAACAAACCATGCCACGATTCTAGCCATAACATTGGTCGTTTGAGTTGTAATACATGAAATTTCATACTCGGTAGCTAATTTTGAAAACACTTTTTTTAAATATTTGAAACATTGCAAGTTTGTTATTTTACATGGATACGAGGTCATATAAAATGACACAATGCGAAGATTTTCCCTATATTTTTTAGCTAGTTATGCCAATTTCATACCATGGACACTTCTCCAGCCAATCAGAATGCAAAAAGAGGGTACCCACGGATCACCCCATTGAATCGGATCTTAACCGTCCACGAGCGCTCGATCCAACATTGTGAACACATCCTCAGGCCCTCACCCACCAAAAATTTGGTCCTTGGCGCTGGAGAGGTTCAATTTTGCCGCGTGCCGCAACCGCAAACCCTAGTACCCTACCCAGCCAGCCACCCCATCGCGGAGACCCACCCACGCCGCCTCTACTCCTCTGCCACCTCGTCTCCTCTCACACCTCACCGAGATCCCTCCCTCCCCCACTGCTCCAGATCCCTCCCTTCCCCGCGTCGGCGATAGACTGCCCTATCCCTTCACCGAGTCTCCATGATCCCCTTCTCTCGCAAGCCTAGACGGTCTCTTCCCCCGCATCAAAGACTTCTCCAGTACATCCGTAACCCTAGAGGGCCTATCCTCCCGAGGCTGCTGGCAGCATAGAGCTTGGCGCCTTCCTCCACCTCGTTGCCCACAGCCCGCAAATACGAGTCTGCGGCTGCCATGGGTCTTCGGCCGGCTGTTGTGATTCCCCGCCTCCTCCCGGCGACCCTCTAGCAACAGGTGTGGGCTGACGACGATGGCCGTGTTTGGCCGGCATGGTGCAGTAGGCGTGCCAGTGGCGGAATCAGCATCGGCATCCAGATCGTAGGGTTCGAGTCTTCTGTTGTCGTCATCACCGGGATAGCTACCGGTTGCCGCTTCGATTCGTTCGTGCATGGTCGCTCTCCTGCACCCGTTGCTGCTGCTGCTGTCAAAGGATTTCAGTTCTCAGGTATGCAGTATTTCCCGTTGTAGCAAACACGATGCCATCCTGATTCGCAAAAGGGGATTGTTAATCAGCCACCGTAAGCTACCCATGTACTAGAGGGTGTGTTCTCTACCCACCAGTAGCTGGAGTATTACTAGGGAAGACCCGTCGGCTTATAACCGGGGCGATGTGAATGTGTAGAACTACCTGAGCTTTTACTCTTATTTAATTCCAGACAACGGCTTATGGATGTGGGAATTCAAATGCATACCTAGGGACAAGGACAAATAAATAGGATCTTGCGGTGACCCAGCATACCACTGCATGATGTAGTATACTATAGTCGTTGACATAACACCAATGAAACACCGTTCACTAGTATTACATCCCTCCGAATGGCACACCAGAAACACAGCGGGTTCAATACATGGCTAAAGGTTACAACTCACTCTTTTACATAAGATCTAGAGAACACTCTAGGTTTAAAGAGAGAGAAAGAACCTCTTACTGAGATGAATCAAATATAAACAACGCAAGAGCTAGTATACTATTAAGTCTAGTATGCTGGCTAAGAGGTTGGCATTGCTGCTACTGCAACGCACTACAAAAATAGATTCTTTGGCTGGAGATTATATCCCTATCTAATCTATAACTTTGTCTTCTCTTGAGTTGATGAATATATTGACTTCTTCAACTTTATTGAAAAACCTTAGCTTTTGATGATTCCTGGAGCATAACTTGGTGTAAACATCGTCTTAATGGCTTCAGAATCTAGCAAGGGTTAAGAAGATACTTTGAGTACGAGCATACTCAGCAAATTCACTAGAAAAGGAGTGTTTGACGCACTATAACTATAGCCACAACGTAGGTCGTAGGCAATGCAAGTTTTCATAAACATTTCTTCAAAGGTTACTTTTATTCTGAAAAGCTATGTCCGTCAGCCTTCACGGGTTTACCAGAACTTTCATGGTGTTCCTTTCCCGCCGCGTTCGTAGCTCCTTCCCGGAACAGGGAGTAACAAGTTACAATTCTTACACTCTGCAGAGGTGCGTTACTTTACCCATGAGAGATCAACTCTTTGTTGCACAACCGGGCAGCTTATTCCCGTCCATAATTCCATGATGTGGGGACTAGAAGATGATCCAAGCCAATCACTGCCCCCTTCGCGACCTCGCATGCCTCCTTGGTGTACACCATGCCCACATAAAGAATTACGACAATGGTTTGTACAAACCGTTAGATGTCAGAACTATCGTGAGACGTTGAGGGTTCCCACCCATATGCTGCATATCCTCTACAAATTACCAATTAATATGCACGCTACGAGGATAACAGCCACGACCTGCACATTCAGCTTCATGCGAGAGGAAGAAGATACAGCTGACTTCTTCGTTCCATTCCAAATCTCATGGTCAACGCGTAATATACGGCGCAGGAATCACTAGCGACATTGGTTGTTAATTCCTAGGTGATATAGTTCTGAACAGTGGTATTCCAACCGTCAGATCTAATAGATTAGCTGATCACCCTGGATCAGTAACCAATAGTTCACATTATCATCAAAGATAGTGTTTTAAAACCTTTTTCAAATGCAGGTGATAACAACACTGGATTTGTAAAATACTTTACAGAAAAAAAAGGACATGAGCAAGTGTGAACTTGCCTTTTATGATTGCAAGATTATGCACTCACGGTCTTCGGGTCAGTATAAGATCCAAAATCTGAAATCAACATCATTGGTCCGGTAAGGACTAATGTTTAAAGAAACAATATGCTTTTATGCATAAGTAATGTGATGCACGTTCTAAGCACAAATCCCGGGGATAATGTTGTCCTAGGGTTTGGATTCCGAAAATGGTTATTTTGGAATGTGTGGTCCTTTTAGATATGTTTCACATTTGTACTTTTGTTAGAGCTTATGAGTGCGTGTCAGCAACACATATTTATGTAGTATTAAAATATACACTTATGAAATGCTAGTCAAGATTGCTTATACAAGAGTTCTTGTTTGAAGTGGCAAAAAGGATAACCTTCGAAGAAAAGGTTTCTCTTCTAAGGTTTAAATAAACTTTGTGGTTAGTTAGTGGTGGTTGATGTTATTGGTTTGCTCAAATGGTTTGGCTTGAGTTGCTTTATCACTTAACTACTTCAGACCAAAGTTAACTATAAAACATATAATAATGTTTATAGTGTTGTATTAAGATTCTGTAGACTAAAGTTAACTTTAAAACAAAGATAGTTTGAAAGTATAATGTTTATGATATTTGTACTTTGTGTATCTGGAATGTTTTCTTTAAGTTATCTAAGAGTGGTTATTCTTTTACTTGGTGTAATGGTTTTTTTATTCTATAATAGAGTAGTATCATTTATCTTTTATAAAGGAGTGGTTGTGGTTTTATAAACCAGAATATAATATTGCTTCACTACCAATGGATTTATTATAATGTTGGGGTAGTTTTTGTAATCAGGTAGTTAACATGGATGGAAAGGATCTGATTTATACACAAGGTGTTCTTTAAGGTTTTTATCATGAATTGAAATACTTTGAGAATATAATCTTCACTTAGGGTTGATAATTTAATAAAAATATATTTATAATGTTTTAAACCATTTAAGCTTCATTTTATTAATATTTAAGACTAATACTATTTATTAAACTTAATGTACTCATTTTAGGAATATTAATAAATCTTTCTTATCCTTATATGAATTATTAATAAAGTAGATAAGTTTAAATTTGAGTTATTAAAATATTTAATTTTCTATTTAACTCAAAAGTAGAATATTAGATTTTTAACATGTAGATATTATTTTTGTGATCATTTTGGTATATTACATTTATTTTTGTGATTTATAAATAATAAGATATGATTTTTATAATTATTATTACTTTATAATTACTTAATAAATAATAAATATTTAATTAAGTGAAATAATAATACATGATTATAGTTTTAAATTAGAATTCTTATTTTTCTAAGATTTTTGGTATTTTATTTATATTATTAACATTTATCATTATAAAAATATGAATTATCAAAGTTTTATTACTTATAAAATCTTTACTAAATAATATTTATTTAAATAATTATCATAATAATATTTGATAATAGTTTTAAGTTATAGATTTTATTTTTCTTAAAATTTTCATATATTATACATATTTTTCGGAATTATAAATCAAAAGTTATTAGTTAAACAAGATTTAATCCTTTATTAGATTTTTGGAATATTATTAATTGAATTATAACATTTTATTTATTTTCTAACAGAAAATACTTTTTACACTGTACCAAGAGCTAGCCCTAGTCACTGACTAGTGGGCCAGTGACCACCTTAGCACGCTGTGTAAAGAAAATCCATTTATTACTGACCCTGCCTTGACCCCCAGTCAATGACATATGGACCCAAGGCCATGTCATCAACCACGCGGGCAAAGACTGGTCAAACGAGCTGACGTGGTTCAATCATGAGGTGAGCATGACGTCACTCGAGTTGATCCTCACTGGTTGAGGATCAATCGATCGATCTGGTGCAAGCGCGGGGCTGTGGCTAGGTTCGTTGGACAGAGGAGATCGAGGCGATCCTATTGATGGTGGCGCCGCTATCTATTGGTTATCGGAGGGTTATCAGCGACGAGCTTCTGCGGCGGCCAACGGTGGTGCTCAACTAAACTAGACCTACGGTGAGATTTAGCTAGCGAAATTAGGGTCCAGAGATGCGTAAGCTTACCGTGATGACGATTGAGTGGTCGAGGAGGCTTGGGGAGGCGTGACGACGGCGAATCGACAGTAATGGCCACGACGGCCGAGGAAAAGGAATGCTCGATTTCACATGATTCCCGACGAGCGGGCCTCCGTGCTTGGTCCTAGATGGTTCAGTCCACGACGGCGCGTCTAATGGTGGCTATCACGAGGCAAGGGGTGGTCGGAGTTGGCCGGAGTGATGAACTCCGACGAGCTAGGTTTTTGGGTGCAGGAAGGAAATGAGTCTGGGAAGCGAGATTGAGGACGAGGACGAGCAAGGTTGTCGCGGTGGCCTTCTTATCCTCTCCTGGCATGTCGGCGAGCATCTTGGCGCACAGACGGCGATGATGACATCAGGTGGCGGTGAGCTCCGCCAGCGAGCTGCCTGTGTTGCGTGAGGATGACGACGGCGTATCTTTTGCGGATAACCCCCTGGCAATTCTTTTAGCTCAACCCACGGTCCTTCTCTGGCCCCACTTGTCAGTCATAGATGGAAACGAGCTGGGCTGGTTACTGGGCTGTTGTGGGCTGGACAGGGGCGTCAGATAGGTGTAGGGGTGTTGGGCAACGGCCAGGTAGTGTTTTTATTTGTTTTATCCTGTTTCTATTTTCTGTTTTCTTATTCAGATTTGAATTTGATTTATATTTTGAACATTTCTTTGTATGATTTATTTGCTGGATATTTGGAGCAATACTAAAATATATTTTGTATCATTTGTGAATTTTTATTATATCATCCTTTTGTATTTCTTTTATTTACTCAATATGAACCCCCTTGTTAATATTTTGTAGAAACTTTTATTATTATTTTTCTCTCCTATTTTAGTTAGGGATTTCTTGAATGATATATTCTTATTTGTTTATAAACTTAACTCTAATTGGCTCATAGTTTGAATAGAAACTTTTTATGATGAGCCTATATCATTATTTGATGCATGAAATATAAAAGACACTGATATGGTTATTACTACTCCCATTAATTTGGAAAATGACAATGTATATATTCTATTATTCTAAACAAAGAAGTTTAGGGTTTTGAATGTACTTGGATTCCTTATATGAGTAAAGATTTAATAACTAAGCATAATGTCTTCTGTTTGTGATATTTGATGACATTTCCTTTTATAATAGAAAGTTATAATTAGAATGTTTTATAGAAAGGAATTAGTAAGGATATGCTTATATGATTTGCTATAGGAAAATATTACAATGAAGTGATATGGCTATAAGATGATAGATCAATAACATGAAATGGATATTCTACTTGGTTTTGAGATATAGAGTTGCTTGTTTACCAAGAATTACTATCTTCCATAATTCATAATTCTAGTCTTCTTATTAAGGAATTCCTTTGCTAGATATACTACCTTTTTCTATTTATCATCATGATTAACATGATGAGTTTTACTTCATAGAAATATTCTCAATCACTGATTAACCTTCAAAACTCATGGATGAATCCAATGAGTTTGATGCTCAAGTATTTCATAACTTCCTCATATCTTTGCTTGGTTGTATCTACTGCTCTTCTGTTGATAACCTTCCATCCAACAAGTAGTTCCTTCAAACTCTACTCATAATCTTGCTTAATCATTCATTACTAATGTATCTCTAATAGGTGTATGCATCCAACTACCTTTCTCTAAAGTTGACTATCCTTTAAGATGACTAACACCACTTCAAAAACTCTATGCTACACTAGCTTAAATTGAATAATATCATCCTATATTCACTTTACTCCAATAACTCACACTCCAACCCTAAATCATATTTATGTGGCTTATAATGACTACTCTAGGATAATTTATCTCTACTAGGGTTTCAATCATGTTTTATCCACCAATACCACTTATACATGATATAAGTACTCAATCTTGGTGAATAAGGCTTGATCATTATAATCTTTTGATCCTTTATGGTTTAGGTTTCCAGTTGGATAATCAAGGCTTCCATTCATATAACATTGCAGTTGTATAGTAATTATCTTATGTTTAGCTCTATTGGATTAAGAGATAAAATTCATTGACTATACCTACTTGATCCAACAGGACTACTCCTAGTAACTATCTTTAATATTCATCCTTGTAATATTCTTTACTACCATAGGATTAGATAATATAAATAGTTCTTATATTTATCTAGGAGGAATTTAACTTCATCAATTATCATGTTGATTGGATTCTTTTCAATCTTTCTCATCCTACAGATGATTTCTAAAGCTAACATCACTATTTACCTCTTCTTAATTGTTTCTATATAGGCACTTTTAGTGTAAACTATGATATGGTCAAGAGTTGATAGATTGAAATCTGGTGAATTAATAGTTGATTCCTCAACATTAATGAACAACAGATATTGAAATATAACTCAATAGGGATGATAAGGATTGATATGGAAAGAAAGGTATAGGTGCATGATCTAAACTTAGTTTCTTTCCTACTCAATCTTACTTAAGAAGTAGGGTTAGATATTACTATGATACTCAAGGTATATGCAGATGAGATTAAGATATAGTTGTTAATTTCATATTTGGTGTTATATCCTTAACTTGGTACTCATGAGTGATTATAATGAATACTATAATATGATCACCTAATGATCAAGTATAATACACATTGTATTAAGGTTTAATTTTTAGTACATTTGATCTATCCTTAGATCAAATCTCCCTTACCCAAAATAAGGTTTTAGCAAAGGTCTTATTGAAACTTATTGCAGTCAACTTGATAATCTACTTCAATTCCATCAAGCTAAGAGAAGCTTCAATCACTTTGACAAGTTTTGTTTAAAAGCGCGAAAATTATTCGGATTTTCTATGCATGAATGCAATGCACACATCTGGGTTCAGCTTATTTTTAGGCTCTAATGCTGGGATGTTACAGATCTATACCTTGTCTTATTCACATACCAGATCGGGAACCATGCTTTGAAGAGGTTAATATGGAGGGTGTATCCCGGGAATCTACAGGTCAATCACCTAACGCAAACTAGAAATATAGATTCTGGTGTAGAAGCCTTTCCAGGTTCATTTTTCTAAACATCTACGTGATGGAGCTACTTTTTTTTAGAAAATATTCTAATTTGGAACACAGGAGTTGCTTTTGAATTCTATAGTTTTTTCCTTTACTTTGGTCAAATTTAGATAGGTGTGGTAGCACTGTCAGGTGTTTAGAAACCTGGGGTGTTACAGTAGTGTTATGAAAAATATGAGACAGGTGGAATAACATAGGATCAACTAACATTTTTTGATTCGCTTGTATTTCTTCCATTCCATCAAAGTATCATGGACAAACATATTCCATCTCACTGACATATTATGTTCTTACTAGTAATAGTGCACGTGCAATGCACGTATTTTCTAATATAATTAAATAAAAAATATTTAAATTGTAAAAGATTGTAGGTTTATCAAGTTTGGACAGCGACCTTTCCAATCCATTAGAATGACACCAAAACTAATCACTGCGCTACAACCAAACGACAAAAATCATTGTGCTAGAATCAAAAGCCCAAAAAATGAGATTACTTGTGTGTCCCTTATTTGGAGAAGAGAAATATGAAAAACAAATCTTTGTTCTGACGTCTTAGCAAACAATCTGGACAATAAGGCTTACCTATTCACACCACCATTACCTGCAATATAAATCTGAGAATACCGAAATTGTCAATTAATCCTGTTCAATTCCATGAACAGATGATGCTGCGTCTGCTCGATGTTATCAACACTGAGCTGTACCTCTTTCTTTGTTCAACAGCTGCATGTGTTTGTTGTGCTAGTGCACAGTACAGCTTTTGGGGGCTACAGGCATCCGCTCAGTAGAGGTAGATTCTACGGAGGCTGGTGAGTGTAAACTGTCATCAAAAGTTCTAGTTTTGATTTCAGGTTCAAGTATGCTACGAATTTACATTGCACTCATCAATGAATCGATCTGGTCAAGTGAGCTTGTAGTCCAATATGCCTAACTCAAGCCAAGGTTTCATATTGCCATTGTAGTGCAGCGATGCATAACTCCGTGCAACCTCCGGGTCGATTCCGTAATCATATCCAAGTCCAGACAGAGTCAGCCTCTCATCAATGGGATAGATGAGTTGTGGAAAAGACAACAAGCTTAAAAAGGCAGCTTCTCGCAGAGCTACCTCATCCCGGGTAATCAGATGGTACCAATAGTCCGGTAGGCCATTGCTAACTGAGTTGTGCGGTCAGGGTAATTGCTAACTGCACAATTGGTAGGCCATCAAGTTGATCTGGACGCTCAGATTTTCTTGTCCCGGGTAATCAGATGGTACCAATAGTCCGGTGTACATTTACTGGTGTGTCTTTAGAAAAGAAAATGTTGGCTCTTTTATAAGTAGTGTAGATTCTAGCAACCATAATAAGAAACTTCTTGAGTTCTGCAGCACCTATGGTACAACGAAAGACTGTGATAAAAACATCTTTGAACTTACCTTTGCTCCAGTTCATCATAATATGTGTTTGTGATAATTTTGGTTGGTTAATTTTTTGCTTTCCTCAGATTAGTAGCAGCTATTCAGATATGCTCGCACACGGACGAGTATGGATAGCATATTCCGGGCTCAGAGAAAATCACAGTCTGAATTGTTGGCGTGCATACATTGGAAGTTCTGTGATCACATTTAAATTTCTTGTGTCCATCTTAACTGTCTATAAACATGTGTTAGCAATATAGCTATAAAATAACATTTGCTTAACATAGTTGGTATGGTAGCCTCCTGATATCACATTTGAATTTACCAATGCATGGATCTCATTGGTTTCTTGTTAGTGTGCAACTGAATCACTGTTTTGGCTTATGTTTATTGCATAGCACGTGTGTAATTCTTTGCTGCTGTAGGGATCTTTTGATGGTGGTCTTGATATTCCGCACAGTGATAAGAGCTTTGCGGGTTTAAAGAAGGACGAGAAGCAGCTAGATGTAGAGGTTCTGCACAGTAACATTAGGACATGCTATATGTTCTAGTTTGACTCCTCTACTCCTCTATGGTTGTTGCCTACTGTTATAATCACAAATTCGGTACATCTGTCTATGCATGTCATGTATATGATACTAGTCTGTTTCTAATATCAAACTGGGATACATGGATGGTCACACAATATCTGTTCTAGTTTAATGGCATGTCCTATTCACTAGCTTTATCAAGAGATTACAAGAAAGCTGTAGTAGATAGAAACTTATAGTGCCTTTTGAGATCATGACTGCACCATGTTATGTTCACCTGTAACTAAAACTTGCAGTTACTAGCATTGATATATCTGTTGCTTCATTTACCTTGATTTCACACCAAAAAAGATATGGCCAAGAATTTTTTATAATCTTTGAATTGTTCTTTTATATTTGTTAGCATTACTAGTTGTTCCTATTACTATAACATCTCTTATATGATCATTACTGTTGTTATAATGTTGTTGCTTGATTTGATACAAGCACAGTTCTTAACCATTGTTAGATTCTTGCATACTAGCTATTTTTTACCAACTATTGTTTGCTCAATATGTGTAGATGCTAATTCATAGTCATGAATCCTTCTATTTTCCACTTTTTGTTTGTCAAGTTTCCATCTGTTCATGTGATGAACATTTTAGTAATCGGAGCATTCATTTGTTTGTATGGTCTTCTGCTTTGTATTTTTTTGTTTCCTTTTGCTCTATGAGAAACAATTTCTATGCAACCGATGATAGCCCAGGTAATAACTGAACATGCTAATTATAGTGTCTTTTGTTTGTTTGTTATGTGTAGGTTCTGCCGCTTGGGTTCTTGTCTGTGCACATTCCTCACCGGAGCTCAGGATCACACAATCCACACTTGTTCTGACAGTCTTCAGTCAGTGAATGAAATAACCAAGCTGGATTCAAACACACCTTTACATTTGATTCTTTTTTGGAATAAGTACTACCTTTGATTCACCATTTGACATGAAGCAAGACCAAGATGTTCACGCATGAAGCTAGAGAACTTCGAGGACATGATGAAGCTCAACCTAGTGGCTGCTGGATGGTACTTGGTGGCTATGTGATCTTATTGTGTACTTGGTGGTTGTCACCTGTTGTGTACTTGGTGGCCGCTCTGAACTAGGTGCTGCTTGTTAGCTTAATTGCTCATAATGCTGGAATTACTGTAAATTTGAAGTTATGCTGAATTAATACTTATTTCAAATGTTGATTCCTGTGCATATTTACCTTCTATGTTGAGTATGGGCTTATTGAAATAGGACCCTGAAGAGGATGTGATCCAAATTAATCTGGACTGTAGTGGAAGGCCATGGCCTGAACTAGTACAACCCAAAAAACATGAATGAACAATATATATTACATGCAAAAGGCTAAGGCCCATTATTAAAATGGACTGTGAAAAGAACCTAGGCCCATTATTAAAATAGACGGTGGAACGAACTGGGACAAAGAGAATGGATCATAAAAAGGCCACATACTTGAAAAAAAGAAAGGCCAAATTATTGGGCTCAGCACAAATAAGAGACCAAAATGGACCAGGCTGAATCTGCATTACGACGTTCTCATTTCGTCATAGTTTTGACACGTTGGATTGGCCACGTGGGATCTGACGTGGCTAGGCTAGACTGCCAGTGACGATATTGGATCGTCATAAAGGTTATGACGATCTAATATCATCATAGACGATTATGATGATTTTGCAAAAAACATCATTGTATGCAATTACTGACGCTCAGTTTTTGACGATATGTTTTTCGTCATAAGATCTTCATATATTGTACATAACGACGATTTAGTGACAAAAATAGAGGGTCATGTATCAACAGATTTCTTATAGTGTGCATAAACTTGCATATACGAAAATTATACACCTTTGAACACTTTGAAACCGCACATAGAACGTGATAATGTTGTGCTAAGAAAATCTTGAGAGATTATCATTTTTATAGAGTGGAATGTTATGCATAAACTTGCATATACAAAAATTATACACCTTTGAACATTTCCCCTTCAAATTATATTCAAAATAATTTGTTTATGGAGTTAAAGTACCGGTGGCAAACTCGTTATTTTGCATGGATAGAGGGGTGCCTCCCGACAGATATATGGGTTATCGTGTCTGCTAGATCACAGAGGACCAGCGGTTGGTGGGCACGATCCGCGTGACAACTGTCTCGACCAATCAGAGCGTAGCAGCCAAGATAAGCACAAATATGAGAGCTTATGACTAAAATAGAGGGGAAAACTAAGTAGTACTAAAAAACCAAGGAAAAAACTGACAAAGGAATTCAAATAGAAATAGGTTTAAAAAAATGAAAAATGCGTCTTTTATATAATAAAATACATCTTAGCATACATCAAACTATCTGCAATTACAATATACATGAGTATGACAATTATGACTCATTCAGACAAACTATATTTTGAGGAGGGTTGTTTTGGGAAGAGTCTTGAGTAGAAAGTCATGAACCTTCATAGATAGTAGGTAATTTAGGTTAAAACTTCATTTTTATATTTTCTTATGGTGCAAGGTCACATAAGAAGACTCCTGGGTACGTGTCACTATGTTTTGATCTTTTTAAATTTGTTGTGCTTAAAATGACTCAATTAGCTAGCTAAAACTTATTCGTTGACTCTCTGTTGACCAGGCACGGAGGGTAAAAATAAGCATATTGCACACGTCAGTGTTGGTACTAGAGGGCAAAATTGAGTACAATCAAATTTCCAGTGCTACTCTCGAGGGTATAATCGAGCACACCTAAGTCACCAGGGTTAGACACGAGGGAAAAACATGATGCACAGTACGCGTGTCGCGGTGCACGGGGCGGTAGCGGACGCGTGTGACCGTGCATGGTGCAGTAGCGTACGCGGTGCATAGTGCTGCAACGAAACATCCCTTCCCTTCACCTTTATATATGCCTCCTCGCCCTCACTCATCATTCACTCGCTCACTCACACAACCGTCTCCACTGTACCATCACCTTCTGCAAAACACCCAAGAAAACACCAACCGCGTCGGCGATGGAGAAGAATGGTGCGGTGCCATCGTCGCCTCCAAGGCTGCCGGTGAGGAGGCCCCCGCCCCCGTACATGCCCCCGTCGAGGCATCGAAGGCAGTCCCCGTCCAGGCCCCTGTCCCTGCTTCCACTGTCCCCGTCCAGGGCCTTGTCCTCGTATAGGCCCCCGTCGATCTCGGGCAGATCCCGCTCCGCCGGGGCCCCTACGAGGAGGAGGAGGAGTACATCAGGCCAGAGAACCCCTACGAGACCAGCATCGTCGACCCATGGTCGGAGGTAACTAGGGGTTTCTCCCCTTCCCTTGGTCTTCCCCCATTCCCATCGTTGGATGCTAGATCGTATGTTATTAGGGTTTGATTATTCGTATTTTCAATCTTTTATGCTAGATCTTTTTAAAGAAGCTAATCCTCTTGTGTTAGATCTCGTATTTTGATGAATCCTCATGTTCGTATTTCAATCCTATTTTATTTGTCCTCCGAGTTGTAGTTAAGGGATTTCCTAGTTAGTACTAGTACCGATTTGTAGTTGGGATCAATATTTGATTTTGTTTGAGATTTGGGTATTGAGAAATTTAACCCACTCGGTTAATTAATTTATGCAAATAATCAGGAGATCTCAATCGGTTAATTTATGCAAATAACCAGTCCAGATAATCAGGGTATCTCAATCATGTCCTTATTACATGCTACTGTTTTTTCCAATAGGTGGATAGCAGCGACGTCTACAGCGACGACGAGTCCAAGGACACCAAAAGTCGTTAGGTGCCGAGGAAGCTGAAGTCTGGCCAGTACGACAACTACTTCGTCAGCGACGTCTACAGGTGCCCCTTGTGCACCAGAAGGCTCCTTGTCACCAACTTCAACTCCCTCGTGAAGCATGACAAGGACGTGACCACCTGCGGTCAGACCGTGAACTCCAACGCCTTTAGAGCCAAGCACAAGGCGTTCGGTTTTCACCTCCTCAACCTTCAGAAGGTGACCATTGAAGAGGGTCGCATGCCCCCGATCAAGCCCAAAGTGTCCAAGGTCAAAGGACAGAGCATCAAGAAGTAGAGGAAGCGCCAGAGGGAGGAGACGGAGGCCATGAAGCGTCACTGAACTTGTGTTGGTGCTGTAAAGCAGTTTTTTGTATCGTCTGTGTTGAACCTGTCCGCGGCTGCTACTGAGCAGCCTAATTGTCGAACCTTATTAAATACCATACTATACATCCTATATTAGCTACTTTATTTACATCTGCTTTATTTACTGAATGTATTTATGGTGCTGGTTAGATTTGCTACCAGATTAGAAAAAACAATGGCCAAAAGGAACTATAAATAAAGAGAGAAACTGATGTAGATTCTCTACCCTTTTTTAGTAAAAAAAGACAAATCATAAAAATAATAAAAATGAAAACTTCTAATTAGGCGATAGACGCACGTAACTACCAAACGCGCCCGACATTGTCCCACACTATATTCCGTATAACACGGTTCCAACCAACCAGCCCCACGCGGTCCTCATGGTACGATCCTACACGTCAGCCAACGATCAAACTGACGGCAGCTATTGTTCGAACTCTTTGATGAGTTTTGACGAAAAAGATGGATAAAAATGAAAAAAAGTTAAACGACTGAAAAAAAAAGTAGTACTAACGAATCAGAGACGTGAAAATAAAAATACCAAGAACAAAGTACCCAACTCGTGGCGGTCCTCGTCTTACTATCGATGATGAGTACGATGATTAAACTCTCCCGTTCATTCAGTAGAAGAATATACTTTCTGAAGGTCTAATTTTCCATGGCGCGGGCTATGGTGCTTTTGGGAATTTGTTCCCTTGGTAGTCACGGGGGGCACACCGTCATATCGTAGTTAGAGAGGAAATACGCTGAGTTGGCTGGCAACTGGGTTTTCCATCACATCTGTTTCCAAATTTTGTATGGCTTCGTGGCAAGCGACTTGAGAGTATCCGGAAGTCCTTTTTGTGCGTGTCCCCTCTAATTGTTTTTTGTTAAATAAATAGCGTGGTTTGGAATTGGAAGTGAATAAACATCTCGTTTCGTTTAAACTCTCCTTTCTTTTGCCATCATGTTTATAAAACTTGTCTTGATACTGAAGAGCTTATAATTTGAACAGTTGCAGAATGGTTCAGGCACTGTAAGATGAGCTGCAATCACTGCAGGAATAGGAAGCTACGCCGACGGCCAAACGTCGGGGCCGTCGGCGTAGCCATCGTCTAGACCAGCTCCGCCAAGCAGCCGTCGGCGTAGAATTGCCCTCGGCATATCCTCGGCGTAGCTATTTTTTATTTTATCTCATTAAACTTTGAAAAATCATAACTAAATCATTCTAATTCGGAAAAATACAATAATATATCAAAATTTGCAGAAAAATAAGACCTATCTATCTACACTCAAATATTACACATTTGTAAATAAAAATTAAGTAAAACATAAAACATTACATATAGTTTAAAACGGGCATAAAAAATTCAAAAATGATCGAAACAATGAGAAACCTTTGCGTGGTGTTATATTATATGACATAGTTAGAAGGAAAAATATAAAACTTGGTATATTGATTATGTCTCAAAGAAACCTTCACAAAATGACCTATCTCATTCGAGGTTTATTCTTGGCTTTCAGGTCAAATGACCAATGTTATGGCTAGAATCAAGGCATAGTTTGTGATAATGTGCCCATATTGTGCATACATATGCATCATAGGATAGCAAACAATGTTGCAGGAGGAAGCTTTCCTTTTTGTCGCACCAAAAAGGCATTTTCCATTTTCCGAGCATAAAAAACGGACTGTTTTGTGAAGCAACCACTAAATGGCTAATTCAAAATTCTACCACCACATTTTACAAAAATACTATACCACCTTATATGGACAATGTCCCAACAGGGGTATCCGAAACCTTTCCGTCCACCTCTGGTGAAAAAGACAAATTTCTTCCGAATCGGCAGGAAGTGGGTCAGATATGAACTACATGCACATGATCCGATGCTCATGTTTTTTTATAAAAAATATTTTTAGGTTCACAATATGCTATTTTATTAAAGATTCAATGCAAGTTTTTCTTTTCATCGCACCAAAAAGCCATTTTTCATTATCCGAGCGCAAAAAGGAAATTTTCTAAAGCAACCACCAAATAGATAATTCAAAAAACGGAGGGTTTGTGATTAGTTGATATGGATATCATATTTGGATTCCTCTTATTTTTCTGATCAATTTAGACATATTATTTGTTAAATTCCGATTGACAGATTTAAAGATATTAATTATTCCATATTAAATAGAAAAATAGAAAAAAAGTAAAATTATTGTATTTTTATTTGAATTCAATAATATTTTTACTTATTTATTAATGTTTACTTAGATAACTGTTTGTAATTTCAAAAAATACAAAACATGTGATATGTTGATATAAGAGTTAATAGGATTGATATCATAGTATTGACAACAATGTATGAATTACTTTGTGAAAACAGATTCTGAAGGAACGAGGAAGTTAATCGTGCTGGAGCTGGAGTAGTATTAGGATGGGTGACCGGCCGGAAAGTTTGACCAAGAATGCAATTTAATTAAATACTAAGTGTAATTAGTGTTAAAAATATTCAAAGTGAGAGATTAACGAGTCAAACAATTCAAAGATTCAAAAATTGAGAAAAAAATAAAATAAAATAATTATTTTAAAAAAAAATGTTTTGCAACCTGTCAACAAGCTATGCCGACGGCCGCTACGCTCACGATCCTCACGATTTGTCCCTCTCCCGCACCTAGGCTCACGATCCCCACGATTTGTCCAGAATTGTCTTAGCGTGCATGTGCTATCCGTCCATTTCATTTGAGATTGGTACCTAGCACTATCTTTACTATTGTGTGCTCACTGCTCATCTATATTTTATATTACATGATCTGACACACATGCAAGAATCTTGCTATTCACTAGTACGACCTTGTTCTCTCTCCTGACCAGCAGAGTGATTTCTAGTGTTTGAATTGAAATGACTACATGTATCAAAATAAATATTAGACTAAAAATTCGTTTAAACATGTGTAGTTCTTTTGACGATATCTTTTAAACAAGCCCAATTAAGGTTTACTTTCAAAAAAAATTAAAATTTTGATTTTGATACACAACGAATTGTCATGATGGATTATGAAACCAATTGAAATAACATTAAAGAATATACAAAAATTAAATAATTTTTCTAATTGATAAATTTATTGAATAGTTCTAATACTAGTCTGAAGTATGTTGAAACATATTCAAACATGATGATGCATAATAAACCGCTATAAAACGAGATGTAAAATATTGTATCTCCGAATTGTGCTCGCGCAAGCATCATGTGTTTCAGTTAGGCTTTGGACTCAAATCCAATGTTGCGTAATTTGTTTCGTTAATATATTTTAGTTTTACATCTAAGGAAATTGTCAATTATTTTCTAACAATGATGTACAAATTGAAACATATTTTTCCAATAAGAAAAATTACTAGGTTTCATAAAGTTTTTAAGATTTTCACCAAGTTTTAAAAGTTGATTTTTAAATATTATCAATATATATTCAATATTAGTCTTGTTTTGAAGGCCTTTTTATTAGAAACTCATATATGCAAACGGTTTTCAAATTGGACTTCTGATTCAAAATCTACGGATGTTTTAAATTTTAGAAGAATGTGTGTACGGGAGAGTAGCATGATCCATACGCTGACACAACTTCCTGGAAACAAGGAGGAGAGAGAGCACGCTACCTCCCGTGCATGCTAGAAAATCCTCTATGACGATTTGTCCCTCTCCCCCATGTTCTGTTGTACGTGCTCTCAGCACGATCTCCTCTGCCTCTGTGCTAAGTACACGCGATAATGCAACAGACAACTCATCGAGTGCCATTCTTTCTCTCTCACTCGTGTCTAGCTTTCTACATGGTATCAGACGCTCATCCTAATCCACCTCCCTTTCCCCAGGATTTCGCTGCCTCCTCCACCACCATGACCAACCTCCCCTCCACCTCCGCCGGCGTGCTTTTCTCCTCCACCGCTAACTCTCCCGCCCAGGGTGCTCCCCCCACTCCCGTCCTCCTCCCTCCCCCAGCCCCGCGCGCCCCCGTCGTCACAAACGCCGGCGCTCACGGGGCTCCTACCAGCCACGCCACCCCCGCCGTCCCTGCTCGCCCTGCTCGCGTCGCCCCGCGCCAGAACCTGCGCCATGTGATCATCAAGCAGCAGGTCCAGATCACGCTTGATCTGCAGCGCCCCTCCTTCACCATGCGGCGTCATGTCTTTATCGTCACGCTCGGGCAGTTTGGCGTCCTCGACCACGTCGAAAGCGCCGCGCCGCCGCAGCACGACGACCCTGAATGGGTCCAGGACGACTACACCATCGTCTCCTGGCTGTACTCCACGGTCTCGGAGGAGATCCTCTCGCTCATCATGACGCCGGACGACACGGGCCACACGGCGTTTGCGGTTTGGCGCCGCATCGAGAACCTCTTCCTCGACAACGCTGTCACGCGGGCCGTCTACCTCGACGATGAGTTCCACAGGCAGCGGCAAGGAAACCTGGCGGTCTCCGCGTACTGCTCCGCCTCAAGTCATTGGCAGATCGCCTCCGCGATCTCGGCCATTCTGTGACTGACGCCGATCTGGTGCACCGCGTCCTTTCCGGCCTACGCTCTGACTTCCGCCACGCCGTCACCACACTCTCCCGCGAGGTACCTCTGCCCCCCTTCCAGGACGTTCGCTCTTTCTTGGTTCTTGAGGAAGGCAGGAACGAGGCTCTACACGCCGCGGCTGCTGCACCACCAGGGCCTCCAGCGGCTCCTGCACCACCCGCGCCTCCTCAGCAACCATCCGCGCCGCCTACGGTCAAGCCCAAGACCGGCGGATGGACCCGCACAGGTGGCCGGACCAAGACCGCTACCACGCCGCCAGCCACGACCGCGGCCGCGGCCGCTGCTCCCTGGACCGGCATGGTCCAGGCGTGGACCTACCAGTGGCGCCCCCACTACCCGAGGCGGGCGTGCTTGGTCCGCGTCAGTGGCGGAGCTAGCCAAGAATATCAGGGGGGCCAAAACGAAATTATGGATGTTTGGGGGGGGGGGCAAATGACACTAATTTTTCTTTTCTAGGTCCCCAAAAAAATTTTCCTTCAATGATTTTAAAAAATCTGGGGGGGCGGTGGCCCCCCCTGACATGCATGTAGCTCCGCCACTGGTCCGCGTCCCACCGGCGCTCCTACCCCACCATTCGCTGGCGTGTCGTTCACCGGCGCCGCGGTGCACCAGGCTGCTCTGGCGTTCCAGGGCGTTCCCGGGCCTGTCTACCAGGCCCCCGCGTACCATCCGGCCCCAGGCGCCTTCGTCCCCTGCTGGGATCAAGCATGCCTCATCCACGCGCTCCAGCAGCTCTCCGTCCAGCAGAAGCATCAGGCCGAAGGCGAATGGGCGATGGACACCGGTGCCACCTCCCACATGACGTCGTCCCCTGGTAATCTCTCGTCCCTGCAACCCTGCTCCTCTCTCTCTTGCATTGTTGTTGGCAATGGGCACCTCCTGCCAATCACGCACACTGGGTCCTCCTCTCTCGCCACCATAACTCGTCCTCTCCATCTTCAAAATGTTCTTGTTTCCCCCACCTTAATTAAATACCTTCTATTTGTTCGTATGCTTACTTGCACCAATCCCGTAAATGTTGAGTTTGACGATGTTGGATTTTCTGTTAAGGATCGACAAACCCGCCAGGTGCTCCTCCGATGTGATTCCGCCAGCGATCTCTACTCCGTCACGCCGACCCCTATCGCCATCAGCCTACTCACCAGCTGCTCCACCGACCTGTGGCATCAACGCCTCGGGCATCCCGGCTGCGCCAACCTCGCACGCACACTCCAGATGATCTCTGAACCCAATAAACCCATGTCTCACACTTGTAATGCTTGTCAATTAGGAAAGAATGTTCATTTTCCCTTTTCTCAATCTAGTACAATTTCCTTTTTTTCCTTTCCAACTTGTTCACTGTGATCTTTGGACTTCGCCGGTTCCTAGCATCTCCGGCTTCAAATATTATTTGGTATTACTAGATGATTTCAGTCACTTTGCCTGGTCGTTTCCCCTTCATCGAAAATCAGATGCCTACGATGCGATTCGCCGTTTCCACGCTTTCACCCGTACTCAATTCAACTTCCCCCTCGTTGCTCTCCAGTCCGACAACGGGCGTGAGTTTGACAATGCTGCAGCTCGCACTTTCTTTAGCGACAACGACGTCTCCTTCCGGATGTCCTGCCCCTATACTTCTTCCCAAAACGGCCGCGCCGAGCGGATCATCCGCACTCTGAACGAAACCATGCGCACCATCCTCTTCCATGCCCAACTTCCTCCCGTTTTTTGGGCTGAGGCCCTGGCCACGTCCACCTTCCTCGTTAACCATCGACCATGTCGCCCACGCCAGCTCCTCACCCCCTTCCATCTCCTCTACGGCTCCCCTCCAGACTTTCAGCATCTCAGGGTTTTCGGTTGCCTCTGTTACCCTAACACGACGCCCACAGCCCCCAACAAACTATCCCACCGTAGCACCCCCTGCGTTTTTCTCGGCTACTCCACCGACCACAAAGGATATAGATGCCTTGATCCCTCTTCAAACCGTGTGTTTGTCTCTCGCCATGTCACGTTTGACGAAACCCAATTCCCCTTCGCCCACCTCCCCACCACGCCCACCCTAGCATCGTTCGACTTTCTCCTCAGCCTCCCTCCTACTCATGATCACACAATTCCCTGACCAATCCCGATCCACCGGCCACGGCTTCCCCATCCCATCCCATCGCCACCACACCCTCTGTCGCGGCAGCTCCAACCACACCAACCTTTGCCGTGGCAGGATCCACGACCCCCCACTCTGCCGCGATAGCATCCCCTGCCTCCGCCTCTGCCGCGGTAGGCTCCGCAACCCCTCATTCTGCCGCGGCAGCATCTCCTACCCATACCCCTGTCGTGGCACGCGACCACGCCCCCCGGTCTGCCGGGAAGCATCTACTACCTCAACCTCTGCCACGGCAGCGCCTCCACCTCCTCCCCTACCATCACCAAACCGCACACACGCCTCTCTGCCACCGTGCCCCCCTTCACACATCCATCACCGCCCTCATCTCCCCTGTCCTCACCACCACACGACGACTCCCGCCAAACCCCTGCACCCCTTCCCGCTGCTACTGACCCACAATCTCGTCAACCCCCACCTCCCAAGTCTCATCACATGCGTACACGCTCTCAATAAGGGATCTTCTTGCCCAACAAATGCTGCGCCACTCTCGCCACAACCGATTCCATCTCCCCTTTACCCACCAGTGTGCGTTCGGCTCTGCGCGATCCCAATTGGCTAACAGCTATGCAAGATGAATTCAGGGCTTTCAGGTCAACCAGATGTGGACACTTGTTCCTCAGCCCCGTGGCGCTAACGTGATCACCGGGAAGTGGGTGTTCCGTCACAAGTTCCGCGTTGACGGCACCTTGGAGCGGTACAAGGCAAGGTGGGTCGTGTGCGGATTCTCGCAGAAACCTGGCATTGACTTCAACGAAACCTTCTCTCATGTCGTCAAGTATGCCACGATTCATGTCGACCTCGCCATCGCCGCCCACAAAAGTTGGCTTGTCCATCAGCTCGACGTGAACAACGCTCTTCTGCACGACCATCTGCAGGAACGCGTCTACTGCCAGCAACCCGCGGGCTTCGTCGACTCTGCTCGTGCTGGCGACGTCTGCCTGCTCGCCAAGTCCTTGTATGGGCTCAAGAAGGCCCCACGCGCGTGGTACGCTCGCTTCGCCGGCTTCCTCGACAAACTTGGGTTCGTCTGCGCCAAGTCTGACACCTCGCTCTTCGTGCTGCATCAACCTGTTGGCACCGTGTACCTTCTTCTGTATGTGGACGATGTCGTTCTCACTGCGTAGTTTGCCACACTGCTTCGTCGCATCATCGACCGGCTCCAACACGAGTTCTCCCTCAAAGGCCTCGGCGCCCTTCACTACTTCCTTGGCATCAACGTCGAGCGCTCCTCTGAGGGGTTCTTCCTCTCCCAGGGGAAATATGCTGACGAGCTCCTGGACAAGGCGAGCATGTCCTCCTACAGCCCCTCTCCAGCGCCCATCGATACCTCCGCAAAACTCTCCTCTGCCTCGGGCACGCCAGTCTCTGACGCTAATGCTTACCGAAGCATCGACAGCGGGCTACAGTACCTCACGATGACCCGCCCGAACATCACCTACGCCGTGCAGCAAGCGTGCCTCCATATGCACGCCCCGATGGACTGTCACCTCGCCCTCGTCAAACGGATTCTCCGCTACGTCCGTGCCACCATTGGCTACGGTCTGCATCTCCAGCGCTCCTCCACGTTCTACATAGTGGCATACTCGGACGCGGACTAGGCCAGGTGCCCCGACACGCGTCGCTCCACTTCCGGCTACGTCGTCTTCCTCGGCGACACGCTGGTGTCCTGGTCCTCCAAACGGTAGCCCACGGTCTCCCGCTCGAGCGCGGAAGAGGAGTACCGCAGCGTCGCCAACGTCGTCGCTGAAAGCTGCTGGCTTCATCAACTCCTCACCGAGCTCCACGTCCTCGTACCAAAAGCCACGATCGTCTACTGCGACAATATCTCTACGGTTTACATGGCGGCCAACCCCGTGCATCATCGGTGCACGAAGCACATCGAGCTCGACATCCACTTCGTCAAGGAGAAGGTTGCGCTCAGCCACGTTCGCGTTCTCCACGTTCCCACCGGGCAGCAGTACGCCGACGTCATGACCAAGGGCTTTCCGACCTCGGTGTTCCAGGAATTCCGATCCAGTATGTACGTCCGGCCACCCACGCTCAAACTACCGGGGGGTGTTAGCGCACAATACTCGGTCCTCCCCTAGCTAGGCTCACGGTCCTCACGATTTGTCCCCCTCCCCCACGTTCGGGCTTATAGCTCCCATGCGATGTCTTTACGCGGAATTGGAAGGAACACGACATCGTTGAAAAGAATAGCTCGCATGCGACGGTTGTGAAGCAACTAATATCCCAGGTCCACACGGGCCATAAAACGGTCGTTAAGGACACATTTAACTTTGTTCCAAGATTAGGGTTAAGCCAAACCAGTCGGTTGGGACAGCCAGTCAATCCAGAAAAACCAACCGCTTCCGACCGAGAGCGTGCGTCACACTGACTGTAGCTTCCCCGACGGCGGCGACGGACCTCACCCATCGTTCTCGGTGCCGGCAGCGGCAGGGCAATTCATTTAGGCGGCGGCGTTTTCGTTCGACGGCGAAGGTGGTGAGTGCCATTTGAAAGCTAATTCCTCTCCCATTCTTCTCAATTCGAGATCTGAGCGTGCCCATTGATGCTAGATTGTGGAGGCGAGGGTGTGCTGAACGGGGCGAGGGGGAACGAGATGGAGCATGGAGAGGGGACTTCTAATCGGTATATCCCGTATCTCTGCACTTAATTTCTCTAAGGTTGAGCTCTTTGTTCGCTTCCGCTAGCTCACAGTGCCCGCCAAAAACAGGGGAGACGATGTTGTGCGCCAAACCTTTGAATTTCGCATCAATTTCTTTCCCTCTAGGGATGTTTTAGTTGATGGCAGCACGCAACTCATTGAGAGAGACACAGTTGTTAAATGGGAGGAGGAATTAGAACATGTTGATCCCCAAGAGCTAATAAACATGGGAGAGGAGGCGGTGAGGAAAATGGTGGAAAAAATTGGGGATAGTGTGGTTTGGGAGCCAGAGCAAGAAGTTTCTTTGTTATGATTTGATGATTGCAAATGTGACTATGTTAGGGTTGATACAGGGGAACATATAGTTGATGAAATCGATGAGCAAAACGGTTGGACAAGCAAAACTGTTTTGTGTTTAGCAGAGCTCATTGATCTGAAACCTGATTCGAGGGTTGGATATGTGGCCTCGAAGTTGGCTGCTCAGATGGTCGAGGATTATTGGGCTACACAAAGGCAAGTAATGCCTATACTTACTGAGTTGGAAGTGTTAAAAGTGGAGGATGATGCTAATGCACAAGGGGAGGCTGCAGATGCTAATGCACAAAGGATTGTAACTGTTGATTGGAATTCAGTTGAGATACATGACCGGACTGATTTGGTCATTGCACCAATAGATGACATTGAAATGGCAAAGCTTTTTAGCATTCCTATAGATGACAGAGACAAGGAGAAGAAGAGGGATGAAGCTGCAAATGATGGTGACAACCATTTAAGAGATGAAGAGGCAGATATATATCTAGAGTTGTTGGAAAATGTTGCAGTTCATGTAGATGATGCACATGATGATGAGCTAGTAACAGTTTATGACAAAGAGGACCCAGTTATTTAAGTTGGGAAATTGTTTCCAAGCATGGATGAATTCAGGATGTGTTTCAGGACATATGCAGTCAAACGTGAGTTTGCTACCAAGACTATGTGGACTGATAAAAAGAAGTTCTATGCAAAATGCATAGGTTATGATGGTGGTGCCAAGCCTTGCAAGTGGTATATATCTGCTAGAGGCCAACCTGATGGAAGGACAATAAGAGTGAATCAAATTCCAAAAGTTCATACTTGCATTACAACTTCTCAAACAGTTACAAAGATGACATCACAATTATGCGTTGCAGAAAAGATCAAGCCCATTTTAGCCATAACACCAAACATCACTGCAAAGATACTGAAAGTAGACTTGGAAAAGCAGTACCCCATTAAGCTGAATTATACTACAGTGTGGAAGGCAAAGCAAAGGGCAATGAAAGAGCTATATGGTGATTGGGAAAATACCTTTCGAATGCTTTACAACTTCAAAGCAGAAGTAGAGAAGAGGTCACCTGGCAGTGTTGTGGAGATAGATACTGAGGTAACAGTTGATGGGAAAGTCTTCTTCTCTAAATTCTTCATGGCTTTAAAGCCTTGCATCGATGGCTTCAAAGTAGGGTGCCGTCCATATTTGAGTATAGACTCATCTTTCTTGACTGGAAAGTGGAATGGTCAACTAGCAGCATGCAATGTTTTAGATGGACACAATTGGATGTTCCCTGTAGCTATTGGCATGTTTTAGTCTGAGACAGAGGCATCATGGACATGGTTCATGATGCAGTTGAAAAGATGCATAGGTCCATTCTCTCCATTGGCAGTGCACACAGATGCATGTAAAGGTTTAGAAAATGCAGTGAATATTGTTTTCCCTCATGCTGAGCAGAGGGAGTGCTTCGGCCATATGTGGATTAATTTGATCAAAAAATTCAGAGGAGATGATTTTGGACGCATGTGGCCAGCAGCAAGATCTTACACCAGACAGACACATTCATATCACCTTGAGAATATTAAGGTGGCATGCTCTAAGGAGGATAGGGTCAAGTTTTGTACATGGTTGGAAACCTACCATTCTCTTTTATGGTATAGGTCAGGTTTTAACACTGCCATCAAATGTGATCATATTAACAATAATTTGGCAGAAAGTTTCAACAACAAAGTGAAGGAGTTAAAAGACTTGCCTGTCCATGACATGGTTGACCAGATCAGGATCATGATCATGAGGTTGTGGGAATTGAGAAGAAGGCTTGGTGATGTTCTTCAAGGAGATAAGCTTCCTGATGTTGTGCAGCAGGTGTCAACATGAGTAGAAATCTTGCACATTTGCGTGTTGAGAAATCCTCATTGTGGGGTGCTGAAGTCAGAGATACAAAGACTGGAAGGAGGCATGTTGTTGACACTCAATTGCATGAATGCACATGCATTGAGTGGCAACACACTGGGAAGCCTTGTGAGCATGCCATACTTTTCTTGGCCTCCAAACTCAAGCTAAATATGCACCCATATTTGCATGAGTATTATTCTGTAGCAAAATTCAAGGCTGCATATGGAACACCAATTCCAGCACTTACAGATCAGTCTTAGTGGCCTGAAGTGGACATTCAGTTCTCCTTGTGTCCTCCTTTGATGAAAAGAAAGGCTGGCAGGCCCAAGCAGAGTAGATTTAAGGCTTGGTTTGAGAAAGGTTGGAGCAGCAAGAAGGGAAAGAAAGATGAAAAGAAAGATGCCAAGCCAAAAAGGGCCAAAAAGGTAACAAGAATAGATGCAAACTCTGTAAAGGACTTAGACACCGAGCTGGCTCTACCAAGTGCAGATACACTGCTGAAAAGCCAAAGTATGTTCATCCAAAATCTATCCCATTTCTTGTTGATGATTTTTCTCCCCCAGCTAACTTGCTTGTTTTCAGGAGGAAGCGTGGAGAAAAAGGCCCACCTCTTGTTGTTGACGAATGCTGGCCAGTGAAAAGGGCAAGAATCAATGGCCAAAGAAAGAAGAGAACTAACCAGATCATGTTTGGTGCTGCTGAGGTGCAATCTGAACTTGTTTTGGAGGATGATGTGCAAACTGTTGAGGCTTTAGGGCACACCGTTTCTGATTTGAAAGCTCTGGTGCAAAATGAGGGGCAAAATGAGCATGTTGTTGAGGCTCTGGTGCAAAATGAGCCTGTTGTTGAGGCTCTGGTGCAAAATGAGCATGTTGTTGAGGCTCTGGTGCAAAATGAGCCTGTTGTTGAGGCTCTGGTGCAAACTGACCATGTTGATGAGGCTCTGGTGCAAAGTGACCATGTTGATGAGGCTCTGGTGCCAGATTGTGTTGTTGAGGAGGTGCAGGAGGTGAAGGAGACTCTTGGACGTGCTGTGGGGAGGCCATATGATAATGGTAAGAAAAAGAAGAGCATAAACCTGTTGTGTGGTGTGAAACTTGTGAAGGAGAAGAAAACGAGGGGTAAGAAGAGCCAAAAGAAATAGACTTTGAATTTGGCACTTGTTGTTGTTGTAAACATTTGTTATTGTAATTATTTGGCAGTTGTTGTTGTAAACATTTGTTACTATAATCATTTGGCACTTGTTGTTGATAATTTGGACAAAATTCAAATATGATGGTAAATTTGAATTTCAACAAATGTAGCTATGTGTAATTTTCTATGTTTGTATGAGCTTCCAATGTTTTTCTAATATGTGGAGTACAACCCATCCTCACCCTGATACCTTTTGTGAAGTACAACTCACCCTCATCCAAAATGTGGTAGAAATGGGCTCCAAAGCTAGGGTAAACCACCCCATTTCTAAGCAAGTTTTTTTCGACCATTTCTAAAACCAAGTTTGATATTTTTCCTCACAACTATGTCACATAACATGACACCATGTGAAGGTTTTGTATTTTTTTGATTTTTTTTGAATTAGTGATGCACATTTGAATGTCTGGTCAAACTTTTTGAAGGGTTTTCATAAATATTCTTAGCTAGGGGCTGAGGCTCACAAAACTAGCATTGTATCTCTGATGAAATAGCATGTTGTGAACCTAAAAATGATTTTTACAAAAAATCATCAGCATGAAATCATGTACATGTAGTTCATATCTTACCCACTTCCAGCCGATTTAGCAGGATTTGTCTTTTTCACCAGGGATGGAATAAAAGGTTTGAGATACTTAAGTTGGTAAATTGTACATGCTAGGTGGTCTAGTATTTTTGAAAAATAGGATGTTACCATTTTGAAACTTCAATTTGGTGGTTGCTTCACAAATCCCCCCTCTTTCGACACTCAGAAAATAGAAAATGGATTTTCTGTGTGTCGAAAAGGAAAACTTTGTACTACAACATTGTTAGTCATCCCATTATACACATGCATGCCCAATATGGGCACATTATCACAAACTATGCCTTGATTCTAGCCATATCATTAGTAATTTGACCCGAAAGCCAGAAAACCTCGGAGGAGATAGGTCATTTTGTGAAGTTTTTTTTGAAATATGATCAATAGACCAAGTTTGATATTTTTACTCACAACTATATCACATAACATGACACCATGCGAAGGTTTTGTATTTTTTTGATTTTTTTTGAATTAGTTATGCACATTTGAATGTCTAGTCAAACTTTTTGAAGGGTTTTCATAAATATTCTTAGCTAGGGGCTGAGGCTCACAAAACTAGCATGGGATCTCTGATGAAATAGCATGTTGTGAACCAAAAAATGATTTTTACAAAAAATCGTCAGCATGAAATCATGTACCTGTAGTTCATATCTTACCCACTTCCAGCCGATTTGGCAGGATTTGTCTTTTTCACCAGGGATGGAATAAAAGGTTTGAGATACTCAAGTTGGGAAATTGTACATGCTAGGTGGTCTAGTATTTTTTAAAAATATGATGTTACCATTTTGAAACTTCAATTTTGTGGTTGCTTCACAAATCCCCCCTCTTTCGGCACTCAGAAAATAGAAAATGGAATTTTTGTGCGTCGAAAAGAAAAACTTTGTACTACAACATTGTTAGTCATACCATTCTACACATGCATGCCCAATATGGGCACATTATCACAAACTATGCCTTGATTCTAGCCATATCATTGGTCATTTGACCCGAAAGCCAGAAAACCTCGGAGGAGATAGGTCATTTTGTGAAGATTTTTTTGAAATATGATCAATAGACCAAGTTTTATATTTTTTCCCACAACTATGTCACATAACATGACACCATGCGAAGGTTTTGTATTTTTTTGTTTTTTTTTAATTAGTTATGCACATTTGAATGTCTGGTCAAACTTATGAAAATCCCGTTGACTGCATCCTAAACCCAGCTAACCCTAAGGCCGAATGAGGAACGTAGATATAACCCTAGCACGACATTGTGGCCGTCTGATCTCGTCTTCTAGAAGGATTCCACGGGTGGCTCTGGGCGATCCGTGGAAGAGCTTGTTCTACAACCTGATTGGTTGGGGTCTCTTAGAAGGATTTCGTGGCTAGCTGTTGGCGATCCGTGGGATGGATGATTCTGGAATCTGATTGGCTCGCATCGTTTTTGCATGAACAGATAAGGTATAGCGTGGCACACTCCATTGACCATTGGACCGAGCGTGGCATGCGAGGGCGCTGGACGGGGCGGGCTGCACCATGTATGCAGCTGCCTCTCGCGTCGAAGTCTAGCTATTTTGCGTGCAGCCAACCGACACAGTAGCGCTGCAGCGTATTTACTCCCGCCGTCGCATTAAATAAGTGTACGTCTAACAACTTTCTTTAGTCAAACTTACTCCCCTCCGGTTCATGTGCCATAGAAAAAGTCAATATTTATAAACTTTGACTACGTATATAAGAAAAAATACAAAATCTAAAATATGTAATAAATATAAGTTACAGCGTGGCACACTCCATTGACCGTTGGACCGAGCGTGGCATGCGAGGGCGCTGGGCGGGGCGGGCTGCACCATGCATGCAGCTGCCTCTCGCGTTGCAGTCTAGCTATTTTGCGTGCAGCCAACCGACGCAGCTGCGCTACAGCGTATTTACTCCCTCCGTCGCATTAAATAAGTGTACGTCTAACAACTTTCTTCAGTCAAACTTACTCCCCTCCAGTTCATGCGCCATAGAAAAAGTCAATATTTATAAACTTTGACTACGTATATAAGAAAAAATATCAAAATCTAAAATATGTAATAAATATAATTAGATTCACCATAACACATACTTTTATATTATATAAAATTGATATTATAAACTTAGTTTCATACTCCCTCTATTCCCTCCAATTGATATCCATCTGATTACTTCCACCGATTTTTCCTCTCACCCGTTGAGTTTCCATGTGTGAGTTTATTACATGCGGTGTGTAAAAACGAACGAGTTTGTTGCATGTCGTGTGACAACTACCTTGGTCCTAGATTCCTGCATTTATTACCGAGTAACTCAAGGCCAAATTCTATTTTCTCTTTTATTTTTTACTGCCAATGAACAACTACCTTGGATATTTTTTTCTCCTTTTCCCATTAATGCACGCATGCATGCAGGGGCGGGGGCGACGGTGCAGGAGTCACCTCGCATCCTAGCAATTATTTTGCACTGATCACGCACGCGGCTACGTTCGCTGCCTACACGCAACGTAGCGCACGCGGCTGCGCCAACGTAGGATTCCCATGCCGCCCTTCACGCTGAGCCCTTAATAAATAGGCAAAACGCCTTTGCCTCCTCATCTCATCTTGCCCCTCATCTTCAACCTCGAGCCCGTCCCTTTGCCTCCTCCTAGCCCCAAAAAACACTCTGGCGACCATGGCGACCTCCTCCCGCTTCCCTTCGGAATCCGAGGTCAGCGACGAGGATAACCACCCGGACCACAAACAGGTCTGGGAGCAGGAGGCGCCCACGCACCCGAGGCGTGGCAACAAGGGGGGCGACACAAAGCCCCGCCCTGCCCCTATGCCCAAGGCCACTTCGTCCACAACCCCCTCCCCAGCGTCGACGGCAACCTCCCCGACGACGGCCCCTTTGACGAGTATTAGAAGGTGGCGGAGAAGCAGGAGGCGAAGGAGGAGGCTACTTACCCCAAGTGGGAGGAGAATCAGGCCGCGCACGCCTTGAATAAAAGGCGGAAAGGGCAGGAGGAGGACCGACGAGAGGCCAATCGCTGGACCTTCCAGGAAGAGCAGCGGCGGCGGGAGCAACGGGAGAGGGCGGCGGCTTGAAATGCGGCGGCAGCGGCTTGGACGGTGGCGGCACCGCCCCCACCGCCGATGGAGTAGGGCAGCCTCCCGACGACGAGGTTGACCGGCAGCCGGGCTAAACCCACGTAGTAGCTAGGGTTAGGGTTTAGCCCAGGGTTTAGGCGCCGGGCCCTTAGGATTAGTTTCCCTTAGGGTCTATATTGTACCCCTTGTCTTTTATTGTAATGTTATCGGGTTATCTAATATATGTAATGTTATCTAATATATGTAATGTTATCTAATATATTTTCTATCCCGTGTAATATTTATAATCTGTTATCACTCGACTTATGTTTTATTGTATTATCATTTGTCAAAACACCCAAAACAACAAGTGCATAAAACAAAAGACACAAAAAAAGTTCTCATATAATACTCGTGCAATATTTATAAAATGAGTGAAATTAGAAAATATCAAAAAGAATAATAATTTAACGTTATGAAGGTTGATTATTTTCAAATAACACATGCAACACATGGTTCATTTTCAAACAACACATTTACATATTTACATAAGTTAAAGGGGCGCAAGTTATGTTAGTTAAATGGATGCCCTTGGCCTTCATTTATATATTTACTTTCGCAAAAAATAAAAGATTGCGACCTGAGCACGAGTATCTGCAGATCCACACGTCCCTAGTTAGATTGTAACGGGAGTACCATTTTTTTGTCCAATCTACAAGTAGTTACTATTGGGCCTAGATACGACCATTTTGGCCTGACTAAGTTCTATTTGGGCCTGACCTTTTTCAATCACTCCTCGTCAATTGTTTTTTACTTTTCAACCCCTCCCCCTCCCCTGTACACTGATAAAACTGAAGAAACACTGACGAAACTGACAAAACTGAAGGAACACTGATTTAGAAAATAGAGCAGCTCAAAATTGGCCCGAATTTGTGTTGCATTTTATTCAAGCCAAAGACATAGACCATTACATCCATTACAAAGCATCACTCGAACACTGATTGCTCTGTCTAATGACTAATGATCAGAAGATAAACTAATCCAAGAGAAATTACACAAAAATAAAAAAATCGGCCATCAGATTGTCCTGCTTCTTCAATTCGATGATTTGCCTCAGCTGCTTGTTCATCTTCTTCAGCTCGGCCTTCACTTCTGCATCCACCGTAGTACCAACAGAAATGGGGTTTCCAGATCCCAATTGCTCCACCACGGACAGGTTTTCGAGCTCCCGGGATGCTGCCTCCACCCCAATTCGCTCGATGTACTCAATAAGCCACTCAAAATGCTCACATTTTGGCAGTTCCTAAAATCGCATAGATGAACCCTAAATCCCAAATTTGATGAAATGCATGAAATTTCGAAAGAAAAGCGAGAAATTGGCGCTCGGAACACTCATATCTCACCTTTCTCGGCTCGGGCTTGCTCTCACACTTCACAAATTCCTGGCCAATGTTGTCGTTCTTGTCGGTGGATGTGACAAGCCGCTTCAGGGGCGCGGTATGGGGGCAATCGGGGCACCTCCTCATCGGCACCACACCATACCGAGGCCATGAGTGGAGGGAGGCTGAAGCAGAGCTCGACATCCCTCGCCGGCGTTGCCGCACTTGCTCGCCGGAGAAGAAAACGGAAGGGGATGAGATGCTGGAACGGTGGCGGGAGTGCTCGGGTGCGGGGACGGATCGGGGCCAACGACTCTCTTCAACCACAGTGTGGGTCCCATGATATGAGGTGGACATCAGGTGAGTTCCACCGTGACGTAGAGGCTGTGGGTCCTACTGTGCTCAGCTGATTCGAATTCGTTGACGGTCTCGTGAGGTTAAGTGAAAGTGTCGCACGGGAGCTATTTGCCGCTTCAGAAGTGTCGCATGCGAGCTATTCTTTGCAACGATGTAGTGTTCCTTCCAATTCCATGTAAAGACGTCGCATGGGAGCTATAAGCCCCCCACATTCTGTTGTACGTGCTCTCAGCACGATCTCCTCTGCCTCTACTATAAGTACATGTGATAATGCAACAGGCAACTCATCGAGTGACATTCTTTCTCTCTCACTCGTGTCTAGCTTTCTACAATATCACTTACTAATCGACTTGGGTTTTATATGATGTTACTTGTGCTTTTTTTTCTATCGGTAAAATATGAATGTACTGTTGAACAAGTTGGGCATTTGAAGTTAGCATGCTCTGCCAAAGGGCGTCGCTCCTTAGTGGACGTTAGGTAGACCTTAATTTTTAGATGAAAATGTGTTGGGTTGGGGTAGACATATGTGTACCGGATTAGTGCTACCTAACCCGTGCAATTAGTGGTCGTATTAGGTATTACCTCCATTCTACAATATAAACCGTTTTAGATACTCCATTCGATACATATTACTTGTCGTTGAAATGGATGTATCTAGCACTAAAACATGTCTAGATACATCTATTTTAGCGACAAGTAATATTGACCGGAGGAAGTAGCTAAAAAGGAGATCCGTACGGGCTGGGGGGCCAACTTGGGTGCAGCGACGCGACTCCAGAAGGCTTCGTTGCTGGAGGAGATCCGTACTCTGGACCTGGCGGCAGACTCGATGGGCCTTTCCGCTGATGAGTGGTCCCACCGTTATGCCTTAGAGACTTCGCTCGTCGAGATTTACAAGGGGGAGGAGTTGTTCTGGCGACAGCGCAGCCACCAGAACTGGCTTCTCCAAGGAGATGCGAACACTGCATACTTTCATGCGGTGGCCAATGGCCGCCGTAGGAAATGCTCGATCCCCTGCCTCTGGGACGGTGAGCTCCTCCTTGAGGAGCCGGGGGCGCTCTCCGCCCATATTTACTCCTTTTATAAGGAGCTCTTCTTGGCAGGACCCCTTATGGGGGTCGTGTTGGCTGACGACTTTTGGCCTAGTGGGGCCAGAGTCACAGCTGACGAGAATGCGAAGCTCACCCTCCCATTCCTACCAGAGGAAGTTGAGCGGGCCGTGAAGGCCATGAAGGCCAACTCCGCCTCGGGCCCTGATGGCCTCCCGGTATCTTTCTTCCAGACTTTCTGGAGGGAACTCCAACCGGTCATCATGCCCATGTTCCAGGAGTTCTACACCGGAACTCTCGTGATGGGGCGACTGAATCTGGGAGTTATCACTCTGATCCCTAAAGTTTTGGGGGCCTCGGATATTCGCCAATTTAGGCCCATCACGGTCCTCAATGTCATCCAACGGATCCTCGCGAAAGTTTGCACCTCTCGTCTCGCCCCGGTCATGGAGCGCCTCACCCACCAGTATCAATTTGCCTTTCTCAAGGGCAGATTTATACATGATGGGGTCCTGGCCCTCCATGAGATTATCCACGAGATCAAGTCCAGACGATTGAAGGGCATCTTCTTGAAGCTGGACTTCCAGAAGGCCTACGATCGTCTAGACTGGCGGTTCCTACGTCAGGTCCTCATTAGGCGAGGATTTGACGACCGTCTGATCACCTGGATAATGCAGTTCGTCATGACCGGGAGCACCGCAATTAACATAAATGGCGAGATCGGGCCATACTTCCGCCCCTCCTGTGGTGTCCGCCAGGGGGACCCCCTGTCCCCCTCCTCTCCAACGCTGTTGTTGATGCCCTCGCGGAAATGCTTGAGAAAGCGAAGGCGGCCGGCCACATCTCCGGCGTGGTAGGCCACCTTATCCCAGGGGCGGCATCACCCAGCTTCAGTACGCAGACGACACGATGATCATGATTGAAGGCTCGACTCTGGACATTGCAAACCTCAAATTCCTCCTCCTCTGCTTCCAGGAGATGTCTGGCCTCCGTATCAATTTCGATAAGAGCGAGATCATCGCACTAGGGTTCTCCCAGGACGAGCAACAGAGGATAGCTGACAATTTCAACTGTCGGCTCGCCTCCTTCCCCATTACCTACCTGGGGATGCCGATCCGCGACACCAGGATCCTTATCAGGGACCTGGACCCGCTCGCGGATAGGGTGCGCTCGAGGTCCGAACCTTGGCGTGGTAGATTTACCTCTAAAGGTAGCAAGATCGTCCTGATCGACTCCTGTCTGTCTAGCCTGCCCATGTATATGATGGGCATGTACCTCCTCCCCGAGGGGGTGCATGGGACATTTGACAAGGAGTTGTCGAGGTTCTTCTGGCAAGACTCCTTGGGTCGCCAGAAATACCACATGGTCAAGTGGGCAGACATTTGCGCCCCCAAGGAGGTTGGGGGCATAGGAATCCTTGCATCCCGGCAGTTCAACAAGGCCCTTATGCTTAGATGGGTTTGGCGTATCTTGCGTGATGATGGTGGCCTATGGCTCAAACTCATCAAGGCCAAGTACCTGCGAGGTCGGCCCCTTCTGGACTGTGATCGACACGATGGGTCCCAATTCTGGCACTCCATTCAGGAGATCAAGCGTGAGATCAGGCATGGTCTCGCCTTCTCCATTGGGAACGGGGAGGGGACCATGTTCTGGCTGGACCCCTGGCTCAGAGAGCGCCCGCTGTAGGAGGCCTTTCCGAGCCTATTCGCCATCTGTTCCGACCCAGCGCTCCGTGTATCCAACGCGGCACATGGAGGTACATGGAACATCTCGTCCCGTCGTACCTTCGGCCCGGAGGAAACGGAAGCATGGCGGGAACTCAGGGCGGAGCTCCCGGCCTCCTTGGCCAACGAACCCGATAGTGTATTTTGGACACTCACCCCGTCCGGATCTTTCTCGGTTGGCTCAGCATATCGGGCCCTCTTTGGCCAGGCCATACTCCCCTGGACCAAGCACCTCTGGAAAGCACCTCTCCCGCTGAAGACAAATTTTTTTGTATGGCAACTTTTACGCGATAGGCTCCCCTCGGGAGTTGAGGTGGCCAAGAGACATGGGCCGGGGGACGGATTATGTCCATTATGTGGGGTCCCTGAAACGGGCACCCACATATTGTTCACCTGTCCCGCGGCCCGGTTTCTGTGGAATTTCACCAGAGAGGCGTTGGGCCCGGACTGGCTGGCCCATGATCTCGGTGAATTCCTAGAAACCCAAGCAAACCGAGCTGGGAAGGGTCGTCGCCTCTTCTGGCTTGTGTTCGCGGCCATGTCGTGGTCCCTCTGGAACATTCGGAATAAGATGGTTATTGAGAAGATTCTCCCTAGGCGTGCGTCTGACTCGGTTTTTCACTTTCTGGCTTTTCTGCAGCTTTGGTACCCGTTGTGTAGACAGCGGGACAATGCGAGGTTGGACGCGACTCTTCGCCGGCTCTTGGAGGCGGCTCAGCGGCTCCCTCATAGCCCGTCTTAGTGTCTTCGGCGTTCACTCCCCTGGCGAGGCGTAGTTCCTTTTTTCGTTGGATGGTGTCCGAGTTGGGTCGTCTTGTGCTGTGGCCCCAGCATGTGATGTGTGTGTGACTCTGTACTGTAATATTTGTGGTGGACGGTTGCTTTATTTATAAAACGGGACGAAAGCCTATTTCAAGCTGAAAAGGATTATATTGTGAAACGGATCTGGTCTGTGGCTCAGCTCTACTACAAACTAGCATGCTATCTGAGCTCGTGACATGTTAACTTGCTTGTCGCATCCTTCGTAAACCTGGACCGACTAGCTCGCACACCTTTCCATAACCATGTTTAATTTGTTTTTTTTAGTGTGATGGGATAAAATCATACAAAATGCCCACCGGCCGCTTGTTATATATTCCTCGAACGTGAGCTGTCGGTCAAGCCGTGAACACAGAGTACTCCCTCCTCTCCGTTTTAATTTATAATTCTTGTCGTGGTTTTATTTTAAATCCGAACTAAATCATGACAAGGTTTGAACTGAAATCACGATAAGGTTTATGTAACAAGGAGGGAGTAGCAAAGAAGGTACACGTAAGACATGTATCAGTTGATTTTAGCAAGCATGTAAGACAGGTCGTATGTGCTCAGTCCAAAAGTGCAACAACAAACATCAACGTAGAGACAAAAATCTTTTATGTACTCTCTCCGACCTATATTAGTTAAATTAGATTTATCAAAATTTGGATGAACCTATATAGTAAATAGTGTCTAGATTCATTCAAATCTAAACAAATTTTAGTCAACTAATATGAGTCAGAGGAAGTAGTAAACTCTTAGCTTGAGGGAAAAATCATGGGCTAAAGACATCCAAATCTTTTTCTACTATTATAAAATGTGGGATACAACAAGTTTTTCTCCGGAGCACTAGAAGATCTTATACAATAAGGTATCACAAATCAAAAAACAAGATTTAGTGCACAAGTGATATGGATTGAAACAATATCATCAAAGATTGTGGAAGCAGAACTTGAAAGAGACAAATTAACGGATAGCCTTGTGGGAAACACCTGGCGGTTCTCAAACCCTTTCTTCGACGATAGTGACGATTCTAGCATGCATGCTTGATCGCGTGTAACTCGCTGCCGTTGATATGTGTTGATTTGCTGCTTTAAGATTTGCGCTACACGGTTTCATTAATTTTCATCACGTTTTAGAAATCTGTGTCAAAATGAATTGTGATGAAACGGAGTAAAACATTGCACGTGATATAGCATGCATGCTAGAATCATATTTCTGTTTCTTCAACTTTCTATCTTTCTCTTTCATCTTGGTTTTGTTCTACATCTATAATGGATGCTAGAATTGCTGGCACACCACCTAGTGGTGCCTAGATGGGAGGCTGAACATCCCCTATCCTAATGTACTAACAAAGTCCAAAAGATGACCCTTGTTATAACCTTAAAGGATAATGGGTTTTCACACCTGTTTGGGCCGACTATATCTTCACAACCCACATGAGGAGAAAGCCCAAAATAAATCTTATATAATTCTGCACTAAACACGATACATAAACAGTCGTGTGCAATGTGACATCAATGCACGTGGTTAGATAGACATTTCGGTGTGTAATGTGGCCTCAAGAGACATGGACGAACCTCGATGATCGATTCCAATGAGGTAGCACATCGCCAACAGAGGAGATCATGTTACTTCCTTTGCCGATGAAGTACCATAACGGGCACGGGTTTACCTCTATTTGAGATTAGGTCTCCATGTCAATGGCAGGATAGTGGCGACAGGTCACACTTCCGATGCAGTAGTCTTCTATTGTTGTTGGTGACTAGATTGTTCCACATCACGATGACAAATCATTTGGAAACAATCATTTGAAAACAGGTTGGAGAGGACAACTTTGTGGATTGGTGGATGCAGACGCCCCGTTTGACCCCCCGAGCTATCCGCAAGGGGACTTCCTCCCTCATCATGCTCACGGCATGGTGGATCTGGAAGAAGCGCAACTCGGTGGTTTTTGACAATGTGTCACCAAACGTTAGTAGTCTTCTCGTTACGATTTGATTTGAGGCTCGATCATGGACTGCTGCCGGCGCTCTAGGCCTCCGGGCCTTGATCCCTGCGGCCTCGTAGATTTAGTGGGTTGAGTTGTAAAGGGTGTGCGTCCTTCAGACGCTTTTGCACAGGGTACAAAAACTCTCTTTTTCTATCAATGAATCGAAACGCAGAGCTTTTGCGTTTTCGCGAAATCATTGAAAACAAGTCCGTTGCCGATGTGGTGGTCTGCCTTTGCTGTTGGTTACTACCCCTCCGTTTAGAAATATAAGATGTTTTAGGTTTGTAGATCGATCCTCTCACCACGAACGACAATCATTCAGAAACAACCCAAATACAGCAATTCATGGTATATTGACTACATGTGCTGCTAGTGCTTGAAGCCTGCTTGGCACCAAAAGCTTGCAAGGCATACGAGGCTTGAAGCTGGTGGAGTGCTTATCTTGGTTCAATGTTTCGGCCGGTCGCATGCACGCAACACCATCGTCTCGACAGTCATCCCCGGCCCAAACCCGATCAGCACACCCCATTCTTCACCATCACCGCGCCGCCGAATCTCATCAAGAACAAAGATAACTGAGGCTCCAGACATATTCCCGTAGTCCCTAAGCACCCGGCGACTAGCCGCCAGCTTCTCCGGCCCAAGCTCGAGCGCCGCCTCGATGCCGTCCAAGATCGCGCGGCCACCGGGGTGCATCGCCATGAACAGGCTGTTCCACCCGCCGCCGCTTACATGACCGAGCGGCCGGAAGGCGTCGACGAGACAATGCTCAATGTTACTGGCCACCAGCGATGGCAGCTCGCTTGAGAGGCTGAAATGCAGGCCGGCTTTGCCGATGTACCCCGTGACAAAGTGCTCGGTCCCCGACACCGTGGCCTGCGACGAGGACACCATCTCGAAGATCGGGCGCTCGGTGGTAAGGTCCGGGTCGGCGCCGACGACGGTGGCGCCCGCGCCGTCGCCGAACAGGGCGTGGGAGACGACCGTGCCGAGGCTCGCGTCGGCAGGCCCGCGGAAGAAGATGAGGGAGAGGTCGGCGCAGACCACGAGCACGCGCGCGCCGCGGGTGTTCTCGGCCATGTCCTTGGCCACGCGGAGCGAAGCGGAGCCCGCGGAGCAGGCCGTGAGGTAGAGCATGGTGCGCTGGACGGTGGGGCGGAGACCGAGTAAGGATGCCACCCGGAGGTCGACCCCGGGCACGTGCGCGCCGGAGTAGGTGCTGACGACCAGGTGGGTGATGACGGCGGCCGGGCGGCCCCACTCGGCGATAGCCTTGGCTGCCGCCGCGGCGGCGAGCTCCGGCACGGCGGATGCGAGGATCTCCTGACGGGCGTCGATGGAGGGTTGTCTGCCGTCGAGGAACTCGGGGTGATCCCGTAGCATCTCCTCGTCGTGGTGGAAGTAGCGGTTCTCGATCCCAGTGTTGCGACCTGACAAACATCGGTTAGAAAGAAGCGAGCTACATGGAGGATCTGTTAGAAAAAAAGAAGAGAGCTTACATATTCTCTTCATCTTGGCCTTGAGCTTGGCGAGGTGGTCGCAGTTGGAGACCCGGAAGTACCAGTCCACGAACTCGTCCTGCGGTATGCAGTTCACCGGGTTTTCTTTGCCGATGGCGAGCACCGTCGCAGGCCCGTCCGAGCGCTGCGCCTGCCTGATTTCACGGAGGTCAGATGGCAGGCTTGAGCTTGACGCGGCTGCCGGGCGGTAAGCTCTCACGGTTCCGCTGCAGGTGCGTATAGAGAGACCTTGGGTGCGCAAACTAATGGCGGCCGCAGTGCCGGTGCGGGACGGCAGCGGCGACAGGCAGCGCCATGTGACAGCCGGAGACATTTGGATGTAGGACTTGGGAGGAATATCAGGAAAGGTGCCAATCCGTGACCGCGCCATCCTATAGCAGTTGATCAACTAGTAATATATTGTGGCAGAAAAGGTGTTCGAAGCTCCCAATGAAATGGTCCGATCGATACAGTACTGGAGCAGATGAACTCAACGACAAGATTCTTTGCGTCCCACCAACTATTGAGGTTCGGTTCCAAGCCGGAAAACTCTGGCAGATGGAGGAGTCGCCAACGAGTAAAGAAAAAGCAAAATATAGGCTTCACTGTTTCGTTTTACTTTTCGTTTCTTTATTATTCTCTGGCGGGGCTCACTAAACGACTCATACAGTGTAACCAAGCGAGAGCCGATTCATAGAATTCTACCTTATTGTTTTCTAAAAAAAATAGATTTATACTTTATGCTTTGTGTTATGCAATTTTATTGTTTGTATACACGCGTTCAGCAGGCTCAGAGGGTAGCACACGGAGACCGAGTTATATTTTGTGGCGGTTTCTACTATCTTTGGTGCGTCCACCGCCGCCAGCCACCCTGGCCGCCCCAGCTCCTCCCTCTAGCCAAAATCGACCGCCCCTCTCTTGATCTACCAGTTCCCCTAAAAATCTAGTCTCTTCTCTGCATATTGGAGGAGATCCCTGCGTTTTCTTGAAGCCCCCACACCACCACTCGCCTCTCCTCCTCTGTTGAGAGTCGGCTCTAGTTCCTCTGTCGCCGCCCCTCTCCTCCCTTCTCTCCGGTAGCCATGGCGGCCGGAAAGGAGATGGACTAGGTGGTTGGCTTTTCTATACTTATTAGTGGTAGTTTGTAGTCTTGGGTTTGATCTTAGTGTTTATCCTAGATGGTGTCTGGGAGTAGGTCTCTGGATCTTTCTGGTCAAATTTAGGGCGTCTCGGTGTTTCTCGTCACGGCGGTGCTCCTCCGGTGGCAGGGGTGGTGTGGTTGGTGGCGGGGACTCTAAGCATCTCTGACAATAAGACCAGTTCTTGGAGTCAGCTGCTGGATTTTGTAGGCCAATCCAACGGTGCCAGTGATTTTCCCGTCTCGGCGGTGCTCCCATGGTGGAATCCAAAAGCGGTGGCACTGAGGTCTCCGGCAAACTCCCTAAATAAGGTATGCATCCCGAGTCCTGGTTGCTGCGATTCTCCTCTTGGTCTGCCTCCTCCAGCTCGTGGCGGGAGCTTGGAGTTTGACATCGGGCATGCATTCATGGCGCGGTGGCTGAAGACTCATGTCTATCGCCGGAGGTTGTCAAATGGAGGTGCAACCATGCTCTCCTCTTCTTCTCTCCTGGGTGGAGTTGGTGATATGAGGAGGGTTGCTGGGCCTCGATATGGGTGTCGTCGGCATGGGAGATGTGAAGCCTCTATTTTCTCGAGCACATCCTTGGTCCATGGCGACCTCATCCTTGGTCCATGGCGACCTGATTCTGCTGGTATGCTCCATCCCTTATTCAACCTCTGTTGGGAGGCCCTTTCTGAAGTTCGCTGTTAATGTGGCATTGGTTGGCATCAGCAAAAGGGTGATGTCCCCGCGACGGTGTTCGGCAACGGCAAGTGTGGCTTCTGGCTCGACAGTAGGGAAAGAGAAGGACTTGATTGTATTCTGCCATCTTTTTGCAAGGTTCTTTCTACATTTGTCACGGACCCATGTATTAGTTTTGTTCTTATGGGGTTCTTTGTAAAATACTTGTACACCCACTGGTGGATTTAATAAAAGGCTTCTAGCCCTTCGGGGGGCTCCCTGTGTTTCAAACAAACTATCTTTGGTGCTTGGAAACGAACTCAGAGATCTCAAGGTTGTCTATGGGGTGGATGGATGAGATGTGAGATGATGATTTTAAGATTTGTGGCTCAGTGGTCTAGGGTTTGTGCTGAGCGAACTTCCAACCGAGAGGAAACCCTAACAAGGTAGCCTAGATATGATCTAGGTCAGTTACAAGTCATATCCTGTAGAATCCCACTGTGACCTTGGTATGGCTTGCTCTCCAAGAGCCATTAGACCGAGGGTCCCCTTGCCGAGTGGTCCTCCTCTATGCCCGGTGGGACTACCACCATGACGTCATCAGTAGCATCCAATCCTTCGTGATCATGGAGAAGCATAATCTTTATTATCTCAGTTCAGCCGAGCAAAATATTTGTCGATGTCGAGGCAGGAACACCGAACCATTTTTTATTGTGTCGCGGAACTAATGATGAACTGAAGGTCATTAGGGACTCCATAAGTCTTTTTTCGTCATCTCGTTGTAAAATTATTATTTAGGTGCTTGTCTTGTGGAACCTGTCCCAACTAATTAACCTCCAACTAATGAGAGACATTTCCTCAGCGTCGCGGTCGGCCAACCCCTCCTGGGTCAGCCCCGCAGGAACAACAACCACGTCCCGGTCACGAATGACGCGGTCATCCGAACCCTCCTGGGTCAGCTTTCGCGAGCACTCCATGTAGGGGTTCGTAGCATGGAAAACAAAAATTTTTCTACCGCATACAAACAAACAAGCCAAGATCTATCTACTAGATTGTAGCAACGAGTCGATGGAATAACTTACCCTCGAAGATTCCAAAGCGGTTAACGAGAGCAGATTCTCGTGGGTGATGTAGTCGTACTCTTTCCGATCTCAAGATCGCGTAGACGATCCTTCCAGCGCCGCGTTCCCGCAGCGCTCCCGCAGTCGGTCACACGTTCGGTACTCGACGAAGACCTTCCTCTCCCTTGTTCCAGCAGGCAGCGGAGGTTGTAGCATTCTCCTCGCGATTCCGGCAGCACAACGGCGTGGTACCGGAAGTAGAGGGGAAATCCCGCAGGGCTTCGCCTTAAGCCGGTGCGAGTATGGTGGAGCTTATGAGAGGCTATTAGTGGTCTAGTAATTAGACACACCAATTAGAGGGCTCTAAACCAATTAGAAGGCTCTAAACCAAAATAGCTCTAAACCGGGGTTTAGATCTAGGGTTTAGTTTAGAGGATAGGAACTTGTGTTGTTGTGTCTAGAGGAGGAGGCCCTGCCCCTCCTCTTATAGGTGGGAGGGCCGGCGGCAAGGGGAGGGAGTGGAGTCCCTCCCCAACTCGGCCTTGAGGTGGGGCGCCGGCTTGGGGAGGAGGAATCCCTCCCCAACTCGGCCTCCTTTTCTCCTCCTCTTTCCACCTTCCAAAACTGGCAGTTTGACTTTCAAACTTGCTGTTTGACTTTCCAAATTGGGATTTGATTTAATCCTTTATTTAGAACAGCGATGACACTAAGTACATGATGCAACCATTCCAACATGTAATGACACATTCATGTACCCCTTCCCCCTCCGGAGTGCCGGACATTCCGGGACCTTCTAGAATGTTCCCGATGAAAACACCGGAACCATTCCCCAACTCCGAAACGGGACTTTCCTTATATGAATCTTATTCTCCGGACCATTCCGGATCACCTCGTGATATCCCGGATCCCATCCGAGACTCCGAACAACATTCGGTCTCTTTCTCATAATACCATAACTACTCAAACAACGTCGAATCCTTAAGTGTGTCTCCCTACGGTTCGTGAATTATGCGGACATGATCGAGACACTTCTCCGAACAATAACCAATAGAGGAATCTGGAAATTCATATGGCTCCCACATATTTCTACGATTACATTGCGATCGAATGAACCACTTACATACGATACCAATTTCCCTTTGTCTCACGATATGTTACTTATCCGAGGTTATGATCGTCGGTATCTCTGCATACCTAGTTCAACCTCGTTACTGATAAGTACTCTTTTCTCGTTCCCGTGATATGTGATCCCTTGTGAGCCAGTCACATGCTTGCAAGCTAATTGGATGACATTTCACCGAGAGGGCCCAGAGAATATCTATCCGTCATATGGATGGACAAATCCCACTCTTGATCCATGTGTTTCAACCAATACTTTCCGAACACTCAATACCACCTTTATAGCCACCCTGTTACGGTGTGGTGTTTGATGACATCAAAGCATCCATCCGGTAAAGGTGATATGCATGATCTCATGGTCGAAGGAATTAGGTTACTATGTATCAGAAAGCATATAGCAATTGAACTATTGAAATGACTTGATCTTTATGCTACGCTTATCTATAGGAGTATGTCCACCATATCATTCTCCTAACGATATGATCTTGTTGTTAATAACATCTCAATGTTCATGATAGGGAAACCACAATCATCTATTAACCAACAAGCTAGTTTAACAAGAGGCTTTACTAGGGACTCTTATTTTAAGTTTACAATTCACACAAGTATTAATGTTTCCTTGTTAATACTATTATAGCATGAATATAAACATTTATCATAAACACAAAGATATAATAATAACTATATTTATTATTGCCTCTAGGGCATATCTCCAACAGTCTCCCACTTGCACTAGAGTCAAAAATCTAGTTTTAAACCTTTGTGTATTCAACACCTATGGCTTTCCGGTGTTGCATGTACACGATTGCTAGTGGTCAACTGATCTCCGGATCTGACACTTCCAGGTCCGTGTGTAATTGCATGTCTTTGCGTCTCTACGCATCACTCATTCTCTAATGAGATGGCTTTGTATAATTTGGTCTTTCGGTGTGACCTTTAGTTCTTTGGGGTTAAAACATGTTGATAATATTGTCGCACAATATATCTTCATAGTATTATCCCGCTGTGAACTACACCTAGTTTGATAACAAACTACTTGACACAAATGCCCTCTTTTGCTGCTATAATAGCAGTCATATACTTAGCCTTTTGTTGAAGTATCTGTCACAATGTCTTAACTTTGGAACTCATCCAAATCCATTTATGGAACTCACTTTCCATTATATTGTGCCACCCTTAATTTAGATTGAGATAAACTTAATTTGTACTCTGTGACAAAACTAGTATCAATGTAGTACTTTTACAATGAACTAACCATCTATTTGTCACTTCTACAAATAATATACTCTTTAGTTCTTCCAAAAGATCATAAGAATATCCTTACTATCGTCCAATGATCATCTTATGAATCATTCTGGTATATGCTCATAACTTTTAGAGCATAGGACATATCTGGATTTGTACATACCACAGTATGATTGATATAAACACTCTTTGTGATTTCATACATCAAGTATCAATCTATACTTGAATCTTTGTTTCACTTACCAAATGTCAATACACTTGAATATATCATCAACATTGAACTCTTTCAATCCTTTCTGTGCGACAAGAACCTTTCTTGTAGTTTCTATATTGAACTCATTCAATATCTTTGTCTATGTACTTCTGGCACAACCATATTAGCATCTATTGATGCCAAATATTTGGGTTTTGCCTAAGTCTTTCATCAGGATGAAATTCTTAATATGTGTTAATAAAAGATACATCATTTCTAATCAACAATATGTCCTCCACATAATGTATTAGAAATATGTCTTAGCGCTCCCACTTAATTTCTTGCAATGCAAGTATCTTCATTGTCTTTGATGAAATTAAACTCTTTTAACAGTTTCATCATAGTGAAGATTCCAACTCCGCTATGCTTACTTCATCCATTGAAGTTTGCATATGCTTTTAGCATCCTTTGAATTAACAAAACCCTTTGGACCGTGTCATGCACACGTCCTAGGTAACAATTCTATTAGAAGAACTTGTTTTGTTTATTCAACTACCACATAACAAAATTATATGTAGTGGTTGCTACATTAATCCGTCTAGACTAAATATCGCTATGAAAGATCAAATCTTGTCATAGTCAATCTTTGAACATTGTTGTGAACTCTTTCCCAACATGTCGACTTATAGATGTGAAACATCCATGTCTATTTCTTTATAGATCCAAACACAACTGTAAGGTCTTACACCTTTCTCGAGGGTCCTTCAAGTTCAAAACTTGATTTCTCGTGTATGGAATTATCACGGATTTTATGGCTTCAAGCCATTTGACGGAGTCAGGGCCCATCATTGCTTCTTTGCATGTAGTCCGTTCATTATTCTCAAATAATGATTCAACCCTCAAATCTTAGTATTTGATTGTTTACTTGACCTACTTGTTTCAATAGAAACTTAGACCTCCGTGACCACAACTTTTGAGGCACGTGAGCCATGAGCATTATTGCTGCCTCCGGAACACTTTTCGGTGCTGCGCAACTCTGCACATATAGCTAAGGTTCTTTTAACCTTATCAAAGTTCTATTGTCCTCCCACTTTAACTTTTCACGAAAAATTCCTTCTCAAAGAAACTTGACGTTCTAAGCGACAAACACTTTTGTCTCCGGTGTTATGGAGGAATACTTAACAGTAATACAAAGACAGGTTTATCCGACTTTGGTTGCAAACATCTTTCTTATGCATAGCATACCAATGTTTAAGAAAGGACTACTTGGGTTTTATCCCAAACCATAACTTTATATGGTGTCATTTCAGCGGATTATGATGGAGCTCTTTTTAGTGGAAAAGCGGTAGTCTCTAAAGCTTTTAATCTTTAAAATATAATGGCAGTTCTATATTTTACACCTTTGATCTTACCATGTCAAACAAGGTTTTAATTACATATCTCGAACGCTCCATACTCTTATGGTGTTTCGGGAAATGCAAATCCACGGAACGATTCCTTAAATCTTAGGTATTATGCTAAACTTGTAACTCAAATATCTTCCTTTATGATCTTATCATAAACCATTTATATTCTTGTTACAATGATTTTGCACTTCATCTTGAAAACTTTGAACTTTTCAAATATTTCATACTTCATCCTTATTAAGTAAATATTCATATATTCACTCAAATTTTCGGAGAAAACATATGAAGTTGAAATCCATCGCTCTTGACTACACATAATGGAGTTCGTACAACAATATGCACAAGTTCCAATAAGCTAGTCTTTCGTTCTCTTATGGCCTATGAACGAAGTTTTAATTATCTCTAGGAAAGTTTCACAAGCGTCATTTGATCAAAATCAAAAGACTCCAAAATTCCATCCACATGGAGTTTCTTCATGTTTTCTTTCCAATATAATTTAAACGGCGATGTCACTTCCTAAGTGATCTTTCAATCAATTTGTCTTTCGACATTTTTAGCACTAGTTTTATGGATGTGATTTCTCCAACGAGATTTGTGAATCATCCATCTTTTATGGATTATGGCAATTATTTGAACAACCCTTTTGTTCTCATAATACCTGATAAAACAAATCTTGAAGGCAAGCTTTGATGTTTTTAACGAGCAACACAATAACCCTTTATTTGTTCTCGATGAACATCATCACATATTCTTTTGCTAGTTACTTAGGCCATTGTAGTTCATGAATTGTGTTGTTTCGTATGACGATTCATACCAACAAATTCAGTATAAAATACTTAAGAACCACATTGTTTAATGAGCAAAGAATATAGCCATAACATGTATATCATCTATATACTTAAACTGAACAATTCTAGTATTTTCTTTTCTGCCATATATTTCTGAGATTCTCTTTCAGTATTTCCTTTTCTGTTTGAAAGAATCTATCAACATCAATAGTGGAGTCATACATATGACACATAGTCCAAAGCGTGTATAGTTAAATACCAATGTCTTTGGATTTGCACTTTGAAGTAGATCACCATCATCAAATGTTTGGTGTTCTTTCAAATTCCTTTCTTTAGTAATCTATTGGTGTAGTAAACATTTTACCTACATCAAATATTCACCTTCATCATGGAATCGTCCATGACCAAGCTACTTTTAGCTTATAACGGTGAATCGCGAGTATAATATTGCTCTCCAAAACCTTTTGGAAGATTAGGACAACTAGTGTCTCCAACCTTTTGCAAATTTTCATCAAATATGAGAACATGACTTTTGCCATATTATACTCCATCATGTTGTAACCAAAACTTTGTTTCAGATATCACAATATCTTCCACATATCATGGTTTCTGAAACAACTCTTTCAGATCCTAGATAACCTTGATATTAAGACAATCCTTGAATATCAAGAATCATGGAGACAAACATGATACTTTATATACTAACACTTGGAACTGTTACTCTTTGATTTAATACCAATTATTAAACTTCATGGAGTAACCGGAACTTACTGAAAGTTTGCAATAGGACTTTTAAACTTTAGATTAACACTTCAAAACAATACGATACCAGTTCGTAAAGTAACTAACCAGAATTCTATAGTTCTATCATCTCAATTATAACTAAGCGCAAGGTGGTAAACGGATGCCAATGACTACAACAACTATGCAAATTCACTTTGATTTAGTTTATGATAAATTGAGTTCTAATTAATAATTAAATTAATCTAGGTGAACTCCCACTCAAAACAACATCCCTCACATTGTTTTAGTGATCACACGAACCAAATCCACCACATCAAAACCGATCATCACGAGAGTTGATATGGCTTCAACGGCGAACAATCAACATGTTCATCATATCTACTATATGACTCATGCTCTACCTTTCGGTAATCCGTGTTCCTGAGGCCATGTCTGTACATGCTAGGCTCGTCAAGATCAAACCTTAGCTACCGCATAAGCAAATCTGGCTTGCTTACGTTGTATTCACCCGCGGAATCAAAGACACCCGATCATCACGTGGTGCTTCGAAGCAACAAGCTTTGGCAACGGTGCATACTAAGGGTGAACACTTTAGAACTTGAAATTTATGTGCATGAGGGATCATCTTATAATGCTACCGTCGTCTACTAAGCAATACAAGATGCATAAAGGATTAACATCACATGCAATTCATAATATGTGATATGATATGGCCTTTCTTCTTTGTGCTTCCGATCTCCATCTTCAAGCACGAACATGATCTCCATCATCACCGGCATAGCATCAAGGTCAATGACGCTTCTTCATGGTTGTCGTCCACCAGCTTCAACTATTACAACTATTTTGAATAGACACGCAGGTCTTAACAGAATTTAAAGACAACCATATGGCTCCTGCCGGTTGCCAACTTACAATAAGGAACATTGCATACATCAAATATAATCACAATCATGGCCATATCACATCACTGCACACCCCTGCAAAACAAAGTTAGACGCTTCTACTTTCTTTGCATATTTTACGTGGTTTGGGGCTTTCCATAAGTGTCGTTCTAACCTACGAACAAGAACCACAACATTGATACTAGCATTGTTGATTACCCGTTGTAAATCGGATCTTTACTATGCTAGGAGAAACAGGCACCCGCAAAGCCACTTATGCAATACGAGTTGCATGTCAAGCGTGGAGCAAGTCTCATGAACGATGTCATGTAAGGTTAGCCCGGGCCGCTTCATCCCAACATACCGCAAGATGCAAAGTACACAAAAGGCAATCTACAATAAAAGCATCAACGCCCACAATGACCATTGTGTTCTACTCGTGCAACAGATCTACATATAGACACGGCTCTGATACCACTGTAGGGGTTCGTAGCATGGAAAACAAAAATTTTTCTACCGCATACAAACAAACAAGCCAAGATCTATCTACTAGATTGTAGCAACGAGTCGATGGAATAACTTACCCTCGAAGATTCCAAAGCGGTTAACGAGAGCAGATTCTCGTGGGTGATGTAGTCGTACTCTTTCCGATCTCAAGATCGCGTAGACGATCCTTCCAGCGCCGCGTTCCCGCAGCGCTCCCGCAGTCGGTCACACGTTCGGTACTCGACGAAGACCTTCCTCTCCCTTGTTCCAGCAGGCAGCGGAGGTTGTAGCATTCTCCTCGCGATTCCGGCAGCACAACGGCGTGGTACCGGAAGTAGAGGGGAAATCCCGCAGGGCTTCGCCTTAAGCCGGTGCGAGTATGGTGGAGCTTATGAGAGGCTATTAGTGGTCTAGTAATTAGACACACCAATTAGAGGGCTCTAAACCAATTAGAAGGCTCTAAACCAAAATAGCTCTAAACCGGGGTTTAGATCTAGGGTTTAGTTTAGAGGATAGGAACTTGTGTTGTTGTGTCTAGAGGAGGAGGCCCTGCCCCTCCTCTTATAGGTGGGAGGGCCGGCGGCAAGGGGAGGGAGTGGAGTCCCTCCCCAACTCGGCCTTGAGGTGGGGCGCCGGCTTGGGGAGGAGGAATCCCTCCCCAACTCGGCCTCCTTTTCTCCTCCTCTTTCCACCTTCCAAAACTGGCAGTTTGACTTTCAAACTTGCTGTTTGACTTTCCAAATTGGGATTTGATTTAATCCTTTATTTAGAACAGCGATGACACTAAGTACATGATGCAACCATTCCAACATGTAATGACACATTCATGTACCCCTTCCCCCTCCGGAGTGCCGGACATTCCGGGACCTTCTAGAATGTTCCCGATGAAAACACCGGAACCATTCCCCAACTCCGAAACGGGACTTTCCTTATATGAATCTTATTCTCCGGACCATTCCGGATCACCTCGTGATATCCCGGATCCCATCCGAGACTCCGAACAACATTCGGTCTCTTTCTCATAATACCATAACTACTCAAACAACGTCGAATCCTTAAGTGTGTCTCCCTACGGTTCGTGAATTATGCGGACATGATCGAGACACTTCTCCGAACAATAACCAATAGAGGAATCTGGAAATTCATATGGCTCCCACATATTTCTACGATTACATTGCGATCGAATGAACCACTTACATACGATACCAATTTCCCTTTGTCTCACGATATGTTACTTATCCGAGGTTATGATCGTCGGTATCTCTGCATACCTAGTTCAACCTCGTTACTGATAAGTACTCTTTTCTCGTTCCCGTGATATGTGATCCCTTGTGAGCCAGTCACATGCTTGCAAGCTAATTGGATGACATTTCACCGAGAGGGCCCAGAGAATATCTATCCGTCATATGGATGGACAAATCCCACTCTTGATCCATGTGTTTCAACCAATACTTTCCGAACACTCAATACCACCTTTATAGCCACCCTGTTACGGTGTGGTGTTTGATGACATCAAAGCATCCATCCGGTAAAGGTGATATGCATGATCTCATGGTCGAAGGAATTAGGTTACTATGTATCAGAAAGCATATAGCAATTGAACTATTGAAATGACTTGATCTTTATGCTACGCTTATCTATAGGAGTATGTCCACCATATCATTCTCCTAACGATATGATCTTGTTGTTAATAACATCTCAATGTTCATGATAGGGAAACCACAATCATCTATTAACCAACAAGCTAGTTTAACAAGAGGCTTTACTAGGGACTCTTATTTTAAGTTTACAATTCACACAAGTATTAATGTTTCCTTGTTAATACTATTATAGCATGAATATAAACATTTATCATAAACACAAAGATATAATAATAACTATATTTATTATTGCCTCTAGGGCATATCTCCAACACTCCACCGGAACAACCTCCTCAAGTACCCGCTGAGGGCAGTGACGAAGGATAGATCTACCCATTATATGTGTCCTGGACCTCACCGGAGAAACAGATCGAGCCCGCTGAACAACCGCAGAGGTTAACTGGATAGCCACCTGCAACTGAGCCTAAGAAACACGAGGTGCTAAAAAAGATCCCCTTCCACGAAGGGCGGAATCCATGGGTAGCGCATCCACTAGTTCTCTTCCATGAGAGTAGACGGATTAGCATTAAACGGAGTGACAACAAAGACCCTCTGCGCTCCCTGACTAGAAGATGAAGGCGCCGAAGCCCCCTGCACAGGCGCAGCCGAGGTGGCACCAGACCCCACCACCTGAGTAGCAGCAACTGTATCAGAAGTATCCATAGCATCCTTCAAAGGCTTACCATTGGCATCATCATCCCCTTTTCTCCACAAGAAAGAAATAAACTCTGGTTCCGGAATATAGCCCTCAGGCTCTAACCGGAAGCGAAACTCATAGGTCTTATGCTTAACCACGTGATCTGACAATATATAATAACCCAAAGAATCATGCAACTTCATGAAGACCTTAGTGTCAAAAATATCCACAAGAATATGAACTACCCCGCGCTTCCGTAAACTGAACAGATAAACATCCAGAGTATTCCCCATGAGGCCTCCAACAACCCATAGACCCGAGAAAGAGCGCAAAATGTGAGAAACCCCTTCAACATGTAACCAAACCTGCTGGAGCTCAAATTTATGCGGCACTTCATGCGCCCTGTAAGCAGAAAACGTAATCTGAGAGGTACAAAGCGGGACCGACATCTAAATCCCATCAACCCTGTAAGGTCCTCAAAGGATGGGAAGCTCGCCAAGAAGGCAGTCTCTCCATATGGCAAAGCCTCCCACTTCCATTGGTCATGCACAGGGCACCTCCTGGCAATCTGTCGCTGAACAACATTCGCGGATACCATCTGTCCAGAAAGTCACACCATAGCTATAGGAGTCTGACTAGGTGTCAAATGATCACGAGGCACCGCATCTGGAATCTGAGTAAACAGAGTGTGCTCGCTACCAATACCAGCCATATATGGAGTGAGGCACGGTTGTTTCAGCAAATGACATTTCAAGGTGGGATGGACGAAGTTATCACAGATATAACAATAGTGAATCACCTTACAATCCTTTATTGCGTGTGTATTGACCACACACCGGATTCGTAGTGAATAGTGCTTGCGGATGCACGGAATACACTTGAGTGTAGGTGCATCGGTTGCACGAGATATCTTTAACCTATGTGGAGAGGATTAGCAGTGCATAGGTGTTTATTTATTTATTTATTGCGCGGCTTTATATCTTTTGGCCACCTAAGGTTATTCGGACTTCAGACCGTATTGAAGGTACTTTGCAATAATAGATGGATGTGTGCATCAATCATGGTGCTGGGCTTTTCCCTCCTTTTTGAATAAAATACCACATTTTTATGTATTCAAGAGAGTTGCTCTTGTCATACTCCCTTGGTTTGAAAATATAAAATGTTTTAGGTTAGTGAAGTTAATGTATCTAGACACGTTTTTTAGTGTGTAGGTTCAAATAAATCTACACACTAAAATATGTAATACATTTACTTCACAAATCGTGTCTAGATACATTAGTTTTATAAATCTAAAACATTTTATATTTCTAAAGGGAGGAGTATAAACTACTGCAAGTACTAGCCGTGCTAACCCGAGAGAGATGCTCTTGCGTGAATCACATGGGAGCAGTTACGGAGTAGTATTTGGCAGTTACTCGTGGGCTTTGTAGCCGGTGGATGTATGCATGCTCAGATGATGCGCGCGCTTGCAGGCATCTCTCATGAGCCAAAACCACAGGCTCTCCTCTGCTCCCTTCCCTATAAAATACCAACCCTTTGCAAGTCATGATTCAGCCGTGTGATCGAGACCATGGCAAGCGGTACCCAGGCCACCGTGCGCGAGATCCGGCGTTTGCAGCGCGCGGAGGGGCCAGCGGCGGTGCTGGCCATCGGCACAGCAAACCCGCCCCACTGCGTGTCCCAGAAGGAGTTCCCGGACTACTACTTCCGCCTCACCAAAGCTCAACACCTCACCCACCTCAAACACAAACTCACCACACTCTGTAAGAAGCCCATCCATCCACACCATGCTTCTTTCAAATGTATAAATTTGTCTCTATCATGCCTCCGATTTGAAACAATCATTCATAATGCAGGTCAGAAGACGGGCACGGAGAAACGATTCTTCCACCACACGCCGGAGCTGCTGGCCGCGCACCCACATTTCCTCGACGGCGGACGCCCATCCCTCGACGACCGTCTGGCCATCACCGCCGACGCCGCTCCGGAGCTAGCCGCGTCAGCGGCCACCAAGGCCATCGCCAAGTGGGGCCGTCCGGCCACCGACATCACGCACCTCATCCTCAGCACAAACTCCTGCGCGCGCACCCCGGGCGCCGACGTCCGCCTGGCCACCCTCCTCGGCCTCCGCCCCTCCGTCGCCCGCACCCTGCTGCAGCTCAACGGGTGCGCCACGGGCGCCGGCGCGCTGCGGCTCGCCAAGGACACGGCCGAGAACAACCGCGGCGCGCGCGTCCTGGTGGCGTGCGTGGAGCTCACCGTCGTCGCCTTCCGAGGTCCCGAGCACGACTACCCGCACACCCTCATCAGCCAGGCGACGTTCGGCGACGGCGCGGGCGCGGTCGTCGTCGGCGCCGACACCGTACAGCACCCCACGGAGCGCCCGCTCTTCGAGATGGTGTCCGCCTCGCAGGCCCTGGTCCCGGGCACGGACCACGCGGTGTCCGTGCGGCTCACGGAGGGCGGCCTCGACTGCCGCGTCCTCATGCGGGACCTCGTGCCCATCGCGGCGCGGAACGTCGAGCGGTGCTTGTCGGCTGAGCTCGAGCGGCTTGGGTTGGGCGGCGTCGGATGGAACGACCTCTTCTGGGCGGTGCACCCGGGAACCCGCGCGATCTTGGACCACGTCGACGTGGCGCTCCGGCTGGACCCCGGGAAGCTGGCGGCGAGTCGCACCGTGATGCGGGAGTACGGGAACATGTTCAGCGCCACGGTGATCTTCGTGCTCGATGAGCAGCGCCGGCGGATGGAGGAGGATGGGGAGGAGGGTGTTTGGGGCGTGCTGATGGGGTTTGGAACCGGGTTCACCATTGAGACGATCGTCCTGCATGCCACCACCAACCTCAAGCAAAAGTTACCACTTGTTTAAGACACGTACAAAGCTACTGTCCTCTTTCATGAAATAAAGTAACGGGATTGCTAATTCTCATCTAGCTAGGTGGGATTAAGTTAGAGCTCACTCAAGTTCTCAGCCGTTAGAATTGCCTACTAAATTCGTGTTACACTGTTACTCTAGTATGGGAGTTGCGAGCTTTTCTCTGCTTGCAACTCTTGGTTGCAACTTAAGAAAAAAAATACATGAGAATTAAGATATAGATCTCTTCTTAGCCATTGGATTTGCCTTGTTATTTGTGTTGGTGGGAGTACTAAAACTGAAAAGATAGATCTCTTCTTAGCTGACAATTAGACATTCCCACAAAATTCCAACGCAGCGATTCTACAACTACGAGTCATTTTTAATGCAGCTTCCTGGCCCTTCTGGGCCGTTCCTAAAAAAAGAAAAACTACGAGGGGGTCCCGGGCTTATCAGCACCGTCTAGTCTGCATTCAAGATTCATGATGTCCAATTTACATCATACACCCTATAGAAACCAAGCTGTACAGTGCACATCTCGTCTCCTATAGGCATCTAAAGTGTACAGGGACATCTCGTCCCGCACGTCTCGAGTCCCCGACCACCTTCTGCGCCACCATTCCTTCTCTCCTTTCTCCTCCTCCGCGCCTACTCTCCGGTCGTCGGAAGCAGAGCTCGGTCCAGGACCCCTCCACCGCGCCTACTCTCCGGCCGCCGGAAGCGGAGCTCGGGCCAGGACCCCTCCACCGCCACACCAATCGACGCGGTTTGACCAAGCTCGCGCCGATCCAGATCTTGGTGCAGCGGTTCTGCTTCAGTCGGACGACGAGCTCGCCGTCCATGGACATCGTGGGCTACCTTGCTCGGATCTGTGCATGGAAGGCTAGATCTGAATGCTCCATGAATTTATTTTTGTTCAGATCTATTCGATTTTTACTTGACTTCTTTTTTCATCTTTTCTCCATGTGGTCTGTTGTCAAATTCGGGTGCTCTTATTTGGACAGAACGGATGAATATTTATTTCTTGCCTCATATATATTAGAGTTCTCTTTGGATCCGTTGTACATCTCCCATTTGGATCGTGTGAATATAATAGCTTCTATGTATGGTTGAAGAACATAAAGATCTTACATATATGCGTCATGTATTTTTCTTTGGATCCGGTTGGTTCCTTCTCCATTCTCCATGTCTAAGATTAAAAAAATTGCACATTCAGAACGATTTATTCATGGAAGTGGAAAAACAGTCCATGAAAAGCAGATTCTAAATCCAACTAATTAAGTGTCTATCCATAATTTCGTAACGTACTCCCATTGATTTAGGTATTCATCCTTAATTTCCAAATTTTCCAACAGAATTACATTGACAAATGGATTTGTGGATGTGGGGATGCAAGGACCAGATATATGTAGGAAAGAACACGAGCACTGTACTGTAAAAAAGAAAGGACTTTCCTATTAAGAAAGGACTTTCCTATTGAAAAGGTAGGACTTTCCAGGATGTTTACTGCCAGGATAAGCCCGGGACACCCTCGTATGTGTAGACTTGTATTTTGGTGTGTTTTCTTGTCTAGCTCTAGTATATCTTTGGACAATTTACCGAATTGAAGGAGAAAATTTAGTTACAAAAGCCAGCAAATGGTGAAAAATAAAGAAAACATGAACGAATATTGTTCAACTCGAAATCGATTTCCTGTCCGAGTTCTCGACTCCGGATCCGACTCGTTCTCAGCCACGTACGTCCTTGATTCCCCGCGTTCTCCCGCTGCCAATATATGTACCGCGCATACACCAGGCTCACGAACTCGACCATCGCCGGGAGTAGATTCGAGCGACGGATCGAGTACGTACTAGGAGCGTACGTACGAGCCTTGGCTGCGATCGACAACCGGCGGGACAGAACGAAGCTAGCTAGCATGGACAAGAAGTACCTAGAAGCCATGATCGAGGAGTGCGACGAGGAGCTGCGCCGGCTCGCCGAGATCAGAGCCCACTTGGCCGCCCTCAAAACCGTCGCCGACGAGCTGGAGCGAGACGCCATGGCCGACCGGTTCCACGACGTGCCGCCTCGCCTCCGGGAGCTGCAGCGACAGACAGAAGACTTCTCCGACGCGCTGCAGGACCTCCGGCCGTCACTCGACCGCGTCGTCGCCGTGGGAAGAGCGTGCCAGGACGAAGAGGCCTCTCTGTCGTCGCCCAACGCCGACAGACAGTACCGCCTCCTAATCAACACGCGCTGCGTTCACGGTTGCGCAGATGTTTGATTGGTTGTGCATCACCTGCACCGCATCAGCGATCATGTTTACTGTGCATGAATCGACTTGTGGTTGGTGAGACCAGGTGTAGCATTTTGGTCGATCGAGCGCTAACTAAGAATGGTATATATTTTCTCAAGGCGGGAGCGCCTAGAGCTCACCTAATTCCACTGCTCCCTCCAACCCATATTAGTTGACTTGGATTTGGCTAGATTTGAATGAATCTAGACACTATTTAGTATATAAGTTTATTCAAATTTTAACAAATCCAAGTCAACTAATATGGGTCGAAGGAAGTAGTATTTGTGACATGTGAAGCAAATTTTGACCTCATAAGCAAAAAACTGTACGTGAAAAAAAAAGTATACCACATGAGGAAAAAGTTGTATCGCGTGAACGAAATTTCTGTGTTGCGTCAGTTACAACACACATGTTACAACACACATGTTACAACACACATGCAACTCTTAGTCCGCACGAATCACGAGATAGATCCAATGGTGGGAGAGATGGCTGATATTTAACAAGTTTTCACGTGCCTGCGAACTAGAAAATCCGTTTTCTCAAATCGTAGCTCGTTCAAACCAGTTGAATATATCATGAGCGACTAACTCCAAATGGTTGCACCCAAAGTGCACTGTCTAAGATCTGCCAAAAGGGGGTGATTTTGCGATAAAGGGAATATATTCATGATATCATTACACATAGTTTATGCAACAACGTAATGATCAGAGCAAGTCTAAACATAAATGATAGACACAACCCAAAAAAAAAATACCAAGCCAAAATAATTAGAGACTTGCAGCAGCAAAAGCACCACCAGTGCTATCAAGACCTCGACTCTAAAAAAAGTTTCCAAAACAATGCCTCTAGGAAGGTAACAGTCAAGAAAACATCATCGTCCGGTTTAACCAGCATGGTGAGATCCTAGGTTTTAACCCTGAAGAAGGCCCACATCTCTAGAGAAAGCTTTCAACAAGTACTCCCTCCGTTTGGAAATATAAGATGTTTTAGGTTTGTGAAGAAGATGTATCTAGACATCTTTTAGTGTATAGGTTCAAATGAATCTAGATACTAAAAGGTGTCTAGATACATCTCCTTCACAAACCTAAAACATCTTATATTTCTAAACTGAGGGAGTACAACCACTGAAGGTTAAACCTATGGATTTTTCCCAAAAACTAAGACACAGAGCTCAAAGAGCACCGCCAAGAACGAAATTTGTAAAGGCGCTAGGTGTAAGCGAGATAGTTGGCATTCGCCTAGTGCCTCTGCGATGATTAAGCGCCCTAGGCGGGCATATAATTCTTACCATCAAGTGTATATATAAGTTATTTTGATTATACCATGTAAATGAGTAAAAATACGAACAACTACCATTCGAATATGACCCATCACGTTCGCCAGTGCAATATGGCATGAGTTCTTGCTGGAGAAGAATTTTTCTTGGTTTCCTTGCCTAGAGTTCCTCATATGCCCTAGTCGAGGCATTTAGCAATCGCCTAGTGCTTAAGCGTGCTAAAGCATTCCCTATGCATCACATTTTCTAACAGAGTGTCCCACTTGTCGACAACACTGATACAAAACATCGATCAACCAACACACATGCTTCTTCCGATTGCAACAACAATAACATCACCAATACGAGCATATGATTGATTACCTGCAACTCCTATTACTCGAATACACATCAATTTTTGAAATCGACTATTATCTGCTACATTTAAAAGGATGTGTGAGGTTGGATCACATTATATTGATTTCCATTTCCATTTGTTATTTCAATGCAAAAGGATGGATGAAAGAAATATTGTCTTTTTAGAAAGAAAAATGGGGCGTTTTTATCTTCAATACTCCTTTTAGTTTTAGCCCTAGGGGTTCTATACTTCTAATCGAATAAATTAAGTGGAAAAGCATCTTTCGCGAGGTATTTTATGATTGTAGATTTATGTTTAGAGAGGGTCATCCTTGGAGATCGGGATGAGACTCAAGACGTACAATATCTTGCAAAAACTTTACTATGTTTGCGGATGGTTGGGATTATTTTTGTGTGCTCTCGTGATCTCGAGGTAAAACTCAATCTTACATATGATAGATGGTGGCAGTTGTGCACAAGTGCACGATGTGGACATTCTTGGAATGTTTCTTCTTTTAATTTAAATGAAGATACGCCTATCCGTAGGCATATTCTTGAGTTATCGCACATTATTCTCCAGGAGCCGGCGCACGCACATTATTCTCCACGGATCAGCGTTAATTAAAGATCATAGCTAGCGATGATGCAGCATTGGCCGGAAGAGTAGATATATAAGCAATGAAATCAGGCGTCGTGGGAGAGCCGCTTCTTGGGTGCGGCGGCCTCAATGGCTTCCCCGAGCGGCCACTTGGCCTCCATGAAGTAGTCCCCATGCTTGACCTTGTCAACCAGCGTGATCTCCCTCGCCGGCGCCACCCCGAACCCGTCGACGAGCAGCGTGTACTGGTACACCAAATCCATGCAGATGAACTCCGCCTCGCGCACCCCGGGGTACGCCGCCCTGGCCTCCTCCACGCTCAGCGGACAGATCTTCTCCGCCGCCGCCCTGTACGCGGCCGGGCTGGACCTGGCGCTCGGGACGCCCTTCTTCACCCACCCGACCTGCGTGGCCTTGCCGTAGAAGAAGGACGCCGCGTAGAGCGTCGCCTGCCCGGCGCCGCCGCCGCCGCCCCACACCCCGCCGAAGGTGCAGTTCTTGGCCAGGCACGGCGCGTCCAGCTTCAGCGCCCTGCCCACCTCCTCCCTGCACCTCCCGTACGCCGCGCCCGCCGGCGACGCCGCCGCGCCGTAGTCCGCGCCGTTGTAGGTGTAGTTGCCGGTGGATCCACGCAGCATGCACGAGCTGAAGGGCCCCTTCTTCGCCTTGAGGATCTCCACCCGAGCAGCGAGGTTGCCGTGGTACAGGTAACTGCCAAAATCAACACATTATTTTTGCACATATATATGTATCACGCCTAGCTTGTGATGCGTCAGATCAAGAAGGATTTCATCCAAAATTCTTGACAGTACCTGTGGACGTAGACGTTGTAGTCCTTCTCCTTGAGGTACTCCTTGGTGATGTAAGGGTCCTTGTTGCCATCAGGCGACGGCGGAGCGTTCGCCGCAGCGTTTGTGGAGACTGCGTAGGCCATCTGGACAGAGCCGCCTCCAAGGTCGATCACGCCTACCGTTTTGGAGTAGTCTCCTCCCAGTCGATCCAGCAGATAGTTCAGAGCAACCTACATGCATGTGCATGCCGACCTAGCATGAATTAAATCTTGTTTCTCTCTGGACCCATTTCTCCCCAATAGGAAGTATCATATAGTAGTATCACAATGCATAGTATCATATAGTAGTATCATAATCTTGATGTATTTATTGTTTCGTAGAATCTCAATATAAAATTATGGACAAGATTTGTTTGGGATTAATTTTTCTAGTTTTATGTGCTATGATACCATATCTACCTATGATACCAACACAATTTCTTTCATCATTAATTGCTATGACACATAAGCATTTTGCATGCATGTGATGCATGATACCACCTATGATATTTTCATTGGGGCTAGTCTTATTTACTTCTGCAAGGTATAGGACGGAGACACTGCCTTACCCATAGGTAGGATCCTTCCTGAGACCCCTCGAGAACGTTTATCCACTTTGGGTTGGACTTGAAACTGCTCTTGGTCCGGACGACATCTCTCACCTATATATGCAAAGATTCAGTTCGATTTGATCAACAAGCTGTTCCATGTCATTTGCAAATTATAATCAAAATGTCGTACTGCTTGCAGAATCTGCTCTGATTGCTTGTCTCCGATAAGTCTGAGTCCGGCTGTGGCCTGCATGCATCATGTTTAGTTCAGATCTCAAAGTTAAGCAAGCATCATTATTGTTGGATCCATCTCCAAAGGACTCAGTTTATTTTTTAAGACTAATTTGTTCTTAACTGGATGCATGTCGAGATCTGAAACCTAACAGTAGTACCTAATACATCAAGCATCTTATAATTTAAGTATGTGTTGACAGTGATGGATCTCATGAATTAATGTGCCAGAAACGGATTTCACGTACCCCTAGTCTGAGAGGAGTTCTGTTCACTTGCCACCATGGCACGACGCTCTTGGCCTTGTCAAGCAGGGGAATCATGGAGTTTGCGGCTTCCTGCGGCCGGCCAGAGTAGGAGCTCAGCCCAGGACTCACCTGCACCATGAAAAGAAAGACTACCATTGGCATCGGTCTCGATCTGCATGGTATAATAAACTTATATATATACACACAAATCGTATACCTTGGCAAAGACCTCGATTTCGTCGTCGCCGATCTCGAGGAGGTCGAGGTTGTTGTCGAACTTGAAGACGTGCACCCGCGTGCCCGTGCTTCCGGCGTCGAAGATCACGGCGTACTTGGCCAGCCCCGGCAGCTGCGCGTCCACCGTCGCGAGCTCAGGCTCCTCTACTACGGTGCTCCCCTTGCGGTCGAGCGCCGTCTCGGCCAAGGCGGCAGCCAACGACGCAAAAAGTAGAAGGAGGAGGAGGAGGAACGGCGCTACGGCGAGGATGCCAGCCATTGTTGAGACTTGGCTATGACACACCAGCTAGCTAGCTATCTATCTATTGGCGAGTGGTGACTGCTGAGTCCCGTTGTAACGACGGCGTTTTAAAGAGCTCACTGCAGAGGGGCCGGGACATCGTCTTCATTCGATCAGCACCCCAATTAGTTTTTGATATGCAATTCGGTCCCTAGCTAGTACAATAGCAGTATATATAAACCTAGGAGTATGTTTAGAAGGAGCTCACCGTCTTATAAGTAACCAGCGTCTCCCAGGAATTATTGAAACTGACCGCCAACGTGTTGTTCAGGTAGTTACCTCGGATGTTCCTGATCGTTCTCCATCATGGAGCATTTACAGGGAGATAAGAGATATACTTCGTACACATCCAATGCTTGAGGTTAGGCACATAGATAGAAGTAGTAACCAAGTTGGGCACTGCCTTGCTCAACTAGGGAAGCATGAGTCTAGTGGGTTGTTAAGCGATTCAGTCCCAGCATGTGCGTTGGCGCTGATTGCTAAAGATTGTAAACATTTGTGTTATGATCAATAAAGCTCACGATTTCCCCCAAAAAAAAACCTAGGAGTATGTTTTAGGTTTATAAAAGTAATATAGACATCTTTTAGAGTATAGATTTACAGTAAACCTCTCCGAATCTATATACACTAAATGACATCTACATGTATTATCTTCACAAAGCTAAGACATTTTATATTATGAAACGAAGGGAGTAACATGTAACTAACGTACACACACAAGAACATAGACAAGGAGCAGATGCCACCGACGACTGGATTGGGATCTCAACGTGTAGCATGCTCTCAAGAATTTTAAGTTCAGTTTTTGGGATCCAACGTCCGACTACGTTGTTGTTTAGCATCAACACGGGGGTCGTGCATCGAGCAAGATCAAAAGTGGATCAGAAAATTTGGGCAACCACCCCTTATGCACGTGACGTGACTCACCGTACCACTGGCCAGAACTCTGGATAATATATCGCGTGCAGCTGATCCATGCGCCCTAATAATATCAAAGTTAGAGTCGTAACTCTGGAGTACGCGGTAGTGTTTTGGCTCTTAGTATAGATGTACCCGTTTCGGAAATTGTCTCTTTTGCATAAGCCATAAGAAATATTGTTTTGCGCCGAAACTTTGTGCGTGTGCTCAGAAGTACATGGGAAAATTAAAATCTTTTAACATTTTAAACTTATTTATTTTAGATACTACTAGCAGAATGCCCGGCTCCTTATTTTTTTCATGGCCAGGTGTATACCTGGACACGAGCCAGCTCGGTCTGGCTCAGTCCGAGCCGGAGGAAAGCTCGGTCCGAGATTGACGAGCCCGAGCCAATTTCCGAAAAAGTGAGCTCAGCCCGGGCTTCTGCCGAGCTCGGTCCAGCTCGGTGCAGCTCGCGAGCCTTGCGGAGCTGAGTCGCTGACGGCTGGGCCCCTCTTCAACGACAGCAACAGCGTGGGCGGCGCGGCGCGGCGGAGCCTGTTTGGTGGCGGAGCTAGCATGGCGCAGCCGAGGGGTCTAGGCAGCGGCGATTCAGTGGGGTCTAGGCAACGGCGCTGTCCCGCGTTGTCGGCGGCGACCTATCGTGGCGGCGGCGCAGGACCTGAAGCAAGGTGGCGGCGCAAGGCTGCCCTAGCTTTTCACGGGAGGAAGAAGAAGGTACGACTCCCTATGTCTATCAATCGAATGTGCCAAGTTTTAGACACAGAAATGGGCCTATTTCCTCCTAGTGTACAAGATTCAGCCCATTAGATTGCAAAAAAAAAGAAATACACGAGCCAGACGAGCCGGACCGGGCCGAGCCTGGCTCGGCCCGAGCTCGCTGCGGTCAAGGATGAGAGGCTCGGCTCGGTCCAGAGTCGTCCGCGGGCCGAGCCCAACTCGCACCGAGCCCACAAAGCTCGGGCCGAGCCCGCCGGACCAAGTTGAGCGTCCAGGTATAGCCAGGTGTAAAAATAAAATACACGCAAATCATACATTATATATTCGAGGTTTCGTGCATATAGTTCACATTTGATGGATCACTAAGGTATAGTGAGGATAAATTCTACAGGCCCATAGAAGCAAAAAATCCATCCCAAATGTGAATGCTTGATTGCATAGTATTAGGAGTTGATTTGAACTCATTCACCGTCAAAATTTTAAATCTTCGTTCATAATAAATGATCTCATATATATAGGATAAAAATGATGTATGTCTATGTATGGGAAACTTTTTTTTTTTTTGCAAAGATAAAAAACCTATTGGAAGTCCATAGTAGAGCACAACCATGACTTATCTAGCTTGCTGATTGCTTGCTTTGTTCTAGCAGCACGGTGTCCTCGCCCTATGCATGTGTCTCATCATGTTAATTTAGGAGGCAGGTTCTCATCATTCCTTCAATTTAGTAAGAGCTTATTTATGGGTTGAAGTAGGCGATGTCTCCGCTGCCTTTAATTTTTTAGACACGTTAAGATCTGCGCTTCCATTTTTAACTCCCGTCGGTTGTTTAGTTTTCTGAGTTCCGTCTGATTTTTTATCTCCTAAAGTATATGCTGTTACAGCGTTTTACCTGAAAATTGCTTGCACATAGCACGATATTTTCAGTTTGTAGCCACAGTTCAATTTCGGTGGGCTCCGGAGTGTCAAATTCAGACAATTGGCAGCGCATGCTACTAGAACGCACAGCCGGGAACAATAAATTGTATAGGTTGGAACGGTCGTGGCTGCGGGAACGCTGCGACCGTTCGTGAGCTTGGTGTGCTGCAACAAACGCACCAAGCAAAGGTTTTGTTCCTGTGTGAAACCCGTCAGAGTAGGGTTCGAATGAGACGGCTCTGAGGCCGTCTTGGACTGAAAGGCTTCGCCGGTGTGGATAGCAATGGATTAAGTGGGGGTCTGGCCTTGTTTTGGCATGAGAGCATCTACATGGATGTGAAAGAAGCAAACGAAAGGTACATTGATGTTTGGATGCATGCGTATATCTCCGGAAGAACAGCTATTCCATGCAACTTTTGTATATGGTGAACTGCGAGTGGAAAATAGACACCGAATGTGGGCAAATTTAATTGCTTTACGTGCTTCATCGCCGCTGCCATGGGCCCTTATATCGGTGACTTTAATGAAGCTCTATGGTCATATGAACATTTTTCAGCATGCCCGCTGAGCTGATCAGTCTCAAATGGCAGCCTTCCGAGATTGTTTGCAACTATGTGGTTTGAAAGATTTGGGGTTTTCTGGACTCCCGTTTACTTATGACAATCAGAGGGAAGGAATTAATAAAGTCCAAGTGCGGTTGGACCGAGTGGTTGCAGATGATCGTTGGCGAGACATCTATGCCGACTCATCTGTAGTCCACCTAGTTTCGCCTTGTTCTGATCACTGTCCCATCCTTTGGTCCATGGTGAAGGAAGCCCGGGAGCAAGTAAATAGAAAATGCTTGAGATATGAAATTTTTGGGGAGAGGGATTCTGCTCTAAAAGAGGTTATTGAATCCTCTTTGAAAGATTTAGGGCCCATGCGTGACCTTGGGGAAGTCAATCGAGGCCTAGGTGATGCTGTCATGAAGGTGCTACAAAATTGGGGTAAAAGGAAATTTGGGAACGTCACTCCGGAGTTACATAAATTACGGGACAAGCTAGCGACACTCCAAGCTTCTCATGCATCACGAGAGGAGATTAGAGTGGTTTCAGACCTTATGAATGAAATGTTGTATAGAGAGGAGGAGATGCTTTGCCTCCAACGGTCCCGTATTGACTGGTTACGAGAAGGGGATAGAAACACCAAGTTCTTTCACCACAAAGCTGTTTGGAGAGCTCGCAAGAATAAAATTATGAAGCTACGTGATGATAATGGTGTCGTAAATACAGCTCCGTCGGATATGCAGCGCATGTTACTATCATATTACAAATCTCTCTATACACGTGATCCATCCCTAGATCATACAGAGATCTCAGAGATTGTTACCGAGAAGATTTCTATGGATATGAATGGGCAACTCTGTAAGGATTTCATGTTAGTACTAGGGCACTCTCGGTAGATGTACTATAGGATTAGATCTAGGAGATCTGAGAGAGAGAGGGAGAGAGAGTAGTACTACCTGCGCCTGTGCTCGACGAGCATGAACCGGAGGGGATGCCGGAGCTCGCTCCGGTGTCAGTAGCCATGGGAAAAGGGAGTGGGGCGAGCGAGAGGTGAGGGTGGCGGCGGTAGAGCTTCCCGTCGGCGCAGCGCTAGCCTAGATCGGATTGGTTTGTAGGTGGGACGGCTAGGGCATGGCTAACCTCATGAGGCGTGCTGCCGGCCCCCCACCTCCTTTATATAGCGCTGGCGACAGGGGCCCACCAACCAGATAGCGTTGGGCGCCCCCGATCAGGGCACGGATAGGGACGTGACGGGCCGTTGGGCCCAGTCACGTTTGAGATCTATCTAACATTCTCCCCCTAGATCTCGACTTTACTTTTAACTTTGTACTTTACTTATTTCATCACAGATCGATACATAGAGCATGTTTCATCGTCTAAGCTCAATTGCCGATAGAATCAGACAGCCACTATATACCTTTGTGTTTTGAAACAAATCCTGTTACTTTTGGGCCTCTGTAGTCTAGGTATCATAGGCTTTCCATTAAACCCATGCCGGCTATGTGTTCCTTGAACACATTGGGTGGTAAGCCTTTAATAAGCGGATCCGCAAGCATATCCTTTGTCCTTATATGCTCGAGTCTTATAATTTGATCCTGGACTTTGTCCTTCACAACATAATACTTTATATCTATAAACTTTGTAGCATTACTCGACTTGTTGTTGTGAGCATAGAATACCGCGGGCTCGTTGTCACAGTACATCTTTAGTGGCCTGCTGATGCAGTCAACCACTTTCAAGTCGGGCAAAAATTTCTTTAACCATAACGCCTGTCCCATGGCCTCATAACATGCTATAAATTCTGCATACATCGTAGATGATGCAACTATCGACTGTTTGGCGCTTCTCCACGAAATAGCGCCTCCTGCGAGAGTAAAGACATATCCTGTCGTGGACTTTCTGTCGTCTTTAACTCCCGCAAAATCTGCATCTGAATACCCTTTTATCTCTAGGGAATCAGATCTTTTATATGTTAGCATGAGGCCTTTTGTGCCTTGCACATAACGCAAAGCTTTCTTTACCATCTTCCAGTGCTCTATGCCTGGATTCTCTTGATATCTACCGAGTACCCCGGTGATAAATGCTAAGTCAGGGCGAGTGCACACTTGTGCATACTGTAAGCTTCCAACAGCCGAAGCATATGGTACTGACTTCATTTGATCGATCTCATATTGATTCTTTGGACATTGAGATTTCCCAAAACTGTCGCCCTTGACTATGGGAGCAGGTGTTGCATTACTCGCATGTATATTGTATTTCTTTAAAATCTTTTCACAATACGCTTTCTGCGACAGTCTTAACACTCCATTTTTTCTATCACGGTGAATTTCTATGCCCAAAACATAAGAGGCTTCACCAAGGTCTTTCATGTCAAAATTTGATGACAAGAACTTCTTTGTCTCTAGTAGTAGACTAACATCACTGCTGGCAAGCAGGATGTCATCCACATACAGAATTAGGAAAATATATTTTCCACTTTTGAACTTTGCATAAATGCAGTTGTCCTCAACATTTTCCTTGAATCCAAATCTTTTAATTGTATCATTAAACTTGAAATACCACTGCCTAGAGGCTTGCTTTAACCCATAAATGGATTTCTTTAGGCGGCATCTCATATGTTCCTTCCCCTCCATGAAAAAACCCTTGGGTTGTTTCATGTAAACATTTTCTTCTAAATCTCCATTTAGAAATGCCGTCTTAACATCCATTTGATGTAACTCTAAATCAAAATGTGCAACTAGTGCCATGATGATTCTGAAGGAGTCCTTACATGAGACCGGAGAAAAAGTCTCATTGTAATCCACGCCTTCTCTTTGGGTAAAGCCTTTTGCCACAAGTCTAGCTTTGTACTTTTCTACATTCCCATTGGAGTCATACTTTGTTTTGTAGACCCATTTGCATCCTACTATTTTGGCTCCTTTAGGAATTTCCTCTAAGTCCCAAACATTGTTGGAACTCATCGATTTCATTTCATCTTCCATTGCCTCCACCCACTTGGCTGAGTGAGGGCTACTCATGGATTCTTCATATGAGGTAGGCTCACCCTCCATATGAACTACGTTGTAGACTTTGTAAATTTCTTTGGAAATGGCTGGTCTTCTTTCTCTTTTAGACCTTCTAAGTTCATCAGACTCTTGCTCATTTCTTGCCTCGGGTTCAGGCACATTTACAGTATGAGGTTGTTCTGGCTCCCTTTCGTGCTCAATAGTGGGTTCAGGTGGCTCCTGATGGACAGGTTCTGAACTTTCGCCCATTGTTGTCACGTGTGGAGTCACAACAGGTGTCGTCACCACAACCTCAGGGGTTGTAGATGGTGGCACAACAGGTAGCGAGAAAAATGGCTCCTGAGTCATCGGATTAGGTGCATGCACCCTCTTTTCCTCAAGATCAATTTCCCGAGCTACCGTGCTCCCCCTCATCAATTCGTCCTCCAAGAAGACTGCATGTCTCGTTTCTACAAACTTTGTGTATCTGTTAGGACAGTAGAAACGATAGCCCTTTGACTTATCTGGATAGCCAATGAAGTGGCAAGATACTGTTTTAGGGTCTAACTTTGCAATGTTTGGATTGAAAACTTTTGCCTCAGCTGGGCTCCCCCAGACCCTCAAGTGGTGCAGAGAGGGGACTCTGTCTGTCCACAATTCATACGGTGTTTTGGGCACCGACTTACTTGGTACTCTGTTGAGAATGTGAATGGCGGTTTTAAGCGCCTCCATCCACAATCCCAATGGAAGGGTGGAATAGCTCATCATGTTGTGCACCATATCCATAAGGATACGGTTACGCCTTTCAGCTACTCCGTTTTGCTGAGGTTCGCCCGACATAGAATACTGGGCGACTATTCCATTTTCCTGCAGGAACCTTGCAAAGGGTCCTGGTACTTGACCATATGGAGTATGCCGACCGTAGTACTCCCCCCCACGATCGGACCGAACTATCTTAATTCTTTTATCATGCTGATTTTCTACTCCAGCTTTGAAATTTTTAAATTTATCCAATGCTTCAGATCTTTTTTTAATTGGATAAATATAACCATATCGGGAGTGATCATCCGTGAATGTTATGAATGAATCATAGCCATCCACACTTTTCACCGGAAACGGTCCACAAATATCAGTGTGGATTATTTCGAGTGTAGCTATACTTCGGTTTGCACCCTTTTAAATTTGTTTTACATACTTTCCTTTAATGCAATCTATGCATTGTTCTATGTCTGAGAACTCTAATGGAGGAAGAATGTCATTTTTAACGAGGCTTTCTATTCTACCCCTCGAAATATGGTCTAATCTGCAGTGCCATAACTTCGATGAGTCAAGAGTTTGCTTTCTTTTCTTTTGATCTTTGTTCGACGAGGGAACTTGTTCATTCACATCACACACAGAAAATACTTTCTCATGCAAAGATAATAAATAAAGCTTGTCATGTAGTGTAGCAACACCCACACAAGTATCTTTCAACCAAATGGCACATTTGCCATGTCCAAAATAGCACTCATACGAATCTTTGTCCAAGCACGACACACTTATTAAATTTCTATGAATGGAAGGAACAAAAAGAACATCCTTAAGCAAAAGAGAAGAGCCATCAGCCAGCTCCATAGGAATGTCGCCAACAGCCTCCACTTCTGCTTCAATCCCATTCGCCACTTCAATGAGTCTTTCTCTTTTTGGCAAAATCCTTGTTGAATGGAACCCCGTTTTTGGCCATTATGGACTTCAGCCATACTAGACAATCCTTCTTGTAGTGGCCAACCTTTTTGCAATGGTGGCACTGGTCTTTTTCCCCAGGGGTGGACTGCTGGTACTGATGCTGGTCCTGTTGTGGTCCCTTGCCATGTGGCTTGGAAGGTGAGCCACCATGGTTACTGTTGGTGAAGTTCCTCTTCCTATTGTCTTTCACGTAGTTCAAGGAACCACCATGAAGTGACTTCAGCCTTTCTTCCTCTTGGGAGCACATCCCTATGGTCTTTTCAATGTCCCACTTTTCAGGGGACATGCTATAGTTGATTACGAAGTTTTTGAATGGCTGGGGAAGAGAGTCCATGACAAGGTGCACCAGAAGAGCAGGCTTGAGCTCGAGGTCCTCATCCATGGGATTCAGCTTGGCCGCCATGTTGGACATCCTCAAGATGTGCTCTCTAATGCCATGTGGCCCTCCCGTGTACTTTTCTGTCACCAGCTGTTTTAGCAGCTGGGTTGCATACATCTTTGAAGAGCCAGTAAACTGGCTCTTTATCTTTGAAAGATATTCGCCCATGGAGGCACACTCTCCAATTGAGCCCACTATAGCGTTCTCAATTGTGTTCTTGACAAAAGCCAAACATTTCTTATTGGCGTTCACCCACTTTTGGTTGTCTATCGAGTAGGCCAGCTCCAAAGGAGCATGGTCCCTCTTTCTCTTTTCAAATGCAACACTTTCCTCAGAATCACCCCTCACAGGGTCAGCAGGCTTGACTGGTTGTTTGGTGTCAACCACCCAGTCCACCTCGACGCATACAAACGCCAGATCAACCTTTTTCCTCCATTCGGAGTAGTTATCCCCCCTTAGCAGTGGGATGTCCTTCAAGCAGCTCATGAGGTTGAGACCTCCTGAAAACCACAAAAGATGTGAGATAACCAAAAACAACTGTATGCTTTAATCCAACGTTGGTATAAATTAAGCATGCAATTGTTTGTGCCATTTAAAATTACATCACCGTTGGGTAAAAATAAAATTAAATGCACCTTTAGTACTCAAATGAAAAAGATCATGATCATGCTTATTAATAACGTTGGTCAATTAATAACATGGGACACAATCATCTTTAATTACTTCGTCACATCTTTTAAAACAAAAAATTAACACACTTTTATTGCATTCATGCAATTTGAGTCAACTATTTGCAGCGGAAACATTATTACAACATTCATAAACTTTGAACTTTATGGAAAAAACTTTGTCACTTTCATATTCTCTAATCAAGATATTCACAGAAATAAAATGAATAGAGAAACTTTGCTTAAAAAAACTATGCAAAAAACAATTAAAACAGCTTCTGGAAAAACAAAATAGAAAACTGTATAGGACTGGCTGCGGCCCAGCGCTATCTTCCGCACGCGCCGTGGACAGCGCCCAGGCGCTCACCCGGCAGTGGCCCAGTGCCGCGGCCCACGCGGCCGCCTTGGCCCAGCCAGCAGCCCGCAGGGCGCAGCTCGCTGGCTGCCGCCCGCGCGGTACACGCTCGCTTCGCGAGCGGCCCTGCTAGAGCCCACATCGGCCCGCTCAGCGCCCGCCAGCCCAGCTCGCGGCCTGCTTGGCCCACCACCGTCGACGGCCCCCCGTCCCGCATAGATCCTGACCATCCGTTAGCTAGGGTTCCGATCGGACGGCCGCACGCGCCGATCGGCGGAATAAAACCCGCCCCCGCGGCCCCAACCGAGAAACCCTAGGGAATTTGCCCCCTTGTCCGCCCCGTGCCCCCTCTGCCCCTCTCCCTATCGGCACCGTGGAAGAATGGTGAGGCGGCTGCGCCGCCCGGCAACACCGCCGGCGGCGAACCCCTTCCCTCCACGCACTAGCTCTCCCCATTAGCCCCCCACCCCGTAGTCCCTGTCGCGTGCATGGTCGCCTGCTGGCGGCGGCGCCCGAGCGCCCTTGCTCTGCAAGCGGCGACGCCGCCCCCAGCGAGAGGCCGGCGACGAGCCTCCCTTTCTTTTCTTCCACCTCCTACCTCCCCCCAACCCCGCGAGTAGCAGAGAACAAAGAGGAAGACGGCGGCGGTGCCTCCCCCTTGGCTCCTTGCCGATGCGTGCATCCACCCGAGGGTGGGTGCACCGCCGTCAAGTGGCCGAGGTGGGGCAGATCCTTTCCCGGCGATGGTCGGGGCAAATTTTTCTTTTGAGTTGGGGTTTTCCATGCGGGATCTGGGAGGAAAATTGGGCCTTTTATCTTGTTTTTCTTGATCTAGGGTGGGATCTGGGGATATGGGTTACAACTTGGGATTTGCTTTGCCCCCGAAGGGGTGTGTCCTTCTTCCCTATGCCTCGTCTTGCTGATGCGCATAGGGATCGAGGGGGACGGCGCGGCCGTAGGCAAGGCGCACTTTAGATCTAGGGACCCAAGCTTTCTTTGTCTGTTGAATCTTTCTACCGAAAAATCTAGCATCTAAGATGCTCTGATACCATTGTTATTACTAGGGAACTCTCGGTAGATGTACTATAGGATTAGATCTAGGAGATCTGAGAGAGATTGGGAGAGAGAGTAGTACTACCTGCGCCTGTGCTCGACGAGCACGAACCGTAGGGGATGCCGGAGCTCGCTCCGGTGTTAGTAGCCATGGGAAAAGGGAGTAGGGCGAGCGAGAGGTGAGGGTGGCGGCGGTAGAGCTTCCCGTCGGCGCAGCGCTAGCCTAGATCGGATTGGCTTGTAGGTGGGGCGGCTAGGGAACGGCTAACCTCGTGAGGCGTGCTGCCGGCCCCCACCTCCTTTATATAGCGCTAGCGACAGGGGCCCACCAACCAGATAGGGTTGGGCGCCCCCGATCAGGGCGCGGATAGGGGCGTGACGGGCCGTTGGGCCCAGTCACGTTTGAGATCTATCTAACATTTCAGTGATGAGGAGATTTCAGATGCTCTATTTCAGATTGGTCCCATAAAAGCCCCGGGACCAGATGGTTTTTCTGCTAGATTCTACCAGCGGAATTGGAATATTGTCAAGGCGGAAATTATTTCAGCAGTGAAGCACTTCTTTGTTACAGGACATGCCGAAAGGTGCCAATGATACTTCCGTCGTCCTAATTCCTAAAGTTCAAAACCCAATGGAGCTTAAGGATTACCGTCATATTGGTCTGTGCAATGTTCTGTACAAGATAGTTTCGAAATGTCTGGTGAATCGTCTACGTCCTCTATTGGGTGAGGTGATTTCTGAAAATCAAAATGCATTTGTTTCTAGACGTATGATTACTGAAAATGCTCTATTGTCCTTTGAGTGTATGCATTATATGGAACATGGTACTTCTATGAATTCAAACTTCTGCGCTTATAAGCTTGATTTGTCGAAAGCATATGACAGGGTTGATTGGTCTTTGTTGGAGAGTACAATGCATAAAATGGGGTTCTCTCATCGGTGGGTGCAATGGATAATGGCGTGCGTGACCACGGTGAGTTATTCAATCAAATTTAATGGTTCCCTATTGGAATCTTTCTCTCCTTCTCGAGGCCCGAGGCAGGGAGTCCCTCTTTCCCCCTTCCTCTTTCTCTTTGTCGCGGATGGATTATCAGCACTTCTACAAAAGGAAGTTCAAGATAATGGAATTTCACCTCTGAAAGTTTGTCGCAACGCTCCAGGTATTTCACACTTGTTGTTTGCAGATGACACACTACTATTCTTTCGGGCGTCAGAGGCTGAAGCAACTCGTGTGAAGCGAGTCATTGAGGTGTACGAAAAAGGGACAGGGCAATTAATAAACCCCTCGAAATGTTCAATCTTGTTTAGTGCTTCGTGCTCTCAAGGTGTTCAGGTATCTATCCGTTCTCTCTTGAACGTTGAGCAACAATTATTTGAAGCAAAATATCTAGATCTGCCTACACCAGATGGGAGAATGCACAAAGGCAGATTTCTGAGTTTACAATCAGGTTTGAGTAAGAAACTTATTGAATGGGGAGATGGACTTTTAGCACAAAGCTCAAGGGATATACTCATTAAGGCTATTGCCTGGGCAATTCCTTCTTATGTTATGGGGGTTTTCAAACTACCGTTCTCGTTGTGTGATGATCTCACACACATGATCCGAGACTATTGGTGGGGAGTGGAGAATGGTAAAAGAAAAGCCCATTGGATTGGATGGCCTAAACTTTTGCGTGCAAAATCACAAGGAGGTTTAGGATTTCGGGACATCCGTATCTACAATCAAGCTCTGTTGGCTAGGCAAGCTTGGAGATTATTGACACACCCAGACAGTCTTTGCGCTTGGGTGTTGAAGGCGAAGTATTATCCTAATGGAAATTTGATTGACACTGTATTTACTAGAAATCCGTCCTCCACTTGGACGGCTATATCACATGGTCTTGATCTGTTGAAGATAGGAATAATTTGGCGCGTGGGCAATGGCAAAAGCATCTGTGTATGGCATGATAATTGGATTCCGCGTGACTCCTATATGAAGGTATACTCACAACGTGGTAAGCATCGTATTCGCCGAGTTGCAGAGTTGCTTGATGAAAAAGGCCAATGGAAGCCAGCTTTAGTCAGAAAGTATTTCTTGCCCATTGATGTGATGGCGATCTTAAAAATCAGACCATCCAGACGCATGGACGAGGATATCATCGCCTGGCAACCAGAAAAATCGGGAGTATTTACTGTGCGGAGTGCTTACAAGTTGGCCTTTACTAACTCAGTCAGAACAATGTTTGTTTCCAGCTACAAGTTCACATCCAGAGGGAAGAGATGCTTGTTGGCAGAGTATCTGGTCGGCAACACTACCTCCAAAGGTTAAAACCTTTGCTTACAAAGTTGTATCAAACGGACTAGCTACAGAGAGTAAGAAAAGAGCACGTGGTATTCAAGTTACTGGAATTTGTACTATCTGCGGTGTGGAGGAAGAAGATATGAGGCATGCCCTATTCAGGTGTCCATACGCTCGTCATTTATGGCGCACAATGGGAGGTATGTGGCAGCTTCCATCCGATCAGGAACTCCATGTTAATTCTCCATGTTAGTTCAAAGCTATTTTGGAGGCAGCACCTATACACATGATTGATTACATTTTATTGACTGCCTGGAGAATTTGGTATGCCCGCAACGAAGTGACTCATGCTAAACCTATTCCCACAATTGAGGGCTCCAAGAGATTTCTCACAAGCTACGTCAAAATTCTGAGGAACTTGAAAGGTGCTTCTACTGAGGAAATTGTAAAGGGTAAGCAACCGGTATTGACTAGTACATCTTCGGGACCATGTATGGAGCGCATGAAAGAACCACCTGATAAGAGATGAACTAAACCCCCGGAAGGGTGGGTGAAACTGAACTGCGATGGTTCTGTAAAATTAGAGGATGGCACAGGTATGATACTGAGAGACGAGAAGGGTGATATCATTTTCTCCACGTGTCGGCAGTTGCTGAATTGTTCAGATCCTCTAGAAGCTGAAGCTAGGGCGTGCGAGGAAGGTCTGTTGTTGACCATGCAATGGAGTGATAAACCGGTGATGCTTGAGCTCGACTGCAAAGTCCTCATAGATGCTATAAATGATAAGAGCCAAGACCGGTCGCCTTTAGCTCATTTAATTGCTGTTATTAAAGATTTGTGTAAGGGTAATAGAACCATTTCTATTGTAAAAGTGGATCGATTTCAAAATAGGGTGAGTCACTGTATTGAAAATTTTGCGAGAGCAGAGGATAGAATAGTAGTGTGGATTGGTTCGAGGTCTGAGGGTTTGTCTTAGATTTATGACCAAGACCTTCATGTAAAACCTATCATTTAATATATCCCTTTTTACCCAAAAAAGAACGCACACATACCAAGCAGCAGCAAAGTACACGGAGAAAAGGCACATACATGCAAGACAAATCTCGGTCTCTCGGTGGTCTCTCTCTCTCTCTCACTTCTATTCTAGAGGCCCGTATATATTTTATCCCAATCAAGACATGCAATACAAAAGTAAGATGGAGGAGAGGGGGATTGTTTAGTAGTCAATGTGAGGCTAAAATTCAGCCGTCTGATCCCTGCATACACTGCATCTTCGTTGTCCGCCTACTTTCGTCATACCAATTTCTGGGTTTCTTCTTCTTGGACATGCCCTTTCTTCCTAAGGCCAGTACCCAAAACATCGTATGTAAGTGGTTCATTCGATCGCAAAGTAATCGTAGAAATATGTGGGAGCCATATGAATTTCCAGATTCCTCTATTGGTTATTGATCGGAGAAGTGTCTCGATCATGTCCGCATAATTCACGAACCGTAGGGAGACACACTTAAGGATTCGATGTTGTTGAGTAGTTATGGAATGATGAGTAAGATACCGAATGTTGTTCGGAGTCTCAGATGGGATCCGGGATATCACGAGGAGATCCGGAAAGGTCCGGAGAATAAGATTCATATAAGGAAAGTCTTGTTTCGGAGTTGGGGAATGATTCCGGTGTTTTCATCGGGAATGTTCTAGAAGGGTCCGGAAGGTCCGACACTCCGGAGGGGAAAGGTACATGAATGTGTCATGACAATGTGGAATGGTTGCATCATGTACTAGGTCACTTGGCTGGGCAAAATAAAGGGAGAAATCAAATCCTAGTTTGAAAGTCAAACGCCAATTTGAAAAAGTCAAACGGCAAGTTTGCTTGGCGGAGGGAGAGTAGGAAACCTACTTGGGGAGGAAGTCTCCTCCCTCCACCCGCCGGCCAAGGAGGAGGAGTTGGAGGAGGACTCCCTCCTCCCAAGCCGCACCCTCCCACCTATAAAAGGAGGGGCAGGGCTGCCCCTCTCCCACACACCTCTCTCCTCTAAACCCTAGCCCTAGCCGCCGGCCTCCACCAAGTCGCCGCCGCCCCTAGGGTTTGCCTAGCCGCCGAGTTGGGGCCCTCCCCTTGCCGCCGGCTTAGCTCTCTCTCCTTGGTGCATCTAAACCCTAGATCGCCAAGGCCTCTCTCATAGTCCACCATACTCGCTCCGGCTTAAGGCAAAGCTCTGCGAGATCTCCCCTCTAGTTCCGACACCACGCCGTCATGCTGCCGGAATAGCGAGGAGAGTGCTACAACCTGTGCTGCCTGCTGGAACAAGGGAGAGGAAGTGTAGGGTTTCGTAGCATGGAAAACAAAAAATTTCTATCCTCATACAAACAAACAAGCCAAGATCTATCTACTAGATTGTAGCAACGAGTCGATGGAATAACTCACCCTCGAAGATTTCAAAGTATTTAACGAGAGCGGATTCTCGTGGGTGATGTAGTCGTACTCTTCCCGATCTCAAGATCGCATAGACGATCCTTCCGGCGCTGCGTTCCGGCAGCGCTCCCGCAGTCGGTCACACGTTCGGTACACGACGAAGACCTTCCTCTCCCTTGTTCCTGTTGGAGATATGCCCAAGAGGCAATAATAAAGTGGTTATTATCATAGCTTCATACTTATGATAAATGTTTACATACCATGCTATAATTGTATTAACCGGAAACATTAATACTTGTGTGATTTGTAAACATAAAAGAGTCCCTAGTAAAGCCTCTTGTTAAACTAGCTTGTTGGTTAATATATGATCATGGTTTCCTGATCATGAACATAGAGATGTTATTAACAACAGGATCATATCATTAGGGGAATGATGTGATGGACATACTCCTATAGTTAAGCGTAGCATAAAGATCAAGTCATTTAATATAGTTCATTTGCTATAAGCTTTCTGATACATAGTAACCTAATTCCTTCGACCATGAGATCATGCTTATCACCATCACTGGAAGGATGCTTTGATGACATCAAACACCACACCGTAACTGGGTGGCTATAAAGGTGGCATTGAGTGTTCGGAAAGTATGGGTTGAGACACATGGATCAAGAGTGGGATTTGTCCATCCATATGACGGATAGATATACTCTGGGCCCTCTCGGTGGAATATCATCCAATTATCTTGCAAGCATCTGACTGTCTCACAAGGGATCACATACCACGGGAACGAGAAAAGAGTACTTATCGGTAATGAGGTTGAACTAGGTATGCCGAGATACCGACGATCAAAACCTCGGATAAGTAAACTATCGTGAGACAAAGGAAAATTGGTATCGTATGTAAGTGGTTCATTCGATCGCAATCGTAGAAATATGTGGGAGCCATATGAATTTCCAGATTCCTCTATTGGTTATTGATCGGAGAAGTGTCTCGATCATGTCCGCATAATTCACGAACCGTAGGGAGACACACTTAAGGATTCGATGTTGTTGAGTAGTTATGGAATGATGAGTAAGAGACCGAATGTTGTTCGGAGTCTCGGAAGGGATCCGGGATATCACGAGGAGATCCGGAATGGTCCGGAGAATAAGATTCATATAAGGAAAGTCCTGTTTCGGGGTTGGAGAATGGTTCCGATGTTTTCATCGGGAATGTTCTAGAAGGTTCCAGAATGTCCGGCACTTCGGAGGGGAAGGGTACATGAATGTGTTATATCAAGTTGGTATGATTGCATCATGTACTAGGTGTCATCGCTGAACAAAATGAAGGGTTTAATCAAATCCTAGTTTGAAAAGTCAAACGCCAATTTGAAAAGTCAAACGGCTATTTTATGAAGTGGTGGGAAAGTGGGAAACCGAGTTGGGGAGGAGTTCCTCCTCCACCGCCCTCCCACCTATATAAGGAGGGGCAGGGCTGCCCCTCCAAACACACCTCTCTCCATCCAAAACCCTAGCTCTAGGCGCCACCACCCCTCCAAGTGTTGCCGCCACCTAGGGATCCTCTAGCCGCCGAATTAGGGTTTCTCCAAGCCCTAGCCGCCGGCCATACCAAGCCCCTTTGGTGCTTCTAATCCGTAGACCACCAAGGCCTCTCTCATAGTCCACCATACTCGCTCCGGCTTAAGGCGAAGCCCTGCGAGATCTCCCCTCTACTTCCGATACCACGCCGTCGTACTGCCGGAATCGTGAGGAGAGTGCTACAACCTCCGCTGCCTGCTGGAACAAGGGAGAGGAAGGTCTTCATCGAGTACCGAACGTGTGACCGACTGCGGGAGCGCTGCCGGAACGCGGCGCCGGAAGGATCGTCTACGCGATCTTGAGATCGGCAAGTGTACGACTACATCACCCACGAGAATCTGCTCTCGTTAACCGCTTTGGAATCTTCGAGGGTGAGTTCCTCTATCGACTCGTTGCTACAATCTAGTAGATAGATCTTGGCTTGTTTGTGTGCATGCGGTAGAAATTTTTTGTTTTCCATGCTACGAACCCCTACAGTGGTATCAGAGCGGTGTCTATATGTAGATCTGTTGCACGAGTAAAACACAATGGTCATTGTGGGCGTTGATGTTTTTGTTGTCGATTGCTTCTTGTGTACTTTGCATCTTGCGGGATGGTGGATGAAGCGGCCCGGGCTAACCTTACATGACATCATTCATGAGACTTGCTCCACGCTTGACATGCAACTTGTATTGCATAAGTGGCTTTGCGGGTGCCTGTTTCTCCCAACATAGTTAAGATTCAATTTACAACGGGCGATTGACAATACTAGTATCAATGTTGTGGTTCTTGTTCGTAAGTTAGAACGACACTTATTGAAAGCCCCAAACCACGTAAAACATGCAAAGAAAATTAGAGGCGTCTAACTTTGTTTTGCAGGGGTGTGCTGTGATGTGATATGGCCATGATTGTGATTATATTTGATGTATGCAATGTTCCTTATTCTAAGTTGGCAACCGGCAGGAGCCATATGGTTGTCTTTAAATTCTGTTAAGACCCGCGTGTCTATTCAAAGTAGTTGTAATAGTTGAAGCCGGTGGACGACAACCATGGAGCAGCGTCATGGACCTTGATGCAATGTCGGTGATGATGGAGATCATGTTCGTGCTTGAATATGGAGATCGGAAGCACAAAGAAGAAAGGCCATATCATATCACATATTATGAATTGCATGTGATGTTAATCCTTTATGCATCTTGTATTGCTTAGATAACGACGATAGCATTATAAGATGATCCCTCATGCACATAAATTTCAAGTCATAAAGTGTTCACCCTTAGTTAGCACCGTTGCTAAATCTTGTTGTTTCGAAGCACCACATGATGATCGGGTGTGTTAGATTCCGCAAGTGTATACAACGTGAGCAAGCCAGATTTGGTCATGCGGAAGCTAAGGTTTGATCTTGACGAGCCTAGCATGTACAGACATGGTCTCGGAACACGGATCACCGAAAGGTAAAGCATGAGTCATATAGTAGATATGATGAACATGTTGATTGTTCGCCATTGAAGCTACATCAACTCTCATGATGATCGGTTTTGATGTGGTGGATTTGGTTCGTGTGATCACTAAAACAATGTGAGGGATATTGTTTTGAGTGGGAGTTCAACGGCAATATGATTAAAAGTTGAACAATATTTATCATAAATTAAATCAAAGTGAATTTGCATAGTTCTTGTAGTCATTGGCATCCGTTTACCACCTTGCGCTTAGTTATAATTGAGATGATAGAACTATAGAATTCTGGTTATTACTTTACGAACTGGTATCGTATTGTTTTGAAGTGTTAATCTAAAGTTTAAAAGTCCTATTGCAAACTTTCAGTAAGTTCCGGTTACTCCATGGAGTTTAATAATTGGTATTAAATCAAGAGTGACAATTCCAAGTGTTAGTGTATGAGTATCATGTTTGTCTCCATGATTCTTGATATTCAAAGGATTATCTTAATATCAAGGTTATCTAGGATCTGAAAGAGTTGTTTCAGAAACCATGATGTGTGGAAGATATTGTGATATCTGAAACGAAGTTTTGGTTGCAACATGATAGAGTATAATATGGCAAAAGGCATGTTCTCATATTTGATGAGAATTTGCAAAAGGTTGGAGACACTAGTTGTCCTAAACCTCCAAAAGGTTTTGGAAAGCAACATTATACTCGTGATTCACCATTATAAGCTAAAAGTAGCTTGATCATGGATGATTCCATGATAAGGGTGAATATTTGATGTAGGTAAAATGTTTACTACACCAAGAGATTACTAAAGGAAGGAATTTGAAAGAACACCAAACATTTGATGATGGTAATCTACTTCAAAGTGCAAGTACAAAGACATTGGTATTTAATTATACACGCTTTGGACTATGTGTCATATGTATGACTCTACTATTGATGTTGATAGATTCTTTCAAACAGAAAAGGAAATACTGAAAGAGAATCTCATAAATATATGGCAGAAAATAAAAGACTAGAATTGTTCAGTTTAAGTATATAGATGATATACATGTTATGGCTATATTCTTTGCTTATTAAACAATGTGGTTCTTAAGTATTTGATACTGAATTTATTGGTGTGAATCGTCATACGAAACAACACAATTCATGAACTACAATGGCCTAAGTAACTAGCAAAATAATATGTGATGATGTTCATCGAGAACAAATAAAGGGTTATTGTGTTGCTCATTAAAACATCAAAGCTTGCCTTCAAGATTTGTTTTATCAGGTATTATGAGAACAAAAGGGTTGTTCAAATAATTGCCGTAATCCATAAAAGATGGATGATTCACAAATCTCGTTGGAGAAATCACATCCATAAAATTAGTGCTAAAAATGTCGAAAGACAAATTGATTGAAAGATCACTTAGGAAGTGACATCGCCGTTTAAATTATATTGGAAAGAAAACATGAAGAAACTCCATGTGGATGGAATTTTGGAGTCCTTTTGATTTTTGATCAAATGACGCTTGTGAAATTTTCCTAGAGATAATTAAAACTTCGTTCATAGGCCAAAAGGGAACGAATGACTAGCTTATTGGAACTTGTACATATTGTTTTATGAAGTCCATTATGTGTAGTCAAGAGCGATGGATTTCAACTTCATATGCTTCCTCTGAAAATTTGAGTGAATATATGAATATTTACTTAATAAGGATGAAGTATGAAACAATTGAAAAGTTCAAAGATTTTCAAGTTGAAGTGCAAAATCATTGTAACAAGAATATAAATAGTTTATGATAAGATCATAAAGGAAGATATTTGAGTTACGAGTTTAGCATAATACCTAAGATTTAAGGAATCGTTCCGTGGATTTGCATTTCCCGAAACACCATAAGAGTATGGAGCGTTCGAGATATGTAATTAAACCTTGTTTGACATGGTAAGATCAAAGGTGTAATTCATAAAACTGTCATTATATTTTAAAGATTAAAAGCTTGAGAGACTACTGTTTTTCCACTGAAAAGAGCTCCATCATAATCCGTTGAATTGACACCATATAAAGTTATGGTTTGGGATAAAGCCCAAGTTGTCCTTTCTTAAACATTGGTATGCTATGCATAAGAAAGATGTTTGCAACCAAAGTCGGATGAACCTATCTTTGTATGTTATTTCAAATAACTGTTCCTCCATAACATCGGAGACAAAAATGTTTGTCGCTTAGAACGTCAAAGTTTCTTTAAGAAGGCATTTTTCGTGAAAAGTTAAGTGGGAGGAGAATAGAACTTTGATAAGGTTAAAAGAACCTTAGCTATATGTGCAGAGTTGCGCAGCACCGAAAAGTGTTCCGGAGGCAGCAACAATGCTCATGTCTCACATGCCTCAAAGGTTGTGGTTACGGAGATCTAAGTTCCTATTGAAACAAGTAGGTCGGATAAACAATCAAATACCAAGATTTGAGAGTTAAATCATTATTTGACAATAATGATACGACTACATGCAAAGAAGCGATGATGGGCCCTGACTCCGTCAAATGGCTTGAAGCCATAAATTCTGTGATAGTTCCATATACGAGAGATCAAGCTTTGAACTTGAAAGACCCTCTAGAAAGGTACAAGACCTTACAGTCGTATTTGGATCTATAAAGAAATAGACATGGATGTTTCACATCTATGAAATTATCGACATGTCGGGAAAGAGTTCACGACAATGTTCAAAGAGTTGACTATGACAAGATCTGATTTTTCATTAAGTGATATTTAGTCTAGACGGATTAATGTAGCAACTACGACATATAATTTTGTTATGTGTTGAATAAACAAAACAAGTTCTTCTAATAGAATGGTTACCAAGGATGTGTGCATGACACGGTCCAAAGGGTTTTGTTAATTCAAAGGATGCTAAAAGCATATGCAAACTTCAATGGTTGAAGTAAGCATCGCAGAGTTGGAATCTTCACCATGATGAAACTGTTAAAAGAGTTTAATTTCATTGGAGACGATGAAGATGCTTGCATTTGCAAGAAATTAAGTGGGAGCGCTAAGACATGTTTCTAATACATTATGTGGAAGACATATTGTTGATTGGAAATGATGTATCTTTTATTAACACAGGATAAGAATTTCATCTCGATGAAAGACTTAGGCAAAACCCAAATATTTGGCATAATTAGACGCTAATATGGTTGTGCCAAAAGTACATAGATGATATATTGAATGAGTTCAATATAGAAACTACAAGAAAGGTTCTTGTCGCACAGAAAGGATTGAATGAGTTCAATATTGATGATATATACAAGTGTATTGACATTTGGTAAGTGAAACAAAGATTCAAGTATAGATTGATACTTGATGTATGAAATCACAAAGAGTATTTATATCAATCATACCGTGATATGTACAAATCCAGATATGTCCTATGCTCTAAATGTTATGAGCATATACCAGAATGATTCATAAGATGATTATTGGACGATAGTAAAGATATTCTTATGATCTTGCAAAAGAACTAAGAATATATTATATTTTTGTAGAAGTGACAAATAGATGGTTAGTTCATTGTAAATGAATTACATTGATACTAGTTTTGTCACAAAGTACAAATTAAGTTTATCTCAATCTAAACTAAGGGTGGCACAATATGATGGAATGAGAGTTCCATAATGAATTTGGATGAGTTCCAAAGTTAAGACATTGTGACAGATTGTGAGGTTCCCAACCTTTAATAAGGTAGAGATCCCTGTGTTTACAATGCTAGTCCCTGGATCAATAGCTAGCATCCACAGTTTAAGATGTAATATCAAGAAACAAAGGTCATAATACAATTTTATAACCAGGAATAAAATAATACATTACATCTTACATAGCTCATTTGGCTATCTCATTACAATGCAACAGAAATAACTATATAGCATGGAGTCCTTCATCTTCAAAGTGCCACAGGAAAACATGTTGGTTGTAGACTTGTAATCCTAATCAATAAACTTCACTAACACCAAACCATCCTGCAACATTACAAGTTACAGCCACAAGGGTCAATACATTTGAATTGTATTGGCAAGTTTCACTACTAAGTGGAAATATGTGGATACTATCATTACATGCATATTTGGCTAAGTAGGGTTTAGGCTTGTTTGCAGAAAGCAATAATGTTTATCCTATCCTTTCAAAATAGTTTTGATATTTTGTCAAATCTTTCAGAGCTCCTTGGTACACCCCAAGTGCTTCAAATCTCTTGTCACTTTCAAGTTTTTCTTTTTAGAAATTGGAATGTCGAGATTTCCCATAGCTTCAGGCCTTAGTTGCTCAGTATTGTCCATAACCGGGGACACGGCTAAGTACTTAGAATTTTTATCTTCTGCAAAAGTTGTACACTTTACCCACATGACACACTCTCCTCTTGTTGCCACCAGTGGCCGCTGGATAAGTACTCACCAAGATGGAGTACTGGCAGATTGAGAATGTGACGAAGTCTTTCCATAGGGTCCTCCCAATACACAATGCTATCTTGTCTTCAGGCACCAATGTAGGGTTCCAAGTTCCCTCATTCCAGTTAACCTAAAGAGGCCAATGCATGGGTCTTCCACCATGTAGTTGACTAAGCCAGTGCCCATTTAGCATGTGGCTATACACGGAAGCCACTGTACGAGAAACATGTTCAATCTCTAAGTCCCTGGGTGGTTTTCTTCTGGTGCACAACACAAAGAGATTGCCATATAAACATGGTTCCTTTTGTTGCCACCTTGTCCAAAACTTGAGTATCCTTGTCCACCTAGGTGGTTCATTGAGTACTTGTTTTATTATATAAAACACAAGTCTTTTCAGTACTTCACATAAACTCAACATGTATCTCTTCTCCATATTTATATAGCAGCGCTAAGCATTTTACAACTACATTGTTTCCACTAAGGGAGATATAAGGGTATCCTATTAGGATTTAGCATAGCAAAATATAGTAGTCTTTATCATGCATGTTTCAAAATCCACTAAGTGTAATGAAAATAGTAGGACTTGGATGATAGTGTCACTTGCCTTTTTGGTAGGGAATGTTGGTTCACTTCTTGATCTTGCTAATATCACACTCTTCTAATTTCACTACAAATCAATCAAGCAAACACAATATCAACTAGCATTACAACTAACAATCAAACAAATCATCACACATAAAATAATAGAAACAAGGTCATGCATGCAAGCATGCAAAAGATAGTTGTATTTGCAAAGGTGGTTTCTACTAGGCTCTAAACATTGTAAAGTTCAAAGTGGTCAATTCCTAGAGTGGTAAAACCATTTGCAAAAAGGGTTTTATCTATAAACCATTTCTTAAATCAAAACATTATTTTATGTGGTGAAAAATGCTTTTAGTAAGGCAACAATTTTATATTGTTCACCAAATAAGTTGTTAATTCACAAAACTTGGTGTTTAGGGTCAGTAGGTTTGAATCAAATCATCTTCCAAAAGGTTTTACTCAAAAATCATTTCCATAGCAAAATCAATATTTTTATTTGACTAGAAATGAGTTAATTCAAGTATTTACTCCTAAACTTCACAAAATTAATTTTTAAAGCCATGAGTTGGTTCCTAGGGTCAGTAGGTTCACAACAAACCATTTTGCAAAGATTTCATCCCCAAAATCATTTTAGAACAAATTTTATATTCTAAACATGCATACATAAGTTTCTGCAAAAACAAACATTTTAACAGAACATTTTTACCAAACAAAAGGCATGGTTGGCTAGGGCTTGTTTTTCTGAATTCATTGATATAAAGTTTGCAAAATTTGGACGTGTGGTTTGAAAGTTATGGATTTTACAAGTTTGCCCAATAATCAGATTGAAATTCCTGTTTTAAACCAAACTAGTGCCACGCGGCGCTTTCCTATTCGTCGGTACCGCTTCGCGTGGATCAAGCGATGCAGGCCATTGGATTAAATTACATCGCACGGCGCTGAGATGCTACTTACCCCTTCGTCTAGCTTCTATCGCGTTCATCAGATCAAGATCCTACGGTCCCTAGCGTGTGACCAAAAGCTAGCGGCGCTGGCGGCGGCGTCTGGCGGCGGAGCGGTCAGACGGTGGCGTTGCTGGTGATGCAGGAAGGGAGAGAGGTAGGGGAGTGTCTCACCAGGTTCGCGTGGTCGTGGTGGTGCTCAAGGTGCTCTCGAGGAGGCAAGGGCGCACGGAGTTCATGGCTATTGCTGACCTGAGTTTTTGTCCGCGTTGGGTGCGCTCAGTCGACGTTGGAGGAGAGGCTACGGGTCACGAGGAAACAAACGGGAAGCACGGTTAGGCACACAAGATCATGGCGATGATGCGTGCGTGAAGGAGAAGGAGAGGGGCGGTCAGGTGCTTACCAGAAGAGTCGCCGGAGTAGCAAACAGACGGTGGCGCTACCGTTCGTCGTTGTTGTCGACGCTGCAGAGCACGCGCAGACGAGCTAACGTTACGGGAAGATTCGCCAGGATGTAGGGATCATGTGAGGGTGGTCGAGGGGGCAAGGGGTGGTGTCTACTGGCCAGAATCGATGGAGAATCTCGCCGGAGACACTGGAGGTGAAGGGCAAAATTCAGCAGCCTGAGGGCGCTCTTGGGTGAGGAGACAGAGGGGAAAGAGAGAGAATATGCTAGCGTTTAAATGGACGTGGTCACGGCGAGTAATGGCTGCAGCGTTAAGGAGAATTAAGTCGCGGAATCATAGCCAGAAACGGCGACGAGGGGAGGGAGAAGGGGTCGTCGCGGGTAGGGGAGAAACCTGACAGGTGGGGCGTGTCTGTCCGCGTGAGAGAGAGAGGGGGAGTGGGCTCCATCTGCCAGCGTCTGTGTGGGTCGATTCGCGAGTTTGAATCATTTTCTGTGGGGAGGAGAGGAGCTGGGCTAACTGGGCCAGGTGGGCTTAGCTGGGTTGGGTCGAGTTTGTTTTCATTTTTTTTCTGATTGCTTTTTCTTTTTCTATTTCAATTTTCTGTTTTGAATTCAATCAAACAATTCAAACACTCAAATGAATTCAAATCTTTGCCAAAATTTATATTGATTTCAGTTCTGTTAATCAACACAATTCAAAGTACAAAATAAAATAATATTTTTTATTCTTTTTAGGATCTATTTAATAATTAAATAGACCTTAGTTATTAAATCAAATAGGGTTTGATTTATTTTTAAAACTCTATTTGAAAACTTAAATAATCCCAAAATCATTTCAGTAAGTTTTATTTGAAAATATAAAACACTTGTAAAACTCATTTAAAATAAAATAACAAGTTTTAGTGTTTAATAAAAATGGGAAAAGTCTTTACTTTAATAAATTGGATATTAATAAATCCCCATTATTTTATTTAAATAACCCTTTACTCCTTTAATCAAAACAAAATATTTTACTTCAAAACTTGGCCAAGGTTTAATTTGGCTCTATAAAAATAGTCCTTATTTATATTTCTACCTTTTCATTTGAAAACCAAATCTCTTTTATAAAAGATCCAAAATAGTAATTCCAATTATTTATAACTTTCTTTATTAATTGTTTTTCTTTTTAAATCCTTTTAGGATTTATTTGATCAAAATAGGTTTGAAGGTTTCCAATTGGAATCAAAAAGTTTCTTCTCACCCTAAAAATCAACAAAGTTTTGTTTCATTCATTTAGTTTTCACATAACAAGATTTGGAAAATCTTGGGATGTGACAGGCTACCACCCTTAAAATAAATCTCGTCCCGAGATTTGGGAAGGCTAGGGTTACAAGTTGGCTCAAAACATCTAGGGTTCTACCACCCTTAGAATTTTCCAACTAGTTTACATCTTGGCTTGCTTGGAATCTTGGGGAAACTTCTCTGGGCAAACATCTGCATAGTGTCCCTTGTTTCCACACTTAAAACATGTGACAAGGCTGAGATCCTTCGTAGGCTTGTTTATCTTGTGTTTCATCTTTTCTAGACAGTTGCTTGCATAATGTCCTTGATTACCACAGTTGTAACATGTGATAAGATTGAGTTCATCACGTATCTTCTGTGGACAAGTTGCTACATAATGGCCTAGCTCTTTGCATTTGTTGCACCATACTTGGCCAATCTCTTTATACTTATTCTTCTCTGGACATTCACTCGCATAATGTCCCATTTCTTTACAATGATTACATTGCACATGGCTTTTGTCCTTCTTTTTCTTGGGTTTCTCCAAAGCTAGGAGTGCTTCTAGTTCATGTTCTTCATATGTTATCTTATAGGTAGGAATGTCTACTGGTTTCTTTGACCTTCTATTGCTCTTTGGAAAATTCATATGTCTCCTCTTTGGTCCTTTAAATTGGGTCGTATTGCATGGAGGTACAAGTGGAGATTTTCCTTTGTCCTCATCCTTCTTGGTAGACTTAGCTCCCTCATGATGGTATGCAATCAGTTGTTGCACTCCACCTTGTTTCCTTTGTTCAACTATGGAATAGATGGGGCATTGGATAGGGACATGATTATTTCCTTCACATAGATAACAAGTAACCTGAGATGTGGGGCATTGGTCAGCTGGATGTTTCCCTTCACAATTGGGGCATTGATCTCCATGCTCCTTGGAAATGTGATCCTTGTCTCCACAAATATTGCAAGCTTGGGTTCTTTCTAGAATAACATCTTTGTCATCCTTGTTGTCACAATCTCCTTTGGAAAAGTTGCTTTCCATGTTGATCATTTGATCTGTCACCTTATGCAACAATTGGGCTTGGTTTTCCAAAAATCCTTGCATGGTTGGATCTTCCCCACTGGTGTTGGCTATGAATTGAGCTGTCATTTGGTTCAACTGGTTTTGGGTTCCTATGAGATCTCTCATGTTGTCCTCTTGGTTGTTGTTGTTGTCATCAACCTTGATGTTGGAGTCTCTTGGAGTAGTCATCTGTTTGGATTGGATTGAGATTAGAATAGGCAAGATATTTCTAAGGTAATAATTCGAATCACACACTTCACAATTCACTCAAGCAATGTACAAGCAATCACAAACAACACTCATTTCAAACAACAAGTTTCAAGCATATTTTTAGGCAGCAAACATTTTTGTTACACCATACTAAGTTGGTGGGTTTGACTTAGCTAAATATGGTGGTCCATCTATATGGTTCAGTTGTGATCTTTCCATCCTTCTTGGTTGGTTCTTCTTGAACAAGATCATGGTTTCCTTGGGGAAAAACTCTTGGTCACAAAACTTCAAGGTGATGATGGCTTGTTCTAAGTTGTGTTTCCTTAATCTTCAAATCTTGAGCAAGATTTCTTGTCTCACTTGTAGTCCTTAGTGATATCCAAGGTTGAAGTCCTTGGTGAAAATGCTGAAGATGTTGAAGTCATTAGAGTTGAAGATGTTGAAGTCATTAGAGTTGAAGAAGTCCTTAGCACATGGTGAAGTCTTTGGCCATGGGGTAGGCTTTGTCCATCAAGTTGAAATTAGAAGAGATGTAGAATCAAAACCAAAATGGTTGAGGAAAGAGCTTACAAGATTGTTTGTAAATAAGTTTTGGAACAAATACAACTCCTATTTTCTAAGGGGTTTTGTACAATCCTAGGTTTACAAATCCTACAGGCAACACAGTGCTCTGATACCATCTTGTGAGGTTCCCAACCTTTAATAAGGTAGAGATCCCTGTGTTTACAATGCTAGTCCCTGGATCAATAGCTAGCATCCACAGTTTAAGATGTAATATCAAGAAACAAAGGTCATAATACATTTTTATAACCAGGAATAAAATAATACATTACATCTTACATAGCTCATTTGGCTATCTCATTACAATGCAGCAGAAATAACTATATAGCATGGAGTCCTTCATCTTCAAAGTGCCACAGGCAAACATGTTGGTTGTAGACTTGTAATCCTAATCAATAAACTTCACTAACACCAAACCATCCTGCAACATTACAAGTTACAGCCACAAGGGTCAATACATTTGAATTGTATTGGCAAGTTTCACTACTAAGTGGAAATATGTGGATCCTATCATTACATGCATATTTGGCTAAGTAGGGTTTAGGCTTGTTTGCAGAAAGCAATAATGTTTATCCTATCCTTTCAAAATAGTTTTGATCTTTTGTCAAATCTTTCAGAGCTCCTTGGTACACCCCAAGTGCTTCAAATCTCTTGTTGTCACTTTCAAGTTTTTCTTTTTAGAAATTGGAATGTCGAGATTTCCCATAGCTTCAGGCCTTAGTTGCTCAGTATTGTCCATAACCGGGGACACGGCTAAGTACTTAGAATTTTTATCTTCTGCAAAAGTTGTACACTTTACCCACATGACACACTCTCCTCTTGTTGCCACCAGTGGCCGCTGGATAAGTACTCACCAAGATGGAGTACTGGCAGATTGAGAATGTGACGAAGTCTTTCCATAGGGTCCTCCCAATACACAATGCTAGCTTGTCTTCAGGCACCAATGTAGGGTTCCAAGTTCCCTCATTCCAGTTAACCTGAAGAGGCCAATGCATGGGTCTTCCAAACCATGTAGTTGACTAAGCCAGTGCCCATTTAGCATGTGGCTGTACACGGAAGCCACTGTACGAGAAACATGTTCAATCTCTAAGTCCCTGGGTGGTTTTCTTCTGGTGCACAACACAAAGAGATTGCCGTATAAACATGGTTCCTTTTGTTGCCACCTTGTCCAAAACTTGAGTATCCTTGTCCACCCAGGTGGTTCATTGAGTACTTGTTTTATTATATAAAACACAAGTCTTTTCAGTACTTCACATAAACTCAACATGTATCTCTTCTCCATATTTATATAGCAGGGCTAAGCATTTTACAACTACATTGTTTCCACTAAGGGAGATATAAGGGTATCCTATTAGGATTTAGCATATCAAAATATAGTAGTCTTTATCATGCATGTTTCAAAATCCACTAAGTGTAATGAAAATAGTAGGACTTGGATGATAGTGTCACTTGCCTTTTTGGTAGGGAATGTTGGTTCACTTCTTGATCTTGATAATATCACACTCTTCTAATTTCACTACAAATCAATCAAGCAAACACAATATCAACTAGCATTCCAACTAACAATCAAACAAATCATCACACATAAAATAATAGAAACAAGGTCATGCATGCAAGCATGCAAAAGATAGTTTTATTTGCAAAGGTGGTTTCTACTAGGCTCTAAACATTGTAAAGTTCAAAGTGGTCAATTCCTAGAGTGGTAAAACCATTTGCAAAAAGGGTTTTATCTATAAACCATTTCTTAAATCAAAACATTATTTTATGTGGTGAAAAATGCTTTTAGTAAGGCAACAATTTTATATTGTTCACCAAATAAGTTGTTAATTCACAAAACTTGGTGTTTAGGGTCAGTAGGTTTGAATCAAATCATCTTCCAAAAGGTTTTACTCAAAAATCATTTCCATAGCAAAATCAATATTTTTATTTGACTAGAAATGAGTTAATTCAAGTATTTACTCCTAAACTTCACAAAATTAATTTTTAAAGCCATGAGTTGGTTCCTAGGGTCAGTAGGTTCACAACAAACCATTTTGCAAAGATTTCATCCCCAAAATCATTTTAGAACAAATTTTATATTCTAAACATGCATACATAAGTTTCTGCAAAAACAAACATTTTAACAGAACATTTTTACCAAACAAAAGGCATGGTTGGCTAGGGCTTGTTTTTCTGAATTCATTGATATAAAGTTTGCAAAATTTGGACGTGTGGTTTGAAAGTTATGGATTTTACAAGTTTGCCCAATAATCAGATTGAAATTCCTGTTTTAAACCAAACTAGTGCCACGCGGCGCTTTCCTATTCGTCGGTACCGCTTCGCGTGGATCAAGCGATGCAGGCCATTGGATTAAATTACATCGCACGGCGCTGAGATGCTACTTACCCCTTCGTCTAGCTTCTATCGCGTTCATCAGATCAAGATCCTACGGTCCCTAGCGTGTGACCAAAAGCTAGCGGCGCTGGCGGCGGCGTCTGGCGGCGGAGCGGTCAGACGGTGGCGTTGCTGGTGATGCAGGAAGGGAGAGAGGTAGGGGAGTGTCTCACCAGGTTCGCGTGGTCGTGGTGGTGCTCAAGGTGCTCTCGAGTAGGCAAGGGCGCACGGAGTTCATGGCTATTGCTGACCTGAGTTTTTGTCCGCGTTGGGTGCGCTCAGTCGACGTTGGAGGAGAGGCTACGGGTCACGAGGAAACAAACGGGAAGCACGGTTAGGCGCACAAGATCATGGCGATGATGCGTGCGTGAAGGAGAAGGAGAGGGGCGGTCAGGTGCTTACCAGAAGAGTCGCCGGAGTAGCAAACAGACGGTGGCGCTACCGTTCGTCGTTGTTGTCGACGCTGCAGAGCACGCGCAGGCGAGCTAACGTTACGGGAATATTCGCCAGGATGTAGGGATCATGTGAGGGTGGTCGAGGGGGCAAGGGGTGGTGTCTACTGGCCAGAATCGATGGAGAATCTCGCCGGAGACACTGGAGGTGAAGGGCAAAATTCAGCAGCCTGAGGGCGCTCTTGGGTGAGGAGACAGAGGGGAAAGAGAGAGAATATGCTAGCGTTTAAATGGACGTGGTCACGGCGAGTAATGGCTGCAGCGTTAAGGAGAATTAAGTCGCGGAATCATAGCCAGAAACGGCGACGAGGGGAGGGAGAAGGGGTCGTCGCGGGTAGGGGAGAAACCTGACAGGTGGGGCGTGTCTGTCCGCGTGAGAGAGAGAGGGGGAGTGGGCTCCATCTGCCAGCGTCTGTGTGGGTCAATTCGCGAGTTCGAATCATTTTCTGTGGGGAGGAGAGGAGCTGGGCTAACTGGGCCAGGTGGGCTTAGCTGGGTTGGGTCGAGTTTGTTTTCATTTTTTTCTTTCTGATTGCTTTTTCTTTTTCTATTTCGATTTTCTGTTTTGAATTCAATCAAACAATTCAAACACTCAAATGAATTCAAATCTTTGCCAAACTTTGTATTGATTTCAGTTCAGTTAATCAACACAATTCAAAGTCCAAAATAAAATAATATTTTTTATTCTTTTAGGATCTATTTAATAATTAAATAGACCTTAGTTATTAAATCAAATATGGTTTGATTTATTTTTAAAACTCTATTTGAAAACTTAAATAATCCCAAAATCATTTTAGTAAGTTTTATTTGAAAATATAAAACACTTGTAAAACTCATTTAAAATAAAATAAGAAGTTTTAGTGTTTAATAAAAATGGGAAAAGTCTTTACTTTAATAAAATTGGATATTAATAAATCCCCATTATTTTATTTAAATAACCCTTTACTCCTTTAATCAAAACAAAATATTTTACTTCAAAACTTGGCCAAGGTTTAATTTGGCTCTATAAAAATAGTCCTTATTTATATTTCTACCTTTTCATTTGAAAACCAAATCTCTTTAATAAAAGATCCAAAATAGTAATTCCTATTATTTATAACTTCCTTTATTAATTGTTTTTCTTTTTAAATCCTTTTAGGATTTATTTGATCAAAATAGGTTTGAAGGTTTCCAATTGGAATCAAAAAGTTTCTTCTCACCCTAAAAATCAACAAAGTTTTATTTCATTCATTTAGTTTTCACATAACAAGATTTGGAAAATCTTGGGATGTGACACAGATACTACAACAAAAGGCTAAGTATATAACTGCTATTATAGCAGCAAAAGAGGGCATTTGTGTCTAGTAGTTTGTTATCAAACTAGGTGCAGTTCACAGCAGGGATAAATACTATGAAGATATATTGTACGACAATATTATCAACATGTTTTAACCCCAAAGAACTAAAGGTCACACCAAAGGACCAAATTTGTACAAAGCCATCTCATTAGAGAATGAGTGATGCGTAGAGACGCAAAGACATGCAATTACACACGGACCTGGAAGTGTCAGATCCGGAGATCAGTTGACCACTAGCAATCGTGTACATACGACACCAGAAAGCCATAGGTGTTGAATACACAAACGTTTGAAACTAGATTATTGACTCTAGTGCAAGTGGGAGACTGTTGGAGATATGCCCAAGAGGCAATAATAAAGTGGTTATTATCATATCTTCATACTTATGATAAATGTTTACATACCATGCTATAATTGTATTAACCGGAAACATTAATACTTGTGTGATTTGTAAACATAAAAGAGTCCCTAGTAAAGCCTCTTGTTAAACTAGCTTGTTGGTTAACATATGATCATGGTTTCCTGATCATGAACATAGAGATGTTATTAACAACAGGGTCATATCATTAGGGGAATGATGTGATGGACATACTCCTATAGTTAAGCGTAGCATAAAGATCAAGTCATTTAATATAGTTCATTTGCTATAAGCTTTCTGATACATAGTAACCTAATTCCTTCGACCATGAGATCATGCTTATCACCATCACCGGAAGGATGCTTTGATGACATCAAACACCACACCGTAACTGGGTGGCTATAAAGGTGGAATTGAGTGTTCGGAAAGTATGGGTTGAGACACATGGATCAAGAGTGGGATTTGTCCATCCATATGACGGATAGATATACTCTGGGCCCTCTCGGTGGAATGTCATCCAATTAGCTTGCAAGCATGTGATTGGCTCACAAGGGATCACATACCACGGGAACAAGAAAAGAGTACTTATCAGTAACGAGGTTGAACTAGGTATGCAGAGATACCGACGATCATAACCTCGGTTAATAAATTGGTATCGTATGTAAGTGGTTCATTCGATCGCAAAGTAATCGTAGAAATATGTGGGAGCCATATGAATTTCCAGATTCCTCTATTGGTTATTGTTCGGAGAAGTGTCTCGATCATGTCCGCATAATTCACGAACCGTAGGGAGACACACTTAAGGATTCGACGTTGTTTGAGTAGTTATGGAATGATGAGTAAGAGACCGAATGTTGTTTGGAGTCTCGGATGGGATCCGGGATATCACGAGGAGATCCGGAATGCTCCGGAGAATAAGATTCATATAAGGAAAGTCCTGTTTCGAGGTTGGAGAATGGTTCCGGTGTTTTCATCGGGAATGTTCTAGAAGGTTCCGGAATGTCCGGCACTCCGGAGGGGAAGGGTACATGAATGTGTTATATCAAGTTGGTATGATTGCATCATGTACTAGGTTTCATCGCTGAACAAAATAAAGGGTTTATTCAAATCCTAGTTTGAAAAGGTCAAACGCCAATTTGAAAGTCAAACGGCTATTTTGGGAAGTGGAGGGGAGGTGGAATCCGAGTTGGGGAGGAGTTCCTCCCCTCCACCGCCGGCCCACCTTGGAGGCTGACTTGGGGAGGGACTCCCCTCCCCTGGCGCGCCCCCTCCACCTATATAAGGAGGGGCAGGGCTCCCCTCCTAGACACACAAGTGCCCTACCTCTAAACCTAAACCCTAGCCGCCGCCGCCCTCCATAGCCACCGCCGGCCCTAGGGCAACTCGCCGCTGCCGCCTAGCTAAACCCTAGCCGCCGGCCTTGCCCCCTCCTCGGCGTGTTTAAACCCTAGATCGTCGAGGGTCTCTCTCATACTCCACCATACTCGCTCCGGCTTAAGGCGAAGCCCTGCGAGATCTCCCCTCTACTTCCGGTACCATGCCGTTGTGCTGCCGGAATCGCGAGGAGAGTGCTACAACCTCTGCTGCCTGCTGGAACTGTAGGGGTTCGTAGCATGGAAAACAAAAAAATTCTACCGCATGCACACAAACAAGCCAAGATCTATCTACTAGATTGTAGCAACGAGTCGATAGAGGAACTCACCCTCGAAGATTCCAAAGCGGTTAACGAGAGCAGATTCTCGTTGGTGATGTAGTCGTACACTTGCCGATCTCAAGATCGCGTAGACGATCCTTCCGGCGCCGCATTCCGGCAGCGCTCCCGCAGTCGGTCACACATTCGGTACTCGATGAAGACCTTCCTCTCCCTTGTTCCAGCAGGCAGCGGAGGTTGTAGCACTCTCCTCGCGATTCCGGCAGTACGACGGCATGGTACCGGAAGTAGAGGGGAGATCTCGCAGGGCTTCGCCTTAAGCCGGAGCGAGTATGGTGGACTATGAGAGAGGCCTTGGTGGTCTACGGATTAGAAGCACCAAAGGGGCTTGGTGTGGCCGGAGGCTAGGGCTTGGAGAAACCCTAATTCGGCGGCTAGAGGATCCCTAGGTGGCGGCAACACTTGGAGGAGTGGTGGCGCCTAGAGCTAGGGTTTTGGGTGGAGAGAGGTGTGTTTGGAGGGGCAGCCCTGCCCCTCCTTATATAGGTGGGAGGGCACGACCAAGGGGAGGGGAGTCCCTCCACAACTCGGATCCCTAGTGGGCCGGCGGTGGAGGAGGAACTCCTCCCCAACTCGGTTTCCCACTTTCCCACCACTTCACAAAATAGCCGTTTGACTTTTCAAATTGGCGTTTGACTTTTCAAACTAGGATTTGATTAAACCCTTCATTTTATTCAGCGATGACACCTAGTACATGATGCAATCATACCAACTTGATATAACACATTCATGTACCCTTCCCCTCCGGAGTGCCGGACATTCTGGAACCTTCTAGAACATTCCCGATGAAAACACCGGAACCATTCTCCAACCCCGAAACAGGACTTTCCTTATATGAATCTTATTCTCCGGACCATTCTGGATCTCCTCGTGATATCCCGGATCCCTTCCGAGACTCCGAACAACATTCGGTCTCTTACTCATCATTCCATAACTACTCAACAACATCGAATCCTTAAGTGTGTCTCCCTACGGTTCGTGAATTATGCGAACATGATCGAGACACTTCTCCGATCAATAACCAATAGAGGAATCTGGAAATTCATATGGATCCCAAATTTTTCTACGATTACTTTGCGATCGAATGAACCACTTACATACGATACCAATTTTCCTTTGTCTCACGATAGTTTACTTATCTGACGATAGTTTACTTATCCGAGGTTATGATCGTCGGTATCTCTGCATACCTAGTTCAACCTCGTTACTGATAAGTACTCTTTTCTTGTTCCCGTGATATGTGATCCCTTGTGAGCCAGTCACATGCTTGCAAGCTAATTGGATGACATTCCACCGAGAGGGCCTAGAGTATATCTATCCGTCATATGGATGGACAAATCCCACTCTTGATCCATGTGTCTCAACCAATACTTTCCGAACACTCAATGCCACCTTTATAGCCACCCAGTTACGGTGTGGTGTTTGATGTCATCAAAGCATCCTTCCGGTGAAGGTGATATGCATGATCTCATGGTCTAAGGAATCAAGTTACTATGTATCAGAAAGCATATAGCAATTGAACTATTAAAGTGACTTGATCTTTATGCTATGCTTATCTATAGGAGTATGTCCACCATATCATTCTCCTAACGATATGATCTTGTTGTTAATAACATCTCAATGTTCATGATAGGGAAACCACAATCATTTATTAACCAACAAGCTAGTATTATAAAGAGGCTTTACTAGGGACTCTAGTTTAGTTTACAAATCACACAAGTATTAATGTTTCCTTGTTAATACTATTATAGCATGAATGTAAACATTTATCATAAACACAAAGATATAATAATAACCACATTTATTATTGCCTCTAGGGCATATCTCCAACAGTCTCCCACTTGCAGTAGAGTCATCTAATCTAGATTACATGGTAATATGCCGAACACCCATGGCAGTTTGGTGTTGGTCATGTTTTGCCCTCGGGAGAGGTTTAGTCAACGGATCCGCCACATTCAGATCTGTGTGTACTTTGCAAATCTTTATGTCCCCATCTTGGACATGTTCTCGAATAGCGTGAAAACGTAGCTTGATGTGCTTCAGCTTCTTGTGTGACCTTGGTTCTTGCGCATTGGCTATGGCGCCCATGTTATCACAGTAGATAGACATTGGGTCCAGCGCACTAGGAACCACACCCAGCTCTGTAATGAACTCTTTCATCCATATCGCTTCTTGTGAAGCCTCCGAAGCAGCCATGTATTTCGATTCAGTTGAAGATCTCGCCACAACGCTTTGCTTTGCACTCCTCCAGCTAACTGCTGTACCATTCAAAATAAATACGTATCCAGATTGTGATTTAGAATCATCCGGATCGGTGTTCCAACTAGCATCGGTGTAACCATTTACAACGAGCTGTTCATCACCTCCATAAGAAAGAACCATATCCTTAGTCCTTCTCAAGTACTTAAGGATGTTTTTGACCGCTGTCCAATGATCCACTCCTGGATCACTTTGATATCTGCTAGTTAAACTAACAGCATATGCAATGTCGGGTCTAGTACATAGCATGGCATACATTAGAGTGTAGGGTTTCGTAGCATGGAAAAAAATTCTACCGCATGCAAACAAACAAGCCAAGATCTATCTACTAGATTGTAGCAACGAGTCGATAGAGGAACTCACTTTCGAAGATTCCAAAGCGGTTAACGAGAGCAGATTCTCGTGGGTGATGTAGTCGTACTCTTGCCGATCTCAAGATCGCGTAGACGATCCTTCTAGTGCTGTATTTCGACAGCACTTCCGCAGTCGGTCACACGTTCGGTACTCGATGAAGACCTTCCTCTCCCTTGTTCCAGCAGAAAGCGGAGGTTGTAGCACTCTCCTTGCGATTCCGGCAGCACGACGGCGTGGTACCGGAAGTAGAGGGGAGATCTCGCAGGGCTTCGCCTTAAGCCGAAGCGAGTATGGTGGATTAGGGTTTCCCGGAAAACTAGGGTTTAGAGATCCGGGAGGAGGAGGAGGTGTCGGCGGCAGCGACGGACCGGCGGCGCTGGCGGCGGCGGCGGCTCGTGGAGAGGGCTTGGAACTTGTGTTGTTTGGGGCAGCCCTCCCCCTCTATTTATGAGAGGGAGGGGCAGCTTTGGGAGGGGTGGGTTTGAATCCAAACCCAAACCCAAGTTGGATTGAGAGAAGGACTTGTTTCTTCTCCCACTAGGAAACCATTGTTCCAGTTTGACTTTTCAAACTTCCCGTTTGACTTTCAATTTAGAGTTTTATTTCTCTCTTGCATATGCCAACACCAAGTGACCTTGGACATGATCCAATCATTCCACTTACCCATGACACATTCATGGACCATTCTCCTTTCGGACCGGTGAACCTTCTAGAACCTTCTAGAACCTCTCCGATGAAATCATCGGAAACTTTCCCGAACTCCGAAATAGGACTTTCCTTATATGAATCTTATTCTCCGGACCATTCCGAATCTCCACATGATATCCCGGATCCCATCCGAGACTCTGAACAACATTCGGTCTCTTACTCATCATCCCATAACTACTCAACAACATTGAATCCTTAAGTGTGTCTCCCTACGGTTCGTGAATTATGCGGACATGACCGAGACACTTCTCCGATCAATAACCAATAGAGGAATCTGTAAATTCATATGGCTCCCACATATTTCTACGATTACTTTGCGATCGAATGAACCACTTACATACGATACCAATTTCCCTTTGTCTCACGATAGTTTACTTATCCGAGGTTTTGATCGTCGGTATCTCTGCATACCTAGTTCAACCTCGTTACTGATAAGTACTCTTTTCTCGTTCCCGTGATATGTGATCCCTTGTGAGCCAGTCACATGCTTGCGAGCTAATTGGATGACATTCCACCGAGAGGGCCCAAAGTATATCTATCCGTCATATGGATGGACAAATCCCACTCTTGATCCATGTGCCTCAACACATACTTTCCGAACACTCAATGCCACCTTTATAGCCACCCAATTACGGTGTGGTGTTTGATCATCAAAGCATCCTTCCGGTGATGGTGATTAGCATGATCTCATGGTCGAAGGAATTAGGTTACTATGTATCAGAAAGCTTATAGCAAATTAACTATATTAAATGACTTGATCTTTATGCTACGCTTAACTATAGGAGTATGTCCATCACATCATTCTCCTAATGATATGACCCTGTTGTTAATAACATCTCTATGTTCATGATCAGGAAACCATGATCATATATTAACCAACAAGCTAGTTTAACAAGAGGCTTTACTAGGGACTCTTTTATGTTTACAAATCACACAAGTATTAATGTTTCCGGTTAATACAATTATAGCATGGTATGTAAACATTTATCATAAGTATGAAGATATGATAATAACCACTTTATTATTGCCTCTTGGGCATATCTCCAACAGTCTGCCACTTGCACTAGAGTCAATAATCTAGTTTCAAACCTTTGTGTATTCAACACCTATGGCTTTCTGGTGTCGTATGTACACGATTGCTAGTGGTCAACTGATCTCCGGATCTGGCACTTCCAGGTCCGTGTGTAATTGCATGTCTTTGCGTCTCTACGCATCACTCATTCTCTAATGAGATGGCTTCGTACAAATTTGGTCCTTTGGTGTGACCTTTAGTTCTTTGGGGTTAAAACATGTCGATAATATTGTCGTACAATATATCTTCATAGTACTATCCCACTGTGAACTACACCTAGTTTGATAACAAACTACTTGACACAAATGCCCTCTTTTGCTGCTATAATAGCAGTCATATACTTAGCCTTTTGTTGTAGTATCTGTCACAATGTCTTAACTTTGGAATTCATCCAAATTCATTATGGAACTTACTTTCCATCATATTGTGCCACCCTTAGTTTAGATTGAGATAAACTTAATTTGTACTTTGTGACAAAACTAGTATCAATGTAGTACTTTTACAATGAACTAACCATCTATTTGTCACTTCTACAAATAATATACTCTTAGTTCTTCCAAAAGATCATAAGAATATCCTTACTATTGTCCAATGATCAACTTATGAATCATTCTGGTATATGCTCATAATATTTAGAGCATAGGACATATCTGGATTTGTACATATCACAGTATGATTGATATAAATACTCTTTGTGATTTCATACATCAAGTATCAATCTATACTTGAATCTTTGTTTCACTTACCAAGTGTCAATACACTTGAATATAACATCAATATTGAACTCATTCAATCCTTTCTGTGTGACAAGAACCTTTCTTGTAGTTTCTATATTGAACTCATTCAATACATCATCTATGTACTTTCGGCACAACCATATTAGCGTCTATTGATGCCAAATATTTGGGTTTTGCCTAAGTCTTTCATCGGGATGAAATTCTTAATATGCGTTAATGAAAGATACATCATTTCCAATCAACAATATGTCTTCCACATAAAGTATTAGAAACATGTCTTAGCGCTCCCACTTAATTTCTTGCAAATGCAAGCATCTTCATCGTCTCCGACGAATTTAAACTCCTTTAACAGTTTCATCATAGTGAAGATTCCAACTCCGCAATGATTACTTCAACCATTGAAGTTTGCATATGCTTTTAGCATCATTTGAATTAACAAAACCCTATGGACCGTGTTATGCACATGTCCTAGGTAACAATTCTATTAGAAGAACTTGTTTTGTTTATTCAACTACCACATAACAAAATTATATGTAGTGGTTGCTATATTAATCGTCTAGACTAAATATCGCTATGAAAGATCAAATCTTGTCATAGTAAACCTTTGAACATTGTTGCGAACTCTTTCCCAACATGTCGACTATTTCATAGATGTGAAACATCCATGTCTATTTCTTTATAGATCCAAACACAACTGTAAGGTCTTACACCTTTCTCGAGGGTCCTTCAAGTTCAAAACTTGATTTCTCGTGTATGGAACTATGATGGATTTTATGGCTTCAAGCCATTTTACGGAGTCAGGGCCCATCATCGATTCTTTGCATGTAGTCCGTTTATTCTCAAATAATGATTCAACCCTCAAATCTTGGTATTTGATTGTTTACCCGACCTACTTGGTTCAATAGAAACTTTGACCTTCGTAACCACAACCTTTGAGGCACGTGAGCCATGAGCATTGTTGCTGCCTCCGGAACACTTTTCGGCGCTGCGCAACTTTGCACATATAGCTAAGGATCTTTTAACCTTATCAAAGTTCTATTGTCCTCCCAATTATCTTTTCACGAAAAATTCCTTCTCAAAGAAACTTGACGTTCTAAGTGACAAACACTTTTGTCTCCGATGTTATGGAGGAATACTTAATAGTTATTCGAAATAACATACAAAGACAGGTTCATCCGACTTTGGTTGCAAACATCTTTCTTATGCATAGCATACCAATGTTTAAGAAAGGACAACTTGGGTTTTATCCCAAACCATAACTTTATATGGTGTCATTTCAACGGATTATGATGGAGCTCTTTTCAGTGGAAAAACGGTAGTCTCTAAAGCTTTTAATCTTTAAAATATAATGGCAGTTTTATGAATTACACCTTCGATCTTACCATGTCAAACAAGGTTTAATTACATATCTTGAACGCTCCATACTCTTATGGTGTTTCGGGACATGCAAATCCACGGAAAGATTCCTTAAATCTTAGGTATTATGCTAAACTCGTAACTCAAATATCTTCCTTTATGATCTTATCATAAACTATTTATATTCTTGTTACAATGATTTTGCACTTCATCTTGAAAGTCTTTGAACTTTTCAAATGTTTCATACTTCATCCTTATTAAGTAAATATTCATATATTCACTCAAATTTTCGGAGAAATCATATGAAGTTGAAATACTTCGCTCTTGACTACACATAATGGACTTCGTACAACAATATGTACAAGTTCCAATAAGATAGTCATTCGTTCCCTTTTGGCCTATGAACGAAGTTTTAATTATCTCTAGGAAAGTTTCACAAGCGTCATTTGATCAAAAATCAAAAGACTCCAAAATTCCATCCACATGGAGTTTCTTCATGTTTCCTTTCCAATATAGTTTAAACGGCGATGTCACTTCCTAAGTGATCTTTCAATCAATTTGTCTTTCGACATTTTTAGCACTAGTTTTATGGATATGATTTCTCCAACAAGATTTGTGAATCATCCATCTTTTATGGATTACGGCAATTATTTGAACAACCCTTTTGTTCTCATAATACCTAATAAAACAAATCTTGAAGGCAAGCTTTGATGTTTAACAAGCAGCACAATAACCCTTTATTTGTTCTCGATGAACATCATCACATATTCTTTTGCTAGTTACTTAGGCCATTGTAGTTCATGAATTGTGTTGTTACGTATGACGATTCACACCAACAAATTCAGTATCAAATACTTAAGAACCACATTGTTTAATAAGCAAAGAATATATCCATAACATGTATATCATCTATATACTTAAGCTGAACAATTCTAGTCTTTTCTTTTCTGCCATATACTTATGAGATTCTCTCTCAGTGTTTACTTTTCTATTTGAAAGAATCTATCAATATCAATAGTGGAGCCATATACATGACACATAGTCCAAAGCATGTATAGTAAAATACCAATGTCTTTGAACTTGCACTTTGAAGTAGATCACCATCATCAAATGTTTGGTGTTCTTTCAAATTCCTTTCTTTAGTAATCTCTTGGTGTAGTAAACATTTTACCTACATCAAATATTCACCCTTATCATGGAATTATCCATGATCAAGCTACTTTTAGCTTATAACGGTGAATCGCGAGTATAATGTTGCTCTCCAAAACCTTTTGGAGGATTAGGACAACTAGTGTCTCCAACCTTTTACAAATTCTCATCAAATATGAGAACATGACTTTTGCCATATTATACTCTATCATGTTGCAACCAAAACTTTGTTTTAGATATCACAATATCTTTCACACATCATGGTTTCTGAAACAACTCTTTCAGATCCTAGATAACCTTGATATTAAGACAATCCTTTGAATTTCAAGAATCATGGAGACAAACATGATACTCATACACTAACACTTGGAATTGTCACTCTTGATGTAATACCAATTATTAAACCTCATGGAGTAACCGGAACTTACTGAAAGTTTGCAATAGGACTTTTAAACTTTAGATTAACACTTCAAAACAATACGATACCAGTTCGTAAAGTAACTAACCAGAATTCTATAGTTCTATCATCTCAATTAAAACTAAGCGCAAGGTGGTAAACGGATGCCAATGACTACAACAACTATGCAAATTCACTTTGATTTAATTTATGATAAATAGTGTTCAACTTTTAATCATATTGCCGTTGAACTCCCACTCAAAACAATATCCCTCACATTGTTTTTGTGATCACACGAACCAAATCCACCACATCAAAACCGATCATCACGAGAGTTGATGTAGCTTCAATGGCGAACAATCAACATGTTCATCATATCTACTATATGACTCATGCTTTACCTTTCGGTGATCCGTGTTCTGAGACCATGTCTGTACATGCTAGGCTCGTCAAGATCAAACCTTAGCTTCTGCATGAGCAAATCTGGCTTGCTCATGTTGTATACACTCGCAGAATCTAACACACCCGATCATCACGTGGTGCTTCGAAACAACGAGCTTTAGCAACGGTGCTTACTAAGGATGAACACTTTAAAACTTGAAATTGTGTGTTTGAGGGATCATCTTATAATGCTACCGTCGTGAACTAAGCAATACAAGATGCATAAAAGGATTAACATCACATGCAATTCATAATATGTGATATGATATGGCCTTTCTTCTTTGTGCTTCCGATCTCCATCTTCAAGCACGAACATGATCTCCATCATCACCGGCATTGCATCAAGGTCAATGACGCTGCTCCATGGTTGTCGTCCACCAGCTTCAACTATTACAACTACTTTGAATAGACACGCGGGTCTTAACAGAATTTAAAGACAACCATATGGCTCCTGCCGGTTGCCAACTTACAATAAGGAACATTGCATACATCAAATATAATCACAATCATGGCCATATCACATCACAGCACACCCCAGCAAAACAAAGTTAGACGCCTCTAATTTGCTTTGCATATTTTACGTGGTTTGGGGCTTTCAATAAGTGTCTTTCTAACTTATGAACAAGAACCACAACATTGATACTAGTATTGTCAATCACCCGTTGTAAATTGAATCTTAACTATGTTGGGAGAAACAGGCACCCGCAAAGCCACTTATGCAATACAAGTTGCATGTCAAGCGTGGAGCAAGTCTCATGAACGATGTCATGTAAGGTTAGCCCGGGCCGCTTCATCCCACCATCCCGCAAGATGCAAAGTACACAAGAAGCAATCGACAACAAAAGCATCAACTCCCACAATGACCATTGTGTTCTACTCGTGCAACAGATCTACATATAGACCTGGCTCTGATACCACTGTAGGGGTTCGTAGCATGGAAAACAAAAATTTTCTACCGCATGCAAACAAACAAGCCAAGATCTAACTACTAGATTGTAGCAACGAGTCGATAGAGGAACTCACCCTGGAAGATTCCAAAGCAGTTAACGAGAGCAGATTCTCGTGGGTGATGTAGTCGTACTGTTGCCAATCTCAAGATCGCGTAGACGATCCTTCCGGCGCTGTGTTCCGGCAGCGCTTCCGCAGTCGGTCACACATTCGGTACTCGATGAAGACCTTCCTCTCCCTTGTTCCAGCAGGCAGCGGAGGTTGTACACTCTCCTCGCGATTCTGGCAGCACGACGGCGTGGTACCGGAAGTAGAGGGGAGATCTCGCAGGGCTTCGCCTTAAGCCGAAGCGAGTATGGTGGATTAGGGTTTCCTGGAAAACTAGGGTTTAGAGATCCGGGAGGAGGAGGAGGTGTCGGCGGCGGCGACGGACCGACGGCGGCTAAGGCGGCGCGGCGGCGCTGGCGGCGGCGGCGGCTCGTGGAGAGGGCTTGGAACTTGTGTTTTTTGGGGCAGCCCTCCCCCTCTATTTATGAGAGGGAGGGGCAGCTTTGGGAGGGGTGGGTTTGAATCCAAACCCAAACCCAAGTTGGATTGAGAGAAGGACTTGTTTCTTTTCCCACTAGGAAACCATTGTTCCAGTTTGACTTTTCAAACTTCCCGTTTGACTTTCAATTTAGAGTTTTATTTCTTTCTTGCATATGCCAACACCAAGTGACCTTGGACATGATCCAATCATTCCACTTACCCATGACACATTCATGGACCATTCTCCTTTCGGACCGGTGAACCTTCTAGAACCTTCTAGAATCTCTCCGATGAAATCATCGGAAACTTTCCCGAACTCCGAAATAGGACTTTCCTTATATGAATCTTATTCTCCGGACCATTCCGAATCTCCTCGTGATATCCCGGATCCCATCCGAAACTCCGAACAACATTTGGTCTCTTACTCATCATCCCATAACTACTCAACAACATCGAATCCTTAAGTGTGTCTCCCTACGGTTCGTGAATTATGCGGACATGACCGAGACACTTCTCCGATCAATAACCAATAGAGGAATCTGGAAATTCATATGGCTCCCACATATTTCTATGATTACTTTGTGATTGAATGAACCACTTACATACGATACCAATTTCCCTTTGTCTCACGATAGTTTACTTATCCGAGGTTTTGATCGTCGGTATCTCTGCATACCTAGTTCAACCTTGTTACTGATAAGTACTCTTTTCTCGTTCCCGTGATATGTGATCCCTTGTGAGCCAGTCACATGCTTGCGAGCTAATTGGATGACATTCCACCGAGAGGGCCCAAAGTATATCTATCCGTCATATGGATGGACAAATCCCACTCTTGATCCATGTGCCTCAACACATACTTTCCGAACACTCAATGCCACCTTTATAGCCACCCAATTACGGTGTGGTGTTTGATCATCAAAGCATCCTTCCGGTGCTGCGCTACTCGCAAGTTCGAGAGAAGGTTCGACAACCTCGTCGAGTTCTACTTTCCTTCCAGTCACTTCTTTCGAGAGAAATTCCTTCTCTAGAATGGATCCATTCTTGGCAACGAAGATTTTTCCTTCGGATCTATGATAGAAGGTATACCCAATAGTTTCCTTCGGGTATCCTATGAAGACGCATTTTTCCGCTTTGGGTTCAAGCTTGTCCGGCTGTAACTTCTTTACATAGGCTTCGCAACCCCAAACTTTAAGGAACGACAATTTAGGTTTCTTCCCAAACCATAATTCATACGGTGTCGTTTCAACGGATTTAGATGGTGCCCTATTTAAAGTGAATGCGGCTGTTTCTAATGCATAACCCCAAAATGATAGCGGTAAATCTGTAAGTGACATCATAGAACGAACCATATCTAAGAGAGTTCGATTACGACGTTCGGACACACCATTACGCTGTGGTGTTCCCGGCGGTGTCAATTGTGAAAGTATTCCGCATTTCTTCAAATGCTCGCCAAACTCGTAACTTAGATATTCACCTCCACGATCAGAACGTAGAAATTTAATCTTCTTGTTACGTTGATTCTCTACCTCACTTTGAAACTCCTTAAACTTCTCGAAAGTTTCGGACTTATGTTTCATGAAATAGATATACCCATATCTACTCAAGTCATCCGTGAAGGTAAGAACATAACGATAACCACCGCGCGATGCTACACTCGTTGGACCACACACATCGGTATGTATGATTTCCAACAAGTCCGTAGCTCGCTCCATCATACCAGAAAATGGAGTCTTAGTCATTTTACCCATCAGACATGCTTCGCATCTTTCAAGTGATACGAAATCAAGTGATTCAAGAAGTCCATTGGAATGGAGTTTCTTCATACGCTTCACTCCAATGTGACCAATACGACAGTGCCACATATAGGTCGAGTTATCGCTCAATTTCAAACGTTTAGCTTCAATGTTATTAATATGTGTATTTCCACTATCGAGATTCAATAAGAATAGACCATCTATCAAAGGTGCATGTGCATAAGACATATTACTCATATAAATCGAACAACCATTATTCTCGGACTTAAACAAGTAACCGTCTCGCAATAAACAAGATACCGATATAATGTTCATGCTTAATGCAGGCACCAAATAACAATTATTTAAGTATAAAACTAATCCCGATGGTAGATGCAGGGGTAGCGTGCCGACCGCGATCACATCAACCTTTGATCCGTTTCCCACGCGCATCGTCACCTCGTTCTTCGCTAGCTTCCGTTTATTCTGCAGCACCTGTTTCGAGTTACAAATATGAGCAACCGAACTAGTATCAAATACCCAGGCACTACTACGAGTACTAGTGAGATACAAATCAATAACATGTATATCGGATATACCTTTCTTCTTGATGTTGCCGTTCTTCAAATCCGCCAAGTACTTTGGGCAATTCCGCTTCCAGTGACCTTCTCCCTTGTAGTAAAAGCACTCAGTATCAGGCTTAGGTCCAGCCTTGGTCTTCTTCGTCGGCGCGGTAACTTTCTTACCACCCTTCTTGAAGTGTCCCTTTTGCTTAGACCTACCTTTCTTGAATTTGGTGGTCTTATTGACCAACAACACTTGGTGCTCTTTCTTGATCTCCACTTCTGCAGATTTTAGCATGGCGAAGAGTTCTGGCAACGTCTTGTTCATGTTCTGCATGTTGTAGTTCATCACAAAGTACTTGTAACTTGGTGGTAGTGATTGGAGGACACGGTAAATCCCCAAAGCATTAGGAATCACTATACCCAAGCTTTGAAGTTTGTTTGCGTGCCTAGACATCTTAAGCACATGCTCACTGACGGAGCTGCCCTCTTCCATCTTGCAGTTAAAGAACTTTTCAGAAGCCTCATAGCTCTCAATTGCCGCATGACTCTCAAAGATCAATTTGAGATCACGGACAATATCATGTGGGTCTGAATTCTCAAACCTTTTCTGAAGCTCCGATTCTAAACCATACAAGATAGCACACTGAACTGTGGAGTACTGAGTCTTTCGAGTGAGGTAAACATTCTTTACTTCATCGGTAGCAGTAGCTGCAGGTGGGTCACCCAGCGGTGCATCCAGCACATAGGTCAAATTACCAGCTGTGAGGACAATCCTCAAATTGCGGAACCAATCCGCGAAGTTGCTTCCATTGTTTTTCAACTTTTCTTTCTCTAGGAACGCATTAAAATTGATGGTAGGGGCTGCCACTGATCTACAACATATTTGCAATAGTTTAGACTAAGTTTATGACAAATTAAGTTCTAATTAATAGTAAAATTAATCTAGGTGAACTCCCACTCAAAACAATATCCCTCACATTGTTTTAGTGATCACACGAACCAAATCCACCACATCAAAACCGATCATCACGAGAGTTGATGTCGCTTCAATGGCGAACAATCGACATGTTCATCATATCTTCTATATGACTCATGTTTTACCTTTCGGTGATCCGTGTTCCGAGACCATGTCTGTACATGCTAGGCTCGTCAAGATCAAACCTTAGCTTCTGCATGAGCAAATCTGGCTTGCTCACGTTGTATACACTTGCGGAATCTAACACACCCGATCATCACGTGGTGCTTCGAAACAACAAGCTTTAGCAACGGTGCTAACTAAGGGTGAACACTTTATGACTTGAAATTTATGTGCATGAGGGATCATCTTATAATGCTACCGTCGTTATCTAAGCAATACAAGATGCATAAAGGATTAACATCACATGCAATTCATAATATGTGATATGATATGGCCTTTCTTCTTTGTGCTTCCGATCTCCATCTTCAAGCACGAACATGATCTCCATCATCGCCGACATTGCATCAAGGTCCATGACGCTGCTCCATGGTTGTCGTCCACCGGCTTCAACTATTACAACTACTTTGAATAGACACGCGGGTCTTAACAGAATTTAAAGACAACCATATGGCTCCTGTCGGTTGCCAACTTACAATAAGGAACATTGCATACATCAAATATAATCACAATCATGGCCATATCACATCACAACACGCCCCTGCAAAACAAAGTTAGACGCCTCTACTTTCTTTGCATGTTTTACGTGGTTTGGGGCTTTCAATAAGTGTCGTTCTAACTTATGAACAAGAACAACAACATTGATACTAGTATTGACAATCACCCCTTGTAAATTGAATCTTAACTATGCTGGGAGAAACAGGCACCCGCAAAGCCACTTATGCAATACAAGTTGCATGTCAAGCGTGGAGCAAGTCTCATGAACGATGTCATGTAAGGTTAGCCCAGGCCGCTTCATCCCAACATCCCGCAAGATGCAAAGTACACAAAAAGCAATCGACAATAAAAGCATCAACGTCCACAATGACCATTGTGTTCTACTCGTGCAACAAATCTACATATAGACACGGCTCTGATACCACTGTAGGGTCTCGTAGCATGGAAAACAAAAATTTTCTATCGCATACAAACAAACAAGCCAAGATATATCTACTAGATTGTAGCAACGAGTCGATGGAATAACTCACCCTCGAAGATTCCAAAGTGTTTAACGAGAGCGGATTCTCGTGGGTGATGTAGTCGTACTCTTCCCGATCTCAAGATCGCGTAGACGATCCTTCCGGTGCTGCGTTCCGGCAGTGCTCCCACAGTCGGTCACACGTTCGGTACTCGACGAAGACCTTCCTCTCCCTTGTTCCAGCAGGCAGCGGAGGTTGTAGCACTCTCCTCGCGATTCCGGCAGCACAACGGCGTGGTACCGGAAGTAGAGGGGAGATCTCGCAGGGCTTCGCCTTAAGCCGGAGCGAGTATGGTGGAGTATGAGAGAGACCCTCGAAGATCTAGGGTTTAGACACGCCGAGGAGGGGGCAAGGCCGGCGGCTAGGGTTTAGCTAGGCGGCGGCGAGTTGCCCTAGGGCCAGTGACGGCTATGGAGGGCGGCGGCGGCTAGGGTTTAGGTTTAGAGGTAGGGCACTTGTGTGTCTAGGAGGGGAGCCCTGCCCCTCCTTATATAGGTGGAGGGGGCGCGCTAGGGGAGGGGAGTCCCTCCCCAAGTCGGCCTCCAAGGTGGGCCGGCGGTGGAGGGGAGGAACTCCTCCCCAACTCGGATTCCACCTCCCCTCCACTTCCCAAAATAGCCGTTTGACTTTCAATTTGGCGTTTGACTTTTTCAAACTAGGATTTGAATAAACCCTTTATTTTGTTCAGCGATGACACCTAGTACATGATGCAATCATACCAACTTGATATAACACATTCATGTACCCTTCCCCTCCGGAGTGCCGGACATTCCGGAACCTTCTAGAACATTCCCGATGAAAACACCGGAACCATTCTCCAACCCCGAAACAGGACTTTCCTTATATGAATCTTATTCTCCGGACCATTCCGGATCTCCTCGTGATATCCCGGATCCCATCCGAGACTCCGAACAACATTCGGTCTCTTACTCATCATTCCATAACTACTCAAACAACGTCGAATCCTTAAGTGTGTCTCCTTACGGTTCGTGAATTATGCGGACATGATCGAGACACTTCTTCGAACAATAACCAATAGAGGAATATGGAAATTCATATGGCTCCCACATATTTCTACAATTACTTTGCGATCGAATGAACCACTTACATACGATACCAATTTCCCTTTGTCTCACGATAGTTTACTTATCCGAGGTTATGATCGTCGGTATCTCTGCATACCTAGTTCAACCTCGTTACTGATAAGTACTCTTTTCTCGTTCCCGTGATATGTGATCCCTTGTGAGCCAGTCACATGCTTGCAAGCTAATTGGATGACATTCCACCAAGAGGGCCCAGAGTATATCTATCCGTCATATGGATGGACAAATCCCACTCTTGATCCATGTGTCTCAACCAATACTTTCCGAACACTCAATGCCACCTTTATAGCCACCCAGTTACGGTGTGGTGTTTGATGTCATCAAAGCATCCTTCCGGGTAAGGTGATATGCATGATCTCATGGTCTACGGAATCAGGTTACTATGTATCAGAAAGCATATAGCAATTGAACTATTAAAGTGACTTGATCTTTATGCTATGCTTATCTATAGGAGTATGTCCACCATATCATTCTCCTAACGATATGATCTTGTTGTTAATAACATCTCAATGTTCATGATAGGGAAACCACAATCATTTATTAACCAACAAGCTAGTATTATAAAGAGGCTTTACTAGGGACTCTATTTTAGTTTACAAATCACACAAGTATTAATGTTTCCTTGTTAATACTATTATAGCATGAATGTAAACATTTATCATAAACACAAAGATATAATAATAACCACATTTATTATTGCCTCTAGGGCATATCTCCAACAGGAAGGTCTTCATCGAGTACCGAACGTGTGACCGACTGCGGGAGCGCAGCGCCGGAAGGATCGTCTATGCGATCTTGAGATCGGCAAGTGTACGACTATATCACCCACGAGAATCTGCTCTCGTTAACCGCTTTGGATCTTCGAGGATTAGTATGCTATCAACTCGTTGCTTCAATCTAGTAGATAGATCTTGGCTTGATCATAGATTAGATCTTGATTGTGTGTTCATGCGGTAGAATTTTTTTGTTTTCCATGCTACGAACCCCTACAGAAGTCCCCCTCCTCCCTCACCTCGTACTCCTCCTTCCGCACTGTCGTCATTGTAACGCGAGTTGGGAATGGGTGCTCTTCCACTTTTGGTAACCTTCTTCTGCTTCAAACACTTAAGCAAAGAGGACGTTGATTCCTTGCGTTGGCTCATATTGGTCAATCACCTGCATTGAGAAGAGGTAAACAATTTAGTATGAATACATGATCCAATTAAGCATAATAAATATATTAAGCATAAATACTAAGCATAATAAAGATACTAAGCATAATAAAGATATTAAGCATAATAAAGATACTAAGTATAAATACTAAGCATAATAAAGATACTAAGCATAATAAAGATACTAAGTATAGTAAAGGCATAAAATACATAAAAGACCCTCACCACTCATCATCATCACTCTCATGTGTATGTCTTGGGTTCTCATCAGCACTATCAACATCACTATCACATGAGAAGTAAGTTGAAGGTTCATCGCAGGGTGGAGGCTCATCGTTGCCATTGTCCGAATGTAACTTGGTGAGCATATCAATGTCCTTTATATTCGTGACTACCTCACCACGAGTCTATGCATTGTTCTCGAGGTTCTCAAGACCTTGTAAGTCAAAGTCCCCAAAGTTCTCTTGTTCTTGATAGAAAACTCCCTCGTATGTTTTAGGGTAATGTTGTTGTAATCATCATCGGAGGGCATGGGTAGCTTACCACATGGCGATACATGGAACATGACTTCCCAACCCTTGAGTTCCTCTTTCTGACATGGGTAGGGTAAATAATAAACTTGTTTGGCTTGGTGAGCCACAATAAAGACATCGGATCCAAGAACACTAGTGGCAAGATAGGTGGTTGAAGGCCTAACTTCAACTAACCCAATGGAAGGGGTACTTCTATATCCACCGCGTGGGTCGAACCAGTGTTATTTGAACACAACGCGCTTGAGTTATAGGGGCGTATTATTGAACGTCAGCCCATATACGTTTTGTAACCTTCTGTAGTAATCAAAGTTATCGGCTCCTCTGGTGAAGACCCCGGTATTTACAGTTTTTGCATTTGGCCGATGGTTCCGGTAAGACTCTGTATGGAATCGATAACCATTCACATCATACTTCTCATACATATCGACTTTACGGTTACAACCCTGGGAGACACATATCAACTCATCTGACATCTCAATGTTGGGATCAGCTCCCTACAAGTTGCGTACAAATTGTGCATTAGTTACGTGTAATAAGAGGGACAAGTCACAGATTTCCAGGTAAGAGGGACATGTTATAAATTACCTTTTCATAGAACCAAGACGCGAAATTTTTCTTTTCGGGGGCACCCACTTTCAGAAGGGTTTCCAACTCCGCATCATCGGGATCCGTCGTTCCCGACCACATTTCATCAGTGAATTGGCTAAAAGGAGAAAATACGTATTAGATCGAAACCGAGTTACTAGTTGCAAATGAATTTGTTCACCATTTTACCTAAGGAAACTGGGCACTTGATTTTCTTCCTCCTCTTCATTCTCACCGCGGACCACTTCCTTCATGTTCATAAGCACAAAGAGCATTATGCAATCCTTCTCTTCCTTTTTCATGGTATAACTTGTTGCTCCACCGGCCTTGCCACCGGGACACGGGAAGAGGAGGAGCTTGGGGTCATGCTTTTGCTCGTCGACATTGTACCGACAGACCTGGTTATGCATAGTGGAAACATCATCGCCATAGTATGTTGTCGTGGCGTCTGTTATCTCCTGGAGGAGAGTTGCCTCAGCTATGCATGCTTCAATCTTATTTTTGTTTTCACATTTGGTTCGAATATACTTAAACTCTCTCTCAATACAAAAATTTCAACAAAACTACACCGGTCCACCCAAGAGTGCCTCGTTCGCGAGATGCACAATGAGATGTAACATCGGAGTAAAGAAGCCAGGCGGAAAGATCGTCTCTAACTTGCATAGCAACTCCGGCACTAAATCATGCAGCTTCTCAATCATCAAGGTACATATCTGCTTGGCACGGAGCGTGCGGAAGAAATGGCTCAACTCCGCAAGCACTCGCCAGATATGCTTAGGGAGATACCCTCGAACCATCACCGGCATCGGCCGCTCAATCCATATATGATAGTTGTGACTCTTGAGCCCACTGACTTTTCCAGTTGCCAGATTGACTCCCTTGCTCATATTCAAACAATAACCATCAGGGAACATCACGAAAAAATTGAGCCACCCCAGTGACCGCTTCTTTTGGAGGCTATCAAGGCAGAAGTAGGCATGCGGCTTGACCCAATTTTTTCGATTGTTGTCAGGAGGTTGCATGCATAGTCTCTTCCTATCACATAGCTCCTCAACATCGACTCTAGCATTGACATTATCCTTTGACTTTTCAGGAATGTTCAGAATTGTGTAAAAGAGAGACTCCGCGACATTCTTTTCAGTGTGCATCATATCAACGTTATGGGGAAGTTCGCAGTCCTTCTAATACTCGAAGATTCGTGTGGTTAATTTATAAACACCAATTTATTTATAAATTACATCTACATTAAAATTATAGTAGAAAATAAATAAATCAATCAACTATAAGTATTTTAGACATTGGAGAAAAAATGAAAATAAAACCTAGGCCGACGGCTTTGCCATCGGCGTATAGGTTGTGCCCTGGCTAGGCCGACAGCCAGGCCGTCAGCGTAACTATGCACGTAACGGCGTCTCCGGGCCCGTCAAGTGGGCCGTTAACTAGGGCATTACACTGACGGCCCCAGCTAGGCCGACGGCCACCGTCAGGGCCCTGCACGTTGACGCCGACGGTGTTGCTTCGCCGACGGCAGCCGTCGGCGCTTCTCTCCCTACGCCGACGGCAAGTGTACGCCGACGGCTGGCTGGACCAGCTGACGAACCCGGGCAATGGGGCCGACGGGCCCGACCTTTCCCCGTCGGCGCAGAAACATACCGTCGGCATCTTCTCTTTTTCCTGTAGTGTCAAATCGTACCTCTCCGAACCAGTTGAAATATATCCTGAGCGACTAACTCCAAATGGTTGCACCCAAAGTGCATTGTCTAAGATCTGCCAAAAGGAGCCGATTTTGCGTTAAAAGGAATATATTCATGCCCTCGTGATATCATTACACATAGTTTATGCAACAACGTAATGATCAGAGCAAGTCCAAACATAAATGATAAACACAACTAAAAAACAAACAAAAAAAAGAGAATAAATACACCACGCCGAAACAATTAGAGACTTGCAGCAACAAAAGCACCACCAGTGGTATCAAGACCTCGACTCTCAAAAAACTTTTCCAAAACAGTTAACCAGTATGGTCAGATCCTGGGTTTTTAACCCTGGAGAAGGCCCACATCTCTAGACAAAGCTTTCAACAAGTACAACCAAGTTTTTTCCCCAGAAATTGAGACATGGAGCTCAAAGAGCACCGCCAAGAACAAGATTTATCGGTGTCATTGTCTAGTTGGAAAAGGCACTAGGTGTAAGCGAGACAGTTGGCATTCGCCTAGTGCCTAGGTGACGATTAAGCGCCCTAGACGGGCATATATTACCATCAAGTGTATATATAAGTTATTATATGCGAATACACATTTGATTATAGCATGTAAATGAGTAAAAATACAAACTACTACCATTCGAATATGACCCATCATGCTCGTCAGTGCAATATGGCATGAGTTCTTGCCGTAGAAGAATATTTCTTGGTTTCCTTGCCTAGCTAGAGTTCCGCATATTCCCTTGGCGAGGCATTTAGCCATCGCCTAGTGCTTAAGCGTGCTAAAGCATTCCCTATGCGTCACATTTTCAAATAGAAAGCATTCCCTATGCGTCGCATTTTCTAATAGTGTCCCACTTGTCGAGAACACTGCTACAAAACATCGGTCAACCGGCACACATACTTCTTCTAATTGCAACAACAATAACATCACCAATACGAGCATATGTCTAATTACCTGCAACTCCTATTACTCGAATACACATCAATTTTCGAACTCCACTATTATCTGCTACATTTAAAAGGATGTGAGGTTGAATCACATTATATTGATTTCCATTTCGATTTGTTATTTCAATGCAAAAGGATGGATATGAAAGAAATATTGTCTCTTCAGAAAGAAAAATGGGGCGTTTTTATCTTCAATACTCCATTTAGTTTTAGCCCTAGGGGTTCTATACTTAATCGGATAAATTAAGTGGAAAAACATCTTTTCACGAGGTATTTTATGATTGTAGATTTATGTTTAGAGAGATCACCCTCGATCGGGATGAGACTCAAGATGGACCTACAATATTTTGTAAAAACTTTACTATGTTTGCGGATGTTTTGGGATTATCTTTGTGTGCTCTGGTGATCTAGAGGTAAAACTCAATATTCATTTGGTATATGGTGGTGGTTGTGTACAAGTGCACGATGTGGACATTCTTGGTCTGTTTCTTCTTTTTAAATGAAGATACCCCTATCCGTAGGCCTATTCTTGAGTTATCGCACATTATTCTCCTGGGAGCCGGCGCACGCACATTATTCTCCACGGACCAACCGCGTTAAAGATCATAGCTAGCGATGATGCAGCATTGGCCGGAAGAGTATATATATAAGCAATCAAATCACGCGTTCTGAGAGAGCCGCTTCTTGGGCGCGGCGGCCTCAATGGCTTCCCCGAGCGGCCACTTGGCCTCCATGAAGTAGTCCCCATGCTTGACCTTGTCAACCAGCGTGATCTCCCTCGCCGGCGCCACCCCGAACCCGTCGACGAGCAGCGTGTACTGGTACACCAAATCCATGCAGATGAACTCCGCCTCGCGCACCCCAGGGTACGCCGCCCTGGCCTCCTCCACGCTCAGCGGGCAGATCTTCTCCGCCGCCGCCCTGTACGCGGCTGGGCTGGACCTGGCGCTGGGGACGCCCTTCTTCACCCACCCGACCTGCGTGGCCTTGCCGTAGAAGAAGGACGCTGCGTAGAGCGTCGCCTGCCCGGCGCCGCCGCCGCCGCCCCACACCCCGCCGAAGGTGCAGTTCTTGGCCAGGCACGGCGCGTCCAGCCTCAGCGCCCTGCCCACCTCCTCCCTGCACCTCCCGTACGCCGCGCCCTCCGGCGACGCCGCCGCGCCGTAGTCCGCGCCGTTGTAGCTGTAGTTGCCGGTGGATCCACGCAGCATGCACGAGCTGAAGGGCCCCTTCTTCGCCTTGAGGATCTCCACCCGAGCAGCGAGGTTGCCGTAGTACAGGTAACTGCCAAAATAACAACAGATTTTGCACATGCGTCAGATGATCAAGAAGAATTTCATCCAAAATTCTTGATTGTACCTGTGGACGTAGACGTTGTAGTCCTTCCCCTTGAGGTACTCCTTGGTGATGTAAGGGTCCTTGTTGCCATCAGACGACGGCGGAGCGTTCGCTGCAGCGTTTGCGGAGACTGCGTAGGCCATCTGGACAGAGCCGCCTCCGAGGTCGATCACGCCTACCGTCTTGGAGTAGTCTCCTCCCAGTCGATCCAGCAGATGAGCCTTGCTTCGGTATCCCCCCTAGACAAAGAAATATAGCGCTACCGGGTTTCGGGTTTATGCTCCGAGTGGAGACCGGATGGAGATGGAGACCGTACTGGCTACGTATACCACAACGGCATACGTGATCGGACGGGATTGTAATTGATCAGTTGCTAGGAGGGCATACAAAGAGGTTGGGATCAGCTGCGAACGTACGTGACCGCGCAGATCATGTCGGCCGCCATCGCTGTACAAAGAGAAGATCGCCGCCGCACTCTCGCTCCCCGCCCTCGCGCAGTTCCTCCACCTCCCCTCGCTCCTCCTCCACATGGTCATCCACACCTATATTCACCTGGACCTACGTACCCACCATGGTGTTGTCCATCGCCCCCCACGCCTAGCACTAACACCACGCCCAGCTCCTCTTCCGCAACCTCCACGCCCAGCGTTAGCACCTCTGACTGCAGCTGCTCCCAATCTGCACAACATCTGGCTCCCAATCTAAGCCCGGTCTCCACCCGGAGCACGGACCCGAAACCCGGTAGCGCTAAATTTCTTTGTCTAGGGGGGGATACCGAAGCAAGAGTCAGATAGTTCAGAGCAACCTACATGTGCGTGCGTGCATGCCGACCTAGCATGAATTAAATCTCGTTTCTGGACACATTTCCCCCCCTTATTTACTTCTGCAAGGTATAGAACGAAGACACTGCCTTACCCATAGGTAGGATCCTTCCTGAGACCCCTCGAGAACGTTTATCCACTTTGGGTTGGACTTGAAACTGCTCTTGGTCCGGATGATATCTCTCACCTATATATATATACACACAGATTCAGTTCGATTTGATCAACAGGCTGTTTGATCTAGATATCATTTAGAAACTATAATCAAAAGGTGGGTGGGGAAGGTTAAAAATGTCGTCGTACGGCTTGCAGAATCTGCCCTGATTGCTTGTCTCCGATAAGCCTGAGTCCGGCTGTGGCCTGCATGCATCATGTTCAGTTCAGATCTCAAAGTTAAGCAAGCATCATTATTGTTGGATCCATCTCCAAAGGACTCAGTTTATTTTTTAAGACTAATTTGTTCTCAGCTGGATGCATGTCGAGATCTGAAACCTAACAATAGTACCTAATACATCAAGCATCTTATAATTTAAGTATGTGTTGACAGTGATGGATCACAGGAATGTGCCTTTTCTCTCATTGCCAGAAACGGATTTCACTTGAGGTCACGTACGTACCCCTAGTCTGAGAGGAGTTCTGTTCACTTGCCACCATGGCACGACGCTCTTGGCCTTGTCAAGCAGGGGAATCATGGAGTTTGCGGCTTCCTGCGGCCGGCCAGAGTAGGAGCTCAGCCCGGGACTCACCTGCACCATGAAAAAGAAAGACTACCATTGGCATCGCGTCGGTCGATCTGCGTGGTATAATAAACTTATATACACACAAACTTAACGTACCTTGGCAAAGACCTCGATTTCGTCGCCGATCTCGAGGAGGTCGAGGTTGTTGTCGAACTTGAAGACGTGCACCCGGGTGCCCGTGCTTCCGGCGTCGAAGATCACGGCGTACTTGGCCAGCCCTGGCAGCTGCGCGTCCACCACCGTCGCTAACTCCGGCTCCTCTACGGTGCTCCCCTTGTGGCCGAGCGCCGTCTCGGCAAAGGCGGCAGCCGACGAGGCAACAAGGAGGAGGAGGAGCGGCGCTACGGCGAGGATGCCAGCCATTGTCGAGACTTGGCTATATGACACACCAGCTAGCTAGCTATTGGCGAGTGGTGACTGCTGAGTCCCGTTGTAACGACGGCGTTTTAAAGAGCTCGCTGAAGAGGGGACATCGTGTTCATTCGATCAGCACCCCAATTAGTGTTTGATATGCAATTCGGTCCCTAGCTAGTACAATAGCAGTATATAAAACTAGGAGTATGTTTTAGGTTTATAAAAGTAATATAGACATCTTTTAGTGTACAGATTCACAGTAAACCTCTCCGAATCTATATACTAGATGACATCTATCTATCTATCTACTAATTTACACACAGGTAGGTTCGTCCGTCGTCTTTTTCGTTCCGATTTTTATTTTCCTATTTTACCCCTGCCACTTCGAAGAAACTACACGGCCTGCCACCGCCAAGAAAAACTGAAGGATTCCGGAGCTGTCGTACGGTTCCCTCCCACCCCGCGCCGCCCCCTCTTCTCCTGCGCTCGCTTGCGGCTGTGGATGGAGCAGTCGGCTCCATGGCCAACGCCGCCACATCTGCTTGGCGTACCGTTCCCTCCCTCCCCGCGCCGCACCCTCTTGCTCTCCTGTGCTGGCTTGCGGCCGTGGATGGAGAGGTCGGCTCCGTGGGAAACACTGCCACATCTCCTTGGATCTCAAGCACGCGCGCTGGTTCTGGCCGCCGACCGCCATGTCCAACCTCAACTCAAAGTTGAGGCAATTTTCCATTCACCTTCATGTATTCCCTTGCTTGCCTCACGCCTTCCCGACTTCCTCCATGCCGCCAGGACGCCCCCAGCAACCGCTGCCGTCGAGGTCGAAAGTTGCAGTACCGCTCGACCGGGCGCAAGCGGGCACAGCCGCAACACTTGCCGCTGCTTAAGGTTGAGGAGGCCAGGACGTGAGCGGGCACGAACGAGTGATGCAAGGCCGGTGGCTGGTGAGGTTCAGACACGAAGAAGGCGAACTATCTGCTCCTTCCTCCTGGGCTTCATGGGATCTCAAACTCCAAAGTGATACAAACAAAAACAGCCACGGAAAGGGATGAATTGGTGAGTTTAGGCTTCGATTTTGAAGACTGCTGGATGTGTTGCCGATTGTGAAAACTGATACCGGAAGAAATTATTTGGGGAAAAGAGGATGTGGCGTAAGGGAAAGTGTAGCATCGGAGTCGGCATCAGCGTCGAGCGGGCATGTCGGAGGCGTGGTTTAGGATGCGGTCGAGGTCCACGTGCGTCGCGCGGCCGTGAAGCTCTTCCTTGACCCTTATCGATTTGAACAGGAAAAGACAAAGGATGTGCCGCTGTAGCTCCTTGCGTTGTTTTGCTCTGCTTCAAGTCAGGTGCGTCTCCTTGCATTGCTCTGCTTCAGTCCTCTCCTCTTCTTTACTGAATTCTGAATTGTTCTGTATAATTGATGCTGAATCTATGAATTTCTGACGAAAACCTCTAAATTTCTAATGCGCAGACCTGGTGAACAACGTGGATACCATCGCGAGGCATTGCAAGCGGAGCGGACATAAGCCTGATTGGTTTGTATGGTGTGGGCTTTCGCTGCACGATGCATGAAGCTCCCGACCCATCGCCCTGCTGCTGCTGCTATGCGCCATGCCAAATCTGACTTAAGTTTGCTATTCGATTGAACAATATTGTTGCTACTGTTCTAGAAAAGTAAACAAAAGAAATAGAGAAAGAATAGTCGGTGGGGAAAGGATAAGAGAAAAACGATTGGAGCAGGGGATGCTGCGTGCTTCGTTCCTTCTTCGTTCCTAGAAGCAGCTGATTATGTGATTTGTCTGTATGGTTAGCTGATGCCCGCGCTAACTTGGTGTGTGTATATACTCTTCTTTCATTGCTACATATTGCTGCCGTTGTGAGAAATGTGGATATTTTCAAACCATAGCTAATTGGAATCGTGTTCCTCATCTCGATGATACACAAATAGATTATTAGGAGTAATAAAAAAGAGAATTTGTGCATTTAAAGAATATTTAGATAATATGGATATGAAATTTAGTATCAACCAAGTGGAGACGAATTGGGTAAAAAAAAGGACCTCTAGCAAAATGCATTCACCGGTGTATATGTGGGTGGGAAGCAAAATTCAGAGAATTCAACTCCACGACGTGGATAGACTATGTTTTTCATTATTGTTATATTATGTTTTATTTATTATATATAAATAATAAAATTTAAATCCGTTACAACGCACGGGCATTCAGCTAGTATATATTATCTTCATAAAGCTAAGACATTTTATATTATGAAACGAATTGAGTAACATGTAACTAACGTACACACACAAGAACATAAACAAGGAGCAGATGCCACCGACGACTGGATCGGGATCTCAACGTGTAGCATGCTCTCAAGAATTTTAAGTTCAGTTTTTGGGATCCAACGTCCGACTACGTTGTTGTTTAGCACCAACACGGTGATCGTGCATCGAGCAAGATCAAAAGTGGATCAAAAAAATTGGGCAACCACCCCTTATGCACGTGACGTGACTCACCACTGGCCAGAACTCTGGATAACATATCGCGTGCAGCTGATCCATGCGCCCTAATAATATCAAAGTTAGAGTTGTAACTCTAGAGTACGGGGTAGTGTTTTTGCTCTTAGTATAGACTAGAAGAACTTTGTGCGCTTTGCTGCGCCGTTTTCCGCTCTATGTGTCTTTTCATGAGATATATGTGCATCGTGCTTCACTAGTTTTATGTGGGTCTTCTGCTTGGCGGTGTTGTGGGGATTTTGGTCCTGTAAGACAGCGTACAACAGAATGCTTATGTTGCACATATGCATATGGTCGTACATAAATAATAGAAAACAAGGGATTAGATGGCTATCAATAATGAGAAGTCCAGCAAGAAGGAGCATACCTATAGTTTTAGCTAGTGATTGAGTGTTTATTTTGCAGTACAAAGTAAGAAATAACTTGATGAGGAATTGGTAGGGAGCTTACCTTACCACAACATCACAAATTCTGAATGAAAGCAACAAGTTTTGTTAGTTCTTATAAGTGCATTTAGTGAGAGGTCTAAATTCTTAGATTTAGGTTAGAACAGTTCGATCATAGAATCAACTCGCATGATTCAAACCTGATGAAGCCAAAACCATTCTTATCAGCAGATTATACTGACTTATTGGGTGCGCAAACATCAAGCTGCATTAATCCCAAATAAGGCACCTAGTCCTACGCCAGAAATTCGATGGGCCTCTTTTGGCTGTTGAAACACTTTTTTTTGTTGCTAAAATCAAGCAAAGAACAACCCTTGTTTTCAAAGTGTATTTTTTCAACACACCTCTTCTCATTAATAAGAACTGCTAGCCATCATCCAGCTAAAATAATAAGTAAATAAACGACCACTAAGAATATTTATAACAAAAGTGTGCATGAAAGGGATAAGTAGAGTCCTTTTGAAACCCATGGAGAAAGAAATATGAATAATAAGATAAAACAACACACATCGGAAAAAACATCCAAAATCTGTCATCTAGAAAACCCAAAAATCCAATGTAATATAATATATCCAGGCATCATTGCCCAACAACATAATACAAATCGATCCTCTGTCAACCGCCAACCACGTAAGATATTTAAGATTCATCTATGCAATCTATTGCTATGAACCCATAAAGGAAGATAGAAAAAAGCTTCCGTTGGGTGGAAAATATTGATTTCTAGGAAAAGACAGGAATTAACATAGGAAAATACCACGAGAGAGGTCACAAAATTACTTTCCATCAATCAACAACCTGGTGCACTCTAGGTCACATATCTGCCGCTCTCTCTGACAAATTCCTCACACACCACAAACATGGTGTTGTGGAGCTTAGCAAGGAACCTCGAATCACAACCTGGTCATAGAAACAATTATATGATTGTTATTCTATTACGTTAGCTAAAACCATGTGCATGCAATCCCTGTCTGATACATTATCTAAAACAATTATATGATTGTTATTCTATTACAGAGAAGTCCATAATTCAAGAAATTTTGTAATGGTTTCTGTTTCAGACATGAGCATATTCCAGCACTCCATGTATAATTGATTACCAAAGACTCATACATAATTTTCAATTACTAACAATATTCAGTTGTCACATATGCATCTCAAGTTCTCATTTGCAACCAATTCTCGCCCATCAATTCTCAAGTCTCGGTTATCGAATTGTCAAACATACATCCAAGAGTCAACTACGAAGTTTGTGAAAATAAAATAAAAACAGTACAACCTCCAACTCGAGGCAGCAATACCGGAAGCAGTATAGCATTTTATGTACATAACCTCTTTCAATCGCTTACTGCTCCAAATCGAGAAAATATTGATGGCTAGAGGCGAGGTAGAGATTGAAGCTCAACCCGCACCTTTGTTCAGAAGGATATGGAGGTCAGGGCCATTGGCTGAAGGCCAGGGACACACACTTGAGGTCATTGCTGCAATGAGGACATTACTTAAAATCTTATGGTTTCCAGAGATACTGACATGAATATTTCTACAAAACCAAATAACTGTGTAATCTATTATTTCCGATTCTTCATAAAACACTGGAGAAGAAACTTACAGAAATAAAATCAGACCATGGGCAAGGTGTCGCTAGACATTGGAATAAAAACAGCCTAATACCAGGAAGTTTCCGGAAATGACTGTAGAAATTTTGGTATAAGGACTATCCACAAAAAAAAGCAATTAGTTTATCAATAAGTACTTTTGCTGAATGTCTAGAATTAAATTGCAGTAAATTCAAGAGAGTAAGGTACCAATCAGCTACCTAAATTTACCGTCTGCTATAATCTTGTCTATAGATATGTGTACAACCACTGTATGTGCATCATAAAAACAAGAGAAACTACATACTTATATAATCTTTGTTGAAGGATAGGATCCACACAAAACTCCATTAACCTTAAGCTTCTTGTAAGAAAATAAAGCATATTTTTTCCCTTTTTCTTCTTCGTCTTTCCTAAGTAGGACCTAGCTTGATCTGGCACATCTCGCATCAAACTTAACTAATAAACCTGGAAATCAGCAATAAAATCAGTTTCTCCCGATACCATGACCACGAAATCAACTAATTTGCGCATGGAATTATATAATCCTATGTAGGGTGCATCCTACGTTATTTCGTTAAGGCTGCAGAAACAGAAAAGAACATAGTGACTTATAAGCTTTCGGCTGTAGGATTATTATGTGTGTTCAACAATGTAGCTAGCCATGTAGTATATGTATTACGATGACAAAAGAGAAGAGAAGTATTCTTTTACTGTAGATTGCAATATTTGAGAACACTTTGATCCAATCCCATTAACACCCAACCTCCATGAAGTTTGCGAGAAGAGGTTAACAACCAGATGTAGGGGAAGGGATAAATGGGAAGAATCATGCTTACATGTGTGATTGTGTAGTCGTGCTAGACCAGGTCATGGCGGTGCAGATCGTTGGGCTTGGTGAGTTTTTTTGTCCCTCCTCTGCCCCTCCTCTTCAGAATCCAAATCCGCAGCTCTGTGCCATGCAGCATCCTATCTCAATGCTCCGGTAAACCTAAAGCGTCGGCACTGGCACACGACAGGGACTGAAATAGGGGACGCGCCAACATTGTGGTCAGTGAAGCGGATGCTGGGTGGTCTCCGGCGAGGTCGCTATAGGAGTAAGATCGCTATGGGTGCGGGCAGGCACCCAGCGGTCTCTGGCGTTTGGGCGGGCGGCCGGCGTGTCGGCGCGTGCGCGTGCTCCGCGGTGGGTGAGGCACATACCCTGCGGTTCATCGGAGGAGGCGCGTGGGCCGATAGCCAGCGGCGTAGCAGGGACGTGGCGGGAGTGTGGCAGAGTCAAGTGAGGCGGCGGCTGCGCGGCGACTCGAGGTCGAGGTCAATACCGAGAGGGCGAGACGAAGGTCGGGGTGGGGCATGGGCGTGCGACGGTAGGACAGATCGGGGATTCGGGGTGTGACGGTGGCCGTGCTGTGGAGCGAGCCCAGCAATCAAAACACACTCGACGACCGACCCCGTTCATAAGCGACACATACGAATACAACACCACTCCGCCGACAACCAAAGCCACGTATGCTTCCAGGAAGCTGATAGGCGGTTCCAGCCAGGGGTTGGTTATAGGAGGACACCAATTATACGGCAGTAAACGGTTAACTCACCGATACGGGAGATCAACCACAGAGCTCTTTAAGATGTACCCGTTTCCTTTCGGAAATTGTCTCTTTTGCATAAGCCATAAGAAATATTGTTTTGCGCCGAAACTTTGTGCGTGTGCTCAGAAGTACATGGGAAAATTAAAATCTTTTAACATTTTAAACTTTGTATTTTAGATACTACTAGCAGAATGCCCGGCTCCTTAATTTTTTCATGGCCACGTTTAAAAATAAAATACACGCAAATCATACATTATATATTCGTGGTTTCGTGCATATAGTTCACATTCGATGGATCACTAAATTAAGGTATAGTGAGGATAAATTCTACAGGCCCATGGAAGCAAAAACCCACCCCAAATGTGAATGCTTGATTGCATAGTATTAGGAGTTGATTTGTACTCATTCACTGTCAAAATTTTAAATGTACGTTCATAATAAATGATCTCATATAGGATAAAAAATGATGTATGTCTATATATGGGAAACGTTTTTTTGCAAAGATAAAAAACCTATTGGAAATCCATATAGTAGAGCACAACCATGACTTATCTAGGTTGCTGATTGCTTGATTTGTTCTAACAGCATGGTGTCCTCGCCCTATGCATGTGTCTCATCATGTTAATTTAGGACGCAGGTTCCCCCGCAAAAAAAAATTTTAGGACGCAGGTTCTCATCATTTCCTTCAATTAATTTAATAAGAGCTTATTTGTGGGTTGAATTAGGCGATGTCTCTGCTGCCTTTAATTCTTGAGTAAATTTTAGTTTTTACCCCCTAGTTTGCCGTTTTTGACACTAATTACCTCATTTAACAATTTTTCACCCATTTTACTCCATTTAGTAAAACCTTTGCCGATTTTTACCCCTTCAAAGATATCGGAGCATATTAGCACGTTGATTTAGGTTAACTTTGATAGTTGATTTTTTTCGTTCTCAGATCTCTCAAAGTACATTAGTTGCGCATGAACCGACCTATGGTATAACAAAAATTCTCTTCACATCACTGGTCACACGATTCTTTGAGAACCACGGATGCATGCAGTCTAACCTGGACTGCCCATGCGATGCAATTGATGCAAGAAGCCAATTAGTTGGTGCAATGTAGTATTAGGAGTAGCACTACTTACATATATTTCTGATGTTATTATTCTACCAATTAGTTTGTACAGCAAGCATATCAGGGTTTAGTGCAATGTCATATTGCAAAAGATGTGATATGTACGGACGGATCAAACTGTCGCTGATCAGAGATATTCAGCTAAAAAAACAAAATGCTTCGGCTCGTGCTATCATGCCAGTTCTTACTTGCAAATATACTAAGAAAATTGACGATGTGTCATGACAGCTAGACCCTGCTGAAAGCCGAAACACTAAAAAAACTTTAGAAGGGGTAAAAATCGGCAGATGTTTCACTAAATGGAGTAAAATGGATAAAAAGTTGTTAAATGAGGTAATCAGTGTTAAAAATGGTAAATTAGGGGATAAAAACTGGAATTTACTCTTAATTCTTAGACACGGGATCTGCGCTTCCATTTTTAACTCCCGTCAGCTATTTAGTGTTTTACCTGAAAATCGCTAGCACATAGCACGATATTTTCAGTTTGTAGCCACGATTCAATTTCGGTGGGCTCCGGAATGTCAAATTCAGATGATTGGCAGCGTCTGCCAGAACGCACACATACCAAGCAGCAGCAAAGTACACAGAGAAAAAGCACATACATGCAGCCATCAATCGATCTATCTCGGTCCCTCGGTGCGCGCGCGCTCTCAACTTCTATTCTAGAGGCTCGTATATATTGTATCTCAAGACATGCAATACAGATGTACGTAAGGGCATTTTTACCGGGCCGACGCATTTTGTCCCAACGTGTTCGAACTTAATTGGGTGGACGCGCAGGCGTGCGCAGCGTCCCAGCGGGCCAACCCATTCGGACAAACGCATTCGGCTCGATCCATTTATACATCTAATCTGGCCAACGGTTTCGTCGGTCCGGACACGCGCAGACAGCTCGGGGTGTCCTGCCCGTTGGTGCCGTAGGTCCACCCGTCAACCACCGCGTTGTTGATTTAGACGCGCGCAGCGGCACCGATTCAACCACAACTGCGGCAACGATTCATAGGCGCTGTGCAGAAGGCAGCCTGCGTCATCAATGGCGACGAGGCGGCACACTGAATGGCTGGACACTTTAATGTTGTCTCTTTAGCCTCCACGCCGGATCCGATGCCGACCCTTTTTACTGGCCGTCCACGACCATCTTCTCCCCATAGAACACCATCTCCTCCTCCTCCTCCTTTTCGTTCTCCACTACCCTGTAGCTAGCCATGACCGGCGACGCTGGATCGAGGGAAGGGCGCGGCGGCCGTGGACATCAAGGGAGGCATGGAGGACGCGGCCAAATCACCGCGCCACCACGCTCTCCCTCGCCGCCATCGTCGCCCGAAGATTTTGACCTAGGCACCCAGTTCGTCATGGCCATCCACCTCGGCATGCCGCGCGTCAGGCTGCTTCTCCCCTGCAGGTTCGTGACGCTGATTGGCGACGAGCCGCCACCGCTTGTCATGATGCGGGCGAACAGCTTCAGGACTACCAGGTATCCGGTCGATCTAAAGTTCGACCACCTCGGCCAGATGTACCTCGGCAACTGCTGGGAGTACTTCGCCCGCTCGCACCAGATCGAGGTGGGCAACATCCTCGTCTTCAAGTACGACGGTGAAGGAAAGTTTGGCGTCAGCGTCTTCGACAACACCATGTGCCACCGCTGCTACCACTCCGACTCCGACGAGTAGGCTAGGCTGTGTGCGCGCCATGTATGATCTATCAATGTAGCCATTGGCCATTTGCAATGAAAAACTTTATTCACTTCCTAAAACATTTGTTACAAACACACTACACACCCTAAAACTACGCGCGGCCGCCGGCGCTGGAGGCGGCGGATGCGACGCGTCAGATACACCATTCGTCGTAGAGAGAGCTAATGATCGCCTCCTGCACCTGTGTGTCCTCTTCAGCTCGGTTGAGGTGGTCACTGATGACCCACAAGTATAGGGGATCGCAACAGTCTTCGAGGGTAGTATTATCCAATTTATTGATTCGATACAAGGGGAGCCAAAGAATACTTGCAAGCCTTAACAACTGAGTTGTCAATTTAGCTGCACCTGGAAATAGTTCTTGCTCATAGAAGTTTATCAGTAGCAACAGTTTGTAGTAGCAACAGCAAAGCAACAATAGCAGTAAAACAAGAGCAATAGTAACAGTAGCAGCAAACAGTAGGATATGAATGCGGTAGGCATAGGGATGGACGGACGGGCGTTGCCTGGACGAGTCTAAACATGTAACTTCAGGATCTAGGGCAATTGCATATAAATAAGAATAAGTATCCAAGTACTAAACAATCATAGGCATGTGCTCCATATATAGTCATGCGTGCTCGCAATGAGAACTTGCACAACATCTTTTGTCCTGCCAGCCCGTGGCAGCGGGGCCTCTAGGGAACTACTGGCAATTAAGGTGCTCCTTTTAATAGAGCACTAGAGCAAAGCATTAACACTTCGTGAACATGTGATCCTCACACCACAACCATCCCCTCCGGTTGTCCCAATTTCTGTCACTTCGGGGCCTTTGGATCCGGACAATGATATGTGTACACAACGTACAGATAAGATCACAAGCAATATTATCATAATGATTCAATAATAAGTTCAGATCTGAGATCATAGCACTCGGGCCCTAGTGACAAGCATTAAGCACAACAAGTTGCAACAAAGTCAAATAGCACTAATAGAGATACTAGGCACCATGCTCTAACAATCTTATTCGATTACATGATAGAACTCATCCAATCCCTACCATCCCCATAGCCTACAACGGGGGATAACTCACTCATGGATGAGGGAAACACTGATAGTTGATGCAGAGGCATTGGTGATGACGATGGCGATGATCCTCTCCAAATTCCCCGTCCCAGCAGGGTGCTAGAACGGAGTTTCTAGATCCGAATCTTGGTTTCTGGTGGTGGCGGCGCAGCGGAACTCTTTCTAGGAAAAATGACGAACCCCCTCTGGTTTTTAGGTCAAGGGGTAACTTATAGGCGAAGAGGGAGCCCGAGGGGGTGCCTAGGGTGGCCGCACCCCCTAGGTGCGGGCTGGGCCCACCCGCGCTTGGCAGGGGTGTGGGCCCCCAGGCCTCCACTCCGTCTCGTTCTCTGGCTCCGTGGATCTTCTAGTGAAATAGGATTTTTGGCATATTTTCCAGGATTTTTCCTACTAGTTGATTTTCTGCACAAAAACTAGACACCAAGGTAATTCTACTGAAAATAACGTCAGTCCGTGTTAGTTGTATCCAAATCACACAAGTTTAGAGGATAAACAATAGCAAAATAATTCGGGAAAGTAGATACGTTTTGGAAGTATCAACTCCCCCAAGCTTAGCTTATTGCTTGTCCTCAAGCAATTCAGTTAAAAACTGAGTGCGATAAAAGAACTTTCACGAACACATTTGCTTCATATGATGTATATATTCTCAGCACAGGAGTAGATACTTAAACCATTCATAATAAGAAGTATGCAACAGAAACCAACTCAATAATAATAAGTAGCAAGAAACATAAACATAAGCAACATTGCAATGTTCATAATAAGGTATGATAGAGTGGTATCTCGCTTGCCTTTATCTGTAGAGCACAATATAAATGCCAAGGCACCTCTGAAGTTCAAGTGAAGACTAAAAATAAATATATCAGAGATACAAGCATCAAAGTCATGACATAATTAACCAAGTTTTAAGACAAACACAAGAATGACAATCTGTGCTCTCAAGAAGGTGCTCACAGAATAAGTGGTGGCTCAACAAGAGACTCAAAAAGGTTTTGAAAGGTTTGAAAGGCTTCCTAATGCTGAAAGGAAGGTACTCATTAGCTTTGAGCTCTCATTGCCCCTATCATAGGCATCTTCATGTGGTTAAGGTGAAAGTGAGGTCCAATATGAGTTATATGCTTGACAGACCATAAACTAGAAATCCCATGTTCCTTGAATACGAGGGCCGCTCCGCATGCTACTCAACTTTGGTTACCTATAAGTTCTTGTCATTGTAAATACATGCATATCATAGAGAACCGCCAACGGGGTACCCCTTGCACAGGATACACGAGCTATCCCGTGATCAAAATGACAAAGCAAGCATACAATGAGCATCTCAGCGATCTTTTTATTTACTATATGCATAGCTTTTTATCGAGGATGCTTTACAGAATGCTCATTATGGTGATGCTGCAAGTTTCTACCATGATTAGGCATGGCTTAGGCTAGCGGCCCAGGCATTTATCTAACACATATATATATATATACTCCATGAACTCACAAGCTCCCCTTTTATTTCACACCGACGACATCCGCAAACAAAAGAGCAAGGTATCAACTGTATATGTATCCATAAGTGTTGAAAGCGTTCCCCGTGACAGCACGGTTCTGCTAACTCCTAGCCTATAATTTGCAAGCATATAACTTTCATGGACAGGTCACAATGGTTCAGGATTATTAAGTGCAAGGAATAAAGTGTGCCATCAAGTTCGTGAGAGCTTTACTTGTTGGAGATATGCCCAAGAGGCAATAATAAAAAGGTTATTATCATATCTTCATGCTTATGATAAATGTTTATATACCATGCTATAATTGTATTAACCGGAAACATTAATACTTAAGTGATTTGTAAACATAAAAGAGTCCCTAGTAAAGCCTCTTGTTAAACTAGCTTGTTAGTTAATATATGATCATGGTTCCTGATCATGAACATTGAGATGTTATTAACAACAAGATCATATCATTAGGAGAATGGTGTGATGTACATACTCCTCTAGATAAGCATAGCATAAAGATCAAGTCATTTCAATAGTTCATTTGCTATAAGCTTTCTGATACATAGTAACATAATTCCTTCGACCATGATATCATGCTAATCACCATCACCGGATGGATGCTTTGATGACATCAAATACCACACCGTAACTGGGTGGCTATAAAGGTGGCATTGAGTGTTCGGAAAGTATGTGTTGAGGCACATGGATCAAGAGTGGGATTTGTCCATCCATATGCCGGATAGATATACTCTGGGCCCTCTCGGTGGAATGTCATCCAATTAGCTTGCAAGCATGTTACTGGCTCACAAGGGATCACATATCACGGGAACGAGAAAAGAGTACTTATCGGTAATGAGGTTGAACTAGGTATGCAGAGATACCGACGATCATACCTCGAATAAGTAAACTATTGCGAGACAAAGGGAAATTGGTATCGTATGTAAGTGGTTCATTCGATCATGAAGTAATCGTATAAATATGTGGGAGCCATATGAATTTCCATATTCCTCTATTGGTTATTGATCGAAGAAGAGTCTCGATCATGTCTGCATAATTCACAAATCGTAGGAAGACACACTTAAGGATTCGATGTTGTTTAGTAGATATGGAATGTGAGTAAAGAGATCGAATGTTGTTCGGAGTCTTGGATGGGATCCGGTATATCACGAGGAGACCCGGAATGGTCCGGATAATAAGATTCATATAAGGAAAGTCCAATTCCGGACTTCGGGAATGGTTCTGGTGTTTTCATCGGAATGTTCTAGAAGGGTCTAGAAGGTTCACCGATCCAGAAGGGGAAGGGTACATGGATGTGTCATGACAAAGTGGAATGGTTTCATCATGTCCTAGGTCACTTGGCTGGACACTTGGAAGAGAGAAATCAAACTCTAGTTTGAAAGTAAAAAGGCCAGTTTGAAAAAGTCAAACTGGGACAATAATTTCCAAGTGGAGGAAGAGAAGGAAACCTGGGGAGAGAAGGTTTCCCTTCCCTCCTCCAATCCATCGGCAAGCAAGTGAGTTGGGGGAGGACATGGCTAGCCCTAGCCGCCCCTCCCACCTATAAAAGAAAGGGAGGGGGCGCCCCCTCTCCCTACACATCGCCCCTTAGCTGGCGCCCCCTCTAAACCCTAGGCCAGCCGCCGCCTCCCTTCTATATGTGGCTTCCCTAGATCTCCTCTAAACCTCCGTCTAGATAAACCCTAGCCGCCGGTTATCTCTAAACCCTTCGGCCCTCTAAACCCTAGATTTCCAAGGGCCTCTCTCTAATCCACCATATACTCGCTCCGGCTTAGGCGAAGCCCTGCGGGATCTCCCCTCTACTTCTGACACCACGCCGTCGTGCTGTCGGAATCGCGAGAGGAGAACTACAACCTCCGCTGCCTGCTGGAACAAGGGAGAGGAAGGTCTTCATCGAGTACCATGTGTGTGACCGACTGCGGGAGCACTGCCGGAACGCGGCGCCGGAAGGATCGTCTACATGATCTTGATGTCGGCAAGTGAATGACTACATCACCCACGAGAATCTACTCTCGTTAACCGCTTTGGATCTTCGAGGGTTAGTATTCTATCAACTTGTTGCACCGATCTAGTAGATAGATCTTGTCTTGATCATAGATTAGATCTTGATTGTGTGTTCATGCGGTAGAAATTTTTTGTTTTCCATGCTACGAACCCCTACAGTGGTATCAGAGCCGTGTCTATATGTAGATCTGATGCATGAGTAGAACACAATGGTCATTGTGGGCGTTGATGCTTTTGTTGTCGATTGCTTCTTGTGTACTTTGCATCTTGCGGGATGTCGGGATGAAGCGGCCCGGGCTAACCTTACATGACATCGTTCATGAGATTTGCTCCATGCTTGACATGCAAATTGTATTGCATAAGTGGCTTTGCGGGTGCATGTTTCTCCCAACATAGTGAATATTCAATTTACAACGGGTGATTGACAATACTAGTATATATTTTGTTTCTTGTTCGTAAGTTAGAACGACACTTATTGAAATCCCCAAACCACGTAAAACATGCAAAGAAAATTAGAGGCGTCTAACTTTGTTTTGTAGGGGTGTGGTGTGATGTGATATGGCCATGATTGTGATTATATATGATGTATGCAATGATCCTTATTGTAAGTCGGCAACCGGCAGGAGCCTTATGGTTGTCTTTTTAATTTCGGTAAGACCCGTGTGTCTATTATTCAAAGAGGTTGTAATAGTTGATACTGGTGGACGAAAACCATGGAGCGACGCCATTGACCTTGACGCCACGCCAATGATGATGGAGATCATGTTCATGCTTGAAGATGGAGATCGGAATCACAAGAAGAAAGGCCATATCATATCACATATTATGAATTGCATGTGATATTAATCCTTTTATGCATCTTGTATTGCTTAGATCGCGACGATAGCATTATAAGATGATCCCTCTCACAAAATATCAAGTTATAAAGTGTTCATCCTTAGTAGGCACCGTTGCCAAGACTCATTGTTTCAAAGCACCGTGTGATGATCGGGTGTGTTATATTCTGCGAGTGTATACAGCGGGAGCAAGCCAGATTTGCTCATGCGGAAGCTAAGGTTAAATCTTGACGAGCCTAGCATGTACAGACATGGTCTCGGAACACGGAATACCAAAAGGTAAAGCATGAGTCATATAGATGATATGATGAACATGATGATTGTTCGCCTTTGAAACTCCATCATGTCACGTGATGATCGGACTTGGTGTAGTGGATTTGGCTCATGTAATCACTAAAACAATGTGAGGGATATTGTTTTGAGTTCAACAGTAATATGATTAAAATTTGAACACTATTTATCATATATTAAATCAAAGTGAATTTGCATAGTTGTTGTAGTCATTGGCATCCGTTTACCACCTTGCTCTTAGTTATAATTGAGATAATAGAACTATAGAATTCTGGATAGTTATTTTACATACTAGCATCATATTGTTTTTGATGTGTTAATCTAAAGTTTAAAAGTCCTATTGCAAGATTCAGTAAGTTCTGGTTACTTCTTGAAGTTTAATAATTAGTATTAAATCAATAGTAACAATTCCAGTGTTAGTATATAAATATCATGTTTGTCTCCATGATTCTTGATATTCAAAAGATTGTTTTAATATCAAGGTTATCGGGGAGCTGAAAGAATTGTTTCAGAAACCTTCATGTGTGAAAGATAATGTGATATCGGAAACGAAGTTTTGGTTGCAACATGATAGAGTATAATATGGCAAAATTCATGTTCTCATATTTGATGAGAATTTGCAAAAGGTTGGAGACGCTGGTCGTCCTAATCCTCCAAAAGGTTTTGGAGAGCAACATTATACTTGTGATTCACCTTATAAGCTAAAGTAGCTTGATCATGAATAGTTCCATGATAAGGATGAATATTTGATGTAGGTAAAATGTTTACTACACTAAAAGATTACTACATAATGGAATTTGAAAGAACACCAAACATTTGATGTTGGTGATCTACTTCAAAGTGCAAGTCCAAATACATTGGTATTTAAATATACATGTTTTGGAATATGTGTCATAACTCAAAAGTATGGCACCACTGTTGATGTTGATATATTCTTTTGAAAGGATAAAGAAATACCGGAAGAGAAATATAAGAAATATTTGGCGGAAGAGAAAAGACTAGAATTGTTCAGCTTAGGTATATAGAAGATATACATATTATGGCCGTATTCTTTGCTTATTAAACAATGTGGTTCTTAAGTATTGGATACTGAATTTGTTGGTGTGAATCGTCATATGAAACAACACAATTCATGAACTACAATGGCCTAAGTAACTAGCAAAAGAATATGTGATGATGTTCATCGAGAACAAATAAAGGGTTGTTGTGTTGCTCGTTGAAATCAAAACTTACCTTCAAGATTTGTTTCAATAATTGTTATTTCGCTCAGGTATTATGAGAACAAAAGGGTTGTTCAAATAATTGCCGTAATCCATAAAAGATGGATGATTTACAAATCTTATTGGAGAAATCTGATGCAGCGCTAAGTTGATGTAGGAGCGCTTTGTTGGGGAACCCCAAGAGCAAGGTGTGAAGCAGCACAACAACAAGTTTTCCCTCAGTAAGAAACCGAGGTTATTGAACAAGTAGGAGGAAGGAAACGTCACACAGGTGTTGCAAGCAATGCGGAGACCTGCACAGCACAAACTCAAGACTTTTCCCCAACGAATCAGTGAGATTGTCAAGATCACCAGTTTGCTGTAACAAAGGATTAAATGTACCGTGTGGAAGGTAAAGGTGGTTTGCAGCAAGTAAACAAGTAACAGACGAAGATGTATCAATGGTAAAGATTGGACCGGGGTCCATAGTTCACTAGAGGTGCTCTCCTTAGATAAACAACATGGCATGAAAGGTAAACAAATTACAACAGGGCAATTGACAGGAACTGAGCAAGGCATAACAATGCAATTACCAGTCAGAAAGATCTTATGATATTCGATTGTGCAATACAACAAGATACATAGACCGCCATCCAACTGCATCTATGACTAGAAGTCCACCTTCAGGTTATCATCCGAACCCCCTCCAGTATTAAGTTGCAGGCAACAGACAACTACTTTAAGCAAAGTGTGTAAGGTAAAAAGTCCACATGTTCCATGAACAAGAGACGTTGTTGTCTCCCTAGTAGCAACAACACATCTACAACCGAAGAGATTATTTTCACTTCCCTTGGAAACTAGAGGCATGAACCCACTATCGAGAATAAATACCCCCTCTTGGAGTCACTAGCAACTACTTGGCCAAGATAGCTACTAACAACAGAGAGCATGCAAGATCACAAACAACATAGACATGATAGAATCATAAAGACAAAACCATTAATCAAACCAACATAATAATCTCAATATCCATCGGATCCCCGCAAACACAACATGCATGATTACAAATAGATTAGATCTTGATCATGAACGGATCTCATAAGATCTATACATGAAAGCACAAAGGAGGAGATACAACCATCTAGATACTACATGGACCCATAGTACAAGGTGGAACTACTCACGCATCATACCGGAGAGAAGGCCTCCGGGATGATCTCCCCTCTGGCAGGGTGCTGGGAAGAACTTCAGATCCCCCCGATCTAGGGATGATGGTGACGGCGGATATAGACGGTTTCGTGGAGATTTGATCGGGTGCTTAGGGTTTCTGCATTGGGGGCTTCTTATAGGCGAAGGGGGAGACCGAGGAGGCGACCAGGGGGGCCAAACCCTAGCCAGGCGTGGGCCCACCCTTGGTCGCGCCTGGGGGGGTCTGGCCGGACCCTCCGGCTCCCTTCTGGACTTCTTGTTCCCCACGGAAAGTAATTGACTTTGACGTTTGTCCCGTCCAATTCCGAGAATATTTCTTTACGGACTTTTCTGAAACCAAAATAAGCAGAAAACAGGCATCTGGCACTGTTGCAACTTGTTAATAGGTTAGTACCAGAAAACATGTAAAAAGCACCTCAAAGTGTAGACAAGTAAAGCAAAGTAGATACTAAACAAGCATGGAGCATCAAAAATTATAGATACATTTTTGACGTATCAACATCCCCAAGCTTAACACCTGCTCGTCCTCGAGTAGTTAAGTGATAAAACAATAATTTTTGAGGTGACATGAACCCTCACAATAAAGATCTAACCATTTGCAAGCATTGAAAGCTGGGATCAAAGAAATCTAAACATGTGCATGAAAGATGGAGTTCTAACAATAGGACATAGTAACTATGCATGCAACATGGAAAACTACAAACAAAGATCATGAATAACATGCATTAAAAAACGTTTGTTTATTTCACATACAGAAAACATAGCATAGTGGCAATCAACTTGTCCCTCATAGAGTAGCAATATAGATGCATAGGACACCTTCAAAGTTCACAAGGGTGACTAGAAACAAATAGCACAAGAACAAGTAATAACACAATATGCATCAATTAATAAGCTTTGGAACACTACACACAGAATGACAACTATGCTCTCTGAATGGTGCCTAAAGGTAGAAGGTGGAGACTCAATAATGGTGGAAGAAAGGCCTTTTTTGTTGTAAAGGGAGCAAGGATTACAAGTTTCAAAAAGATCTTCCAAAAATTATGGCACTTGTTAGCTTTCAGCCCTCATTGCCCCTATCATAAGCATCTTGAAGTGGTTAAGGTTAAAGCAAAGATGGAGTATATGCTTGACGAAGTATAATTTGGCAATATCAAGTCCCTTGAATACGAGGGCCACACCTCATGCATACTCAACTTTGGGTCCAGATAAGTTCTTGTCATTGTAAGTATTTGCATATCATTGAGAACCTCCAACGGGGTACCCCTTGCACATGGTACAAGAGCTTTCCCATAACCAAAATGACAAGGCAAGCAGACAATGAGCATCTCAGCAATCTTTTTATTTACCATATGCATAGCTTTTTATTGAGGATGCTTCATAGATAGCTCATTATGGTGATGCTGCAAGTTTCCACCATGATTAGGCATGGCTTAGGCTAGCGCCCAGGCGTTTCTCTAACACAGGATACAAACTCCATGGACTTACAAGTTCCCTCTTTATTTCACACCGGTGACATCCATAGACAAAAGAACATGATATCAACTGAGTACAAAGTACAAGTGCAATGTTGAAAATGTTCCCCGTGACATCACGGTTCTGCTAATTCCAACTTATAAGTGCAAGCATATACAACAAAGTTGTCACAATGGTTCAATTTTATTAGGGGCAAAGAATATAAAGTGTGCCATCAAGTTCGCGAGGGCTTTAATCACTAAGTTTCCACATAACAAAATAGTTTTTAATTGGAAGATAGTTGAAAACAAAAATATACTTGGAATGGTGTAACACACCATGCATAGGAGTTTATAGTGGGAACTTTGGAATAACTTGGTTTCTTGGGGGTTGGAAGCATGAGTAGAGCTTACTCATACAAGTGGAGGCTAGCAAAAGACTAGGAGCAACCAACTAAGAGAGCAATAATGGCCATAATCATATAGTGCAACAAAGCATACTAATCAAAGCAAAGAGTGGTACTACAAGTCAAGGACTAAATGATCATAGAGGCTAATGGTGACTTGTCATAGTCATAACATGGTGTGAGCATGTGCCAAGTCAACCCAACCAAAGCATCAAAGGATAATACCACAATACTATGCTTTTGCATGCTAAAACAACGCATAATTTCTTCAAGGCACACTAAGAAATCCCAATTGTTTGGAACAAGACATTTCTACAGCAATAATCACTAAGCATAAGGTCAAAACAACACCTAGCATGTCATGCTAAAGTCTAAGTCACAGTCAATGCAAGCTCCTCTTGCACTTCAAGCAAGAACTTACTACTCCTTTCCAACAACAAGCAACTTATTTGCAAAACAACACAGCGAGAACAGGGGTCCAAACTACTCAAGAAAACTAAACAAACTAAGCAAAGCAAACGAAAACTAAGACGCTCCAAGAACAACACAACTGTGCATGAAACAATAAAAATAAAGTGTCTAGACAGACCTGAGCTTTTTATTGATGAAGAAGGGGATGCCTTGGGCATCCCCAAGCTTTGACGCTTTTACCTCTTGGAAATTTCTTGGGGTGACACCGGGGTGGAATCCCAAAGCTTGAGCTTTTGTCCATTCTTCATCTCATTACATCATTCTCTCTCTACACCTGAAATTTTTCCTTCACACAATCTTCATTAGCAACATTAGTGTATTCAAAAGATATTAGACCTCTTGAATAGTTTTTAAACAGCAAGGCTTTTCACTAAAAACACAAGCTACTGTTGTAAATCCTTCAAAAAGCTCAATTCACCTAAAGAGAACTCAAAAAGGAATCAATAAGAAGCAAATGCAAATAATGGCAGAAATCTGTCAAAACAGACCAACAGGTAGAAAACGATTTTTTCGAACATCTTTTGTTGCTCAAATCAAAAAGTGTTGTACTAACGAAAGTTAGCTAACATACTGGGGAATTTATTTGTAAATGTTCATCTCAATCCGAGTTACAGAGACTCCTCACGATTGTTTTTGGTGGAGGACAGAAATCTGTTTCGGGACAACAACTCCCCAAATCTTACTTCCCTCTTATTAGAGGTCATTCTTGGAACAAAAAGCAAACAAAAAGGATAGTGAGAGGTCATTATAGAAGTAATAACTTCCAAGACTCAAGGAAACTCTTGGGTTATCTCCCAACAAGTACTTTTTTTAACGCCTTTAAGTTAGGCTTGATAGCTTGAGAAGATGCTCACATAAGAAATTTGAATTGAAGTAAAAGAGAGCATCAAGAAGCAAATTCAAAACACATTTAAGTCTAACCCTCTTCCTATGCATAGGAATCTTGTAATAAAATAAATCAAAGAAGCACAAAGTGCCAAGCATAGGAAGATAAAACAAGAGTAACTTCAAAACTTTCAGCACATAGAGAGGTGTTTTAGATGAGAATTCCAACAACCATACTTTTCTATTTCTTAATAATTTTCAGTAGCATCATGAATAAACTCAACAATACAGCTATCACCTAAAGCATGCTTTTCACGATCTACAACACATAATTTCTATCAATCTCAAAAACAGTGGGATTAAAACCTCCACAGGTTTTATCCAAAGCAGATATTTCAAAAGGATCCACAGGAACATACCATTCATCCTCCTTTTGTTCATCACTCTCCTCCTATTTTTCATCTAATGAGCTTCCAGTTTCAACAATTTCTTCTTCCATAGGCTCCTGCAAGGCATTAGTCTCTTCCAGTTGTGGAAAGCACCTATTAAAATATTCAAGAATATATCCATTTGCTTCCTTGTAATTGTCAAAGCAAAATTTAAGTATCTCATAAACCTCACATTCATAAGGTGCATCGTCAGTATTTTCAAGCAAACTAGCAAGTTCAAATGCACCCTTGAAAGAAATAAATTCTTCAATTTGTTCCACATTATAAAAGTCATAATTTCCTTTAACATAAGAGGATATGGTAACATTATCATTATACTCACATTGAAAGGGTATGTGTTTATACCTCATGCAGCAACAAGCTTCATCAAGGCAATAAGTAACATCATAAGTAGAGCACACGTCTCGAGCAATAGTATTCAACTTATCAATTTGTTCCCATAAGTGTTTCCCTTTTTGTGACAAAAGGTGTTCCTTATAATAATACTTTTGTTCTTCCATGAACCCACCTTGCCAATAAGAACTAGTTTCAAAGAAACCATCCATAGATAGAAAGCATGACCAAGCAAGGCAATAACAGACCACCAACTAGAGTAGGAACTAAATTTTTTTGTGTTTTTGAATAAAACAAGCAAACCAAACTAGAATAATTTTTTGGGGTTTTTTGAAAAGAGGCAATAAAACCAAGCAAACTAAAAACAAAGTAAAGAGAAAGGAAGTGAAGGACTCCTCTTGTGAATACGTCCTTAGCCTCCCCAGCAACGGTGCCAGAAAAAGCTTGATGCAGCGCTGAGTTGATGTAGGAGCACTTCGTTGGGGAACCCCAAGAGCAAGGTGTGAAGCAGCACAGCATCAAGTTTTCCCTCAATAAGAAACCGAGGTTATCGAACCAGTAGGAGGAAGGAAACATCACACAGGTGTTGCAAGCAACGCGGAGACCTGCACAACACAAACTCAAGACTTTGCCCCCAACGAATCAGTGAGGTTGTCAAGCTCACCGGTTTGCTATAACAAAGTATTAAATGTACCATGTGGAAGGTAAAGGTGGTTTGCAGCAAGTAAATAAGTAATAGATGAAGATGTATCAATGGTAAATATTGGACCGGAGTCCATAGTTCACTAGAGGTGCTCTCCTTAGATAAACAACATGGCATGAAGGGTAAACAAATTACAACAAGGCAATTGACAGGAATTGAGCAAGGCATAACGATGCAATTACCAGTCAGAAAGATCCTATGAGATTCGATTGGGCAATACAACAAGATACATAGACCGCCATCCAACTGCATCTATGACTAGAATTCCACCTCCGGGTTATCATCCGAACCCCCTCCAGTATTAAGTTGCAAGCAATAGACAACTTATTTAAGCAAAGTGTGTAAGATAAACAGTCCACATGTTCCATGAACAAGAGACCATTGTTTTCTCCCTAATAGCAACATCACATCTACAACCGAAGAGATTATTGTCACTTCCCTTGGAAACTAGAGGCATGAACTCACTATCTAGCATAAATACCCCCTCTTGGAGTCACTAGCAACTACTTGGCCAAGATAGCTACTAACAACGGATAGCATGCAAGATCACAAACAACATAGACATGATAGAATCATAAAGACAAAACCATTAATCAAACCAACATAATAATCTCAATATCCATCGGATTCCCGCAAACACAACATGCACGATTACAAATAGATTAGATCTTGATCATGAACGGAGATCACAAGATCTATACATGAAAGCACAAAGGAGGAGATACAACCATCTAGCTACTACATGGACCCATAGTCCAAGGTGGAACTACTCACACATCATACCGGAGACAAGGCCTCCGGGATGATCTCCCCTCCGGCAGGGTGCCGAGAAGAACTTCAGATCCCCTCGATCTAGGGACAATGGTGGCGGCGGCTACAGACGGTTTCATGGAGATTTGATCGGGTGCTTAGGGTTTCTGCATCGGGGGCTTCTTATAGGTGAAGGGGGAGACCAAGGAGGCGACCAGGGGGGCCAAACCATAGCTAGGCGCAGGCCCACCCCTGGCCGCGCCTAAGGGGGGGTCTGGCTGCCCTGGCCGGCCCCTCCGGCTCCCTTCTGGACTTCTTTTTCCCCACGGAAAGTAATTGACTTTGACGTTTGTCCCGTCCAATTCCAAGAATATTTCTTTACTTACTTTTCTGAAACCAAAAGCAGCAGAAAACAGGCATCTGGCACTGTTGCAACTTGTTAATAGGTTAGTACCAGAAAAAATGTAAAAAACACTTCAAAGTGTAGACAAGTAAAGAAAAGTAGATACTAAACAAGCATGGAGCATCAAAAATTATAGATACGTTTCCGACGTATCAAAATCACATCCATAAAACTAGTGCTAAAAAATGTCGAAAGACAAATTGATTGAAAAATCACTTAGGAAGTGACATCGCCGTTTAAATTATATTGGAAAGAAAACATGAAGAAACTCCATGTGGATGGAATTTTGGAGTCTTTTGATTTTGATCAAATGATGCTCGTGAAACTTTCTTAGAGATAATTAAAACTCCGTTCATAGGCCAAAATATGCAATCATTGTCACTGCCATTTGATCTTCCTCCTCTGTATCACCTTCACATTGAAACAATGGGTCTTGTCTCTTCCTTTTCATATCAATAGTCCTATGGCAGAGATTAGGCTCTTCCTTCCTAATAATTTTTTCATTCTCCTGTAATACTTCTTCAGGATCCTCCATATCTTATTCCCCTTCATCCTCCATATCTTTTTACCCTTCCCAAACTTGCTTGCCCTTCTGTTTTCTCTTTCTTTGTTGGGTAAGAAAAATTTCCTCCTCCTCGACTGAAACTAGTGGATTGATCTGATTGTTCTTTCTCTCTTGAGTGAACACATACAACATCTCTAAATCTTCTGTTAATTGTGTGTATTGCTATCTAGGAAACACAACTACAACTGTGTTCATGTTTAAAAAAAGGCTCATTGTTACCTCTCATAACAATCAAATTCAAATATTTCTTGTCCTCATTCTCCTTCATCATATCCTGCACCTTAGCCATGGAAATACTATACAACCAAATATATCAACCATGGTATACTCTAGTACAAAACCATGGTATACTCTAACACCCCCTCCTCCCCCCTCCCTCACCCGCACGCAGTCGGATCGGTAGTGACGTGATAAGAAGGAGCGTCACGGACGGTCCGACTGGAGCATAAGCCGAAGGCACCGACTGAAGAGGTTGCCGGTGGATGATAGCCCTTGATGCCGATGTCAATGTAGCCGAGAGTGAGGGTGTCCTAGTCGTGGTCGATGGTGTTGTTGGGGTGTTGGTGATGCAGTCGCCATTGATAAAGTCGTTGAGATTGATGTAGTTGTGGTCAGTGCCGTCGTTGAGCCCGAGGGAAGTCACGGGAGCAATAAAATAGTAAAAAACGATTTCAGCAGTAGTTAACTCAAGGTAGATGTAGCTGGAGTTGTGGTAGTAGAGTTAGGCGACACTTCTTGCCGAGTTTGCCAAACTCGGGAGTGTGCCGAGAACGAAGACACGCGCCAATGTTGCCAATACCAGATCTGTGAAGACAAGGGGGGAGACAAAACCGAACCGATTCCCCCCCCCCCCCCCCCCCCCCCACACACACACACACACGCACACACACCCACACACACACACCACCAACCACCCACCAACCACACCAATGACCCCTCCCTCTATACATCTGTTATACTGACTATAGCAACTAATCTCGTAACTAGAGTTAAATACCCAAATTTAATATTCTTTGTATGTATTCGGAAGCCCCCGAAAGCTAGCCCATTAATCATAGTGGATGGTTAGAAACCAGAAAAATCTTGGCTATTGATATTTCCGTGCGTTAATTTTCCAAAATAGAGCCTGCCCTCCGGCTGCCACAGATTGATCCTAGACGACTGTCTTCGCTCGCGAACATCGTCTCCGTGGCTGTCGTCTACCCGGTGCCATGAGAAGACGAGCCTACGGCTGCTGCCGTGGTTCCATCGCGCTGCCCTGCGAGGCGCTCTCTTACTTAATCCTACCGTGCTGTGGCGCCATTAAATCCGTCGAGCATCACGCATCCACAACTTAAATCTAAAGGTACCAGTAGCTCTTTGTCGTGTCTTATATGGATTACAGCCTAGTAGCCTGGTGGTTAACTACTGTACTTGTCTAATCTGTTATGCACTTATTATATCAAGGAGGAGAAAAAAGACACAAATAGGATTGTTTTTCTTTTTTGCAGTTTGCGCCCAAGCTAAATTTTAAACTAATCGAAAGTTGATTTAATTTTATACCGCCAAACATTTATCCTAATTACTTGACGGCGCGAGGGCGCTCGTTCGACGAGCTCGGCGCGCTACGCAAACGGAGGGGCAGTGTACGTCGCACGCGCAGTTGTAATGGACGTCGTCCAGCGTGGCAACGTGGGATAACGGGCCCAGGTTAGTTTTTGTCTATTTCTTCCCCACCCCCCGCATCACGTGCATTAACTCCCTCCCGTCTCTCTCGCGCTCGACCTGCTCTCTCTCGCTTCCTCGCTCCAAACCGTAGTGCGGGGGCGGTTCCCTCCCGTTTCTCCGGCGATTGGAGGCGGTGGTGGAGCCGTTCCGGCGAGGGGGAACTCGCGTGGCCGGAGGAGGTCTACATCAGCGAGTGGAGGCGTTGATTGTCTCGGGGATTCTCGGCAGAACCTGACGATTGACGTTGGGCGAGCACATTTTCGGCACATTTCGAGCATCGCGACAGATTAGGTACCTTCTGATTCCATGAATCTCCATGATTTTCGTCTCCTCTATGTGTGTGTTTTCACGCGATTTGTGTGGTTCTCTCGGGGTGGATTGGCGCTAGGGGGTTCGCCTGTAATGTTGCGTGGTTCTCTATGGTTTCGATTTCACGGTGGATTGCTCTGTAGGGGTTATATGAAGCGCATTCATGCTTTTGTAGGGGGTGGATTGACGCATTAAGGAAGGGGATCTGGGGGGATTTTGATGCGCACTGTTACCAGAGGAATAGGATATGATTTTGGGCTATTAGTTTGCTTTTTTGTTTGATTAGTTGCTTTTGTTTTCAAATAAGTTGCCAGTACAAATATTGTTTGTTTCATACATGACAGTATTAGTTGCTAGGAGAAGTTGTTGTTTCGTAGTCTGTGATAAGAAACATGATTTAGTCTGTGATAATAGAAGTTTCTTATCTCACACTATTAGTTGCTCAACCTGTAATGTTTGTTGGCTAAATGATAATAGAAGTTGCTTGTCTCACACTATTAGTTGCTCAACATGTAATATTTGTTGGCTAGATGATAATAGAAGTTGCTTGTCTCACACTATTAGTTGCTCGTACTACTAGTTGATTTAGTAGTTGATTAGTTGCTTTTTCTGTTGATTAGTTGCTTTTGTTGACAAATAAGTTGTCAGTTCAAACATCGTTTGTTTTATACATGAAAGTACTAGTTTCTAGTAGAAGTTGTTGTTTCGTAGTCTGTGACAAGGATCATGATTTAGTTTGTGATAATAGAAGTTGTTTGTCTCACACTTTTTAGTGACTCAACCTGGCAAGTTTTTTGGCTACATGATAATAGAAGTTGCTTGTCTCACACTATTAGTTTCTTGTCTCACACTATTAGTTGCTCAATCTAACAATTTGTGTCTGATATTTTATTAATTGCTGAACCTGACATTATTTATTGCCTGCATGGCAATAGAAGTTGGTTGTCTGGCATTTAGTAGGTGCCACGACACAAGTAGTTGGTTTGCCAAACATGTTTGTTATCTATATTGGACTAGTAGTTGCACAGTTTTTATTACCATGGTGCCTATAAGTACTATTTTTTAATGGCATGAGCAGTTTGCTCAACCAGACCTGTCTATTTTCTTATTTGACATAAGTAGTTGCTAAAGACAACATGTTTGTTTCATACATCCAAGAAGAAGTTGCTAGTTAAAGTTTTAAAACTTTTTCTGTGTTTTCATGCTATTGGTTAAGCAGGTTTGCATGATGGATGGGTCTGATCCATTAGTAGATGAGGGCTCATCTTCAGGGAGCCAAAAAACTAAGGTTCCACCTACGAATGAACCTACTAAGCAAAAGAAAATAAAGGCTCTGGCTAACTAATTGTGGACCGCCTCCTTCGAAGCAGTCTAAAAGACAATTGCAAAGAAACCTGTTCGTGATATTGTTGAAATGGCGGAGAATCCAAAGAATAAGGGGAAAAAGGTTTCAACCAGAAAAACAGCGGACGGCTCTGATGCAAGTTCTACCCATGCTATCTACATTGTACTCATGCTAAATCTTATTACTTGTCATTTTTTATCTTTCAGTAGGTAGTTGCTTTTCTACAGTAGGTGTTGCTTCTCTACAGTAGGTAGTTGCTTTTATACAATAGGTAGTTGCTTCTCTGCAGTATGAAGTTCCTACTCTGCACTAGGTAGTTGTTTAATTTTAGTATGAAGTTGCTTCTCTACAGTGGATAGTTGCTATTTTCTGCCATATTTTGGCGCCTATATGGAAACTATCTAATACATCTTTTTTTGCATGCTTGAATTATAGGCTCAGGAAATTGGGGAAATCAGAACCAGGTCATCGCCTTCGCGTTTTGTCACACTAAACAACAAACTGACAGGCGCACAGAAGATTGCACTGATCGAGAAGAAGTTTGGTGGCCTGTTGAACATTGGCCATGCACCATGCCTCTTGAACTCAGTCAGTGGGTTATGAAGTGCTATGACCCCGACACCTCTGAGTTGATCATACCTGACCGCGGAAAGATACCGGTCGATGCATAAAGTGTTCACAGGATCTGGAGGCTGCCCAACTCAGGCTTCAAAGTGTGCTACGAGATGAATGCTGATATTACGCGGCAAATGTTGGAGGATTACGGTTTCCTACCAAATGGCAGTCCCGATCTTACCAGTTGGTGCAAGATGATTGAGGAGATGGGCGGGAAATTAGACAATATGTTTGTTCGAGCTTGGGCTGTAATGGCCTACAACTTTCTCGCTCCCACAACTTGTCTAAAAGTTAGCCCATGCTTCTATCCTGCTGTATATGATGTTGACCTAATTCCCTGCACGAACATCTGTTAGTTTGTTGTCGACCAGATCAGGCTTGCTTTTAGTTCACTGAAAACAAGAAGTATGTGTGGTGTTGTGTTTATCACTTGATGGTAAGTGCACAGTTTTTTTTAATCATAGTCAGATGTTTTATGTAGTTTCCTTTATGACTCATCTATTGCTCAACAGAACCTGTTTGTTGCTTATATACAATTAAAAGTTGCTACAACATGTTATTTTTAGCACCTCTGAAGCATGTTTATCTCTTTTGTGTAGTTCTTTTTTACTATCATATTAAGTTTTGCTTAAAAGAAACCTGCTTTTTTGCATATATGTAACTAGAAGTTTCTAGATGAACACAAAGTTGCTCAAACCATCATGTTAGTTGCCTATATGATACCATGAATTGCTAATAACCATGTTGAAAGTACAAAGGAAGTCGCCTAGAGGGGGGGTGAATAGGATTTTAAAATTATTACGGTTTAGGCTCAAGTAAATGCGGAATAAAACTAACGTTTAATTTATTGAGCACAAAACCTAGCCACTAAGTTCACCTAAGTGCACCAACAACCTATTCTAAGCAATACAAGCACCAAGGTGATAGCAATATATAAGAAATTCAAGCACGATGGCTATCACAATGTAAAGTGCATAAGTAAAGGGCTCGGTTGAGAGATAACCGATAGACGTGGAGACGAAGATTTGTTTCCCGAAGTTCACTTCCAAAGAAGCTACGTCTCCGTTGGAGAGGTGCGATGGCGCAATGCTCTCCGAACGCCACAAAATTCTCACCTCGAGGTGTGGTGGCTCGATGCTCACCCAATGCCACACAAGGCCTCACCCCGGATGCGGAAGCACGCAACTCACCGACGCCACAAAAGGCTCACCCTATTCTCCTGAGTGCGCACCACAAAAGGCGGGCACTCGCTCCACTATGGGACGCTTGAGGGTGGTCACCGAACCCGTACAAGATTGGGGCTAACTCCACAACTCAATTGGAGGCTCCCAACAACAAAGCCACAAAAGGCTACAATGCCACAAAAGGCCAACAATGCCACAAAAGGCCAACAACGCCACAAAAGGCTACAAGACCACAAAAGGTCAACAATCCAACCACACAACCTTCTAGGGTTCCAAGGAACCCACGAGTAACAAGCCCTCAAGCTTGTACTCGCCGAATATCCGAGGAGAACTCAAACCTATGCAATAAATGCAAGTGCAAGTCCTCCACTCCCAAATTCCAACAACGCTACAAAAGCTATTGGGGGAATAAGAGAGGAAGAACACAAGAGGAGAACACAAAACTCTCCAAGATCTAGATCCCAATGATTCCTTCACAAAGAAGGGATTTAGCTTGGGGGGTTGTAGATCTAGATCTCCTCTCTCAAATCCCTCAAAAGATGCAAGAATCATAGGAAGGGAAAGGGGAGAGGGAAAGCTTCTTCAAGGTCACCAATGGAGGAGAGAGAGAAAGCCAAGAACCAAGAAAAGAGCTATTGCCCACGAAGGGGAAGAGGAGCCCCTTTTAAAGGGATCCCAGATCTGCCCGTTATGGGCGTTTGCGACCATGGCCGGAACTTCCGGTGGGAGGCCGGAAGTTCTGGTGGCACACAACCAACGGTCAAAAACTGCGAAGCGAGAAACTGAAAACGCGAGTCCTGGTCGGAACTTCCGCAGGCGGACCGGAACTTCCGGTGCGAGCAGAACTTCTGGTGGAAGTTCCGACAGAAGTTCCGTCAAATAGTCACAACCAAAACAGAAGTTTATTGAACGTGAGCGAAACAAGAGCCGGAATTTCAATCGGTACTTTCGGCGGCAACTAGGCCCGAGCGGAACTTCCGGTCCCTGGCCGGAACTTCCGATGGGAGCGGAACTACCGGTGGAAATTCCGACTAAAGTTCCGTCAAATACAACAACCAAACAGAGAGAATACTGATCGTGAGCGGAAGAAGAACCGGAATTTCCACCGGAACTTTCGGCGGAAAAAATTCCCTAGCGGAACTTCCAATGGCAAGCCGGAACTTCGGGTCAGGGAAGTTCTAGAAACCAGAAAAACCATAAATGCAATAACTTTTGCAACCGAACTCCAAACGAGATGAAACCAATTTTGTTGGAAAGATAACAACGAATATTGGGTATCACCTTGGGAGAAAATACCATGAGTATATATGTGAAGTATCCCCCAAGGTGTGGAGCCGGAAATCTCGCAAGATCAAAAACTGCAATAAGATATGCAAGGGAAATCCTTAGACGATGAACTAGAGCTTGTTATGATGATGACCACAAGCTCTAGATACTCTCATGCACAAGAACCAAATAACAACCAAGAAAGATGATGCTATGAATGCAAAGGTTTGAGATCTCTCCAAACAATGCAAACGAGACACCCGCTTGAGAGCCCCTCTTGATAGTACGGCTATCTATCCTAAACCCGGTCTCCCAACTAACAACACGAGAGTGGCAAAAGAGAAGCCCTATCAATAACATACCTTTGCCTTGAGCATCCCACTTGAACTTGATGTAGACCGTCTTGTTCTTCTATAGTGGGAACACCTTTCTTGTTTGCTCTTGCTCGCCCTTGCTTGATGAAGACTTGCAAATTGCCCCCCCATACTCCATGGGGAAACCTCTTCTTGAACTTGTCTTCATCACTCCATGAACACGAGGATAGCAAGCTTCAAGCATGAGATCTTCTAGAGATGGCGCATCTTGAGCTCTCCCTTCTTGATCCCTTCTTGAGGTTGATCCATCTTGATGCAACCCTTTGCACTTGTCTTGATCAACCTTCAAGCTCCTTCTTTATTTATGATTCCAATGAGCACAAAGCTCTTGGACATTTCTTCATCTTCCAACCTTGAGACCAACACATGGCCCAAGCGATGCCAATGGATAAACCTATAAGAGAAACTCAATTTACACATGAGCCCATAGAGATTGTTATTAATTACCAAAACCACACGTGGGGGCATACATGCCCTTTCACATGTTTTCATTACAGCCCCTTATAGAATATGTTTTGCATTTAATTCATATTTATTCCCTATTTTTTACTGTCACGCGGTTACTGTACCTAGATTCCGTAGAGGTTGACAAACTCATCAGTCAGTGTTACCCTCGAGTAGACGCTTGGGACAGCGCCTTGATAAATAAGGTCAAGAAAAAAGACATGATCAAACCAGGGGGTTTTGGGAAACTGCAAGTAAGTGTGATATGCTTGTTTTTTTACATTTTACTCTCATTCTATGCCTACGTTCCTATATCAATCTAGTTTGAGTAACCTACTTTGTCAAAAAACAGCTCAAGGAAAAATACAGAGACACACAGCATGGAGGACTTCTCGGCGTATTGCTAAAGGCTGAACAGTTCATCACCGCAAATTTGCCGCCAAATTACGACCAGTGTGTGAGTACCTCATTTTTTTATTTGCTCAACCTGACAAGTTTGTTGTCTGCATGACAATATAAGTTGCTTGTCTTACACTGTTAGTTGCTCCGCATGACAACTAACTTGTGTTCTTATTCATTCTTAATAACAAAATTGTAGAAGAAAATGAAACTTTCTGCTTTGGTCCATGTAGCATGCTCAGATTTTGAAGATATCATGGCAAAGTTTGTCAATGGTATTGGCGAAATAGAAGAAAGTATTGTGAGGTCAACCAAGACGTACAAAGACGAAGAAACAATAAGAAAGACAAAGAACCGGTGTTCGAAGAACCGGTGTTGCCTGATGAGGACTCTGGCAACTCTGATGAGGAAAACAGCAGGCAAGACTACGATCATGTGGTTTATCGCTATAGTTTTCATTCTTTATTTCAAATTACTTTTTTACCACTATCTTACTTTTACTTTTTTGGCCCTTTTTGTTGTACACAACAAAGAATACATCGACAACGACGATGATGAGTCCGACCAGCGAAAAAATGATGATGATGACGAGGAAAGGGATGACAGCAGCAGCAATGATGGTGATGATGACGATGGCGGCGCTGGGAACATAGGATCTGGCAGAGGAGCAGATGGAGATGATGGCAGCGACAATGACAAGAGCATGGATGATAGTTGCACAGATCAGTACTATGTTGAAGACAGGGAAACAAGGTCCACCGCAAGGTCGGGGGCAAAAGGAAGAGGGCAGTCGAAGACGATGCTGAACAGACTCAGGAAGAACTTGCCTAGGCTACAGAACAATTTAGTCAGCCTAGTGGAAAATCACTGGCGCAGACCAGGGTTGAAGTTACTTAGACAAGTAAGCAAGTTGCTCAGACCAGCAAGGAAGTTGTTCAAACCAGCAAGGAAGTTGCTCATCGGGTCAACAAGGATTTTGCTAGGAAAACATTTGAGGTAGTTGCTCAACAGCCAAGGGGGCAAGTTGCTAGTACCAGGGAGCAACTTGCCCATACCAGTACAAAAGTTACTGAAACCCGGGAGGAATCTGTGCAACAAACCAGGGAGAAAATTGCTGATACCAGGGAGAAAGTTGTTTATACCAGGAAGGAAGTTGTTGTTGCCAGGAAGGAAGTTGCTGAAAGTATCCAGAGAACTACTGAAACTAGGGATAAAACTAATGGACAACCCACAAAGGTTGTTGAACAGAAAAGCATGGATCAAAATTCACAATCCAGGGAAGAAGTTGCCCCTACCGTGCAAGAAGTAGTTCAGCAAAGCAAGATTGATTTTGTCCAACAGACAATGCAGAAAAGTGTACCACAGACCATGAAACATGTTGTACAATAGGAGACTAGGGGAGAAGTTACTGAGCCTAAAGGTAAAGTTGTTGAGACCAGTGGTAAAGTTGCTCAGGCCAGTGGGAAAGTTGTTGAGGCCATGGAAAAGGATGGACAACCTTCCCAGCAGCAAATACCAACTAGAGAAGTCACAATTATCAAGAAGGCTAAATTGGTGGCTCGCGATGGAAAATTGTCTTGCCCCGCTGGCATCCCATTAGTTATGTTTGGCAGCACTGTTTTGGATACTTCGAAAACTGGTCCTGATGCACTTGGAGGCGCGGTTGGAGGCGCCGTTGCTCAGGATATTGAGCAGAACACTAAGATAGTTGGATCTGATGCACAGTCCAAGGAAAACACTAAGATAGTTGCTCAGGATAGAGAGGAAGTTACTCCTGGACAGCATGGCAATGCTGGGAGCAGCCAAGAACAAGACTATGCAAAATGTCTTTGTTGGATTTGTGCAAGATGAACGTCGGGAAGAAGAAGTTGCAAGAAATTCATCTCATCGAAGATCCCGCCATCTTTGAAATGAATTCACAAAGTGAGTTGAAGTCTATTTTGCAAGAAGAGATGAAAAAATCAGGTGACTCACAAGACACTAGTTTGGAATGGATCCATGGTGGCATACAATGTAGTCCAGGGACTTTCAAGGGTATCTTGATTCAGTTGACATGGAAAAGAAGACGAATATGCAGTCCAGCAAAGGGGGGCCTGCGAAACTGAAGGAACCAGCAAGTTTAGGGGTTCCTCGGGAAACTTCTGCATAGGAACAGACAACTTCTTCTTTGTCTCAAGAAACTAGAGTGCATATCCAACCAGAGAAAATTCCTATGAAACAAGCAACTTCAGAGAACAAGCAGGCAACTTCTGATGTTCTGTAGGAAAGTTCTCCAGATCTACAGGCAACTCCTCTAGCTATACAACCAACTAGTGTACAGACCAAGGCAACTACAGTGCACCCAAAGGCAACAACACAGGAAAAAACCGCTGAACAGCCCAGCAATGGCAAAAAGAGTGCACTTTAGTCCACAACCAGCTAGACAAACTTGTCTGCCACCATCACCCATCCGAGGGAAAAAAGCAAACAAGTTGTCCGATCCCCAGGTGCAGGAACAACACACATACAAGATGTCGCTTCCAAGGGCCAGGTATGCTATCGATATGGATTGCCCATCTTGAAGGGTTTCGCAGCATAGTAAATCAAAATTTTCTACGGATGCGAATGGGAAAAGCCAAGATCTAATCTAGGAGATGCAAACAACGAGGGGGGGTAGATGAGATCTTCATACCCTTTTAGATTCACACAGCGGAACGTTCAACGGAACGTGGTTTATGTAGTCGTACTCGCTTCTCCTCCTCGTGATCCGATCCGATCCAACACCGCAAGTGGTGATGCCTCCGAGAGATGCACACGTGCGGCACCTCGACGTCTCCTACTTCCTCGGTCTAGCAAGTGGGGTGGAGAGATAGATTGGATCTACAACACGGCGGCGTGGTGCAAGCGTTGGAGAGTTTCTGCGGCAGGGCTTCACCTACGCGCAGTCGGGAGGGAGAGAGAGAGGAGGGCAGCAGGGCGGCTAGGGCTTGAGGAGGTGGTGTGGGGAGGGTGCACCCCCATCCCTCTTTATATAGAGGGGTGGGCGGCTGCCCCTTGCCCCTCCTCCAAGCCTAGGGCTGGCAGCCAAGGAGGGAGGAGTGGGGGCAAGTTCCCCCCCCCTTCTAGAAGCTCCCCCTAGGGTTTGGCCGGCTGGGCCTATGGGGCCTTGTGCCCCTGGCCCAATGCGTCCAGGGCACTCCCTCGTAGGCCCACGCCCCCTGCCAACAAGTGGGGCCACGTTGGTCCCACTCCGAAAGGTTCTAGAAGCTTCCGGTACAATACCGAACAATCCGAAACAATTCCGAACTCCAAAAACTGCTTTGACTTATATGAATCTTATTCTCCGGACCATTCCGGAACCTCTCATGACGTCCTGGATCTCATCCGAGACTCCGAACAAAAACTCATAAACCAATTATCCATTCTATCCTAGCGTCAAGACACGTTAAGTGTGTGACCCTTCGGGTTCGAGAATATGCAGACATGATCTTCTATCAATAATCAACAGCGGGGTATGGAAACCCATATTGACTCCCACACATTCATCGATGATCATATCGTATGAACCACGATGCCAGGATTCAATCAATCCCATATATATATTCCCTTTGTCGCGCGATATTTTACTTGCCCGAGATTTGATCGTCGGTACTGGCATACCTAGTTCAATCTCATTCACAGCAAGTACTTTACTCATTCAGTAATCCGATATCACTTTGTGATTAACTCCTTAACCACGTGCTTGCAAGCGGTGTTGATATCGATTACCGAGTGGGCCCAAAGTATATCTCTCCGACTTGGGAGGGACAAATCCCATCTCGATACATACAACCCAACAGGCACTTTCCGATCACCTGAGAGACACCTTTGTGATCACCCTCTCATAGGATGACGTTTGATGACCTCAAAGCTTTCTTCCGAGACCAGAGAGTTGCATTATCTCATGGTCTAAGGAATACAATATTTGACATAAGAAAAGCTTCGCAAATATGAACATGATGACACGATCTAATTGCTCTGCTTAATTTGGGTTTGTCCATCATATCATTCTCCCAATGATATGATCTCATTATTAATCAACAACTCATGTCTATGGTTAGGAAACCTTAACCATCATTAATCAATGAGCTAGTCCATAGAGGCGTACTAGGGACACGGTGTTGTTCACAAACCACACAAGTATTAAAGTTTCTGCTTAATATAATTCTAGCATGGAATATAAACTTTATCATGAACAAGAATTATAATAATAACATCTTTATTATTGCCTCTAGGGCATAATTCCAACACATCTTTCAGCCTAGGTCCATATTTTTATGATGACAATGGTCCAGAAGTTGATGATGACGATGATGAAGTTTCTCAGAAAGTTCAAGCTACTGAATCTGTTGAGCTCGACGTTTTAGCGAACATCGATCCTAAAGAGATTGAGAGAGTGTGTGTTGAAGCAGAAATCTCTCGGTGGGCAGTGGCTCAGGTAGCAAACATTGCAGACAATGAAGAATCACATGGCGTGCTGCAAACGCCCGACAAAGCCCCTACCCCCGCAGCACCAGATGCAAGCACCGATGGTTCAGGCAGCTCCATAACTCCTCAATAGTATGTAAGAAGGTCAATCAAGCCTCCCCCTTTCCAACTATCGCCGTACGTCAATGTAAACAGCAAGAAACAGTTCACAAGCACGGAAAGTGCTAACAAGCTATACGCAAAAGTAATTCAGCACGGAGGAAGCATCAGAACAAACTAGCAGAAAATTAACGAAAGGTGGTCTTCCTTTTTTCCCTACTATTTTTTTTTACAAACTTCTCTTCATTGCTTTTTAGTTACAGTACAAGTTGCTTATACAGGATGCATAGTTGCTTACTGGTAGAAAACGTTATTAGAATACATGTGTTTTGTTGCCAACATGACTATGTGTCTCATGAAAACTACTTTGTGCACCCGATAGTCGTCAACGTTGGCACCTACCATGTTACAGCATGGGAGCTTGCAACTTTTATGAAACCAGGAGAATGGCTCCACACTTCGGTCATGAAAATTGGAATCATGGCGATTGCAAAAAACATTCCTGAATCTGTAAAGAAGATAGCCATGCCTTTGAGGATATCTGCAAGTGAAATCATGGCTCAAACCAACCTTGTTTACTTTTTTTCGAACCAAACTTGTTTCGTTAATCACAGTCACTAATTTTTTGCTATTTTTTCCAAAGACATGGTTGCAGGATTTAGAGTTTAATCGGAAAGAACTGAAGGTACTGTTCAGCAATTCAAGGTGTTTGGACCGACAAGATATGGTGCGTACACTTTCCCAACAGAACACCCAACACCCCCCACACCATTGCTTACTACTTGCTTTCTTTTTTTAGTCCTCTAGTTGCTTAGTTCATCTTACTTGTTGCTTTTCACTATGACACTAGTTGCCTAATTAGAAATAAAAGTTGCCTCAATGAGTTTTTTACTGTGCAGCATTTGAAAATTTACTCCCACTATCTCAGTAGTTGCTTTATATATGTTAGTACTTGCTTCTGACTATACCACAACTTGCCTAGATGTAGCTTTTTTCCTACAAAAAAATAAGGAATACTATCTATGTCGGTCTATTTTCTAGTTGCTTCATCAAGCTCACTAGTTGCCTGCACAATGTAAATAGTTGCTTCCCTGCAGTTAACTAATTTCCTAACTACACAGGTTATGTTTCCAATTATCCAAGCCCTCGACCAAAAAGCAAAGGATGTTGTCAACCATTATTGTTTGTTCAACTTAAACATCAGAGACAAGAAATTTTAGATCCTTAACTCGTCGAGGACAATTGAGGATAAGCTTTTGCAGAAATGTTACCAAGCCATCATCGCATCTCTACGCATTCACTAGGATAATAACTACGGTGCATCCAAAGTCAAACTTGATAATTTTCGTGTTCAATAAATCCATGTTCCAAAGCATAAAAACAAGTAAGAAATCTCAGCGAGCAACTTTCCCACATGCATACTTTTTTCCTGTTCAATGTTAGTTGCTCAACCTATTAGTTTCTTGCCTCACACTATTAGTTGCTCAAACCAACCTGTTAGTTGCTTGTCTGATAATGTTAGTTGCTCAAACCAACCTGTTAGTTACCGCTCACACCAGGAGTATTTTTGACACTAGGATTTTGTTTACCCTGTCATGATGTTTTTGACTGAAAGTTGCTTTTGACTAGCATTTATTAATTCTGGGACCTGACATTTTGTTGCCTACACAACACTATAAGTTACATGCATAAGTAGTTGGTTTGCCCAACATATTTGTTGCCTATGTTTGTTCGAATACAGCCATACTGAATTTTGTTCTTGTGTTTTACAGCGATGACTGCGGGGTTTTCACCTTAATGAACATCAGTTGGGATGGTAGAGCATCTCATAACTACTCAGCAGAGGATGTCCCAGACATCAGGAAGATAATGACAAACAGTTGGGTGACATCGGCGGACAACAAAGCCGTCTGGAAGAAAGTCCTCAAGCTTTAAGCAATGAAGGCATGCCCCGCACAAACTCTGATCTCCATTTGTCTTTTTATTGTTCATATCAAATGTCTATAGTTGCTCAAGATTACATACAAATTGTTTTCTTTTTTGATCTTTTTTGCTTGATTGTTCTTGTTTATGTGGATTTAACAGTACCTAGTTGCACTTCAAATGCTGGAAGTTGCTTTTCACAGTCACAGAGTTGCCAGAGACAAAAAAAGTTGCTTACCTAATAAAACATGCCAGGAATAATGGTACTAGTTGCCAGAACTACAATAAAAAGGATAAAAAAGATGACAATACAAAGTTGCCATAGAACTAATAAAAGTTGCTTAGCCTAAAAAATTTGTTCCTGCCTACACCAGCCTCTCTGCACATGTTGCAGAATTGTGCTCAAACAAACCACACGTCTTGCACTGGTTTTTCTGTTTTGGATGAAGTTCAAGGGCATTTTTTGTCCGATGTGCCTTCTTTCGCCCTTTCGTAGTTGACTTTGGCGAGTCCCTAGGAATAGTTGGATCAATAGGGGCGCTTGCCGACGGTTCAGCAGCAGCAGGTTTCTTCTTTTTTTCCGCGACCAGTTGAGTGATTTCCGTCGCTGCAGCATGCATGTGTTTGTTCATAATCGCAGTAGCTTCATCCGTTGTGCAAGCCACATGAGCAAGTTTCTTAAAGGACATGTTCAGGTTTGCATGTCGCACTTACTGTTGCGATTGTGGTGGCATCACATCTCGCTGCTCCACAACTTTGGCTTCGTGTCCACCAGAGACTGCTTGTGGCGTCCACCTTTTTAGGATGTACCACTCGGGTATCACATCAACACCAAGGTGGTTGAAAACCTTCAATATGTGGCAACAAAGCATGCCATCCCTATCAAACTTTGAACACTCGCATGAGTAGATGCCTTCATCCTTGTTCGATGTAACCATGTAGGTCCTCGACCCATACTTGGCACACCATGTCCTATTTGGCTCAAGCTTGTAGTACAAACTACCAAAGTGACTCACATTGTACCTGGCAATAAGCTCAAACTCATGCCGAAACTTCAAATATATGTCTCTGCAGTACACATTGAACGCCTGTTCCTAAATGGCATATGGAGACCATCTCTGGACCTCAAGAAATTCTGTACGGTAGTCGTTGCCACCCTCCTTCACAAGCACATGCGCCTGGATCTTCTCGTACTTTTTCACAAAGTTTAACAGTGACTTTTGTGGGTTCACATAGCGTTTCAGCACCGCATTAAAACCCTCACCGCGCTGCGTGGACTGGAGGAAAGAGAAAAACCGGTGCGAGAAGTAGCAAGGAACCCACTTGTCCCTAATGTCATATAGGTCCCTAAAGTGCGAGTGTCCAGCAACAGCAGGCCACTTGCCTAAAACCAGATCCCATTTTGCCTCAAACTCTTCTGGGGAAAAGGTGAAGTCTATGCATGCATTGAAATCTTCTGCTAGACCAGGGTTTCTGCCCAGAAAAGTACCACACTTAGTCTGTGATTTCTGCATGATGTGCCAGCGGCAAAAATGGTGGATAGTTGCTAGGAACATCCTGTCAATTGACATCTTCATAGCAACGTCTTGGTTAGTGATCATGTTGTACGGTGCTCGACCATGCATCGCGATAAGGAAACTCTCAAACAACCAATCAAAATTGGTTGCCAACTCTTGCCTCACAAACCCGCAGCCCAACATGATAGATTGCCCATGCTTGTTGATCCCGATGAACGGTGCAAAGGGCATATTGTACCTTTTCGTCAAGTACGTGTTGTCAAAGGATACACAGTTATGGTAAGCCTCAGCATATGCTCTCCTAGCAGGCCCATCAACCCAAAAGATTTTTTTCACCCTGTCGTCCTCATCACAATCTAATCCGAAGTAAAAATCAGAATCCTTCTCTTTTTGCTCTTGAAAATGGTTGATCACTTCGGTCATGTCACCATCTTTTGTTTCTTCTGCAGTCAAAGTTGCACAGTAGTTGGTGATAGTTTTCGCACTATACGGGGCTAGCAACTCTGAGCCATAGAACTCTGACATTATATCCATCATCCTCCCTGCAAAAAAAGAAATTGTAGAAAGCAAACGAGTGAGGAAAACATTATTTTTACAGTAGCTATTAGCAACTAACATACTGATTTCTGCCAATGTTTATATTACTAGCTAGCAACTAATACATATTGTTCTGGCAACTTTTACCTGATTACTTTTTTGAAAATGCAGCAACTTTAAGGAGGCACCTAGTAATGCACTAACATACAACTAGTTATAACTACCAAGCAACTTTTTGTTTCCTTCAAACCATAAGATAGTTAGCACTCGCAAATAATCATACAGTACTAGCAACTTAGTCTGTTACACCAGCAACTATATATACTACAACTAGCAACTTCATCTGGTCTTCTAGCAACTATGGGTACAGCTAAAAAAACACAGGAATAGATTTAGTAACATACTAGCAGTTAGGTTTGTGTTGTACAAAGTCTTCACGAAATCTTTTTCCTCTGCTGGTATACCTTGGTGTGACCTAAGATACTTGTTCGGCGATGGCTTATGGACAAGAGGATGATTATCCTCCGCTGTAAAAGCAATAACTTCTCATCTACCATCCTTTAGCTTCATCACCATCTCCGCCTTGCAATTAGTTTGTATTATTATCTCCCTTTTCCGCTTCTTCGGATTCTTCTTTTTCCCTTTCTGCTTAGCAATCCCAGCAACAACTGATGCAAGTTCTTTGTTCTGTCGTTCCTCCTTATCCGATGATTCTGAGGATGGTACTGGACCAACTACATCTGGTTTGTCACCTCCGCCATCATCATTCCTAGGTTTTCTGAATTTGTTACATACAAATTTCTATTTATCAAGCTCATTGGTGCGCGCTGACCTTCTGTTCCTATTGACCTTGATTGAAAATCCAGTCCTAGCAGCATATGCATTGCAGTGTTCCTTATCACCCTGCAGCGTGTCATAACGCATTCCAATATGTCGGTCCATTGGCTGAGATAAAGCCTTGTTATCATTTGTATCATCTTGGGAAAGCGATGTTGTGTTTGTAACGACAATAAACGGTCCAGTTTCACTGTCAGTTGGTACTGTATGTACATCAACAGCGGGGGCATCGGTGTCAACTTGCAACTCTGGAGTCTCGTCAATAGCTTCTTCCATTAGAAGATGCGTGAAGTAATTAGGCGTAGTAAACCAGCCTGCTCATTAAGGTCAAACGGCTCCTCATTGAGGTCAAGGATACCCATTGGCTGCACAATAAAAATGAATCAAAAAACAAATAAGGGAAAAAGGCAACTTCCAAAGTATATATAGGCAAAACAATGCATTATTGGCTAAACGGTACTTTAATTTCTATTTTTAGCCTCATAAATTCTCACATTTTTATTGATGTTTTTTGACATGTAGGTACTGGACAAGAGCTTCATGTGGGAAAAGACGAGTAAGCGATGACCAGATGCAAAGAAATGATGGCAAAAAAATGTTTCACGTCATGTGTTACATGTGTTGTAATTAGGATTAGTATGTTGCAAACTCTGTTATATTTTTCTATTATTTTCGGTGCAAGTATGTACTGTTTGATGATACCAAGTTGCATGACAATTGTGTGAAACTAAGTTTCCTACTTATATAAGAAAGTTGCCTACAGATGCTACCAAGTTGCCTACTTATGTCAATTAGTTGCCTACTATTGACATGATGGTTCTGTGAATTCAAAAACTAATGTTGGTACTCTTTGTTCACATAATGATTCTGTGCATAGAAAAAGGAGCATATTTTTGACATGTTGGTACTCTATGTAGTTTTCATGAACAAAAGTTGTCTCAACTAAGATGCAAGTTGCAAAAGTTGCCTCAGAAACAAAAGTTGACTGCGATGTGATAGAAGTTGCTAGAAAACAGGCACTAATTGCCTACCCCCTCAGAAAAGTTGCTACGAAACAGAGAAAAATTGCATCCACCATTAGAAATAGTTGCTAAGAAACATGAAAAATTTGCCTCCAACCTCATAAAAGTTGCTACATAAAAACAGGAAAAGTTGTAATTTTCTCCATCTGAACTGTAATCTACGAAAAAGAAGTTGCCTGGGATATGATAGAAGTTGCTACAAAACAGAGAAAAGTTGCTAAAAACATCACATAAGTTGCAACTTTCATCTAAATTGCAAGAAACAGATAAAAAAACCTAGAAGGACATGGCAACATAGGTTGTCTAGGAGCTGGGGAAGTTATTAAGGAGCATAGCCAAGTTGCTTGTGTTTGGCATAAAGTTAACTCCAACAAAAAAGAAATCAACAAGAGAAATAGCAGAGAGAAAAAGATGGATGAGTACATGTGTTGAATCTGAGAGAGCAATTCCAGATGCAGGTGCGTTTCTCGATCTGCTCTCCGCATGGAACATGTTCGTGTGGTTGAGGATCGGGAGGTTGCCATATTTTGGTGGGTTCATGGAGCCAGCAAAGAGGAAGCAATGACAACTGGGGCCGGAGGAAGAAGACGATCTGGAGGATGAGATCTGGGGGCGGTACGGTTAGAGAGAGGACAGAAGGATGGACAGGCTAGTGCGGGACACGGGGGATCACGGTCTGGGCGTAGTGGGGAGCTCCATATAAAGGCAAACGAGTGCACCCCTCGCAGGAACCGATGAAAAGCAGTCAAAAGCGGACCAGGAAAACTTTCCAAAAGTGGAGTTGTCCAGCTGGCAAATCTGGCGCGCCTAACTCGTTCGTTTGGCGCCCGGATGCTCGCTAGACACGTCCAACATTTATATTGATATGCCTCGAGGTTGGTAAATTGACGTGATTTATGTATTATATCTTGTTCCAATATTTTCACTCCCTCATGTTCAATTCCTGGCTCCGCCCCTTCTGCCATTGGATCCGAAGTACAACCCGGCCTGGCAATGCTAGGGGCGACGGGCGAGCTCTTGCAGGTAGTAGTAGTATAACGAGTCGATCCGTGTACCGGATCGACCAAGCTGGTAGCTAGTCGGTCGCTCGTTCGTACGCGTCTCGATTTCTCCTGTCCGAATGTGTTATGGATTGTGGATCCAACTCGCGCTCAGCCAGTCCCTCGATCCTCCCTGTTCTCCTCTCCTGCCGCAACTATATGTATCTATATACATACATCGGCCTTGTGCTGAATCTCGATATAACTCGACAATCGCTAGGAGCAAATTCGAGCGAGCGACCGAGCGATCACGAATCGGGATCGATCGAAGCTACTCGTAGTTAGCATGGAGGAGCACCTGCAGGCCATACTGGATGACTGCTTCGACGAGTGCGGCGAGGCACAGCGGTATATCGACCGAGGATCGTCATGAGGCTGGTGGTGCTCGAACTCGTTGCCGGTGACCTGGAGGAAGGCACGATCATCGCCGACCGGTTCCACCGCCTCGTCATGCCTCCACTCCGGGAGCTGCAACGGAAGACAGGACACATCGCCGACGCGGCACAGGGTCTCCGCCCGTCCATGGACCGGGTCGTCGCCGTGGGCGGCAGAGCATGTCTGGACAAGCGGGAGAAGGATTCTCTAGCGTCGCCAAACGCCAAGACGGCATCCTGAATTAACCACGGCCGCGCTGTTGATCTATGGCTGCGCATATTTTGGTTTTTTTACCACCGTTTAGATCATCATGATTTGTGCCTGGCCAATTTATTCTTCGTGTTCAGAACAGTGTGAGTGCTCAATATGGGCATTTTAGTACAAAGCAGCGATTCTGGTGTGCACGCTAGGTAGCGTTCACCCATCGACTGTCCGCTTCGCTCTAGAGATTCGGGGCTGGAAAGTGGACCCAGCTGCACGACAGAGCTGTGCAAATTTTTATAAGCCCATCAATTCATCTTATACAGGCTGCTTTCGGTCAGATACATGTCAGATACACTGACAGACCTGTCCTGAATAGTCCTTCCCTGTCCCCTTCTTCTTTTCTGTTCCAAGCCTCCGACTAGGCCCTCCTTCTTCTTCCTTGTTCCTTCTTTCCCCAAAAACTTCAGATCTAGGGAACCGTAAGATATTGCAAGGGCATGAAGGGAGAATCTCCTATTTCTCCCGGTTGTGCTTGGTGAAAGAGATCTTTGTATTTTGTGACCTTTGACATGAAGGTTCCGGATGCATCCTCTTATCTAGATTCAGAAGGTAGTGTTTTCCTTTCATTTGATTTCTCGCCGTTACAATGGACAACCATTTTTTTTTGCATATTCAAGACCTTTGGTCCCTTACATTTTCTGCTGCCACATGCCACATTTTTTTTGCCGGAGATGGTGGTGGATGCTTCATGGACCTCCTTATGGCTGCTGATCTGTCAATAGCTCAGGCGTAAGAATCCACAATCACTAGCAGTATTGCCCCGACCGTGGATCTGGATTTGTAGATTGACTTGTATAATTCTTGTCCTCGGAAATTTGGATTCCACCACTGCTATACTGGTCGCGATCTCCCCCGATTAAACCATACGAGGACTATCTCCCACCCGTAGAGGTTGAATAAGAAACGTGAGAATTCGTGTTCTTCTTATGGCATCTTAAATTTCGATTTTTAACATTGTTCATGATGTATCGTAGTCATCCGATGTTAAACTGATTGATAATCAAGAAATCGCAATGTTCTGGAATAATTAAGGTCTGCACTTATGTCGGGTGTCCAACCCAACCCATTGGCGGTATATATATTCTAGTAGGATTGATGAAACTTAATACTCTCATGTCAAACTTTTTTTGGCGCTCGATAATTACAAATGCATGTAAAGGTCTTTTGTATTTTGTTAATCTACTGTGTACATACCAAATCAGCTGTGGTAGCAAGTACTAATAGTCTTAATTAAAAATAATCGTTCTAACTTTGAATGATATATACCTGATTGCTCTAAATGTCACGGATTGAAGTTTACAACTTAATTGTTGGCCATCTCCAAAATAACAATATAAAAGTTGGTAATAGATGGGTTGATTTTGTTGTCCACACATTACATTTCCCCTTTCACAGATTCCATTAGTTAAAGCAATAAATTAGAATCAGGATTTCTGTAATGGTTGCATTGTTAGAAAGATCCAAAAGACTTGTTATCAGAAAGGAGTATGCAATGACCATCTGGTAAAGCCTTATATTACTATGTTGTATATGTACTCTAATTGTTATACGCATTTTTTGATGATGTGAATATGTATTAATATTGGTGATGTATTTGTGAAACAGTTTGTGCCAGAAATGTCCAATCATTTTAAAAAGGATAAGCAGCGTAGAGTGCTAACATATACTGATACCGGTTTTCTCTTTGTGTCATAGTAACATAAAGCATTCAGATCCAAGAGGAGTACCCAAACAATGAAGAAGATATTGTTGATTATGAATCCATAAATAATGAAGACTGAGATGATTCTTTGGGTTGTCCACACAGTAATTCTTGCACTATCCTACATGATAGATAAACAAACAGAGGACGATGCTTCTAGTAAATCACATTGCTATAAGTAAATACCCGATTATGTGTTTGTTCCACCTTTGTTGAATTTTTCTTATTGTATTGGGAACGGTCCTTTCATATGTAAATGTTATTACATGCAGGAAAATGAATCCGGCTGATTTGTCAACTCTGATGGGAGAAAAAACGATACCCAATCTTATGGAACAATCAATAAGGGCATATACGAAAGACAAAATAGTTACACTGTTCAAGCCAGAATTAGGGGTGGTATTTGGTTCTGCTAGTGATGCTTTTCAGTTCTACAATTTGTATTATTGGGTTCGTGGATTTAGCATTAGAAGTGGCGATTCTTACATTAACACAGTGGCGGAGCTTCGTTGGAGCCAACCTGGGCCATGGCCTGCCCAGGTCAGCTCAAAAGAAAGGAGTAGAGGTATATATTGGACTGTGAAAGAGAAAAATTAGTGCACTTCTTTGGGCTGGCCCCGCCCAACAATTTCTGGGAAGCTCCGCAGTGCACTAACACCAAAGGAGATTTATTGTAGATTTATTGGTTTGATGTTAAAACAATGTGATGTGTGGCACGACTTATGATTTGGCTTTTGTTCATAATTGTCATGAAAACATTTCTTTTGTATGAACAAACACAATGCCTATAAGAAAACACGACATGCATTTTGTTGGAACCGTCGTGATTATTATTGAACCTAAGTTTTTTTGCAATGAACCATGGTGATAACGGGAAAGTAAAACCTAGTGAAGACCATGCTGTAAACTTCCTTGCGTCTAGCTGTACATCTTCATAAAATGAAAACTTGATAGATAAGCTATAATATATCTTCCAGATCGATTGAGTCGTTTCCTTTATGTGAAGGAACATAACAATTTATACATGGGTAACATTGTGTCCTTTTACGTAATATTGTTGTGTTATAAGATCCGGATTTTTCTGGCCAAACAATTAGTAGCAGTAATTCTGCACATTGAGTACTAGCATTGTATTGTCATTCTTATTATTATGAAAGCTCTTTTCAACGATACATGGAAATAAATGCTTCATATTAAGCATGAACACATGTTTTCGTTAACATGGAGCAAAGGTAGCTTGTTCGTTAATTACTGTATTATTATTCTTGAATGAAAGATCAGTGTGCGATTTTTTGCGAAATATATATAATTTTCTGGAAAACTGAAATCAGGTTAAACCGATCTTTTGCCTGGTTTGATGTTTCATTTTAAATGCGTTCTGCAAAAAGAAATGTTTGTTGACGAGTATGCGTACAAGGGTTGGGAATCAAGAAGTTAATACTGATGGATATTGATGAAAATTGTGAGATCATAGTTGGAAGTGGGAATTGACGAATGAAACATGATGATCCATTGGTGCACAATACATATGTCGAGACATATCCAATTTTCCTTCCGGATAGGTGCACCATCTATTATGTTCGGTGTCATATGTTAGATCAAAGTTTTTCGAACTAGTTCATGTAGTATAATATTGCATGTCAAGTCATGTATAGGATTTTTTTTTTGTGGAAAACCATTGCTTCTTTCTGTGTACAGACACACAACAGTTCCATATATGGGGGACCAAGTGTTTTCTGTACACAATATTGATAGTGTGTACAAAGGGAATGGTTTATCTGGATTGCGAAATTTGAAGAATGCTTGTTAACATTTTTTTGCTAAGTGTACAAGTTTTTATCGGTTAAACTACATGACATCATCCCAAAAACTGACTTTTATATTGTCATATTGTTTGCTAAATATTTTCTGTTCACTTCTTAGTACAGTAGTTTGTTGCAGTAACACTAAAATATCATCCAACGATTCATTGCCCATTTGAAGATGGTTTCTCAACTTCTCCTTCATTGCAAACTCCACAATTAGTTGTCTATATAGTTCAGCAAAATATATTAATTCATAGAATAGGTCTGAGCTTGATAAGATGGGTACATGATCGTTGATGACGCACTCTACTTAAAAATCGTAAAACAAAGTTCCTGATTATGCAGCAAAAGGAAGCATCTGCAGAATATTAATAGACAAGCTAGATCTGCTAAACCCCACTGAATAACACATACACACTCTTAGTCGTCTAGATCCTGAACGTAGACATCCGGCACTTTGGACATGTTTCCCTTGGTGGATAATAGCTCGTACAACAGTTGTTTGATAAATTCATTGATTGTTGCCTGCAAAAAACCTTTTTAGATATTGATGTTGTTTGCAGTGTGGAATTGAGTACAAAGAATTAAGAGAACACCTTAGTATAATTCTTGACAAAGTTTTGTTCGGTGAAGTGTCGAATAGCTGCAACAGTTAGTATCCCAGACTCAGAGCTAGACATGGTAAATTGCAATGTTAGTTCAAATTTGATTATTAATTTAAGAAGCGAACATGTAAACAGATTAATATGTAAGTACCTTGTCGCACCATGGTACATAGGAGCAACATAGTTTATGTTCCAACCCTCAAAATCAACATTCCAACCTTTATAGAAGTGTTTAGCACATTTCAGAAATGAAAGTTGTAGTTTTGCAATATATGCATCGTGCATGTTGGTCAGTTCTTGAGCCCTTTCATGAATAAAAGTTGGATCTACAACATGGACAATCCTTCCCTTCATGTCCCAAATGTGTATTGTATATTAAACATAATGAGAGTAGCATTGTGTATTAATCATGATGGCCCCTCATAATGAGCATTGTATATTAAACATAATGAGAGTAGCATTGTGTATTAAACATAATGAGAGCGGCATTGTGTATTAATCATGATGGCCCCTTATAAATGAGAACTATGTATTAAACATAATGAGAGTAGCATTGTGTATACAAGGGGAAAAATATGTAATTTTCTGATTGGATCAAATTTTATACAAGGAAGTGTAGCGCAGCACTTATAAATACAAGGAAATAGGAACATGGTATGGGACACAAAATGGAAATTTATAAGGACAAATATGCTTACCATTAGTATGTGGGCACAACCTTGTAGGTTAATATTTGTGTGCACGTTAGACTCCTAAATAAAGTGATACAAAAAATTATACCACATTTTTATCAAGAATAAGAAGTTTGGCTTTGATTGCTACAAATAGAATGGTGATACCTACAGAGTTGTGCAATTTGTTTTACATACTACCTACTCTCTAAAATTAAACAAGTGCAATAGCAGGATGTATACTTTAGGGAGCTTGGTGTACGGTTTGGAACTAACATGAAGTCAACTATATAACAGGATCAGTTTTGGGATGAAATGTGCTGATTACAATCCAGGTCACTATTTGGCCTTTTCGATAAATAAAGACCAATAACATTAGGCTTCATTTAGATTTACTAAGTTTGAGTTCTATAGGCAATGATAATTTAGAAATTTATTCAGTTCAACAAAGTACACCTAATATAAATAGAGGTTTAGTCAGTATTTGAACATTATAATAAGCACAACACCATATGCCCAGATGGTTTGCTACAAAAAAAACAAACTGGCAAACACTCAACCTGTAATATATTTAAATCGAATTAAATAGTGACCTGACTTATGTTTGTTACATGAAAAACAAGAAATAAAAAGGGATCAGGTAATGCAGTAGTTTCAGTAATTACTATTCTCAATCCCTTTAATCCGAACTCAAATTTCTATGCTCAGTACTTGCTTCATTTTCCCGTTCAATGCAAAACATAAAAATACAGGAGAAAATCCCAAAAAGGAGCTGGCCCATGCGTCCGAGCCGTCCATCCAATGCAGCAGTGTATGGTTTCTTTCTATGTACCAGGAGCTTGTATTTGAAACAAACCGGCAAAATCCACTTTACTAGGGATTTTATATAGCGCAATCATCTGTGCATGCTACAGCCACCGCAAGTAATTTTTTAAGAAGATAAGATATGTTTAGAACACCGTAGTGCCGTTCATAAGAAGCATCTGGTACTATTGCTGAATGCAGTTTACAGTAACAGTCTAGCATCCCAAAAAAAGCAAAACACCGAATCCAGAGGAAAATGCCCCAAACAGTCTAGCATCGGACCAAATGGAATCTTACGGATTAGCATTAAAAACTTAAGGGATTCATCTGAATGTGTGCCGCGTAGTAGAAAACTAGAAAGACCATGTGAAAAAAGAAAATGATCTAGATTTGTCGAAAGATGTAAGTTAAACTGGGTAAAATGATTATCAAACCTGATTCGCTGGAATTAGATTCAGTGTCGTCATCTGAATCCATGGAGGTCACCGGCATGGAGAAGAGCACAAATCGGGTTGCCGCCCTCAATGTTGATAAGCTCGAGCGGCGGACAGAGTGAAGCAGGGCACGCTAGATCTGAGGCGGCGTAGGGGAGGAAGAAAGGATTTTCCCTGGGAAGAAACTGGCCATGGTTTGGGAGGAGAGCGAGAGAAACGAGGAGGCAAGGAGTTATGGTAGAAGACAGAGTAGGCGTCGTGGGAAAAAGTTCAGGTGTCAGCGGGATGGACGGCTGCTCGCGGGATACACGGGAGAAGAAAGGCCGGCCAGGTGCAATACAAAGCTTATACGAGGAAACTTGGTGGACCAGCTTATCCGAATCTTAAAACGATCGACGGCTCGGACGTGCACGTGCCAGAGTTGCATTTCCGCATTTTAGTAGTAGTACTCTAGTTGCACATATGTGCTTGTCGAGCGGGTGCTGTCAACTGTATTAGCTCGGCGCTGTCCACAATTTTGCATGTGTTTTACATACAGAGAGTGAGTATTATACTGTAAACGAAATAACACAGGAATTATATACTCATTATATAGATCAGTTCTAGGAGCACCTCTAACGGATGGTTTAAAATAGGTCTAATGCCATAAAAACTGATTTATAGAGCGAGTAAAATTCCAGCTAGTGTTGTATACCTATTTGTATGGTTTTTGAAACGAATTGGTATCGAGTTTTTGTTTGTCAAAGTTTGAAAGGAGAGAGAGATACAGAAGCAAAAGTGATTTTCTTATGCAAAAAAAATTGTGGCAGCCAAAAAAAATTCCCCGAGCGATCCAAATATGCAGCATTGTGCGGCCAGCACAAAACAAATCGGCCATGCGTGCACCAGGCTGAAACGAAACCTCTCGACACCGGTCCTACCTCTCCTCAACCGCCGCCGGTGACAAGTCGTCCCTCCTCCACCGCCCCGTCCTGCTGCTCATGATGGCCTCACCCGCCTCATTGCTGATCTGAATTGTGGCCCGGTACTGCGCCACCACCGGTCGATGTGGCACTCTGTCGACCCGCCATTGATCTGTTGGCCATGGAGGTATTGCGGCAGCTTCATGCGACCCGCCGTCATCCGCTAAATTGCTCGAGCAGCTAGGGTTCCGTTGCATGATCGTCAACTGATTATGTGCCCACCGTCCACTGAGGAGAAACCTGTGACGAAAGAGGCGACCACCAGCCTGATTCCTCGACCATGCAGTGGCTGCCTCAGCCTCGATTCCTCGATCACGCAGCATCCGGCTCGGCGCACACAAGTTGTTTGACCAATAGGTAGCTCAAAGGTAATCTATTGAATATTATTTTCATGAAAATTGTTGTTGAAATGTAGGAGTATCTTGTAACATTAATTATTTTGTTTGTAGATGGTTTTGTTCGACGATGACTCCTCCGATGAGGAGCAGAACATAGAGGAAGACGCGGACATGTATGTGATTTTGTTCTCGCAAAAGAACAAGAGACCAGAGCATGGTGGTTTAGTCTGAAAGAGATATGTCCTAGAGGCAAATAATTAATAGGTTTATTATCATATCTCGAATTAGTTTATAATAGTTTCATACCGTGCTATAACTGTCAAGAGAAAACATTTATACATGTGTGGTTTATAAACAAGCCCAGTCTCTAGTAGTCTTTATTCAACTAGTTTGTTGGGCAACCGATGATCAAGATTTCCTGATCATGGAGTATTTATGCTAGTTGACAACGTAGTCATATCACTGGAGAATGATATGATCGACATTACTCACTTAAGTATTGTAACGTGATCAAGTCACATGGTTTATCGTTGCAATAGTTAGAAACTGGGTGACCTTCTCCTTAGACCTTGAGATCATATTAATCACTATCTCCTGAGGATGCTTTGATTACATCAATTGTCATGTCCGTAACTAGGTGTGGCTATAAAGGTGTGCATTAGTTATTTCAGAGGAACCCTTGAGGCCTATGTATCAAGACCGAGATTTTTTTGCCCGTGTGACACGAAGATACACTGGTCCCACTCGATGAGACTCTATCCAATAGGTTGCAACCATTTGACTAGATCAGGAGATACAATATCGTGATAACAAGTTAAGTGGACTTGTCGGTAATGAGATAGGTATGTTGATACTATAGATCAAATCTCAGACAAGTCATGTATCAAAGAAACAAAGGGATAGGGACACAGAGTTTATGGTTCGAACACAACAGAGTCTCGTGGAATGCATGGGGGTCATTATGGACATCCCGGTCCTGCTATTGATCATTCATCAAGAGAGATCCTGATCATGACTGTGCCATTCCCGAACCATAGTGTAACACACTTAAGGGTATGATGACGTTCTGAGATTGACATGGAAAGAAGGGATCATCGATGAGAAAAAGAATATTGGAATAGTTCCAATAAGACATTGCTGAAAAAGTTCCGAAGAGGATCCGAAGTTTTTAGGAAAGAGGAATAAGCCAAAATATACATTTATATATGTTAATTATGAATTAATATATATGTTAATTATAAATTAATATTAAGGTGCAACCTCCGCTAATGGGCCGAATCCCCGGAGGGAATCAGCCCAAGAGGGAGGCCACCCGGGTTACAAACAGCTGCGCACCGCCGTTGCCGCTGCTGGCGGGCTGTAGTCCCAGGCCGGCCCACGCGGCCTTGCAGTCCCCAGGAGCGGGCGGGTGCACGCAGGAACGTGGCTGGCGGGCAATGCCGCCAGGCCCACCCGGCGAACTGCCTCAACCACGCAGGCTGCAGGCCACGGGTGGCTAGCGGGCGGGCAGGTCCAGCTGGCCGCCCGTTGTTGCCTCTCCTCCTTCTTCTTTTCTTTAGTCCCATATGGGCAATAAAGGGAAGGGAGTCCTACCTTTTCCTCTATATAATCATGCCTATGGTGGTGGGAAAAATACACATGAAAATAAAAGGAATTTTCTAAGGACTATTTTCTTAGAAAAATTTCTCTCTATATATATAGTTAACCCCTATGTTGGCACGGTCCCAGGAAAGGACTGTATACACAGAAGTTGATATCACCGGCACGCCATCGCACTGCTGGATCCCGGTTCTAGAGGATCTACTTCCGCATCCCGGCTGGATCAAGGAGAACGAGAGTCGTCGTCGGACACCGTATGTGTGTCATACCTCGGATGGCGCCAATATTAGTGGCGCCAGGGCTATCGTGCAAGGACTAGGAGATGAAAACCGAGGAGCTTCGTGGCCTTAAGGTTGGCTACAAGTCCGACTACTTCATCCATGTTCCCCCACGGGACGTTAACCACGTTCGGTCTATAAGGATACGTGATCGAATCTCCCCATCCCGTTACGGCATAGACTCATAGATAGATCTGGGCGTTCGGGTTGTTCTAACGTAGAAATTTTTTATTTTCTGTTGTGAATACCCTTCATAGTCTTCTATAGTGAGTGCATTCGGAGTTGGTGAATTTATGCGGACAATAAACTCATGATCAACTACTTCATTTCTAATCGTGTGTATCCCAAGCACACTGCACAATGTGTCAGGACGGGGGATGCATGATCATTTCTTCGAGGAGAGAAGAGGTTGTGTTAGAGAACTTAGGCATAGCACCTTCCAAAAAGGTGACGGCCATATTGCATATGATAGCATTCATTATTCCAGCATATCTTGTCGACGATAACTTGGAAATGAGTGGGAGGCAAAGCATCAAGTGTTAACACTTTGCAGTAGCGGTGGTTGAAGCATTCAGGTTTATTCACGTTTTATTTGTTTATATTTATTTGAGATAAATTTTTATTTTATTTGGTTCATATACATATGCAATTGTGGATATAAATAGATATGTGTATTGCGGCGGTCGTATCCTATTCTACATCATCTTGTGCCGCATCATCCTAACAAACACAAACTGTTTTGTGCTCTATATCTCAGTTTTTAGTGTACTAAAACTTTTTCCGGATGCCCTATTTTACATCCTTAGAGATGCTCTAACACTGCTAGTGATCTCTTCCCTATCCCCAAAACTTCCTGGTTTCCTGTTTGACACTTGTGGTGTCCAGTATCGAGCCGGTGTGGCGAGCGAAAGCATGAGGCGACGCCGCGTGAGAGCCATGTGCACGCCGGAGAGCGGCGGCGGCGGGGACCCTCAGCTTCCCGGCGACAAAGTGTAGCGCCATACCACCAACGACAAGATCTCGAGGGGGATAGGGTTTGTTTCGGGTCGAGATTCGGTCTCTTTGCTCGGCTTTCGGGCTCGGTTGGCTTAAAAAATAAAAGTTCATAACCAACGTTCAATTAAAAGTTTAGAACCGGTCTTATAGTTATAGGGCGACATGATGTGATCCGTGCGTACCAGAGTCTGCAATGCAAAGCTAGGACAGGCTTATAGCTAATCCGCTAGCGTATGGAGAGAGACCTGAAAATTCTAATTGCAAAAAAGAAGAAAAAGACACTAGAGCCGCGTCCCCCAAATGCTATCCAAGCAAAAGCGCTTGATTGGGGGCACAACGGCCGTTCCTAGCCCCCAAACATTTTTTAGAAAAAAAAATTCAAACGATAATTATGATTTCATTCAAATTTTGGAGATAGACTACAAACTTTGTACGAAATTTATCTAAGCTAAACTAATCTGATGGTGGCCGCGGCTGCAGCCTGTGTCGCAGATTGACTGCTCGATCGCGACGGAGAGGGGCGCCTCCCAGACGAGCTGGTCATTCACCGAGTGGGCAGTCCTCGGGTCATCGGGGCTCTAGAGCAGTCACTGTTGGCGGTGGTAGGTGGCTAGCCACAACTCTCCTCCCTCATCGACCTCCTACTCCTACTTCGGCTCCGGCTTGAGGCGGCATAGGCGTAGGCTTTCGACGGGCGGCGACGATTGTCGCGGCTTGCGGATAAAAATGCCCCCGCGTGTGGTTGTGCCTCCTCACCGGCATGGAGAACTCCTCCTTCACCTCACCCTTCGGGATGAGGTAGGGGAAACGCGAAAGAGGATGACGTGGAGCATGCCGGTCTGGAAGACGACGAGTGAGACAAGGAAGAACGCGTCATGATCATTGTTTCCCTTGGGAAGCCACCAGGACGCTGGTGGCTTCGGCGGTGGCGACATCTATAGGTGAGGGCTGCCGAGCCTAATCTAGTCGTGGAGGACATCCAGGGTGCGGCCCGACGCACCTCACCACAGGTTGCATCCCTCCTGGTTCTTCAAGAACGACAGCCCACTAAGGCCATCGAGACGCGTCAGCTTCTCCTTCCACCGTTACCATAAGGAGGACCACCAATCGCCATTGTTCATCGGGGTCACAGATAGGGGATGTCCACTTCTCCTCCTACAAGCCTCGATGCTGGTCTTAGATCTCCTCCACCACCATTTGTTGCTAGGCATGGGCTCCAACAGAAAATCGACGTTGTTTGTGGCCATCCTCCATATGCTTGGGAGGTGGTAATCGATCGGGACTAGGTACCCCGCATGTTACAAAGCCACACCTTGTCTATGGTGACATTGTGGGGCCCAAAGCCGCTCACGGCGGCACCACCAAAACGGTGGTTGTAAGACATGGTGTGCTCTCCCTGTGTTGGCCAGCGCTAGGGTTTCTAGATGAGAGACGGGGAGGAATGTGAGGAGGGTTGGTGCGAGCATGGATATTTTAAGGCCAGTGATAGACGAGGGGGCGGTGGAGCGTTTATGTTGGCACAATCCCGCCACTCCACGCTGTTGCAGCGACTACAAGCCTTCTCCCTACACGGCGCTAGAAAACCAACGCCTCCATTAAGCGGGCCAACTAGAGGCTGGCAACGACCACAAATAATAAGGATTCGGCGAGAAATTTACAAAAAAAACACCACATTTGCAGATAGGTTTTAAAAAATACATCACAATTCGCTAGGGTTTGAGAAAACCACGGATGCTAACAAATAGCCTGGAAGTATACAAGAGACTCTAGTTTGAAGTTCTTTTTATTTTCATTTCACGCATAAAAACCACGAGCATAAGTCATGGAAAAATCTATAAACGAATGATGAAAGTTTAGAATGGATAAAATTAAAGTAAAAAATCAACCCCTCCATGGCTCCATTGCTACGGGAGGAACTCATCGAGCTGTAACCTTGCTAAGCCCTCACAGGCCGACTGCACCGGCGCCGCGTCGTCTACGATCACCTCTGTCATAGGCAGCTCAAAGAAGCGTCCATCTGACCACACCTGGCAGACGCCGACGCGGTGTCGGGTCACGGGTGCCGCCATGACCGCGCCGGCAGAGGACGATGATTGCCGCATCTCAACCGCGATCTTGCACGCGCGATTCCTCGCCTCGATTATCAGCCTCGTCTCGAGCGGGACGCGGCGAAACCGGGCGACCCGTTCCGTCCTGGCGGCGAGGAGCTCGTCCAGCCGTTCTTTCGGCATCTCCTCCATGAACGCGAGGTCCCCTAGCCTGAGGCCGCGGAGGACGACGCAGAGGTCGGAAATCTCGTCGGAGATCACGCGCTGGATCATGCGCAGGTACGCCAGGCGCCTCTCGGTGAGAGGGTGTGGCATGGCAGCGATCTCTCTAGACAGCTGTAGCGCAGTCCGGTTACGATCCGATATGGCGGCCATGACCTGCTCCCGCGTGATCTCGGATGCGCCGTCTCCTGCCATCGACCTAGGGGGGTTTTTTTTGGACGTGGGGAAGCAGTGTTGGGGGATCAGGAGATCGACTCAGGAATTCTATCTGGACTTTGTAGTACACGAGCCACTAACCGCAGATCCGATCGGCCTTTGGAGTTTGGAGTCATTTTATTTTGGAAAATGATACACTTTTCTCGGGGGATCGAACGAAACGATCCGCCGGGTAGCTATCTCTCCGCGTGAGCTGTGAGGTGAGGACAACTCTTCCTTTTCTAACTTTCCGTAAGGACCAGATAAAAAAAAGCTTTCCGTGAGGACGCGGCTGCTCCTGCCCATGATCATCCACCTACCGCCGCCCGCAGACCACAGACCAGGCGGACTAGGCTGCCGGACCAGGCACCCACCGGCGCCGCCGCTAGACCGGATCCCCAGCCACGCCGTCCCTGCGGGCCCATCTCGAAATCCGCCCCCGGCGTGAGAGCTCTCGCTGGAGCAGGCACCTGCCGTCGCAGCCGGAGCAGGCCGGCCGGAGCATGTATCCGCCACGGCCGGACCAGATCCTTGGTCGCTGCTGCGCCTCCACATCCACAACCTCCTCAAAATCAAGCTCCTATCGCCAGCGGAATCTGCTGCAAGGGCGATTGCCGGAGTTAACCACAGTTTAGAGCACAGGTCGACACCGGCAACGGCCACGGTGCTACCGTGGAAGGCGAAGGCGTGGTCGATTTGTTTCCCCAACTCCTCCATGACGAAGGCCACCTGTGTTGCTACCGAAGGCCACCGACGCTGCTACTTACGGTGTCGAGGTTTGCTACATAGGGTTGGCGACGCTGCTGCCTACTGCTACCGTTGCTTCTACCTATGACGTCGAGGTTTGATACATGTGGTTGGGGGCGTTGCTATATGCGACCGACGGCGGTGCTACAAGTGTATTTTGGGTCTTGCTACATTATCTCCGGCAAGGTATCCGATGAGATCGAATTTGCTACAATATGATAATTTATTTGCTACATACGCTTTTGTGTTTTTGCTACAATAGCATAAATTTTTTGCTACAATAGCATAAATTTTTTGCTACAGGGTCTCCAGCGAGGTCTCCAGCGAAAGTCTCCGGTGAGATCTCTGGCGAGGTCGGGTTTGCTATATTAGCACAACTTTTTTGCTACACGGTCGCCGGCGATGTCTCCGGTGAACTCTCCGGCGAGGTCCAGTCTATTTTTCTATTTTTTGGGTCAAACCGTTTTTTGCTACGTTGTAGCAAAGCGGGACTATTTGTAGCAAAAACGAGTATGTCTGTAGCAAAAGCTGGATTTTATCAAAAAAAGAGGACGCGTGGTTGGCTGAGAACCGGGGATAAAAAACACAAATCCCCGGACGCGTAGTACTGCCCTTTATTTTGCAAAACGCTTACGATCAGCCGGAGGCTCGCTTCCTCCGTTCTCTGGACGTGACGCGTGTCCCCGCGTGGACCAAGTCCACGATGCTTATCCCTATCGTTTGGTTTCTTTTTTAAACTCTTCACGGCTAAAAGAAAATGTTAGAAATATAAGCAATAATTTATATGATTTAATCCGAATAATAAATTAATAAAACATGATCATACAAATGGTACTAAAACCAATTATGCAGATTAACAAAGTAGATAAACAGATTACATCTATAGGAGATAAACCTATCATATCTACACCAAACGCTAGAACAAAGAACTCTACCATAATCCGAAAAAGACAGTTGACTATCACGTACCGTATAGGCTGAATAGCAGCCGCAGCGGTCGCAGTAGCGTTGCCCATGTTGAGGTTGTCGAAGAGATTGGTGACGTCCGGGAAGAAGTCGTCGTCCGGGAACTCGTTGTCGGACGACGTCGTAGTTGCCAGTAGTCGCGCTTGAGCGCTCTCAAAAAACCTGATCGCCCCTCACCGGTACAGGTTCACAAGAGGCGGGGTTCCGGAGGCCTACTGTCCCGATCTGCGGTGCACGCTGCAAGCCGGGCTGGGGAAGACGAAAGCGGCGGCGCAAGGTTCTGGAGGATAGGCGCGTGTGTGGATTGATTCACCCATTAGGTTTAGCGCAGACGCGTAGGTTAGGGAAATCGTGTGGCTCAGCCCACGTCCGAGTCGGTAACAGCCCACGTCCATAAAAACTAGAAATGGTTGTAATTAACGCGTCCGTTAATGACTGATAATCAGTTTTCCCAACCAGCAAAATAAAGCTCGGCTCGGCGATATTCCCGCAACCCGCGGCGCGCGCGCGTCGCGTCGTGACGAGGCGAGGCGGGCGGCGTCGGAGGAGAAGTGCGCGAGGGCTTCTCTCCTTGTCACACCTTAGTGAGTGGTGCAACACTCTACTATATAAGATGGTCCAACTCCCCTTTAACTAGCAATGTGGGACTAAACTTTAGCACCACTAGCACAGCCATATGCTGCCATATACAAGTGGGTCAAAGAGAATTTCAGAATTTGTCTAATGGGCCAGCAGCCCAAAACTCATCAAATTTCAACAATCCCCCACAAAGTCTTATTGGCACATTACATCACTTTTATTCCAGAACATTGTTTTATATACCGGTGTGCAGTGGAGACTATTAATTTGAACTTCCACGTTAAACTTTATGCTACGCTAGCTAGCAACTTGAATAGTGGACTATGCCTTGAACTACAAGTTTTCTGCGCGCTAGTTTCACACAAAATCTAGACCGGTACAGGGCTACCGTCGGCTTCCCCGCGGTTTGGGAGCTTATGCGTCATACTATAGGGCCTTTCATGAGTTTATTAGAGAGCACCCAACTCTCACGGACTGCGACGTTTGACAGTCAAACTCATATAAGTGTGTTCCTCAAGAGATTTTCTGCATGACAACATCGACGCTTATAAAAAGCCACTTGGAACATATTAAGATAAATATCAACCTGCCATGCATATTAAGAGAGTATTGCATCTTTATGGAGATGTAAATATAATATGGGAATACTCTCCTCTCAGCTGACCAACAGCTTGTCTCCTAGCTCTAATTCACGGGATCTCCGATCACATAGAGTGGGTTGCCACTGGGATCAACTCATAGCGTGGGTCTCAAACTCATGTCCCTCGATGCATTATCTATCACATTGCGTGATAAACCCTTTGTGAAGGGATCTGCCAGATTCTTAGATGTTTGGATATAATCCAACGCAATAACTCCAAAGTTTCTCAGTTTCCTGACAGATTTCAATCTCCTCTTCACATGTCTTGATGACTTCATATTATCCTTAGAACTGTTTACTTTGACGATCACAGTTTGATTATCACAGTTCATCGGGATGGTGGGTATTGGTTTTTCAACCACAGGTAAGTCCATCAGGAGCTCACGAAGCCACTCTGCCTCAACAGTGGCTGTGTCTAATGCTGTGAGTTCTGCTTCCATTGTTGACCTTGTTAAGATGGTGCTTGCAAGACTTCCAGGAAACAGTGCCAACACCAAGTGTAAACAAATAACCACTTATGGCCTTAATCTCATCAGCATCAGATATCCAGTTTGAATCACTATAACCCTTAAGTACCCGTCGATACCCAGTATAGTGAATACCATAACTCGCAGTGCCTTTCAAATAACACAAAACTCTTTCAAGAGCATGCCAAGGATCATCTCCAGGATTTTATACAAATCGACTCAGTTTGCTTACAGCAAAGGAGATGTCAGGTCTAGTAGCGGTGGCTAAATACATGAGCGAGCCAATAATTTGAGAATATCTCAATTGATCTTTAGCAGTCCTTTGATTCTTTCGAAGTAGCACACTCGGATCATAAGGCGTTGGAGAAGAATTGTGTAACATCCCAAAAATATCAAACTTAGATCATCAAAACACTAATCATCAAGATTAGGGTCAACAAAAAACTTTTCTAAGTGGATTCATGAATGCATGCATATGAGAATGCATAGATTTTTGAAATCCTCTAAACCCACCTTGTTTGTGTGATCCATTGCTTGTAAAATGTTTCTAAGGTGAAAATAACATCATCTAAAACATTTCCCACACTTTTCCTAAAGACAAATAAATCAAAACAAATATATTAAGGGAATGGTCATTTTGACCAATTTAACTCCCATGCCTACTTTGGCTATCTCAAACTTTCAGAACCTAACAGAAACTTTTCTGGATCTTTGCACCCCTTGAATGTACTCATAACAGAGTATCAAGGCCCACTTTGTGATCATCCAGAAACTTTCAAATGCATAGTTTAAATGACAATTCAAAATTGAATCTTCTTCATATGGGAAGATCCCACTTTTTCAAAACCCACTCAAACAAGCTCAATTTTCAAAACCCAAGCATCTGCAGACTCACCAGAACCAATCTAGCAAACCCACCAAAAATCATTTCAAAATTCAAAACTTGAGTTCATGCGGCCATTTCATCAAACAGGTTGCAGACACAAATCTAACAAAACCACAAACACTATAGTGTGCAGTGATTCTGGCCTAACTTGTTCCCTAGTTAGCTCACACACAACCCAGTAGATCATCTAGAAAGGTTAGCCCAACACTAGCACCACTGTGAGCTTGCCATTGCCATTAATGGTGAACAGCCGAGCACCCCAATGTCACCCCATTGTGGACAGCAAGCTAGGAGCAGCAGCAAGCCTAGCCAGCATGTCTGGGAGGCAGCCCACCGTCCACCGCCACTGCATGTCCTAGCCGCGAGCGTTGCCAAGCCCTGGACCACGCGCACAAGCCACGCCCAGACCATGCCGAGCATGCGCCAGAGCGCCACCCGCGACCAGCATCCACAGACCACGCGCCGCCCTCACCGCGCGCACACACGATCACCACCGACCCAGGACACCACCAGACATCCCCGTTTGCCGCCCCGTGCCATACAGCCACCGCCCGACGTCGAAGACGCCGCCTCTGCCACGCAGAGCACCGCCCGTTCCAGACCAAACCACACCGCCCCATGCCTCGCGACCATGCCGTTGAGCATCGCCAGGAGACACAGCACCGTCCCCTACCCGTGCCCATGCCATTAGCCGCCTGTAACGTCGCCCCCGACGAGCTCACCTTGCGCCCCGACGGTCCCCTCGCTCGACTATAAATAGAGCCCACCCCCGCACGATTTCTTCACACCATCTCACACCCCTCTCCCCACTGACCGTGCCACACCATCCTCAGAGCAAGGCGCGCACCACCTCGCCGGAATTTCACTGGAGCCTGCCGCTGCCGGAGAAGAAAGGAGCCAGCGATTGGAGCCACCCTAGGAGCTGTCGCGACCACCCCTGAGTTCGCCGTCGTCGAATTCGTCGTTCGCCCGCCTCGCCGACCCTCGCCAGTACCACGGTGAGCCCCCAGCTACCCTCACTGGCCGCTCTAGGTTTAGTTCTCGCCGGAGCAGTCTCGCAACGACGATGATCCACAGCCGTTAGATTAGAGCTAGATCGAACGATCCACATCACCCCATACCGCTTCGCCCAGCCCCGTGTCACTGACGAGTGGGGACACCCACTTACGCAGCCCGCGGAAGCACTGCGCTTAGCAGGCCGGCCCATTAGAATTTCCCGCGCAGCCCAGCAATTCAAATTAAACCTTTTCTTTTTCTTTTCAAACACACTTCAGCACCCAACTTCAAAAATCAATCCAGATCGATTCAGTGCACCAAATTGGATGAAACCAATTTTGTTGGAAAGATCTGTGAATGCTTAATCCAAGCCCGTTGGATTCAAGTCATTTGGATCAGTAGATCACCTATAGCAAAAATAACAAGGCATAAGCTTTTCTGCATTCAAACATTTTTCAAATTTAAACCATAAAAGCTTTTGAGTTGTTTCCAACTCTAAAAAATCACATTTAACCATACCTTTCAGATTATATAAAAATATATAGGTTTACTTGCAGAAATAATGTTCAAGGATTAAAAGAATGCTTCATAAGCATTTCTAGCCACTTTAATTAATTAAAATAAAAGGGTAAAACCTTATTAAATTGTGACACCACTTTAAATCACATTCTCATGAACTACAATATGTGGTGATGACATGTGTCAACATGATCCCATGTTTAGTTTGGAGAATATTAAATCTTAAGTAGTTTTTCAATGAGTAGAAATTACTTTTCCAAAATAAAAAGTTTTAAACCAAGCCTTAACCTTGTAATGTTAGAGATGATGCTAGATCGTCTATAGGACCCTTGTGTGTGATGATTGCAAGTAGTTAAGTATTGTTTGGTGATTGTGTACCTCGTATTTATTCATAGACGCTAGTACCGACCAAGGATACAAGGAAGAAGGAGGATACTACGAAGAGGAAGTCGAGGAGAACTTCAACCACTGCTCTGCACAAGGCAAGGTGATACTATACCAATGCAAGCCTAATACTACTAGTGAATGTGCAAGCTAACACTTGCAAGATACTATACCTATGCAAGCTTATATTGACATTGATGCAAGCTAACCCTTGCAAAGTACCCTATTGTTGCCACAAACCCATACTTGTGATATGAATATGATATGCCTTACGCATATGTGATCATATCTACTTGCTAAACCAAACCCAGTTTTATGGCAAGCTTCTTTATTTATTTCTTTATCAAAGTTGACTTAGAGTCTACCTAAGAGTTTGGTAGATACTAGACAGTTGTGCTAAAGGTTGCTCAAAGAGCATAAAATTTGGCCTAAGCTAGAAACCTTGATCTCAGTCCAAGATATAATGTCGGACTTAGTGAAACTCCACTAGTACCACCCCTCATCATTACTACCCCCACCTATAGATGCTAGTGCTAAGCATAAAACTTGATCAACCTTAGATGGGATTTACTTGGAGGAAAAATGGTTATGAAAACCTTGGAATGATGGATCATTCGATTGACATATTTTGGAGATGTGTTTCTAAACCCTGGATGATTTTGGTGATAAAAATGTTGAGGCATGAGCCTTAGCCCCTTTATAAAACTGATGGTTGTCTGGATGCGATACCATTCCAATTTTATCGTACAACCACAATACCCGAATATTGGGTAGGGCTTAACTGGAAACTTATATACCTTAGTATTAGTTCCCTCACAGCCAAGGTCTGAGCTGAGGCTACCTTGTGAAGATTGTCCACCTGTGCAGTACCCAAGATGACAGTGGTCATGGTTGGGAGGCCCCACTCACAGGAGAGGTGCTTATACTAGGGAGTGTAATCGAAAGGTTAGGATTGATTATCCGCATACTGAGTATGGTAAATTCAGGATTTGTTCCTGACGGATGTATCGAATGTTGTGGTGAAAGTGTACAATCTCTGCAGAGTGTCAAACTATTCGAATAGCCGCGTCCGCGGTTATGGACAGTTGGAGTGGCCATACTGTTCCCCCGTCAGACCCTTTTGAAAAATGACTCGTGAAATGAAGTGAGACTTTGACTTGACCACAACAGAGTTGTGATCTGAATTACAAGCTCCCATTTAGGAATTATAAAATTGTGACTAGCTTGGAACTGAGTAGAGATAAACCTGGATTTTTGCAAAACAACCCTAGACCCTAGTGTCCTATTATCCAAAACCCCCTTAATTATTAGTATTAGTTTGCGAGTACTTAAAGAGTACTCATGGCTTTGTCCCTGGATATTCCCATGGCCAGACTATGAAGAGGAGTACCTGGAGGATGGACCCCAGGAAGGTTACGACAACTAGGATCATCTCCCATCGTCAGCATTGCCTGTGACCCCGAAGATGGAGCTTTGCCTATGCTACCGTTATTATTACGTATTCCGCTGCTTGAAGTTGTATTGAGAACTGGATCATGAGATCCCTATTTGTGTAAGAACTTATGAATCGTTTGTAATGGATGAAGTACTATGGTATCCAATTCTGTTATGTCTCGCAAAAATGGTAATCCTGGGATTGCGATGTATGGCATAACAGGCATCTAGGATTGAAAAATCCGGGTGTTGACAAGTTGGTATCAGAGCCATCCTGACCATAGGAGACCCTAGTTAGGTTGGACGTTGAACCAAAAACTTAGTTTCAAAAACCAAATAAAACAAATATTTACAAAAACTTATTCTCATTCTTACCTCTTTAATTCTTTAATAAAACTTCATGTTCCCCAAAAAAAACTCTTGCAAAATAGATAAAATTTTGACACACTTGATCACTCTGCTAATCTACTCATCCTCTATTTTTATAGATGGACGTGAAGTACAGCAAGTTTTATCAACTCGGGAATGGAGGAGACCTTATCTTTGAGAGGGATCAGGATCAGCTTTCGGAACTTCTGGAGCGTCCGCACCCCGAGTTCTTCGGAGCTCAGCTCAATGATCAAGGAGGAGAAGATCTGCAGTGGCTAATTGTTGCCAGTCTCCGAGGAAAGATTGAACCTCCCACTGCGTAAGGAATTCAGTTTACCTTAAGAGAGAACAACTGGCTCGATGGACTTGCCAGAGCAATGCAGGAAGCTCTTTCCCGTCTGTGTGGGCAGAGCATCAATCAGATCAAGGGTACTCGCTTTGAGTTTTTTCCAAGACGTGACGCAAATGGACAACCACTGGAAGCCCCATACCACCCCGAGCTGAAGACTCAATTAGACCACCTCAGCTTCATGATGTACGATCGTCAGCAAGAGTTGGACAACTGCCGTGACTATTGCAACCACAAGTCTGCCATCATCAAGACGAAGGATCAGACCATCGCCATGCTAGCAAAAGATCGCAAGTCTCGCCGCCGTCAGCTCGACAAGAAGGAGCGCATTATTGCCCGTCTTCGCCATCGCATCTCATCTCTGGAAGAGACCATCCACGAGAGGGACATGCAGTTGGAGGAAAGGGAGAATGCCGGAGAAGATCTTCGTGGAGACCCTTACTCTTATCTCAGCGATGACGATGATTTTCTGGAGGATCAGGCCATGGACTTCTTCACCGATGAGGATGATTTCGCCTTCATCGATGATCCTGAAGATGATGAAGCCATAGACTTCGAGGAGTAGTAGCACTGAGCACTAGCGTAGTGAGTAGTAGTCGGTCCCACTGTATCGTAGCTCCCAGAATGGTTCTTAAAACCATCTGTTTTTCCTTGTTGTGGTGTGTGTTGTACTGTGTGCTATGAGTGAATGAATGAAAAAGCAAGTTGCTAGAAAACTTGAGTCAAACTCCAAAAACTTTTCAAAGACCCAAAACCTTAGAAATTTCCCTCTTTTCTTAGGATCTATCTAAATCTTCAAATGCCACGTGGAGGAAGTGGTTCAGTCCCGGACCCGATGTTGCAGATCCTGCAAATGTTGACTTCTGACCGCGAAGCTGAAAGAGCGGAACGTCAAGCCAACCTAGCCACTCTGCAACAGATAGCCCAGCTAGCCCATAACAACCAAGGCCATGGAAACCAGGACAACCACGGATCTAAGCTCAAGAATTTCCAGAATACCAACCCACCCGTTTTCACCAAGTCAGAAGAACACCTAGACGCTGATGATTGGCTGCAAACCATGGAAAATAACTTAGAAGTAGCCGAAGTGGAAGCCAACGAGAAGGTCTTGTTCGCCACCCATTATCTAGCCGGAGATGCCAGGGCATGGTGGAACAGTGTTCGTGCAATGACCGGAGGCCAGATGATGACCTGGGAGGAATTCAAAGTCAAGTTTAGCAGAACCCATGTGCCACCAGGTTTAATCAAGAGAATGAGAGACGAGTTCAGAGAGTTGAAGCAAGGAAGGATGACTGTAGTCGAATACCGTGACAAATTTTTGTCATTAGCTAGGTATGCCCCGGACGAGATAGACACCAAAGCCAAGAAGAAAGAAAGATTCTTGAATGGTCTGCATGACGAGATGCAGACGGTGTTAGTCAATATCCCCTTTGTTGATATTGAAGCCCTTGTTGACTCTGCTATCCAAATGGAAGGAAAGATCAACCAAGCCAATGAGAACCGCAAGCGTCGCATGATGCATCAACCAGGAACCCATCAGACCCCAAAGTATCGCCCCAACCCATCTCCAGGATTTGCCCCAAGAACCAACAGACCCCCTATGACCCGTCCGACCTATCCCAACCGTGGAAACCCTAGACCCGGAGGAAATCACAACAACCCCGGCAACTCTAGCAATTTCACCCGTGCCCCACCCAAGTTCAACACCAACAATACTACCACCAACCCCAACACTGCCCCAAGGACTGGAAGCAATGCTGTGCCTGTCGCAGCCAAGGACAAGTCACAAGTGACCTATTATGACTGTGGAAATAAAAGCCACTATTCCAACGAGTGTCCCAACAAGAAGAATGCTACAGCCCCTAATACCAATGTCCCAGCTCAGCAGCAGCGTCGTGTCCAGCCAGGGAGAAGATTTGCCCCAGGAAATTCACTCAACCGCAATGGCCATCTTTTTCTCATGCATGCTGAAGAAGCTCAGGAAGCGCCAGACGTCGTGCTGGGTATGTTTTCTGTTAATTCAGTACTTGCAAGAGTGTTGTTTGATTCTGGTGCATCACATTCATTTGTCACCGAAGAATTTGCCTGCACTAGTAAAATTCAACCAACCAAATTGAAGCATGTGATGATTGTACAAATTCCCGGATCAACCACCAAGGCTAGGCAAATTTGCAAAGCCGTCGCTATCCGAATCCATGGCATAGATTTTTATGCTAATCTAATAGTACTCGGAACTAAAGGTTTGGAAGTAGTACTAGGAATGGATTGGATGTCCAAGCATAAAGGATTGATTGACTGTGCCAAGAAAGCCATTACCATGACCAGTACCACCGGAATATCAGTCGAACATATATCTGAAACCTTACCTCGCCAATTCAAGTGTAACAAGATTCTAGCGCAACCTACCATTGACCAAGTTCGGATAGTCTGTGAATACCCCGATGTATTTCCAGATGTTTTTCCCGGTATGCCCCCAGATCGGGATATCGAGTTTATCATCGAACTAATCCCCGGAACAGGACCCATAGCCCAGAGACCCTATAGTATGAACCCGTCGGAACTAGAAGAACTGAAGAAGCAACTGGATTCCATGTTGGAAATCGGATTGATTCAACCAAGTGCGTCCCCATGGAGATCACCTGTCTTGTTTGTGGACAAGAAAGATGGAGGTAACCGTCTGTGTACGGATTATCGGAAGTTGAATGACGTCACCATCAAGAACAAGTACCCTTTGCCCAAGATAGAAGATTTGTTTGATCAGTTGACTGGTGCCCAGGTGTTTTCTAAGATTGATCTTAGAACTGGCTATCATCAACTCAAAATTCATGCAGAGGATATTCTAAAGACTGCCTTTACCACCAGATATGGATTGTACGAGTATACAGTCATGTCTTTTGGATTAACCAATGCCCCCGCTTATTTCATGAACCTCATGAATAAGATTTTTATGGACTTCCTGGATAAGTTTGTCGTTGTTTTCATTGATGACATACTAATTTATTCCAAATCAGAAGAAGAAGAAGAACATGAGCTACACCTAAGGACCATTCTTGGAACACTTAGAGAGCATCAGTTGTATGCAAAGTTTAGCAAATGTGAATTCTGGTTACAGGAGGTAGGATTCCTCGGTCACATTGTATCAGCCGGAGGAATTGCCGTTGACCCTGCCAAAGTGAAAGATGTAGAAGATTGGCAAGCCCTAACCACTCAAACCCAAGTCCGTGCTTTTCTCGGATTGGCGGGATATTACCGCAAATTCGTAGAAGGATTCTCGAGTATCGCCCGACCCATGACCCAATTGCTGAAGAAGGACAAGAAGTTTGAATGGACCGACAAATGTGAAACGAGTTTTCAAGAACTCAAGAGGAGGTTAATCTCAGCCCCCATCTTGATTATGCCGGATATCACGAAGCCCTTCGATGTGTATTGTGACGCATCCAAGATTGGTCTCGGATGTGTGCTAATGCAAGAAGGCAAAGTTATATCTTATCTATCTCGACAATTGAAGCAACATGAACAAAATTACCCAACCCATGACCTCGAACTCGCAGCCGTAGTTCTAGCCTTAAAGACATGGAGACATTACCTGATGGGAAACCGTTGTGAGATTTATTCGGATCACAAGAGCCTAAAGTATATATTCACTCAGAAGGAGCTGAATATGAGGCAGAGAAGATGGATTGAGCTAATCAAGGATTACGACCTGGACATTCACTATCACCCTGGAAAAGCCAATGTGGTAGCCGATGCCCTTAGCAGATTGCCGTGCCGTTTGAACTCCATGATTTTAAAGGAGCAACCAAGTTTGCACAAAGAGATGGAAGATTTTCGAGTGGAATTAGTAAGCGAAGGATTTTTGGCTAGCATAGAACTTCAGCCCACTTTGATCAGTCAGATTAAAGAGGCACAGAAGGGAAACGCTAGTATCGACGGAATCAAGCGTCGTATCGGTACAGGCAAAGTACCCGGATTCACCGAGGACGAAGAAGGAGTTTTGTGGTACAAAAGACGCCTTTGTGTACCAACAGATTCAGAGTTGAAAGAAGTTATCTTGAAGGAGGCTCATGATACTCTTTATTCTATCCATCCCGGAGGAACTAAGATGTATCAAGATTTGAAAGAACAATTTTGGTGGCATAAGATGAAGAGAGAAATCGGAAGCTATATCGCCAAGTGTGACATATGTCAGCGAGTCAAGGCAGGACATCAAAGACCCGCTGGATTGTTGCAGCCTTTGCAAATTCCAGAATGGAAATGGGATTCTGTAGGAATGGACTTTATCACTGGACTACCCACTTCTAGTAGGGTAAATGACTCTATTTGGGTCATAGTGGATAGATTGTCCAAAGTAGCCCATTTCTTGCCCGTCAAAACCACCTATCAGAGTTCGAAGCTAGCGGAGTTGTACATCGCTACAATAGTTAGTCTGCACGGAGTCCCCAAGAACATAGTATCGGATCGAGGAACTCAGTTTACCTCGAGATTCTGGAAGAAAGTCCAAGAAGGTTTAGGAACCCGCCTAGATTTCAGTACCGCGTATCACCCTTAGACCAATGGACAAACGGAGCGAGTAAATCAAATACTCGAAGATATGCTTAGAGCATGTGTGCTAGAATATGGATCCAAGTGGGAAGACTGTCTGCCGTTTGCAGAATTTTCCTACAACAATAGTTACCAAGCCAGTTTGCAAATGGCCCCCTTTGAATTCATGTACGGAAGAAAGTGCCGCACCCCTTTGAACTGGTCGAAAGTAGGAGAGAGTCAGATCTTCAGACCCGACATCCTACGAGAAGCAGAAGAGAAGGTTCACAAGATTCGTGAGCATCTCAAGACCGCCCAATCCCGACAGAAGAGTTATGCCGACAAGAGACGTCGAGACCTCGCCTTCAACATCGGAGATTTTGTTTATCTGAAAGTGTCACCATTGAAGGGAATGCAGCGTTTCCAACTCAAAGGAAAGTTAGCCCCCAGATATATCGGACCTTTCAAAATTTTGAACCGTCGAGGAGAAGTATCTTATCAACTGGAGCTACCTGAGGAGATGTCATATGTACACAATGTGTTCCATATCTCGTTACTTCGCAAATGTCTCGAAGTCCCCGAGAAGACCGAAGTGTTCAAGAATATCGACCACCGGACCATAGAGATCAACGATGACCTGACCTATCCAGAAGTGCCCATCCGTATATTGGGGGAAGCCTTTCGAACCACCAGAACCCGGAGCATCAAGTTTCTCAAGATTCAATGGAGCAATCACACAGAAGAGGAAGCTACCTGGGAACGCGAAGATCACATCAGAACGGAGTTTCCAGATCTCTTCAAACCCTAGGTAATCTTTTCGTCCTTTTCAAATCTCGGGACGAGATTTTGTTTAAGGGGGGAAGGTTTGTAACATCCCAAAAATATCAAACTTAGATCATCAAAACACTAATCATCAAGATTAGGGTCAACAAAAAACTTTTCTAAGTGGATTCATGAATGCATGCATATGAGAATGCATAGATTTTTGAAATCCTCTAAACCCACCTTGTTTGTGTGATCCATTGCTTGTAAAATGTTTCTAAGGTGAAAATAACATCATCTAAAACATTTCCCACACTTTTCCTAAAGACAAATAAATCAAAACAAATATATTAAGGGAATGGTCATTTTGACCAATTTAACTCCCATGGCTACTTTGGCTATCTCAAACTTTCAGAACCTAACAGAAACTTTTCTGGATCTTTGCACCCCTTGAATGTACTCATAACAGAGTATCAAGGCCCACTTTGTGATCATCCAGAAACTTTCAAATGCATAGTTTAAATGACAATTCAAAATTGAATCTTCTTCATATGGGTAGATCCCACTTTTTCAAAACCCACTCAAACAAGCTCAATTTTCAAAACCCAAGCATCTGCAGACTCACCAGAACCAATCTAGCAAACCCACCAAAAATCATTTCAAAATTCAAAACTTGAGTTCATGCGGCCATTTCATCAAACAGGTTGCAGACACAAATCTAACAAAACCACAAACACTATAGTGTGCAGTGATTCTGGCCTAACTTGTTCCCTAGTTAGCTCACACACAACCCAGTAGATCATCTAGAAAGGTTACCCCAACACTAGCACCCCTGTGAGCTTGCCATTGCCATTAATGGTGAACAGCCAAGCACCCCAATGTCACCCCATTGTGGACAGCAAGCTAGGAGCAGCAGCAAGCCTAGCCAGCATGTCTGGGAGGCAGCCCACCGTCCACCGCCACTGCCTGTCCCAGCCGCGACCGTTGCCAAGCCCTGGACCACGCGCACAAGCCGCGCCCAGACCATGCCGAGCATGCGCCAGAGCGCCACCCGCGACCAGCATCCACAGACCGCGCGCCGCCCTCACCGCGCGCACACACGATCACCACCGACCCAGGACACCGCCAGACATCCCCGTTTGCCGCCCCGTGCCATACAGCCACCGCCCGCCGTCGAAGACGCCGCCTCTGCCGCGTAGAGCACCGCCCGTTCCAGACCAAACCACACCGCCCCATGCCTTGCGACCATGCCGTTGAGCATCGCCAGGAGACACAGCACCGTCCCCTACCCGTGCCCATGCCATTAGCCGCCTGTAACGTCGCCCCCGACGAGCTCACCTTGCGCCCCGACGGTCCCCTCGCTCGACTATAAATAGAGGCCACCCCCGCACGATTTATTCACACCATCTCACACCCCCTCTCCCCACTGACCGTGCCACACCATCCTCAGAGCAAGGCGCGCACCACCTCGCCGGAATTTCACTGGAGCCTGCCGCTGCCGGAGAAGAAAGGAGCCAGCGATTGGAGCCACCCCAGGAGCTGCCGCGACCACCCCTGAGTTCGCCGTCGTCGACTTCGTCGTTCGCCCGCCTCGCCGACCCTCGACAGTACCCCGGTGAGCCCCCAGTGACCCTCACTGGCCGCGCTAGGTTTAGTTCTCGCCGGAGAAGTCTCGCGACGACGATGATCCACAGCCGTTAGATTAGAGCTAGATCGAACGATCCACATCACCCCATACCGCTTCGCCCAGCCCCGTGTCACTGACGAGTGGAGACACCCACTTACGCAGCCCGCGGAAGCACTGCGCTTAGCAGGCCGGCCCGTTAGAATTTCCCACGCAGCCCAACAATTCAAATTAAACCTTTTCTTTTTCTTTTCAAACACACTTCAGCACCCAACTTCAAAAATCAATCCAGATCGATTCAGTGCACCAAATTGGATGAAACCAATTTTGTTGGAAAGATCTGTGAATGCTTAATCCAAGCCCGTTGGATTCAAGTCATTTGGATCAGTAGATCACCTATAGCAAAAATAACAAGGCAGAAGCTTTTCTGCATTCAAACATTTTTCAAATTTAAACCATAAAAGCTTTTGAGTTGTTTCGAACTCTCAAAAATCACATTTAACCATACCTTTCAGATTATATAAAAATATATAGGTTTACTTGCAGAAATAATGTTCAAGGATTAAAAGAATGCTTCATAAGCATTTCTAGCCACTTTAATTAATTAAAATAAAAGGGTAAAACCTTATTAAATTGTGACACCACTTTAAATCACATTCTCATGAACTACAATATGTGGTGATGACATGTGTCAACATGATCCCATGTTTAGTTTGGAGAATATTAAATCTTAAGTAGTTTTTCAATGAGTAGAAATTACTTTTCCAAAATAAAAAGTTTTAAACCAAGCCTTAACCTTGTAATGTTAGAGATGATGCTAGATCATCTATAGGACCCTTGTGTGTGATGATTGCAAGTAGCTAAGTATTGTTTGGTGATTGTGTACCTCGTATTTATTCATAGACGCTAGTACCGACCAAGGATACGAGGAAGAAGGAGGATACTACGAAGAGGAAGCCGAGGAGAACTTCAACCACTGCTCTGCACAAGGCAAGCTGATACTATACCAATGCAAGCCTAATACTACCAGTGAATGTGCAAGCTAACACTTGCAAGATACTATACCTATGCAAGCTTATATTGACATTGATGCAAGCTAACCCTTGCAAAGTACCCTATTGTTGCCACAAACCCATACTTGTGATATGATTATGATATGCCTTACGCATATGTGATCATATCTACTTGCTAAACCAAACCCAGTTTTATGGCAAGCTTCTTTCTTTATTTCTTTATCAAAGTTGACTTAGAGTCTACCTAAGAGTTTGGTAGATACTAGACAGTTGTCCTAAAGGTTGCTCAAAGAGCATAAAATTTGGCCTAAGCTAGAAACCTTGATCTCAGTCCAAGATATAATGTCGGACTTAGTGAAACTCCACTAGTACCACCCCTCATCATTACTACCCCCACCTATAGATGCTAGTGCTAAGCATAAAACTTGATCAACCTTAGATGGGATTTACTTGGAGGAAAAATGGTTATGAAAACCTTCGAATGATGGATCATTCGATTGACATATTTTGGACATGTGTTTCTAAACCCTGGATGATTTTGGTGATAAAAATGTTGAGGCATGAGCCTTAGCCCCTTTATAAAACTGATGGTTTTCTGGATGCGATACCATTCCAATTTTATCGTACAACCACAATACCCGAATATTGGGTAGGGCTTAACTGGAAACTTATATACCTTAGTATTAGTTCCCTCACGGCCAAGGTCTGAGCTGAGGCTACCTTGTGAAGATTGTCCACCTGTGCAGTACCCAAGATGACAGTGGTCATGGTTGCGAGGCCCCACTCACAGGAGAGGTGCTTATACTAGGTAGTGTAATCGAAAGGTTAGGATTGATTATCCGCATACTGAGTATGGTAAATTCAGGATTTGTTCCTGACGGATGTATCGAATGTTGTGGTGAAAGTGTACAATCTCTGCAGAGTGTCAAACTATTCGAATAGCCGCGTCCGCGGTTATGGACAGTTGGAGTGGCCATACTGTTCCCCCGTCAGACCCTTTTGAAAAATGACTCGTGAAATGAAGTGAGACTTTGACTTGACCACAACAGAGTTGTGATCTGAATTACAAGCTCCCATTTAGGAGTTATAAAATTGTGACTAGCTTGGAACTGAGTAGAGATAAACCTGGCTTTTTGCAAAACAACCCTAGAGCCTAGTGTCCTATTATCAAAAACCCCCTTAATTATTAGTATTAGTTTGCGAGTACTTAAAGAGTACTCATGGCTTTGTCTCTGGCTATTCCCATGGCTAGACTATGAAGAGGAGTACCTGGAGGATGGACCCCAGGAAGGTTACGACAACTAGGATCATCTCCCATCGTTAGCATTGCCTGTGACCCCGAAGATGGAGCTTCGCCTACGCTACAGTTATTATTACGTATTCCGCTGCTTGAAGTTGTATTGAGAACTGGATCATGAGATCCCTATTTGTGTAAGAACTTATGTATCGTTTGTAATGGATGAAGTACTATGGTATCCAATTCTGTTATGTCTCGCAAAAATGGTAATCCTAGGATTGCGATGTATGGCATAACAGGCATCTAGGATTGAAAAATCCGGGTGTTGACAAATTGCAGTCGCTATACCCAAAGCGACTCAATATCTTTTCCACATAGTGAGACTGAAGCAATGTAATCCCACCATTGTCATCCTTTAGTAGCTTGATGTTTAATATTACATCAGCCACTCACAAGTCCTTCACCTCAAAGTAGCGAGATAGGAACTCTTTGACCTCCTCGATAACAGCGAGGTTGGTCCCGAATATCAATATGTCATCAACATAGAGACACATAAAAACTCCCTCGCCCCCACCATAGCGATAGTACACACATTTGTCAGCTTTATTTACAACAAAGCCTTCAGTAGTTAAAGTTCTTTCAAACTTCTCGTGCCACTGTTTAGGAGCTTGCTTAAGACCATTCAAAGGCTTCAATAACTTACACACCTTTCCTTCTTGACCATCTACTACAAATCCGTTAGGCTGCTCCATATAAATTTCCTCATCTAGCTCTCCATTTAGAAAAGTTGTCTTAACGTCCATTTGATGAACGAGAAGACCATGTGAGGCAGCCAAGGAAAGTAGTACTCAAATAGTGGTCAATCTAGCTACAGGTGAGTAGGTATCGAAGAAGTCTTCACCTTCCTTTTGGGTATAACCCTTATCCACAAGACGTGACTTGTACTTTTTAATAGTACCATCAGGTCTAAGCTTTTTCTTGAACACCCACTTACATCCTACAGGTTTGCACCCATAAGGACGATTAGTGGCTTCCCAAGTACCATTAGCTAAGATGGAGTCCATCTCGCTTCGGACAGCTTCCTTCCAGTAGTCAGCATCTTGAGATGCATAAGCTTCTGAAATAGAAGTGGGAGTATCATCCACAAGGTACATAATGAAATCATCACCAAATGACTTTGCGGTCCTTTGTCTCTTGCTCCTTTTGGGAGCTTCATTGTCATCCTCCACAGGATCATGAGAGTGTTCTATCGGCATAGTGGGTTCAGGAATTATCGAAAATTCCTGACTAGATGAACTAGTCATCTCCTGATTTGATGAGCTAGACATACCTTTCATAGGAAAGATGTCCTCAAAGAAAGTCGCATCATTCGACTCCATAATTGTACCAACATGCATGTCGGATACCTCAGATTTTACTATCAAAAATCTATAGCCAATACTATGAAAAGCATATCCCAGAAAAACACAATCAACGGTTTTTGGTCCAAGCTTTCGCTTCTTGGGTATTGGAATATTGACTTTCACCAAACAACCCCAAGTTAGTAAGTAAGAGAGTTTAAGCCTTTTCTTTTCTCATTCCTCAAATGGAGTCATGGTTTTATCCTTTACAGGAACACGGTTTAGGACATGACACGCAGTCATTAGCGCCTCCCCCCACCATTCCTTAGAAAGACCCGATGTATCTAACATGGCGTTAACCAATTCAGTTAGAGTGCGGTTCTTCCTTTCGGCCACCCCATTTGACTGAGGTGAGTAGGGAGGCGTCCTCTCATGTATAATACCATGTTCCATACAGAATAAATCAAATTCGTTTGAAAAGTACTCTCCACCACAATCCGACCTTAGCCGCTTGATTTTAAGATCAAGTTGGTTTTCTGCCTCGGCTTTATAGATTTTGAAGTAGTTCAAAGCTTCATCTTTAGATTTCAGAAGATAAACATAGCAGTATGTAGTGGAGTCATCAATCAACGTCATAAAGTATCTTTTTCCACCTTTTGTCAACACACCATTCATCTCACAAAGATCTGAATGTATAAGTTCCAGCTCCACCTTTTTCCACCTTTTGTCAGCATCCTTCATCTCAGTAATCGCTAATAACAACATTAGCGGCCTTGCCGCTGTTTCCATGTTGACGCTTGTCAAAGCGATTAGGGCAACTAGGAGCCCAATGATCAGGATCACCATAGACGTGGCAAGAGCCTTTCCTCTTATCATTTTTCTTCTTAAAGTTGGTTGAGTGTGTGGCCTTGTTCTTGCCATCAAACTTCCCCTTTCCTTCAGTTTTGTTCTTATTCTTGAACTTTTGGGATTGGAAGTTTTTCCTTTGCACCAAATTGGCAGTAGAACCTCCCTCAAATCCTCGAGCAGTTTTGTCCTTTGCTCTCGCCTTCTCTTCCACATGAAGAGACCCATTGAGATCCATAACGGAAAACTCTTGTCTCTTATGTTTCAGAGAAGTAGCAAAATTCCTCCACGAAGGAGGAAGCTTGGCAATAATGCCACCATCCACAAATTTGTCCGGTAAGGAACACTTGAACTGCTCAAGTGTAGGGGTTCGTAGCATGGAAAACAAAAAAATTCTAATGCATGCAAACAAACAAGCTAAGATCTATCTACTAGATTGTAGCAACGAGTCGATAGATGAACTCACCCTCGAAGATTCCAAAGCGGTTAACGAGAGCGGATTCTCGTGGGTGATGTAGTCGTACTCTTGCCGATCTCAAGATCGTGTAGACGATCCTTCCGGCGCCGCGTTCCGGCAGCGCTCCCGCAGTCGGTCACACGTTCGGTACTCGATGAAGACCTTCCTCTCCCTTGTTCCAGCAGGCAGCGGAGGTTGTAGCACTCTCCTCGCAATTCCGGCAGCACGACCGCGTGGTACCGGAAGTAGAGGGGAGATCTCGTAGGGCTTCGCCTTAAGCCGGAGCGAGTATGGTGGACTATGAGAGAGGCCTCGGTGATCTAGGGTTTAGACACACCAAGGAGAGAGGGCTAGGCCGATGGCTAGGGCTTGGGGAAGCCCAAGTTGGCGGCTAGGGTTTGCCCTAGGCGGCGGCGGCAGCAGCAGGAGGTGGTGGCGCCGGCGGCTTACGGTTAGGGTTTTTAGGGTGCAAGGTGTAGGCTTGGAGGGGCAGCCCTGCCCCTCCTTATATAGGTGGAGGGGGCCGGCCAAGGGGAGGGGAGTCCCTCCCCAACTCGGCTTCCAAGGCCGGCGATGGAGGGAGAGGGACTTCCTCCCCAAGTAGGTTTCCTACTCTCCCTCCACCAAGCAAACTTGCTGTTTGACTTTTCAAATTGGCGTTTGACTTTTCAAACTAGGATTTGATTTATCCCTTTATTTTGCTCAGCGATGACACCTAGTACATGATGCAACCATTCCAACTTGTAATGACACATTCATGTACCCTTCCCCTCCAGAGTGTCGGACCTTCCGGAACTTTCTAGAACATTCCCGATGAAAACACCGGAACCATTCTCCAACCCCGAAACAAGACTTTCCTTATATGAATCTTATTCTCCGGACCATTCCGGATCTCCTCGTGATATCCCGGATCCTATCCGAGACTCCGAACAACATTCGGTCTCTTACTCATCTTTCCATAACTACTCAACAACATCGAATCCTTAAGTGTGTCTCCCTACGGTTCGTGAATTATGCGAACATGATCGAGACACTTCTCCGATCAATAACCAATAGAGGAATCTGGAAATTCATATGGCTCCCACATATTTCTACGATTTCTTTGCGATCGAATGAACCACTTACATACGATACCAATTTCCCTTTGTCTCACGATAGTTTACTTATCCGAGGTTTTGATCGTCGGTATCTCTACATACCTAGTTCAACATCGTTACCGATAAGTACTCTTTTCTCGTTCCTGTGGTATGTGATCCCTTGTGAGCCAGTCACATGCTTGCAAGCTAATTGGATGACATTCCACCCAGAGGGCCCAGAGTATATCTATCCGTCATATGGATGGACAAATCCCACTCTTGATTCATGTGTCTCAACCCATACTTTCCGAACACTCAATGCCACCTTTATAACCACCCAGTTACGGTGTGGTGTTTGATGTCATCAAAGCATCCTTCCGGTGATGGTGATAAGCATGATCTCATGGTCGAAGGAATTAGGTTACTATGTATCAGAAATCATATAGCAATTGAACTATTTAAAATGACTTGATCTTTATGCTACGCTTATCTATAGGAGTATGTCCATCATACCATTCTCCTAATGATATGATCTTGTTGTTAATAACATCTCAATGTTCATGATAGGGAAACCACAATCATCTATTAACCAACAAGCTAGTATTATGAAGAGGCTTTACTAGGGACTCTAATTTAGTTTACAAATCACACAAGTATTAATGTTTCCTTGTTAATACTGTTATAGCATGAATGTAAACATTTATCATAAACACAAAGATATAATAATAACTACATTTATTATTGCCTCTAGGGCATATCTCCAACAGTCTCCCACTTGCACTAGAGTCAACTAATCTAGATTACATGGTAATATACCGAACACCCATGGCAGTTTGGTGTTGGTCATGTTTTGCCCTCGGGAGAGGTTTAGTCAACGGATCCGCCACATTCAGATATGTGTGTACTTTGCAAATCTTTATGTCTCCATCTTGGACATGTTCTCGAATAGCGTGAAAACGTAGCTTGATGTGCTTCAGCTTCTTGTGTGACCTTGGTTCTTGCGCATTGGCTATGGCGCCCATGTTATCACAGTAGATAGACATTGGGTCCAGCGCACTTGGAACCACACCGAGCTCTGTAATGAACTCGTTCATCCATATCGCTTCTTGTGAAGCCTCCGAAGCAGCTATGTATTCCGATTCAGTTGAAGATCTCGCCACAACGCTTTTGTTTGCACTCCTCCAGCTAACTGCTACACCTTTCAAAACAAATACGTATCCAGATTGTGATTTAGAATCATCCGGATCGGTGTTCCAACTAGCATCGGTGTAACCATTAACAACGAGTTGTTCATCACCTCCATAAGAAAGAACCATATCCTTAGTTCTTCTCAAGTACTTAAGGATGTTTTTGACCGCTGTCCAATGATCCACTCCTGGATCACTTTGATATCTGCTAGTTAAACTAACAGCATATGCAATGTCGGGTCTAGTACATAGCATGGCATACATTAGAGATCCTATGGCTGAGGCATAGGGAGTCTTACTCATCCTTTCTCTATCTTCTGCCGTTGCTGGACTTTGAGTTTTACTCAAGGTCGTATTGGGAAACATGGGCAAGAACCCTTTCTTGCTATCTTCCATTCCAAACCTCTTTAGAACTTTGTCCAAATATGTACTTTGTGACAATGATATTAGGAATTTTTATCTATCTCTATAAATCTTTATGCCTAATATGTAAGCTGCTTTGCCAAGATCTTTCATTGAAAACTATTATTCAAATATTCCTTGACACTATTAAGAAGGTCTACATCATTCCCAATCAACAATATGTCATCTACATATAGTATTAAGAATGCTACAGAGCTCCCACTCACTTTCTTGTAAATACAAGCTTCTCCATAAGTTTGTATAAAACCAAAGCTTTTGATCACCTTATCAAAATGTTGATTCCAACTTCGGGATGCTTGCTTCAATCCATATATGGACCTTTGAAGTTTGCATACCTTGTTAGCATCTTTAGAATCGACAAAACCTTTGGGTTGCATCATATACAACTCTTCATCAATGTCTCCATTGAGGAAGGCCGTTTTGACATCCATCTGCCATATTTCATAATCGTAATATGCAGCGATTGCTAACATAATCCTCACAGACTTTAGCTTCGCTACTGGTGAGAAAGTCTCATCGTAGTCAACTCCTTGAATTTGTCGAAACCCTTTTGCGACAAGTCGAGCTTTATAGACAGTTACATTACCATCAGCATATGTTTTCTTCTTGAAAATCCATTTCTTCTCGACAGCCTTTCGGCCATCTGGTAAGTCTACCAAAGTCCATACTTGGTTTTCGTACATGGATCCAATCTCGGATTTCATGGCTTCTTGCCATTTATTGGAATCTGGGCTCATCATCGCTTCCTCATATGTCTCAGGGTCATCGGTGTTATCCACCAACATGACACTCATAACGGGATCATACCAATCAGGAGTGGTACGAGTTCTCATTGACCTGCGAGGCTCTGTAGCAACTTCAACCGAAGTTTCATGATCATCATCATTAGCTTCCTCTCTTACTGGTGTAGGCGCCACAGGAACTTCTTCCGGTGCTGCGCTACTCGCACGTTCGAGAGAAGGTTCAACAACCTCGTCGAGTTCTACTTTCCTTCCAGTCACTTCTTTCGAGAGAAATTCCTTCTCTAGAAAGGATCCATTCTTGGCAACGAAGGTTTTGCCTTCGGATCTATGATAGAAGGTATACCCAAAAGTTTCCTTGGGGTATCCTACGAAGACGCATTTTTCCGCTTTGGGTTCAAGCTTGTCCGGCTGTAACTTCTTTACATAGGCTTCGCAACCCCAAACTTAAGGAACGACAATTTAGGTTTCTTCCCAAACCATAATTCATACGGTGTCGTTTCAACGGATTTAGATGGTGCCCTATTTAAAGTGAATGCGGCTGTTTCTAATGCATAACCCCAAAATAATAGCGGTAAATCTGTAAGTGACATCATAGAACGAACCATATCTAAGAGAGTTCGATTACGACGTTCGGACACACCATTACGCTGTGGTGTTCCCGACGGTGTCAATTGTGAAAGTATTCCGCATTTCTTCAAATTCTCGCCAAACTCGTAATTTATATATTCACCTCCACGATCAGAACATAGAAATTTAATCTTCTTGTTACGTTGATTCTCTACCTCACTTTGAAATTCCTTAAACTTCTCGAAAGTTTCGGACGTATGTTTCATGAAATAGATATACCCATATCTACTCAAGTCATCCGTGAAGGTAAGAACATAACGATAACCACCGCGCGATGCTACACTCATTGGTCCACACACATCGGTATGTATGATTTCCAATAAGTCTGTAGCTCACTCCATCATACCAGAAAATGGAGTCTTAGTCATTTTACCCATGAGACATGCTTCGCATCTTTCAAGTGATTCGAAATCAAGTGATTCAAGAAGTCCATCGGAATGGAGTTTCTTCATACGCTTCACTCCGATATGACCAAGACGACAGTGCAACATATAGGTCGAGTTATCGCTCAATTTCAAACGTTTAGCCTCAATGTTATTAATATGTGTATTTCCACTATCGAGATTCAATAAGAATAGACCATCTATCAAAGGTGCATATGCATAAAACATATTACTCATATAAATCGAACAACCATTATTCTCGGACTTAAACAAGTAACCGTCTCATAATAAACAAGATCCCGATATAATGTTCATGCTCAACACAGGCACCAAATAACAATTATTTAAGTATAAAACTAATCCCGATGGTAGATGAAGAGGTAGCGTGCCGACCGCGATCATATCAACCTTTGATCCATTTCCAACGCGCATCGTCACCTCGTTCTTCGCTAGCTTCCGTTTATTCTGCAGCACCTGTTTCGAGTTACAAATATGAGCAACCGAACCAGTATCAAATACCCAGGCACTACTACGAGTACTACATCAATAACATGTATATCGGATATAACTTTCTTCTTGATGTTGCCGTTCTTCAAATCCGCCAAGTACTTTGGACAATTCCGCTTCCAGTGATCCTCTTGCTTGCAGTAAAAGCACTCAGTATCAGGCTTAGGTCCAGCCCTGGTCTTTTTCGCCGGTGCGGTAACTTTCTTACCGCCCTTCTTGAAGTTTCCCTTTTGCTTAGACTTGCCTTTCTTGAATTTGGTGGTCTTATTGACCAACAATACTTGGTGCTCTTTCTTGATCTCCACTTCTGCAGATTTTAACATGGAGAAGAGTTCTGGCAACGTCTTTTCCATGTTTTGCATATACTACTGCAGAATAGGCTATCAGTGACATGCTCAAAAGGCCCATTAGTGACAGACAAAACGCCTGTCACTAATGACTAGTCACTGATATAATGTTACTAGTGACAGGCACTTGTCTGTCACTAGTATGTGTATACTAGTGACAGGCAAAAGAGATGCATGTCACTAGGTTGGATCAAAGGCTGCAGCCATGTGGGGTTTTATAGTGACATGCCTGTTATTCTGCCCGTCACTGGTTTGAATTTGAGAAATAAAAAAATATGTTTCCCACCAATATTCCAGATTGCACAATAAGATGTGACATAAAAAAATGCATTTTCCACAAATATTTCAGATAGAACAATAAGATGGTGTACCAATGATACATTCGCATCATCCAATATGACATAATATTTACACAGATAACACAATGGCATAAGAACTTGCAATCTATCATAGACTAACGTAGGATAGTGTTTTGATCGATAATCTAGGAAGTAGTTTGAACTCCAAAGAACATCACCACCACGGTACATGTATTATAGTCATATGTGTAGCTGCAAGTTTCTTTCATTGTTCTACATTTCCATCATCTTGTTGAGGCGCAAATTCTTTCATTGTGTCTTTTCTTGTATGGACCTAAATCGCACAAGACATTGATGACGTGCATAACCTGGTACAAACAAGGAAATGAACATATAATTGTGAGCAATGGTACTAGGTGGATAAGCACCTGTTGGAGAATAAAAAGATTCTAAACAAAAAATCAAATAGTGGCATAAAATGAGCTTTCTCTATTCATAATAGTGGACTTAGCAACGAGAAGGTAAATCGTGCAAAGGTATGTAGATAAGAGTATATAATTGTTTCTAAGAAAACATAGAATAATAAACGACATCACGAAATGGAGGTAGTATGTAATAGTTATTTTAAGATGGAAATTCTAAAATGTTTACTAGTTCATTTTGGTTTTGTGCATGAGTGGTAAGTTAGTAAATAAACGAAATGGGTGAATACATGGCGACTGAGTAGGCCTCCGCTGTAGGATACCCAAGTATGCTAAGCGAGCAACTCACTCTAAGATCTCCAGATATTTGGTTTGTTTTGATTAAATAATCACATCGATGTAAATGAATTTCTGAACCAACGGAGAAATGCTCAATGTCTTGTACATTCTGATGTTTGGTTCTGGTAGATCATGTATCCAGGCTATAACTACTTGTTGTCAGGACGTATCAGTGGAAAGTTAGTAATAATACCATTGTCCTTTCACCAATATTAGTCTTAATTCTACACTCACTACAATTATATCACTTAACCTTGTGCTATTCTAGAATGTAGGAGGTGATGCTCTATAAAAAATTCTGATGTATGAAAAGAGAAAGAAGGACTGCGCTACAGGGCGGTGGCTCTTTGGCGCTCCAACTTGTACACCCTGACAACTTGTGCATGTGTGCATGCAAAAATAAGACCATGCACATGCAGCACATGCAATGCATGCATCGCCAGGTTCAATTCAATTTCAAAATAAAAAATGATGATAACTTTAGGTGAACTATCTAATGCATGACCAAGTGAGAGACCAGGTTCAATTCAATTTCAAAATAAAAAATGATGATAACTTTAGGTGAACTATCTAATGCATGACCAAGTGAGAGACTAGGTGCACTGAGAGCTTAGGAGCTTAGGTACGGCCAGCTACTACAACATTATGCAAGTCCAACTCAGCGCACCAGGTGTAGTTACTATCCACAAGTTGAACAACATAAATAAACTATAGGACAAAAAATCTTCCCTAATTCTTCATTCCTTATAAACTAAGATTAAGAGACATTTAGTACCTGAAAACGCTTTGTAGTTCTCTTCAAATATATTTTAGTCTAGTTCTTAGGGAACCAATCAATAGGAAAGCAGCTTCAAATGATACCTACCAACAGAGAACAAATTAGTGAAAAGGCACTCCAACCGAAAAGAAAAGAAAAAATAGAAGAAATATTCCAACAAAAAGGTACCTAGAGAGTTGGTTTTAAGAGCACCTCTTGATTTAAAATCATGGATGGAGCTGAGATTGCAACCTACATATATTAAGCTATTTAAAGGTAAGCCCCAAATGCCATGCTTTAATATTTAGAAAGTGAAAAATGAAAGAATGTACTCTTGTTGCCGCTATTGCTTGCTTGCTGCTTACAACTAACGGTGCACTATGCACTCCAAATTCAATATATGTTCACTGGAGAATCTTCCCTGCCATGGTTTCTTATTTGTAGAATGCTTTCGTTCTTATGGCAGTATTTGGGCAGCTGTAAGCTTAGTTAAGTTGTTTTATTTTCACTGTGACACTCTTTCTCTAGAATCACGTAAGAATTAGATCTGATCTACTCTTTCTTTTATTTAGTTCTTCCAGTTTGCTAACTTTTTAACCATGACTTTGAGGCCTAGATTCCTAATAGTAAACTTGCTATTTGTTTTTCCCCTACCATAGTATAATATCTGTCAAAAAAATTGTTTGTCAAGTTCAGATTAATTGTTTCATCACTATTGTGATACTCTTTCTTTGGAATAGTGTAAAAGATATAACTAACATACTCTTTCTTACATTTAGTTCTTCCAGTTTTCTTACATTTTAACTATGACTCTAAGTCTAAATCTCTAATAGAAAACTTACTATTTGTGTGTGTATAGGGCATGTATGAATGACCGACCAGACTCTAATGAAATATCTATGCGTAATGCTAAGCAAAATTCACAGCCATGTGCTGTGTAAAATTTCCAGTATATTATAAATGTAATCATGATACAGGAATAAACAAATTAGACTCACATGCATATATTAAGTTGTGTCCACAGCTAGAGGCATCATGAAATCGAAGCAGATCCCTCATGCAATTATAAACTGAAAATATAACCTGCAGGTAAAATGAAATTGTAGGGGAAATCGGAGGCTAGAGAATTGGGGAATATGAACCTGGGACGCATCGACTGTGGGAGGCCTGGCGGTGTAGGTGAGGAAGCAGCGCATCTTCGGGCAGCGGCGTCCTCGCGTCGGGGGAAGGCGTCGCTCGCGGAGGCGTTGGAGGGGCGGTGGCGGTTGGGGTCTTGGGAATCTGAGACGGGGAGTAGGGCAGCGGCGGTTGGGGACGGGGACGGGGAGTAGGGCAGCGGCGGTTAGGGCGTCGCTCGCGTCGGGGCTGACGACGTTGGAGGGGCGACGGTTGGCGATTTGGGAGTCGGTGACGGGGACGGGGAGCAGGGCGGCGGCGGTTGGGGAAGGGACGGTCTCGTGTAGGTTTTTTTTAAACGGGAGGAGGTCACGTGTAGTGAGTTGGCCTGATTCGCTTGTTTTTTTTGAAGTAGTTAGTATGTAATTTTAGTTTTAGCACATTTGACTCGCGGACACAAAAAGTGATACTGCCTGCTGTGACTTTCTAGCAGGGAACGCAAGCTGCTAGCCTCCTACCGCTTCGTGTCAAACGAACAGTTTTAAAAATATGAAAGAAACTTTTTTGTTAAATCCGTGAACATGTTTTTCGAACCTATGAAAAATTTATAGATCTTGCGAACATTTTGTAAACCCATGAACATATTATTTGAACCTATGAACCATTTTTAAAATATCATGAACATATGTAATTTTGGCTAGGAAAAGGTTTATATTATCAGGTGACATACCTTTATAAATGCCCGTCATAAGAAATTTTCTCTTTCAGCCGGCATTCACGAAAATTACTAGTGACAAGAATATTTTGAGACTGTCACTAATTATAGTATTACTAGTGACACTCGTTTATAGATGCCCGTCATTAAGTATTTTTTTTCATTTTGCCAGCCTCCACAAAAATATAGTGACAGTCGCTTTTATATGCCTGTCACTAATAGTTTCTACTAGTGACAGGCTTATCCTTGTCCGTCACTAGTCATACATACTAATGACTGTTATAGGTTTGCCTGTCACTAACCACCAGGTGTCTATAAGGCTTTCTGTAGTAGTGATATTGTAGTTCATCACAAAGTTCTTGTAACTTGGTGGTAGTGATTGGAGGACACGATGTATCCCCAAAGAATTAGGAATCACTATACCCAAACTTTGGAGTTTGTTTGCGTGCCCAGACATCTTAAGCACATGCTCACTGACGGAGCTGCCCCCTTCCATCTTGCAGTTAAAGAACTTTTCAGAAGCCTCATAACTCTCAACTGCCGCGTGAGCCTCAAATATCATTTTGAGTTCACGGACAATATCATGTGGGTCTGAATTCTCAAACCTTTTCTGAAGCTCCGATTCCAAACCATACAAGATAGCACACTGAACTGTGGAGTACTGATTCTTCCGAGTGAGGTAAACATTCTTTACTTTATCGGTAGCAGTAGCTGCAGACGGGTCACCCAGCGATGCATCCAGCACATAGGTCAAATTACCAGCATTGAGGACAATCCTCAAATTGCAGAACCAATCCGCGAAGTTGCTTCCATTGTTTTTCAACTTTTCTTTCTCTAGGAACGCATTAAAATTGATGGTAGGGGCCGCCATTGATCTACAACATATTTGCAATAGTTTAGACTAAGTTTATGACAAATTGAGTTCTAATTAATAGTTAAATTAATCTAGGTGAACTCCCACTCAAAACAATATCCCTCACATTGTTTTAGTGATAACACGAACCAAATCCACCACATCAAAACCGATCATCACGAGAGTTGATGTAGCTTCAATGGCGAACAATCGACATGTTCATCATATCTTCTATATGATTCATGCTTTACCTTTCGGTGATCCGTGTTCCGAGACCATGTCTGTACATGCTAGGCTCGTCAAGATCAAACCTTAGCTTCTGTATGAGCAAAACTGGCTCGCTCACGTTGTATACACTTGCAGAATCTAACACACCCGATCATCACGTGGTGCTTTGAAACAACAAGCTTTAGCAACGGTGCTAACTAAGGATGAACACTTTAAAACTTGAAATTTGTGTGCTTGAGGGATCATCTTATAATGCTATTGTTATTAACTAAGCAATACAAGATGCATAAAGGATTAACATCACATGCAATTCATAATATGTGATATGATATGGCCTTTCTTCTTTGTGCTTCCGATCTCCATCTTCAAGCACGAACATGATCTCCATCATCACCGGCATTGCATCAAGGTCAATGACGCCTCTCCATGGTTGTCGTCCACGAGCTTCTACTATTACAACTACTTTGAATAGACACGCGGGTCTTAACAGAAATTAAAGACAACCATCTGGCTCCTGCCGGTTGCCAACTTACAATAAGGAACATTGCATACATCAAATATAATCACAATCATGTCCATATCACATCATAGCACACCCCTGCAAAACAAAGTTAGACGCCTCTAATTTTCTTTGCATATTTTACGTGGTTTGGGGCTTTCAATAAGTGTCGCTCTAACTTACGAACAAGAATCACAATGTTGATGCTAGAACTATCAAGTGCCCGTTGTAAATTGGATCTTACTATGATGGGAGAGACAGACACCCGCAAAGCCACTTATGCAATACAAGTTGCATGTTTAGCGTGGAGCAAGTCTCATGAACGATGTCATGTAAGGTTAGCCCGGGCCGCTTCATCCCATCATACCGCAAGATGCAAAGTACACAAGAAGCAATTGATAATAAAAGAACCACCGCCCACAATGACCATTGTGTTCTACTCGTGCAACAGATCTACATATAGACACGATTCTGATACCACTGTAGGGGTTCGTAGCATGGAAAACAAAAAAATTCTACCGCATGCAAACAAACAAGCCAAGATCTATCTACTAGATTGTAGCAACGAGTCGATAGATGAACTCACCCTCGAAGATTCCAAAGCGGTTAACGAGAGCGGATTCTCGTGGGTGATGTAGTCGTACTCTTGCCGATCTCAAGATCATGTAGACGATCCTTCCGGCGCGGCGTTCCGGCAGCGCTCCCGCAGTCGGTCACACGTTCGGTACTCGATGAAGACCTTCCTCTCCCTTGTTCCAGCAGGCAGCGTAGGTTGTAGCACTCTTCTCGCAATTCCGGCAGCACGACGGCGTGGTACCGGAAGTAGAGGGGAGATCTCGCAGGGCTTCGCCTTAAGCCGGAGCGAGTATGGTGGACTATGAGAGAGGCCTCGGTGATCTAGGGTTTAGACACACCAAGGAGAGAGGGCTAGGCCGACGGCTAGGGCTTGGGGAAGCCCAAGTTGGCGGCTAGGGTTTGCCCTAGGCGGCGGCAGCAGCAGGAGGTGGTGGCGCCGGCGGCTTAGGGTTAGGGTTTTGAGGGTGCAAGGTGTAGGCTTGGAGGGGCAGCCCTGCCCCTCCTTATATAGGTGGAGGGGGACGGCCAAGGGGAGGGGAGTCCCTCCCCAACTCGGCTTCCAAGGCCGGCGGTGGAGGGAGAGGGACTTCCTCCCCAAGTAGGTTTCCTACTCTCCCTCCACCAAGCAAACTTGCCGTTTGACTTTTCAAATTGGCGTTTGACTTTTCAAACTAGGATTTGATTTATCCCTTTATTTTGCTCAGTGATGACACCTAGTACATGATGCAACCATTCCAACTTGTAATGACACATTCATGTACCCTTCCCCTCCGGAGTGCCGGACCTTTCGGAACCTTCTAGAACATTCCCGATGAAAACACCGGAACCATTCTCCAACCCCGAAACAGGACTTTACTTATATGAATCTTATTCTCCGGACCATTCCGGATCTCCTCGTGATATCCCGGATCCTATCCGAGACTCCGAACAACATTCGGTCTCTTACTCATCTTTCCATAACTACTCAACAACATCGAATCCTTAAGTGTGTCTCCCTACGGTTCGTGAATTATGCGGACATGATCGAGACACTTCTCCGATCAATAACCAATAGAGGAATCTGGAAATTCATATGGCTCCCACATATTTCTACGATTACTTTGTGATCGAATGAACCACTTACATACGATACCAATTTCCCTTTGTCTCACGATAGTTTACTTATCCGAGGTTTTGATCGTCGGTATCTCTGCATACCTAGTTCAACCTCATTACCAATAAGTACTCTTTTCTCGTTCCCGTGGTATGTGATCCCTTGTGAGCCAGTCACATGCTTGCAAGCTAATTGGATGACATTCCACCGAGAGGGCCCAGAGTATATTTGTCCGTCATATGGATGGACAAATCCCACTCTTGATTCATGTGTCTCAACCCATACTTTCCGAACACTCAATGCCACCTTTATAACCACCCAGTTACGGTGTGGTGTTTGATGTCATCAAAGCATCCTTCTGGTGATGGTGATAAGCATGATCTCATGGTCGAAGGAATTAGGTTACTACGTATCAGAAAGCATATAGCAATTGAACTATTTAAAATGACTTGATCTTTATGCTACGCTTATCTATAGGAGTATGTCCATCATACCATTCTCCTAATGATATGATCTTGTTGTTAATAACATCTCAATGTTCATGATAGGGAAACCACAATCATCTATTAACCAACAAGCTAGTATTATGAAGAGGCTTTACTAGGGACTTTAATTTAGTTTACAAATCACACAGGTATTAATGTTTCCTTGTTAATACTGTTATATCATGAATGTAAACATTTATCATAAACACAAAGATATAATAATAACTACATTTATTATTGACTCTAGGGCATATCTCCAACATCAAGTTCTTTGGCAAGTGATTGTATCTCATGAGCTTTCTCAACGACGGAGCGCTCATCAACCATCCTGTAGTCATAGAATTGCTCCATGACATACAGCTCAGTGCCAGCGTCCGAGACCCCAAAATTTGCCTCGAGCGCTTTCCACGCGTCCTTGCCATTATCAAATGACATATATGGGTCAACAATGTTGTCCCCAAGAACACTGAACAAAGCCACCATAAACATGGTATTGGCTTTCTTAAAGGTCGCTTCCTGCTCAGCAGAAAGATCTCCTTCAGGCTTGCCAAGGGTGGCGCCATAGTAGTTTAGGTTTTCAAACCAGAGAACTGCTCTCTTGCGCCATCTCTTATAGTGCATGCCATCAAAAGAAGGCGGCCAAGTAGCCGCGGATACACCAGTGGAATTCAGTTGCATATAATCAGGTTTTTAGATTATTGAAAATATAAGCAATAATCCATATAATTTAATCCGAATAATAAATTGATAAAGCATGATCATACAAACGGTACTAAAACCAATTATGCATATTAACAAAGTAGATGAACAGATTACATCTATAGGAGATAAACCTATCACATCTACACCAGACGCTAGAACAAAGAACTCTAGCATAATCCGAAAAAGACAGTTGAGTATCACGTACAGTGTAGGCTGAATAGCAGCCGCAGCGGTCGCAGCAGCGTCGCTCATGTTGAGGTTGTCGAAGAGATTGGTGACGTCCGGGAAGAAGTCGTCGTCCGGGAACTCGTTGTCGGACGACGTCGTAGTTGCCAGTAGTCGCGCTTGAGCGTTTCCCAAAAACACGATCGCCCCTCACCCGTACAGGTTCACGAGAGGCGGGGTTCCGGAGGCCTACTGTCCCGATCTGCGGTAAACGCCGCAAGCCGGGCTGGGAAAGACGAAAGCGGCGGCGCAAGGTTTTAGAGGGTAGGCGCGTGTGTGCCCACGTCCGAGTCGGTAACAGCCCACGTCCATAAAAACTAGAAACGGTTGTAATTAACGCGTCCGTTAATGACTCATAATCAGTTTTCCCAACCAGCAAAATAAAGCTCGGCTCGGCGAGATTCCCGCAACCCGCAACCCGCGGCGCGTGCGCGTCGCGTCGTGACGAGGCGAGGCGGGCGGCGCAGGAGGAGGAGTGCGCGAGGGCTTCTCTCCTTGTCACACCTTAGTGAGTGGTGCAACACTCTACTATATAAGGTGGTCCAACTCCCCTTTAACTAGGAATGTGGGACTAAACTTTAGCACCACTAGCACAGCCATATGCTGCCATATACAAGTGGCCCAAAGAGAATTCGGAATTTGTCTAATGGGCCAGCAGCCCAAAACTTATCAAATTCCAACAGAAAATCCCGCCATTACCCGCACCGGCTCCCTCCCTTCCACCGTTGGAGCGCCTCCACCCACCGCCGGACGGAGCTCCCTGCCACACCTACAGATGCTTTCCCATGCACTCGTATGTCCATGGACGTCGGCGAACTCCACACCAGCGAGCATGTTGACCCCTGATGTGCCACTGCCACACCCGTCGTCTGGTACTCTGCCCCCCTCCCCCCGTTCCATTCCCCATCCCTAATCCCCTATTTCTCTCCTACCTCCTGTGACAGCCATGAGAATCCTCGGCCCATCCCCAATCCCACGATCTTGAGCGGCAGCGGGGGAGATCCATATTCTGCTCGGAGGACCTCATAGCGGCGCCCGCTTGCTCACCAAAATCGAGTGCTGCGATTGTGCTACAAGCGGCAATCGGTGGTGCTACCATCAGTTGTCGGTGGTGCCTCAAGCGGATGAGGGTGGAGCTCCAGCGAGCGGCGTTGCTGCAAATGCTGGGCGGTGCTACTCCAATCGGCAACCGGTGGTGCTACCAATAGTTGTCGGTGGTGCTGCAATAGGAAGAAGGCGGAGCTCCGACGAGGACGGTGCTGCGATGTGGCGATTTTTTGTATAATATTTTTGCTATACCTTATGTGATTTTGCTACAATAGTACATAAATTCTGCAACTAGATCTCGGGCAGTGTCTCCGGCGAAGCCAATTTTTGCTATAATAACACATTTTTTGCTACAATCATTATGTGGTTTTGCTACAAATAGTTCAAAGATTTTGCTACAACGTCCCCGATGAGAGTCTCCGGCAAGATCGGTTTTGCTACAATAGACTATATTTTTTGCTAAAATATCTCATAACTTTTGCTTCAATCGCAGTTAGTTTAACTAAGTTCGCGTTGTATGAAAGCAAAAGTGGGTTTTATGTGAAAACCCTTTTTTCTGCAAACAATGCAAACGAAATGTTTTTTCATTCGTGCTTTATGAAAGCAAAAGCGGGGTTTATGTGGAAACCACTTTTTGCTCCAAATGATGCAAACGAAACTTTTTTCCTGCTTTGCGCTTTATAGAAGCAGAAGCAGGATGAAAGAAATCTAATTGGATACGGACCCGGGGATCGGGGTTTTGATCCCCGGAGGACGCTCAGCGCTGCCCTTTTATTTTCTGTTAGGATTGTCTTTAATAGCCTGTATGAATCATAGTGGAGTATAAAAGTTGCTTGTTTGTACTCATACTGGAGTATTTTTTTTCTAGTGCGTATATTAGCAGAAATCTTACAAAAATCACAATTTACGCACACAAACATCCTGCGTGGAATGACTGCATATAGGGCGTCATTGGCCTACCTCGCTACACACAGAGTCTCCACGGTGTCATACATAGGGTGTGAAGCGGCCGGAGCTAGCTAACTTGTATAGTACTCCCTGCAGGATATGCGGGACTAGCTAACTTGTACAGTACTCCCTCTGTTTGGAAATATAAGATGTTTTAGGTTTGTGAAGGGATGTATCTAGACACATTTTAGTGTCTAGATTCATTTGAACCTATACACTAAAACGTGTTTAGATATATCTCCTTTACAAACCTAAAACATCTTATATTTCTAAACGGAGGAGGTACAATTTAGCTGAAGGTAGAATTAAACAAAGATGAAAGCATATAGTATAATTTGTACTAATTCATGTGTCTTGCCAGATATGCAGGATCCCACTGTGCAACCCTAGTGATACACAAGGTTGGAGACAAAAAAAAAAGGAAGACACGACCACCAGTTTATCCGTCATGTGTCATTGCTGCGCACCTCCGACTTCAAAACAAAATAAGTAGAGTATGGAGACAAAGCGCCCACATTACAGAGTAAACTACCAAAACATCGCTATAACCACAACACTGATCTTCACCACTACTGTTGTGCCCCGCACATGCCCCTCCTGTCGGCTCCAACTACAGATCGAAGAACGATGCACCCAAAGGAGAAGCACGATGCACAAGCATAGGATAGTACGATGCCCGAGCTCCAAAGGATCAAAAGGGAAGACTATTTGCAATTTCACTTCATACTTTTTTCAAACAGAGGATGGAAAAAAAAGGAAAAATGCAACTTATCCATGATTCTATCATCACAATCAAGGTCATATAGCACTTCTCTGCTTGCCATGAGCATTTACGATCGAGAACCTTGACGGTGGAAAAGTTTGGCCAAGCAGTTGTATGTGAGGTGTCAAAACCAAGCCAAACCAAAATGCCATTCTAGATACGCAAAGTGTACCAACACTGTGACACCAGAATAAAAACCACAATTTGGTCAACTCTAGGTTGCAATCTCTGGATTGTTCATACACGGTCCTATATAATTAGACACGCGAACAATTTGCTCCACACAAGACTTAATTTCATTCACACATTACTCGGATTATAATAAAACCTAGCACAAGTTGAAGAGTCTAATCCTGTGACAATAACAATTCTGCTTACAAGTCCACTGATCTTTCGGTGGATGCTCGCGACAAACCCATGCGGACACAAATTACGGAAAAGAAAGATCAAAGATGATCGTAAACTTCAAAATGGGTACTAAGATAAAGGGCGAATCTCAGCCGTACGTTGCTCTTTTGAGAAACGACTCACCGGATCGACCGTCATATCTGTAACCTCGCTAAACCCTCGCGGGCCGACGCCAGCACCGGCGGCGCCGCCCCGTTGTCCCGGCTTACCTCGGGCACACCTGCAGCGCCCTCCTGACCACCCGCGGCAGGCGGCGTCGCGTAGGGTTCCGCCATTTCCTCACACGCGAGCCTGAATGCGCGCGACGCCGATCGGATCTCCAGCATCTTCTCGAGCGGGACGCCGCCGATGCTGGGGGTCCGCTCCGTCCTGGCGGCGAGGAGCTCTTCCAGACGGTACGGAGGGATCTGCTCCGTGAACGCCAGGTCGCCTCGCCTGACGCCCTCGAGGACGGTGGTGAGGTCGGAGATTTCGGCGGAGATCGCGGCCTTGTTCTCCCACAGGCGCGCCAGGCGCTGTTCGGTGATAGGTGACCCGGCAGCGAGCTGCGCATCTAGCAGCTTGATCTTCTGAGAGCGATCGGCTATGGCGGCGATGACCTGCTCCGGCTTGATCTCGGATGCGCCGTCTCCTACCATCGACTTGGGGTTTTTTTTTCTCTCGGGGTGATCGACTTCGGGAGGTTCAATCTATCCCGCCACAGTTTTCGCCAGGATATGCACGGATGGTTATATAGCCATCCCATCGGCAGTCGAGCCCTCGGATATTTATCTTAATTAACTAAATAGTATTATACAGTAGTTTTTAATACGGAATACTAAACAAGGAAACGTGCTTATGACCAAATCTTTATAACTAGTATGAAATCAAGGCTCGCATCGCTTCATATGTCGGTCTTCCTTTCTAAATCTACCTCATTTCTTACATGAGTCAGTTTCGGCGAAGTTTTCCTGGCCTGCCAGTGATATATGGTCCTAGGAAATTGTCTCCTACTCACTCACATACTCACATGATGCTCCAGCACACATGATACTTATTAAATTGCATGCACTGGCCATTTTAACTAAAAGTCCAAATGACAATTTATTTCAATATTTACCCTGTGTCTTTGCCCTCTGGTCCAACGTGACACAAGTTGGGGAGCCGCAATATTTGTTTTTTTAATTCTTGCATTGGCCAGGATCTGGTCCTAGGGCCTCCTGCTCTGATACATATTGAATTGCATGCACTACCCATCTTAACCAAAAAGTCCGAACTGATGAAAAGAGGTAGTCAATTTATTTCAACAATACTCGCGAAGCTAGGGTTCCGATGCCCAGCGGACGTAAAGCTCTCCATCCTCAGCACCGAGCATCACTCTTATACACATGCTGGTACTAAGCAGCACTATGTACATATGCCTTTCCGAGGAACTATCATGGAGTTTGTTGTGGTGTTTTCATGTAATCCTGCACATTAGCCCGCATCTTTTGAAGATATGATGCATTGAAGGATCGCAATGCAGAGAAGATCTTGATATGGGGCTAGAGGTGATGTCGCTTTTCCTTCAGTGTCTTGTTGTATTTCATCTAGAAATAGGTATTTACAGATCAACTGCTTATTGCTATCAAATTAATATTTTCTCATTTTTTGTTGCACTTGCAAGAATCCCAAGTTTCATGGAATAATTATGTGATGATGACTTCAAAGTAGGTATTTATTTGCCCTTCATTAAGGTATATTTATGTGTTCCATTGAATTGCTTGTAATTGTGGTATATCTCCCGCATAGCAATGTAGTTTATCATAATCATAAGATTTTACTCGTAGCAACACACAACCATGTCTGCTAGCAAATAATACATGTATAATGGACACCAACCGCGCGCGGCAAATTAGGCGCGACCAGGCAGCCGTGAGATTAGAAAAATCGAGCAGTTGCACTTCATATCTTCTTTGGTGTTGATCAATCTGTAGGGGTTCGTAGCATGAAAAAAAATGCTTTCGCATAAACACACACAAAACAAGATCTAATCTACTAGACCGGTACAACGAGTTGATAGAGTACTAACCCTCGAAGATCCAAAGCGTTTAACGAGATCGGATTCTCGTGGTTGATGTAGTCGTTCACTTGCCGATCTCAAGATCGCGAAGATGATCCTTCCGGCGCAGCGTTCCGGCAGTGCTCCCGCAGTTGGACACGCGTTCGGTACTCGATGAAGACTTTCCTCTCTCTTATTCAAGCAGGCAGCAGAGGTTGTAGATCTCCTCTTGATTCCAGCAGCACGATGGCGTGGTGGTGAAACAGAGGAGTAGATCCCGCAGGTCTTCGCCTAAGATTGAGCGAGTATGGTGGAGTAGAGAGGGCCTTGGCAACTATGGTTTAGAGGACAAGGGGTGGAGGTGGACGGCGGCTAGGGTTTAGCTAGGCGGCGGCGGCTTAGAGGGGCTCTAGGCGGCGGCTTGGGAGGGGCCGGCGGCCAACCTAGGGTTTCAAGGTGTGGGACAAGGGGGCGCCCTCCCTTCCTTTTATGGGAGGGAGAGGCGGCAAGGGAAAGGGGAGTCCTCCCCCGACTCCTCTTCCAAGTCTAGCGGCAAGGGAGGGAGGGGAAACCTTCCCTAAGTAGGTTCCCTCTCCTCCCTCCACTAGGCAATCATGTTGGAATTTGACTTTTCAAACTGGCGTTTGACTATTCAAACTAGAGTTTAATTTCTCTCTTCCCATTGCCCATCCAAGTGACCTACGACATGATGCAACCATTCCACATTGGTATGACACATCCATATACCCTTGTAGGGGTTTGTAGCATGGACAACAAAAAATTTCTACCGCATGAACACACACAAGCCAAGATCTATCTACTAGATTGTAGCAACGAGTCGATTACAGTACTCACCCTCGAAGATTCCAAAGCGGTTAACGAGAGAAGATTCTTGTGGATGATGTAGTCGTTCACTTGCCGATCTCAAGATCGTGTAGACGATCCTTCCGACGCCGCATTCCGGCAGCGCTCCCGTAGTCGGTCACACGTTCGGTACTCGATGAAGACCATCCTCTCCCTTGTTCCAGCACGCAGCGGAGGTTGTAGTTTCTCTCCTCGTGATTCTGGCAGCACGACGGCGTGGTGTCGGAGTTAGAGGGGAAATCCTGCAGGGCTTCGCCTTAAGCCGGAGTGGGTTATGGTGGAGTAGTAGGGTTCCCCGGCGTCTAGGGTTTAGAATCCAGAGAGTAGGAGGTGGGGCCGGTGGCGGCTAGGGTGGCGGCGGCGCAAGGTGGTGGCGCTGGCGGCGGCGGCAGGCGGTGGCTTTGGGACTTAGGTTTGTGGTGTTCTTGGAGGGCACCCCCTCCCCTCTATTTATGAGAGGGATGGGCAGCTAGGGGAGGGGAGTTTGAATACTTCCCCAACTACCTCTCCTACTAGGCGCGTGGTGGAGGGAGAGGAGAGGAAACCTCCTCTCCCTCCACCAGGAAATATTGTCCTAGTTTGACCTTTCAAACTTGCCTTTTGACTTTCAATTTCGGAGTTTAATTTCTTTCTTTCAAATGCCCAGCCAAGTGACCTAGGACATGATGCAATCATTCCACTTAGTCATGACACATTCATGTACCCTTCCCTTCCGGTCCGATGAACCTTCTAGACCCTTCTAGATCATTCCGGTGAAAACACTGGAATCATTCCCGTACTCCGGAATTGGACTTTCCTTATATGAATCTTATTCTCCGGACCATTCCGGATCTCCTCGTGATATCCCGGATCCCATACGAGACCCAAAACAACATTCGGTTTTCCTACTTACATTCCATATCTGCTAAAAAAACATCGAATCCATAAGTGTGTCTCCCTACGGTTCGTGAATTATGCAGACATGACCGAGACTCTTCTCCGATCAATAACCAATAGAGGAATCTAGAAATTCATATGGTTCCCACATATTCCTACGATTACTTTGTGATCGAATGAACCATTTACATATGATACCAATTTCCCTTTGTCTCGCGTATTTTACTTATCCGAGGTCTGGTCATCGGTATCTCTGCATACCTAGTTCAACCTCGTTACCGATAAGTACTCTTTACTTGTTCCTGTGATATGTGATCCCTTGTGATCCAGTCACATGCTTGCAAGCTAATTGGATGACATTCCACCGAGAGGGCCTAGAGTATATCTATCCGTCATATGGATGGACAAATCCCACTCTTGATCCATATGCCTCAACACATACTTTACGAACACTCAATGCCACCTTTATAACCACCCAGTTACGAAGTGATGTTTGATGTCATCAAAGCATCCATCCAGTGATGGTGATTAACATGATATCATGGTCGAAGTATTTAGCTTACTATGTATTTGAAAGCTTATAGCAAGTGAACTATTTAAATGACTTGATCTTATGCTACGATTAACTATAGGAGTATGTCCATCACATCATTCTTCTAATGATATGATCTTTTTGTTGTTGTTTTTTGCAAAAAGATATGATCTTGTTGTTAATAACATCTCAATGTTCATGATTAGGAAACCATGATCATATATTAACCAACAAGCTAGTTTAGCACGAGGCTTTACTAGGGACTCTTTTATGTTTACAAATCACACAAGTATTAATGTTTCCTGTTAATACAATTATAGCATGGTATGTAAACATTTATCATAAAGATGAAGATATGATAATAACCACTTTATTATTGCCTCTTGGGCATATCTCCAATAGTCTCCCACTTGCACCAGAGTCAATAATCTAGTTTCAAACCTTTGTGCATTCAACACCTATGGCTTTATAGCGTTGTATTTACACGATTGCTAGTGGTCAACTGATCTCCGGATCTGACACTTTCAGGTCTGTGTGTAATTGCATGTCTTTGCGTATCTACGCATCACTCATTCTCTAATGAGATGGCTTTATATAAATTTGGTCCTTCGGTGACACCTTTAGTTCCTTGGGGTTAAAACATGTAGATAATATTGTCGTACAATATATCTTCATAGTACTATCCCGCTGTGAACCACACCTAGTTTGATAACAAACTACTTGACACAAATGCCCTCTTTTGCTGCTATAATAGTAGTCATATACTTAGCCTTTTGTTGTAGTATCTGTCACAATGTCTTAACTTTGGAACTCATCCAAATCCACTATGGAACTTACTTTCTATTATATTGTGCCACCCTTAGTTTAGATTGAGATAATCTTAATTTGTACTTTGTGACAAAACTAGTATCAATGTAGTACTTTTACAATGAACTAACCATCTATTTGTCACCTCTACAATAATATATTCTTAGTTCTTCTAAAAGATCATAAGAATATCCTTACTATCGTCCAATGATCATCTTATAAATCATTCTGGTATATGCTCATAAAATTTAGAGTATAGGACATATATGGATGTGTACATATCACAGTATGATTGATAAAAAAAATCTTTATGATTTCATTCATCAAGTATCAACTATACCTGAATCTTTGTTTCTCTTACCAAGTGTCGATACACTTGAGTTTTTGATTTAATCATTTTGTGTGGAATGAACCCTTCTTGACATTTCCATATTGAACTCTTTCAATATCTCATTTATGTACATTTGGCACAACCATATTAGCGTCTCAATCTATCCATATAGATATTGATACCAAATATTCAGGTTTTGCCTAAGTCTTTTATCAAAATGAAATTCTTAACTTGTGTTAATAAAAGATCATCCACATAATGTATTAGAAATATGTCTTAGCGCTCCCGCTTAATTTCTTGCCAATGCAAGCATCTTCATCGTCTCCAATGAATTTAAACTCTTTTAACAGTTTCATCATGGTGAAGATTCCAACTCCGCGATGCTTATTTCTATTGGAGATATGCCCTAGAGGCAATAATAAATATAGTTATTATTATATCTTTGTGTTTATGATAAATGTTTATATTCATGCTATAATAGTATTAACAAGGAACCATTAATACTTGTGTGAATTGTAAACTTAAATTGAAGTCCCTAGTATAGCCTCTATACTTCACTAGCTTGTTGGTTAATAGATGATTATGGTTTCCCTATCATGAACATTGAGATGTTATTAACAACAAGATCATATCGTTAGGAGAATGATATGGTGGACATACTCCTATAGATAAGCGTAGCATAAAGATCAAGTCATTTCAATAGTTTAATTGCTATATGCTTTCTGATACATAGTAACCTAATTCCTTCGACCATGAGATCATGCATATCACCTTTACCGGATGGATGCTTTGATGTCATCAAACACCACACCGTAACAGGGTGGCTATAAAGGTGGCATTGAGTGTTCGGAAAGTATTGGTTGAAACACATGGATCAAGAGTGGGATTTGTCCATCCATATGACGGATAGATATACTCTGGGCCCTCTCGGTGGAATGTCATCCAATTAGCTTGCAAGCATGTGACTGGCTCACAAGGGATCACATATCACGGGAACGAGAAAAGAGTACTTATCAGTAACGAGGTTGAACTAGGTATGCAGAGATACCGACGATCATAACCTCGGATAAGTAACATATCGTGAGACAAAGGGAAATTGGTATCGTATGTAAGTGGTTCATTCGATCGCAATGTAATCGTAGAAATATGTGGGAGCCATATGAATTTCCAGATTCCTCTATTGGTTATTGTTCGGAGAAGTGTCTCGATCATGTCCGCATAATTCACGAACCGTAGGGAGACACACTTAAGGATTCGACGTTGTTTGAGTTGTTATGGTATTATGAGAAAGAGACCGAATGTTGTTCGGAGTCTCGGATGGGATCCGGGATATCACGAGGTGATCCGGAATGGTCCGGAGAATAAGATTCATATAAGGAAAGTCCCGTTTCGGAGTTGGGGAATGGTTCCGGTGTTTTCATCGGGAACATTCTAGAAGGTCCCGGAATGTCCGGCACTCCGGAGGGGGAAGGGTACATGAATGTGTCATTGTAAGTTGGAATGATTGCATCATGTACTAGGTGTTCTTGCTGTCCAAAATAAAGGGTTTATTTAAATCCTAAATTGAAAAGTCAAACGGCTAGTTTGAAAGTCAAACGACAATTTTGGGAAGTGGGAAAAGAGGAGGAGGTGAAGCCGAGTTGGGGAGGGAGTCCTCCCCAAGCCGGCGCCCCACCCAAGCCGAGTTGGGGAGGGACTCCACTCCCTCCCCTTGGCCGGCCAGCCCTCCCACCTATATAAGGAGGGGCAGGGCTCCCCTCCTAGCACACACAAGTTTCCACCTCTAATCTCCGGTTTAGAGCCGTTTTGGTTTAGAGCTTCTAATTGCTTTAGCCAGCGGTTTAGAGCCTTCTAATTGGTTTAGAGCCTTCTAATTGGTGTGTCTAATTACTAGACCACTAATAGCCTCTCTCATAAGCTCCACCATACTCGCACCGGCTTAAGGCGAAGCCCTGCGGGATTTCCCCTCTACCTCCGGTACCACGCCGTTGTGCTGCCGGAATCGCGAGGAGAGTGCTACAACCTCCGCTGCCTGCTGGAACAAGGGAGAGGAAGGTCTTCGTCGAGTACCGAACATGTGACCGACTGCGGGAGCGCTGCCGGAACGCGGCGCCGGAAGGATCGTCTACGCGATCTTGAGATCGGAAAGAGTACGACTACATCACCCACGAGAATCTGCTCTCGTTAACCGCTTTGGAATCTTCGAGGGTAAGCTATTCCATCGACTCGTTGCTACAATCTAGTAGATAGATCTTGGCTTGTTTGTTTGTATGCGGTAGAAAATTTTTGTTTTCCATGCTACGAACCCCTACAGTGGTATCAGAGCCGTGTCTATATGTAGATCTGTTGCACGAGTAGAACACAATGGTCATTGTGGGCGTTGATGCTTTTATTGAAGATTGCTTTTTGTGTACTTTGCATCTTGCGGTATGTTGGGATGAAGCGGCCCGGGCTAACCTTACATGACATCGTTCATGAGACTTGCTCCACGCTTGACATGCAACTCGTATTGCATAAGTGGCTTTGCGGGTGCCTGTTTCTCCTAGCATAGTAAAGATCCAATTTACAACGGGTAATCAACAATGCTAGTATCAATGTTGTGGTTCTTGTTCGTAGGTTAGAACGACACTTATGGAAAGCCCCAAACCACGTAAACTATGCAAAGAAAGTAGAAGCGTCTAACTTTGTTTTGCAGGGGTGTGCAGTGATGTGATATGGCCATGATTGTGATTATATTTGATGTATGCAATGTTCCTTATTGTAAGTTGGCAACCGGCAGGAGCCATATGGTTGTCTTTAATTTCTGTTAAGACCTGCGTGTCTATTCAAAATAGTTGTAATAGTTGAAGCCGGTGGACGACAACCATGGTGAAGCGTCATTGACCTTGATGCAATGCTGGTGATGATGGAGATCATGTTCGTGCTTGAAGATGGAGATCGGAAGCACAAAGAAGAAAGGCCATATCATATCACATATTATGAATTGCATGTGATGTTAATCCTTTATGCATCTTGTATTGCTTAGTAGACAACGGTAGCATTATAAGATGATCCCTCATGCACATAAATTTCAAGTTCTAAAGTGTTCACCCTTAGTATGCACCGTTGCCAAAGCTTGCTGCTTCGAAGCACCACGTGATGATCGGGTGTCTTTGATTCCGCGGGTGAATACAACGTAAGCAAGCCAGATTTGCTTATGCGGTAGCTAAGGTTTGATCTTGACGAGCCTAGCATGTACAGACATGGCCTCAGGAACACGGATTACCGAAAGGTAGAGCATGAGTCATATAGTAGATATGATGAACATGTTGATTGTTCGCCATTGAAGCCATATCAACTCTCGTGATGATCGGTTTTGATGTGGTGGATTTGGTTCGTGTGATCACTAAAACAATGTGAGGGATGTTGTTTTGAGTGGGAGTTCACCTAGATTAATTTAATTATTAATTAGAACTCAATTTATCATAAACTAAATCAAAGTGAATTTGCATAGTTGTTGTAGTCATTGGCATCCGTTTACCACATTGCGCTTAGTTATAATTGAGATGATAGAACTATAGAATTCTGGTTAGTTACTTTACGAACTGGTATCGTATTGTTTTGAAGTGTTAATCTAAAGTTTAAAAGTCCTATTGCAAACTTTCAGTAAGTTCCGGTTACTCCATGAAGTTTAATAATTGGTATTAAATCAAGAGTAACAATTCCAAGTGTTAGTATATAAAGTATCATGTTTGTCTCCATGATTCTTGATATTCAAAGGATTGTCTTAATATCAAGGTTATCTAGGATCTAAAAGAGTTGTTTCAGAAACCATGATATGTGGAAGATATTGTGATATCTGAAACAAAGTTTTGGTTACAACATGATAGAGTATAATATGGCAAAAGTCATGTTCTCATATTTGATGAAAATTTGCAAAAGGTTGGAGACTCTAGTTGTCCTAATCTTCCAAAAGGTTTTGGAGAGCAACATTATACTCGCGATTCACCGTTATAAGCTAAAAGTAGCTTGGTCATGGACGATTCCATGATGAAGGTAAATATTTGATGTAGGTAAAATGTTTACTACACATTTAGATTACTAAAGAAAGGAATTTGAAAGAACACCAAACATTTGATGATGGTGATCTACTTCAAAGTGCAAATCCAAAGACATTGGTATTTAATTATACACGCTTTGGACTATGTGTCATATGTATGACTCCACTATTAATGTTGATAGATTCTTTCAAACAGAAAAGGAAATACTGAAAGAGAATCTCAGAAATATATGGCAGAAAAGAAAAGACTAGAATTGTTCAGTTTAAGTATATAGATGATATACATGTTATGGCTATATTCTTTGCTCATTAAACAATGTGGTTCTTAAGTATTTGATACTGGATTTGTTGGTGTGAATCGTCATACGAAACAACAGAATTCATGAACTACAATGGCCTAAGTAACTAGCAAAAGAATATGTGATGATGTTCATCGAGAACAAATAAAGGGTTATTGTGTTGCTCGTTAAACATCAAAGCTTGCCTTCAAGATTTGTTTTATCAGGTATTATGAGAACAAAAGGGTTGTTCAAATAATTGCCGTAATCCATAAAAGATGGATGATTTACAAATCTCGTTGGAGAAATCACATCCATAAAACAAGTGCTAAAAATGTCGAAAGACAAATTGATTGAAAGATCACTTAGGAAGTGACATCGCCGTTTAAATTATATTGGAAAGAAAACATGAAGAAACTCCATGTGGATGGAATTTTGGAGTCTTTTGATTTTGATCAAATGATGCTTGTGAAACTTTCCTAGAAATAATTAAAACTTCGTTCATAGGCCAAAAGGGAACGAATGGCTAGCTTATTGGAACTTGTACATATTGTTGTATGAAATCCATTATATGTAGTCAAGAGCGATGGATTTCAACTTCATATGCTTTCTCCGAAAATTTGAGTGAATATATGAATATTTACTTAATAAGGATGAAGTATGAAACATTTGAAAAAGTTCAAAGTCTTTCAAGATTAAGTACAAAATCATTGTAATAAGAATATAAATAGTTTATGATAAGATCATAAAGGAAGATATTTGAGTTACAAGTTTAGCATAATACCTAAGATTTAAGGAATCGTTCCGTGAATTTGCATTTCCCGAAACACCATAAAGAGTATGGAGTGTTCGAGATATGTAATTAAACCTTGTTTGACATGGTAAGATCAAAGGTGTAATTCATAAAACTGCCATTATATTTTAAAAGATTAAAAGCTTTAGAGACTACCGTTTTCCACTGAAAAGAGCTCCATCATAATCCGCTGAAATGACACCATATAAGGTTATGGTTTGGGATAAAACCCAAGTAGTCCTTTCTTAAAACATTGGTATGCTATGCATAAGAAAGATGTGTGCAACCAAAGTCGGATAAATCTGTCTTTGTATAAATATTAAGTATTCCTCCACAAACACCGGAGACAAAAGTGTTTGTCGCTTAGAACGTCAAGTTTCTTTGAGAAGGAATTTTTCGTGAAAAGTTAAAGTGGGAGGACAATAGAACTTTGATAAGGTTAAAAGAACCTTAGCTATATGTGCAGAGTTGCGCAGCGCCGAAAAGTGTTCCGGAGGCAGCAATAATGCTCATAGCTCACGTGCCTCAAAGGTTGTGGTCACGGAGGTCTAAGTTTCTATTGAACCAAGTAGGTCGAGTAAACAATCAAATACCAAGATTTGAGGGTTGAATCATTATTTGAGAATAATGAACGGACTACATGCAAAGAAGCGATGATGGGCCCTGACTCCGTCAAATGGCTTGAAGCCATAAAATCCGTGATAGTTCCATACACGAGAAATCAAGTTTTGAACTTGAAGGACCCTCGAGAAAGGTGTAAGACCTTACAGTTGTGTTTGGATCTATAAAGAAATAGACATGGATGTTTCACATCTATAGTCGACATGTTGGGAGAGAGTTCACAACAATGTTCAAGGATTGACTATGACAAGATTTGATCTTTCATAGCGATATTTAGTCTATACGGATTAATATAGCAACCACTACATATAATTTTTTTATGTGGTAGTTGAATAAACAAAACAAGTTCTTCTAATAGAATTGTTACCTAGGACGTGTGCATGACATGGTCCAAAGGGTTTTGTTAATTCAAAGGATGCTGAATGCATATGCAAACTTCAATGGTTGAAGTAAGCATAGCGGAGTTGGAATCTTCACTATGATGAAACTGTTAAAAGAGTTTAATTTCATCGGAGACAATGAAGATGCTTGCATTTGCAAGAAATTAAGTGGGAGCGCTAAAGACATATTTCTAATACATTATGTGGAGGACATATTGTTGATTAGAAATGATGTATCTTTTATTAACACATATTAAGAATTTCATCCTGATGAAAGACTTAGGCAAAACCCAAATATTTGGCATCAATAGATGCTAATATGGTTGTGCCAGAAGTACATAAACGAGATATTGAATGAGTTCAATATAGAAACTACAAGAAAAGGTTCTTGTCGCACAGAAAGGATTGAAAGAGTTCAATGTTGATGATATATTCAAGTGTATTGACATTTGGTAAGTGAAACAAAGATTCAAGTATAGATTGATACTTGATGTATGAAATCACAAAGAGTGTTTATATCAATCATACTGTGGTATGTACAAATCCAGATATGTCCTATGCTCTAAAAGTTATGAGCATATACCAGAATGATTCATAAGATGATCATTGGACGTTAGTAAGGATATTCTTATGATCTTTTGGAAGAACTAAGAGTATATTATTTTGTATAAGTGACAAATAGATGGTTAGTTCATTGTAAAAGTACTACATTGATACTAGTTTTGTCACAAAGTGCAAATTAAGTTTATCTCAATCTAAACTAAGGGTGGCACAATATAATGGAAAGTAAGTTCCATAATGGATTTGGATGAGTTCCAAAGTTAAGACATTGTGACAGATACTACAACAAAAGGCTAAGTATATGACTGCTATAATAGCAGCTAAAGAGGGCATTTGTGTCAAGAAGTTTGTTATCAAACTAGGTGTAGTTCACAGCAGGATAATACTACGAAGATATATTGTACGACAATATTATCAACATGTTTTAACCCCAGAGAACTAAAGGTCTCACCAAAGGACCAAATCTATACAAAGCCATCTCATTAGAGAATGAGTGATGCGTAGAGACGCAAAGACATGCAATTACACACAGACCTGGAAGTGTCAGATCCGGAGATCAGTTGACCACTAGCAATCGTGTACATGCAACACCGGAAAGCCATAGGTGTTGAATACACAAAGGTTTGAAACTAGATTATTGACTCTAGTGCAAGTGGGAGACTGTTGGAGATATGCCCTAGAGGCAATAATAAATATAGTTATTATTATATCTTTGTGTTTATGATAAATGTTTATATTCATGCTATAATAGTATTAACAAGGAAACATTAATACTTGTGTGAATTGTAAACTTAAATTGAAGTCCCTAGTATAGCCTCTATACTTCACTAGCTTGTTGGTTAATAGATGATTGTGGTTTCCCTATCATGAACATTGAGATGTTATTAACAACAAGATCATATCGTTAGGAGAATGATATGGTGGACATACTCCTATAGATAAGCGTAGCATAAAGATCAAGTCATTTCAATAGTTCAATTGCTATATGCTTTCTGATACATAGTAACCTAATTCCTTCGACCATGAGATCATGCATATCACCTTTACCGGATGGATGCTTTGATGTCATCAAACACCACACCGTAACAGGGTGGCTATAAAGGTGGCATTGAGTGTTCGGAAAGTATTGGTTGAAACACATGGATCAAGAGTGGGATTTGTCCATCCATATGACGGATAGATATACTCTGGGCCCTCTCGGTGGAATGTCATCCAATTAGCTTGCAAGCATGTGACTGGCTCACAAGGGATCACATATCACGGGAACGAGAAAAGAGTACTTATCAGTAACGAGGTTGAACTAGGTATGCAGAGATACCGACGATCATAACCTCGGATAAGTAACATATCGTGAGACAAAGGGAAATTGGTATCGTATGTAAGTGGTTCATTCGATCGCAATGTAATCATAGAAATATGTGGGAGCCATATGAATTTCCAGATTCCTCTATTGGTTATTGTTCGGAGAAGTGTCTCGATCATGTCCGCATAATTCACGAACCGTAGGGAGACACACTTAAGGATTCGACGTTGTTTGAGTAGTTATGGTATTATGAGAAAGATACCGAATCTTGTTCAGAGTCTCGGATGGGATCCGGGATATCACAAGGTGATCCGGAATGGTCCGGAGAATAAGATTCATATAAGGAAAGTCCCGTTTCGGAGTTGGGGAATGGTTCCGGTGTTTTCATCGGGAACATTCTAGAAGGTCCCGGAATGTCCGGCACTCCGGAGGGGGAAGGGTACATGAATGTTTCATTGTAAGTTGGAATGATTGCATCATGTACTAGGTGTTCTTGCTGTCCAAAATAAAGGGTTTATTTAAATCCTAAATTGAAAAGTCAAACGGCTAGTTTGAAAGTCAAACGGCAATTTTGGGAAGTGGGAAAAGAGGAGGAGGTGAAGCCGAGTTGGGGAGGGAGTCCTCCCCAAGCCGGCGCCCCACCCAAGCCGAGTTGGGGAGGGACTCCACTCCCTCCCCTTGGCCGGCCAGCCCTCCCACCTATATAAGGAGGGGCAGGGCTCCCCTCCTAGCACACACAAGTTTCCACCTCTAATCTCCGGTTTAGAGACGTTTTGGTTTAGAGCTTCTAATTGCTTTAGCCAGCGGTTTAGAGCCTTCTAATTGGTTTAGAGCCTTCTAATTGGTGTGTCTAATTACTAGACCACTAATAGCCTCTCTCATAAGCTCCACCATACTCGCACCGGCTTAAGGCGAAGCCCTGCGGGATTTCCCCTCTACCTCCGGTACCACGCCGTTGTGCTGCCGGAATCGCGAGGAGAGTGCTACAACCTCCGCTGCCTGCTGGAACAAGGGAGAGGAAGGTCTTCGTCGAGTACCGAACGTGTGACCGACTGCGGGAGCGCTGCCGGAACGCGGCGCCGGAAGGATCGTCTACGCGATCTTGAGATCGGAAAGAGTACGACTACATCACCCACGAGAATCTGCTCTCGTTAACCGCTTTGGAATCTTCGAGGGTAAGCTATTCCATCGACTCGTTGCTACAATCTAGTAGATAGATCTTGGCTTGTTTGTTTGTATGCGGTAGAAAATTTTTGTTTTCCATGCTACGAACCCCTACAATTTCAACCACTGAAGTTTGCATACGCTTTTAGCATATTTTGAATTAATAAAACCCTTAGGACCGTGTCATGTACACGTCCTAGGTAACCATTCTATTAGAAGAACTTGTTTTGTGTATTCAACTATCATACAACCAAATTATATGTAGTTGTTGCTACATTAATCCGTCTAGACTAAATATCGCTATGAAAGATCAAATCTTGTCATAGTCAACTGCTTGAACATTGTTGCGAACTCTTTCCCAACATGTTGACTATTTCATATATGTGAAACATCCATGTCTATTTCTTTATAGATCCAAATATGACTGTAAGGTCTTACACCTTTCCAAAGGATCTTCCAAGTTTAAAGCTTGATTTCTCGTGTATGGAACTATCACGGATTTCATGGCTTCAGGACATTTAACAGAGTCAGGGTCCATCATCGCTTCTTTGCATGTAGTTGGTTCATCATTGTCAAATAATGATTTAACTTCCAAATCTTGGTATTTGATTATTTACCCGACCTACTTGGTTCAATAGGAACTTAGACCTCCGTGACCACAACCTTTGAGGCACGTGAGCCATGAGCATTGTTGTTGTCTCCGGAACACTTTTCGGTGTTGCGCAACTTTGCACATATAGCTAAGGTTCTTTTAACCTTATCAAAGTTCTATTGTCTTCCCACTTAACTTTTCACGAAAAATGTCTTCTCAAAGAAACTTGACGTTCTAAGCGACAAACATTTTTGTCTCCGGTGTTATGGAGGAATACTCAACGGTTATTCGAAATAACCTACAAAGACACGCTCATCCGACTTTGGTTGCAAACATCTTACTTAGGTCTAGCATACCAAAGTTTAAGAAAGGACAACTTGGGTTACCCCAAACCATAACTTTATATGGTGTCATTTCAACGGATCATGATGGAGTGATACGCCCAATTTGCATCACCTTTCTATATCATAATTTACCTCTATTCATTGATGTTTGTCTTATTATGAGGTATTACTTATGGTTTTTTCATCTGTTTATGCATGTTGGATGATTCCTGGAGGATGGACTGCCAGAGTCTGGATTCTGATGGAAAAGAAGGCGTTCCGGTGCAATTTCGCAAAGATCAGAAAAATATGGAAACATATTATTTCTCCAGAAGAATGAGGGAGCCAGAAGGAGGGACGAAGAAGGGCCTCAGGGGGCCCACACCCCCCTAGGCGCGGTGTAACATCCCAAAAATATTAAACTTGAATCATCAAACTCTAATCAACAAAATTAGGATTAACAAAAACTTTTCCAATTAAAAATATGAAAGCATGCATATGTGTATGCATTACAATTTGGATTCTTTTGAATTTCCTTGTTTATGTGTTTCTTTGCTTGTAAAATGATTCTTAGGTGAAATAAACATCATCTAAACAATCCCCACACTTTTCCCAAAGACAAACAAATCAAAACAAACAAATGAAGTGAATGGTCACTTTGGCCAAATTAACTCTCATGCCTACTTTGGCTATCTCTAACTTTCAGAACTTAACAGAAACTTGTTTGGATCTTTGCACCCCTTGATAGTACTCATAACAAAGTACCAAGGCCCACTTTGTGATCATCCAAAAACATTTGAATGCATAGTTTAAATGACAGTTTAAAATTGAATCTATTTCATATGGGAAGATCCCACTATTTCAAAAACCACTCAAACAAGCTCAAATTTCAAAACCCAAGAATCCACAGACTCACCAGCACACTCCTAGCACACCCACCAAAAATCTTTTCAAAATTTAAAACTTGAGTTCATGCGGCCATTTCATCAAACAGGTTACAGATGCAAATCAAACAAAATCAAAACACTATGTTGAGCAGTGTTTTGGGCCTAACTTGTTCGTTCTCTGTACACCACTAGCCTTAGTAGATCATCTAACAACCTTAGCTAATCACTAGCACCACTGTAAGCTGGCCATTGTCATTAATGGTGAGCAGGCCGAGAGCACCATTGCCACCCCATAGTCGACAGCAAGCTGCGAGCAACACTAGCCTCGCCAATCTTGTCTAGGAGCAAGCTAGCACCCCACCGCAGTCCCTGTCCCAGCCGCGAGCAATGCCAGCCACTAGACCACACGCCCAGGCCATGCCAACCTTCTCTGCAACCATGCCGAGAGCGCGCCCCGTGCGCCACGCTCGACCAGCACCCACAGACCGCGCGCCGCCCTCGCCGCGTGCACGCGTGATCACCACCGTCCCAGCAACCCCGCAGACACGCCCGTTCGCCGCCGCGCGGACCACGCGCGCTATGCGCCATCAAAACTTCTGTCGGACCAGCGCAGAGCACCGCAGCGTTCCGACCGATCAGCACCGCCCCACGCCTCGCCACCACGTCGTTGAGCTTCACCAGGGAGCACAGCACCGCCCCCTACCATCGCCCACGCCGATAGCCCTCTGTACCGTCGAGCACGACGAGCTCAGCTTGCGCCCGTCGGTCCCCTCTTGCCACTATAAATAGAGGCATCCCCCGCTCGAATTCTTCACACCATTATACTCCCCTCTCACCCAGAACCACCCCACCTCATTTCCAGAGCAAGGCGAGCAGCGCGTCGCCGGAATTTCACAGGAGCCCGCCGCTGCTGGAGAAGAAGGAAGCCATCGATTGGAGCCGCCCCAGGAGAAGCTGTCGGTGCCAGGAGAATCGCCATCTTCGACTTCGTCGTTCACCCGCATCGCCGACCTTCGCCTGAGCCCCGGTGAGCCTCCCACGACCCCCACTAAGCCGCTAGGGTTCGAGCTCGCCGGTGACATGTTCATCGTCGACGACGACCCTCAGCCGTTGATCTCACTTCTAATCCAACGCACCACATCGCCCCGTACCGCTTCGCATGTTATGAGCCATTGACGGGTGGAACCCCCCTGTCAGCTGAGCACCGCGTTGCGGAGTGAAACTGGGCCGGCCCAATAACCCTTCCCGCACAGCCCACTCGTTTGAATTTAGCTTTTTCTATTTATATTCAAATTCAGTTCTGCACCTAGTTTCAAAAATCAACCCAGCTCGATTCAATGAACCAAATTGAATGAAACCAATTTTATTAGAAAGGTCTTAAAATTATTAATCCAAGCCCGTTGGATTCAAATCATTTGGATCTATAGATCAACCTTGGTAAAAATAACAAGGCAGAAGCTTTTCTGCATTCAAACATTTTTCAAATTTAAACCATAATAGCTTTTGAGTTGATTTCAACTCTCAAAAATCACGTTTGATCATACCTTTCAGAATATATAAAAATATATGGGTTTACTTACAGAAATAATGTCCAAGTAATAAAAGGATGCCACATAGGCATTTCTAGTCACTTTATTTATTTAAAATAAAAGGGTTAAACCTTATTAAATTGTGACACCACTTTAAATCACATTCCCATGGACTTAAATATGTGGTGATGACATGTGTCAACATGATCTCATGTTTGGTTTGGAGAATATTAAATCTTAAGTAGTTTTTCAATGAGTAGAAATTACTTTTCTAAAATAAATAAATAAGACAAAGGCTTTAATCTTGTAATGTAGGTGATGATACTAGATCTTCTATAGAACCCTTTTGTGTGATGATTGAAAGTAGTTAAGTATTGTTTGGTGATTGTGTACCTCATATTTATTCATAGACGCTAGTACCGACCAAGGATACGAGGAGGAAGGAGGATACTACGAAGAAGAAGCCAAGGAGAACTTCAACCACTGCTCTGCACAAGGCAAGCCAATACTTGCAAGCCTTACTAATCAAGTTGACATATGCAAGCTAACACTTGCAATTATGAAAGTAGATAACCTATGCAATGCACTAAGCATGATTGGTTGGACACATTTGATGGTACCCAATCCTAGTTTTACTTGCAAGCTTTCTACTTTATTTCTTTATCAAAGATATTCTTTAGAGTTTATTTAAGTGACTTGTAGATTCTAGGAAGATAATTGAAGGTTGCATAAAGAGCATTAAATTTGGCCTAAGCTAGATAATCTTGATGTCATCCTAAGGCATGAGATTGAACTCAATTAATCCCCACTTGTTTACCACCCCTCATTAGTACTTACCCCACTTGTAGATGCTAGTGTTAAGCAAAAAACTTGACCAACTTTAGATGGAAATACTTGGTGGAAAATGGTTATGAAAACCTTACAATGATGAGTCATTCTACTGAGATGTTTTGACATGTGTTTACGAACACCCGATGATTTGGAGGATGAAAATGTTAAGGCATGAGCCTTAGCCCTTTATAAAACCGATGGTTGTCTGGATGCGGTACCATTCCAATTTTTCCGTACAACCACAATACCCGAGAATTGGGTAGGGCTTGACTGGAAACTTATATACCTTAGTATTGGTTCCCTCACGGCCAAGGTCTGAGCTGAGGCTGCCTTGTGAAGATTGTCCACCTGTGCAGTACCCAAGATGACAGTTGGTCATGGTTGGGAGGCCAAACTCACAGGAGAGGTGCCTATACTAGGGCGTGTAATTGAAAGGTTAGGATTGATTATCCGCATACTGAGTATGGTGAATTCAGGATTTGTTCCTGACGGATGTATCGAATGTTGTGGTGAAAGTGTACAATCTCTACAGAGTGTCAAGATATTCGAATATCCGCGTCCGCGGTTATGGACAGTTGGAGTGGCCATACTGTTCCCCCGTCAGATGTTTTCAAAATGACTTGTGAAATGAATTGAGAATTTTACTTGACCACAAAAGAGTTGTGGCATGAGATACAAGTTCCCACTTAGGTGTTGTAAAATTCAACTAGCTTTCTTGCTTCTGAACTTAGTAGAGGTAAATCTGGCTTTTTGCAAAACAACCATAGAGCTTAGTGTCCTATTACAAAAAACCCCTTCACTTGTTAGTATTAGTTTGCAAGTACTTAAAGAGTACTCGTGGTCCCTGGCTATTCCCGTGGCCAGACTATGAAGAGGAGTACCAGGATGATGGACCCCAGGAAGGTTACGACAACTAGGATCATCTCCCATTGTCAGCATTGCCTGTGACCCCGAAGATGGAGCTTCGCCTACGCTACCTTTATTATTACGTATTTCCGCTGCTTGAGTTGTATTAAGAACTGGATCATGAGATCCTTATTTGTGTAAGACCTTATGTATGGTTTGTAGTGGATGATGTACTGTGGTATCCAATTCTGTTATGTCTCGCAAAAATGGTAATCCTGAGATTGCGATGTATGGCATAACAGGCATCTAGGATTAAAAATCCGGGTGTTGACACGCAGGCCCACCTGACCCCGCGCCTAGGGCAGGTGTGGCCTACCTGCCCGGCCTCCGACTCCTCCCCTTCGCCTATATCTTCCCTACGGAACCCTAATACCAGGGGAGCGACCACAGATAGATTTCCGCCGCCTCTGGGGCGGAAAACACCGAGAGAGAAAGATCTCTCTGGCAAACAGATTTCTGCCGGGGGAATTCCTTCCCGGAGAGGGGAGACCGTCGCCATCAACACCGTCATCAAGCTAGGCTTCATCGGGATCATCATCATCCACACCATCATCTACACCAGCACCATCATCACCACTCCGTCCCGCTGTAACAATTGTGTTGGATATTGCTTTAGTTCTTAGGGGAAACTTTCCCGGTGTTAATTACTATTGTAGTTGATGCTTGTGAGTGGAACCATTGGATTATTGTTTATGTTCAAATTGTTATCCCTTATCATATCATCTTTGATCTTGATCCATATGATGTCTTGTGAGTAGTTCGTCTAGTTCTTGAGGACATGGGAGAAGTCATGTTGTTAGTAGTGAATATGTGATGAGTTATTATTCAATGGTTTAGTATTTAAGTTGTGGTGTTATTCTTCTAGTGGTGTTATGTGAACGTCGACTACATGACACTTCACCATTTATGGGCCTAGGGGGATGCATTGTGTATTTGGATACTATTCGTGGGGTTGCCGGAGTGATAGAAACCTGAACCCCCGTTAGGACACCTTTGCACAAGAGAGTGTAGGATCTCAGATTTTAAGGATGTGGTTAGAGTTATGTCTTAATTACTTTTATGTAGTTATGGATGTTTGCAGGGGGTTTAATCACAAGTGTGTATTAGTCCTAGGAAGGGTGGTATGTTAGCACAGGTTCACCCACACAACACTTACAAACAACAAAGAAGAATACTCAGCTATTTGAAGCGAAAGCACTTGACAGAATTCCCATGTGTCCTCGAGAACATTTGGTCTTTATAAGTATTTCCACCGGCCTGTACTTTGCTAAGAAAGGATTGGGACACTTGCTCCGTTTGTTCGTTACCTTTGTTACTTCCTCCTTGTTTTGTTGCCTTGTCAGAAAACCACTAAAAATCTGTTTGCTAAGTATTCACAGGGATTTCCTGCTCCATACCACTGTTCAACACCTTCTGCTCCTCGTTGGGATCGACACTCCTATTTATCGAAAGTACTATGATACACCCCCTATACTTGTGGGTCATTAAGACTATTTTCTGGCGCCGTTTCCAGGGAGTGAAGCGCTATTGAAGAGTGGAATTGGTAAGGGAAATTTTACTATGAGTATTGCTTTTGTTACTACTTGTTACTTTGTTTCCAATATGGATAACCCACTTGGTTTTCTGTTTGGGAAAATTACTACCACTGCTAGGGTAGTAGATGAACCACCTCCTGTTGAGATAGATCCTTTTAAGATACCTACAAGTATTGTTAATTGTGTTATGGATAATTATTATTTTGGGGATGGAACTGTCCATCCTGGTGATCACTTGCTTTTTTATCCATGAATTATGCGGGTTGTTTAAGTGTGTAGGTATCACAACTGAACAGGTGAAGAAGAAGTTACTCTCCATATCCTTGAAAGGGAGAGCTGAAGAATGGTATAAGCTGTTAAAGAATGGACAATTCATGGAATGGGAGGAGATGGCATCTCTCTTTTACTCTAAATTTTATCCTCCTAGTGAAATTCATAAAGATAGAAATCTTATATATAACTTTTGGACTCTTGATGGAGAGAGTACAGCTGAAGCTTGGGGGAGATTGAAGTTACTAATGCTTAAATGTCCTATTCATGAACTCCCTAACAATATTATTTTCAATAACTTTTATGCTAGGCTTTCTCTTCATGATAAAGATTTACTAGATGCTTCTTGTGTTGGATCATTCACACGTATGAAGGAAGAAGCTAAATGGGATCTCTTAGACCATATTCAAGATAACAGTGGGGCTTGGGAGAATGACAAAGGAAGAAAGTCAAGTATAAACTATGATTATGAATGCATTAAATCTTTTATGGGAACTGATAACTTCCGTAATATTAGCAATGAGTTTGGCCTTTATCCCCAAGTTCTTTCAAAATGTTTTAATGCATTTTCCTCTTATATTGAACTTCCCAAGAAAGAGTGGGACAAGTACCACGCTCCTTATAAAGACACTGTCACCCATGTTCCTGCTAGTACAAAGGTTTGTATTGTTGATCCTATTTTGCCTGAACCTTATATTGAGAAAACTCCTTTTCCTTCCAAGGTGAGGGAGCATTCTATTATGGCTACTGTGGTTAGCAAAAGCGCAAAGAAAACTGTAGGGTCCGATGATCTTATTGATATTGAGCATGTGGTAGCTATTGTGAAAGATCTTGTCACTAGGAATATAGAGGATGAGCATATTGTCTTCTGTGAAGACGCTACTAATATTGTTTCTCATCCTAAGAAAGTTAGAAAAGCTAGTGTTCTTGTGCTTTCTGTTAGAATTGGTAGTCACAGCTATTATGGTTTATGTGATATTGGTGCTAGTTCTAGTGTTATTCCTTATGAGATTTACAGGGAAATTATGCATGAGATTGGTCCTTGTGAGCTTGAGGACATTGATGTGGTTATTCACCTTGCTAATAGAGAGCAAGTTTGCCCCATTGGTATTGTAAGATATGTGGAGGTACTTTGTGGTAAGATTAAATATCCTGTTGATTTTCTAGTACTTGGTAAAGAAGCTAGTAAAACCTATCATATCATATTTGGTAGACCCTTCCTTAATACTTGTGGGGCTATCATAGATTGTAGGAAGGAAAAAGTTTTGACTAAGTTTGCTGGAGAATCTTATGAGTTTAATTTTTCCAAATATGGCAAAAATCCTTATGAAAATGAATTACCTAATGAGGATTTCAGGGTTGAACAAATGTCTGCTATTTCTCTTACTCCTAACAATGCTTTGCAGCAGTTCATGGAAGACCATGAAAGTGATGTCTTCATGAAGGAAAGAAATGAGATTGACGAAGTTTTCCTTCGTCAGTCGGAACAGCTTAAGCATAATCTACCTGTGGAAGATTTGGGTACCACACTACCACCTAACGGGGGTCCTGTTTTCGAATTAAAACCTTTACCTGATGATCTTAAATATGCTTATCTTGATGATAATAAGATATATCATGTTATTATTAGTTCTAAACTTTCAGGGAAGGAAGAAGAAAGGTTATTGGAAGTATTGAAGAAGCACCGAGGAGCTATGGGTTATACTCTTGACGATTTAAAAGGAATTTCTCCTACTACATGTCAGCATGCTATTAATATTGAGCCTGATGCAAAACCAGTTGTTGAGCACCAACGCCGTCTAAATCCTAAGATGAAGGATGTGGTAAGAAATGAGGTATTAAAACTCCTTGATGCTGGTATTATTTATCCTATTGTTGATAGTCAATGGGTTAGCCCTGTTCATTGTGTTCCCAAGAAAGGAGGAAGAACTGTTGTGCCTAATGGGCATAATGAGCTTATACCCCAAAGAGTAGTGGTTGGGTATAGAATATGCATTGATTTTAGAAAGACTAATAAAGTTACTAAGAAAGATCATTATCATTTGCCCTTTATTGATCAAATGCTTGAGATGTTGTCCAAAAAGACTCATTTTTGCTTTCTTGATGGTTATTCTGGGTTTTCTCAAATTTCTGTGAAAGCACAGGACCAGGAGAAAACCACTTTCACTTGTCCTCATGGTACTTATGCTTATAGGCGTATGCCTTTTGGCTTATGTAATGCTCCTGCTAACTTTCAGAGATGTATGTCTGCTATCTTTCATGGTTTTTGTGAAGAAATTGTGGAGGTTTTCATGGACGACTTTTCCATCTATGGAACTTCTTTTGATAACTGTTTGCACAACCTTGATAAAGTTTTGCAGAGATGTGAAGAAACCAACCTTGTTCTTAACTAGGAGAAATGTCATTTCATGGTTAATGAAGGGATTATTCTTGGACATAAGATCTCTGAAAGAGGCATTGAAGTTGGCAGAGCCAAAATTGAAGCAATTGAGAAGATTCCTTGTCCTAGGGATATCAAAGGTATTCGTAGTATTCTTGGTCATGCTGGTTTCTATAGGAGGTTTATTAAAGATTTCTCCAAAATTTCAAAGCCCCTTACTAATCTTCTTCAAAAAGATGTACCTTTCGTTTTTGATGATGATTGTAAAGAAGCTTTTGAAACTTTGAAGAAGGCTTTGACAACTGTTCCTATAGTCCAACCACCTGATTGGAGTTTACCTTTTGAAATCATGTGTGATGCTAGTGACTTTGATGTGGGTGATGTCCTTGGACAACGTGTTGACAAGAAGCTAAATGTTAGTCATTATGCTAGCAAGACTCTGGATGTTGCTCAAAAGAATTATGCTACTACTGAAAAAGAGTTCTTAGCTGTAATCTTTGCTTGTGATAAGTTTAGGCCTTATATTGTTGACTCTAAGGTTACTATTCATACTGATCATGCAGCTATTAAGTACCTTATGACAAAGAAGGACGCTAAACCTAGGCTTATAAGGTGGGTGTTGCTTTTGCAAGAGTTTGATCTGCATATTATGGATAGGAAAGGTGTTGATAATCCTGTTGCTGATAATTTATCTCGTTTGGAAAATATTTCTTTTGACCATTTGTCTGTTAATGATAGTTTTCCAAATGAGCAGTTAGCTGCAATAAGGGTAAGTCCACATGAGAGTCCTTGGTATGCTGATTATGCTAACTTTATTGTTTCCAAGTATTTGCCTCCAACCTTTACAGCTCAGCAAAGAAGGAAATTCTTTTATGATCTAAGGCATTACTTTTGGGATGACCCACACTTATATAAAGGAGTAGATGGCATTATGCGAAGATGTGTTCCAGAATTTGAACAACAA